>OW028713.1:12007500-13207500 GCA_932294345.1 Pandemis cinnamomeana | reverse complement strand
ATATCATTGTTTTGTTTTTAACCCCCGATGCAAAAGAAGGTGTTTTATGTTTGACGTCGTCGATGTCTCTCTGCATGTGTGAAAGAGAGAGAGAGAGAGAGAGAGAGAGAGAGAGAGAGAGAGAGAGAGAGTCTGGCTGCGGTATTGTAGCTCAATAGATGGACCAATTTCGATGCGGTTTTTTTCATCCGAAAGCCAGTTTTATTGCGGTGGTTTTAAGCTATGTTTGATTAAAATCGGCCCGGTAATTCGAAAAATATCAGCTCTTTTACAAAATGGTGTGAAGCATTTTTGGCATAAAAATGTTTTTTTTAAAGCTTAATTTCATCTATACACTTTCTACGAGGGGGTGCGAGATATACACGCACTGCACACGCCTACATTCATGTCAAATACGTCCCCACAAACACATACCAAAACAAAATCCTCACACGAATCCGATACACGCACACCACTAAACATTTCCCGTGAATGTCACTCCTTGTCACATCTGATATGCTACTCTCACGATACGTCAACCTTGATAACATGGAACCTTATCAATGTTAACGTATTGCACGCGTTATAACAAAAGCGCTTTCCTTCGAAGCCAGATCACTGCGACAGAGTCCGAACTCCGTACTCTAAATTTTTGCACAACTTTCAATTTCAATTGTTTTATGAGCAGCTGTCAGTTAAGTCAATGGTGTCAGAGTGACAAAGACTTGTCAATGAATGGCGTAGTTGGGCAATGCGTACGTTAGTTGAATTTCGCACTAGGGTTGCCAGGTCACAAATTATTTTTATTATTAGGTACAAGCTATTCATTATTTTATTTTTTCATTCTACATACATACGTAAATCACGTCTTTATCCCTTACGGGGTACATAGCCCAAGGTAACAAGACCAGCCCACGTTTAGCATGATTGTGGGCGTATAGATGGAACGGGGAATCAAAATAGTGATGGGTTGCTAGCCACATCGCCTGTAATATGATTCCTAAGATTTTGGCCCATTCCCTCGATCATTCGATTTTTGATTTCAACTTGCGACGAATTTAGGTACTGTATGTAGTATTTTTGTCCGGGTGGAATCTTGTGGCTCAGTTTTAAAGCAGATATCTTCACCCGGTTGAGCTGAAATTTTGCATACTTGTGTAAGTCGGATGACAATACAATAATCTGGTAGTAGAATTCTGGTGGTGTGGTCAGGACCGTCTCCGCAGGAGGGAACTCTTCAACGGTTGGTCCGATTGACTTGTAATTTGGTACACATAATGTAGGACGGATGACAATGTAAGTACAGTCAACAAAAAGTACAGACCGCAAAAAAATACTAAACCGCGATGAGAAACGCTTTGAAAAATCTGTCATCACTACATAGTATAAAACAAAGTCACTCTCCGCTGTCTGTCCCTATGTATGCTTAGATATTTTAAAACTACGCAACGGATTTTGACGCAGTTTTTTTAATAGTTAGAGTGATTCAATAGGAAGGTTTACGTGTATAATACATGCACAATATAGCAGAGAAACACTGATTGCTCTCGTGCAAAGTCGGGGCGGCTCGCTAGTTCTATATATATTTTGACGTAAGTATGGAACGACAGGTTTTCCAATCCCTTTCCCTTTAAAATACTGGCAACACTGAATCAAGTACCTGACATTAGAGAAATTAAGGCAATTCCAACCAAGGTTCATTGCGACACCGCTAGAGGTCACATGTGGTACGTGATTAAGCTGGAATTTAAGTCTTAATTAAACGTAATAAGACCTTTTAAAGCTCATTATGATGAATGGGAATTATTAGCAAGGTAACAGGTACTATATTGTAAATAAGAATGGATGGCCTAGTGGTTAGAGACTCGGAATGTAATGCTTGAGGTCTCGGAATCATTCCTGAGTAGGTACCCCAGGGCTCTTGCCTTTTTTTACCCTGCTACTCTGCTATTCATAAGTACGCTTCGCATGAGTAGCGGAGTAGCAAAGTAAATGATTTTTGTTCATCAAAATGGACCTCCGCAAAGACTTAGTAACGCCTGATTCAATAAAATATTTTTTTACCCGACTACGGCGATGCCGAAAGGAAGGGTTGACAATGAACACAAGCCCAAGGTTGTACTTTTCCGGGAATACAGGCGATGAGAGCTAATTCCTCTCCTTGGCAGTTCGTATTAAGAATGAAGTGGACCGTTCCACATCTATTGAAAGATGACCCTGCATCTCGTTCGTTTGCTAAATTCTTAAAGTACAATACAATACAATAACTCTTTATTGAACACCACACATAACAACCAAAACAGAAAAAAGGCACACAGAATATTACAAGGTAACAACAGCCGGCCTTATCGCTACAGAGCGATCTCACGCGATATCATCTGCGCGGGAAGAGGAGCAACTGGTACCTACATTCTATGTTTTTTCTTTGCTCCCAGACCAGCATGGATTGTGTTTCAAAATGATCACTTAAGAAGACCTCTTACTTAGAAGATCATTAACTTAGCAATTTACAAGTAAACATAATTTGAAAACTTACTAGTTTTCTCAAATGCATTTTTTGACGTGATAACGTCTTATAAATCGATGAACACCGGCTGCACTCACGAAAAAGCATGATTCATTGCGTTACGTTCCGCGTGACGTCAATGTGCAAGCGACAGCGGCACAAGAAAGAAAAAAAAAGACAGTCATGTCCCAAAACAATTGAACAAACTAGAACGTCCTTGAAAATAGATCCATATTTTTGAGAACCTTGTCTCCTTAGTCACAGTATGGTGACAGACTGTCTGCACATTGTACAAACAATGCCTTTCTTGCGATTGTGAAAAGAACAATAACTCATCTCGATGTTCATTTGCATGTCTGGGGACGTCATTCAATGAAGCGACTGTAATGGACGCCGTACCAAAAACAGCTTCAACTACAGTTTCAAAAATAGACGCAAGCTTAGGAACACATTTTGCCTATTTTATGTTATTAGGTCCATATATATTAGCTACATTAAGTAATTTATAAACTGTTTCCGTCAATGTCCCTTGTGTATTAGTATTAGAGCCTCCGGGTCTTAGCGGGTCCGATGGAGAGACCTGACGGACTTTGGTGTCCTGGCAGAACGGAAAGTGCCCGTTATGGGACGCCACGTGCATCAGCACTTTTGCTTCTTCACGCCTTGGTCGTACCACGAGGTTGGGGAGAAGCGGCTGCTAAAATGGCAGGCCTTAAAGAGAGAAAGGTACTCAGCGCTCGCTAAATACTACTTAATGAAATCGTTCTCGTTGATGAAAAGTATCGTTGAAAAATTGATATTTTTCACAACACTTTATTCACCCGTAACTAACTAGGTGGTAATTCTTGATTAACCAAATTTGACCCACTTCTAATAATCCAATAAATTTAAAAATTGGTGTCTGCAAACCCATACTAATAATAATACTGTCAATATCACCTGACCACGCGAGAGTTTCAGATAAATAAATAATGCAATGACAGACAGAACGGCGGAAGAAGATATAACTATATTGATAATGAAAAGTTGTCTCCTAGCTAAACTTATAGATGAAGGTCTGACTAGAGAAGACAAAGCAAGTACAAACTCCAATAAATATGAACCAATGGCTGATAAAAAAGATGCAAAGTTTTTTCACGGCAATGGATCAACCGGCAATAGTAACAAAGGACAGATGTTTACTCAATAAAAATCTTGTTCGCAGTAATTATGAAGAGCTAGATATGCCATTGTTCGATTGTGATAATTATGGTAAAAATTATGACGACATCTGAGACAAACGATTTGTGCAAGCCATATCTAGATACTAGTTTTTGTAAGGAAAAGTGTAGGAAGGTATCTCATACTTTGTAAGCAAAATAATTGTTTTAACATTGACGTCATGACAAGATTCGACAATGATTCAGATGACCACAAATACCCGATCGTTTGTTACGATATTTAATGGTTTGAAGATTGTGGGAAAATCAAGGTAACATTAGAAGTAAATCGGATACATATCAGTGTATCATTAGCAGTGAGGAAAACCGTTTAAAGACGGACTAAGTTGCGTTGGGGTAAATTCGAAATAGGGGAAATTTGTATGTGGATATCCACTAAACGGGGAACAATTCCTTTCTGGCAACGCTTATCTAGAAGCCAAAGACATTGGAGCTTCTAGGTAAGCGCTGCTAAATTATGTAATTGTTCCCCGTTTAGTGGATATCCACGAGTTCCGAATTTTCCCCAACTTCGAATTTACCCAATGTTGAAGACTGTAGTTGCCAAGACTCAGTTTCCATTTACATCAACTTCATTTGTTTACTCATTTCTCAATTTGATCATTTTCTTTGTCTCAACTAGATTGTTAATATTACTTGCCGGACTTAACCTTTACTTTAATAACCATTAAATTTGTATTAAATATTTTTATATTTTCTTTGAATCAGTGGTTAAGTGGATAAGTAAATTGTTGTAATAGTTTTGTTACTGCCAAGTTTATTGCGCATTCTCATTGGCATTTTAATCATGTTTTTGATTTTTTGAAACGTATAATTGCTTATGCTGGTATGGGAGTAAAAAAAACAGAATGTACCAGTTGCTTCTCTTCTCGCGCAGACGGTAAGAACCCATCGAGGGAATGGGCATAGAAATCATGACTTATAGGCGATGCGGTTAGCAACCCATCACTATTTTGATTCTGCTTTCCACCTACACGCCCGCAATCATGCTAAACGTGGCCTTTAGGTCTTGTTGCCTTAGGCTCTGTCTACCCCGTAAGGGATAAAGACGTGATTTGTGTGTGTGTGTGTGTATAATTTAAAAACCCTCAAATGTCTAAGAACACGATTATCGAAACCAAATGCATTCCATGATACATTAATAAAAAACTTCAAAATATTAATTGTAGACAAACATCCTAAGGTCATTAACTAGTTATTCTCTTGCAATTGAAAATTACCATAACACCTAGCCTACAAGTTTGAGCAAACTCAAAGTTTCCCAATTGCTGGCTAATATTTTAAACAAATTCTTAAAGCCAACGCCATTTCTCACCACCTACGGGCACGGGCATGGCCAAAACGCGACGCCCAAGGTGAACGGGCGGTTGTTTTAGTCGTGCCTCACTGGGCTAGTGTTGCTGCTCCATGGGCCACTATCGATAATGTTTCGATAGAGTATCGATAATTTGAGCAACAATAGTCTCTTGGTTCGTTAGGTTCCCGTATTGTGTGGCTGTTGTTATTCTGAACAAAAATAAATAAATAAATAAGCGATGGCATATTCCGAATTACTTCCATACTGGTCTGGGAGCAAAGAAACAACATAGAATGTAGTTGCTTCTCTGCCCGCGCAGACGGTAAAAGCCCATCGTGGGAATTGCTTTCAACAATTATGCTAACCGTGGCCTTTAGGTATTGTTGTTGTTACCATAGGCTCTGTGCGACATGTGTATGTGTTCGTGTGTGTGTATTTCGATTAAAAGAATCGATAGGGAATCTATCGATTTTGGGACAACGCTACACTGGGCCGGAACTTTACACGCATAAAAACCTTTTCGAGACTAAGCTCATGCACTATGTATACCTACTTATGCAGTCAGGTAAGAGAATGTGAAGAGCGAAAAAGACTTAGGTAGGTTAGGTTAGATAGGTAAGGAAGGTTAGGTTAGGATAATTCCCAAACCTGCATTGCACAGGTCCCGAGGTGGTCGTGGGGCGTCGCGGTGACACCGAGTGTTCCCGTAACGCCTCATACGACCGAATAGAGAGCCCCACATACCCCCGGTCCGTACCGGGCGGATGCATAAGGCGCATTTTCCACATCGTAAAAAATACTGTAGGTACTTCGACCTAGGCTGGACATCAGCGCCGCTAGGTATATCTAAGTACAAACCATGAGCTCTTAGAATGTCATTCAGGTTTGTCTTGCTGTCTCTTGTTATTTTATGATTAGCTAGACCTTTTAGTGGAAACTATTTTTGTTGACAAAGCCGAGCGCTTCCGAGCGCCGGCCGAGGACTCCCGACCTCAAAGGTCGAGTGCGCATGTGCGGATTCAAAACAACAACTGTCTAAATCTAACGTATCTTGCCAATGTGACCTCACTACACTGTCATCCTGACTATACTACACGTTTATTCTTTATTGTTTTCTAGCTTCCCTACTCTCTGTGTATCCAGCCGTGTCCTTCCTTTACATATTATTCTTCAGTGTTTCCTTCTGAATAGAGTTATAATATTTATTGTGGAGTGCGTTATTTCCTTTTAACATCCTTAGCACCTATGTCCTTATGACCTATTTAAATTTTAATCCCACAAGAGAGACTGAGACAGCAAGAAGAGAGTTTAACGACGACTTTCTTGAGAAAAGTGTGGTTTCCCATTACCTTCTAAACCGAAAAAATACTGTCTAATGATTAAATCTTGTATTTTTGTTTCCGTATCTCCGTTATCTACAAGTTGTCTGAAAGAGATCGGTAACCAGCGGTAAGACAGTTTTTTGAGTAGGTAGGTACTTGTACATTCAAAATGTTACTGTATCTCAAACTTTTTGCGTAATGTTATAAAGTATTTGGGATGCTAAATTGAATTATGAAAAGCTTAACGATTGTAATTCGTATGAATCATCTTGTAGTATCCAATAATATTTTACCAGACCTTAATTTAACACGCGTGTTCAATCTTAGTGATCAAAATAATTATTATACAACGTTAACTCATAGTTAAAAAGCCTTCTAAAACCAGTTTTTGCCGGGCGTTCCACCAGGAAGCGTACTTGGGCCGATAAAGTTTAATTAGGTAATGAATGCCATGCCCATATAGCTGTGTCACTTGTAAGGTTGGAACGATAAGATTAAATGAGGATAAATGCAAAAAAACGATTTGTATCACCTAACATCAAAATTTGTATACAGTTGTGTGTAGGATGAAAGACAATGCAGTAAGTTCACTCTACGTGGTATACAATGTAGGATGGATAACAATGCAAGTATAATTAACATAAACTACAGTCAGAAAAAAAGCCCGTGTTAAAAATGATCATTTTATGAATTCTCTTTTGCAGCTGTAACTTTTTGTCCGCCTTCTGGACTCCTCGACACGTATTTTGTTATTTCTCAACTAGTTGACACAGAATAGTAAATCAGTCAACAAAATCAATGAAGCAAATTATTTACGCGCAGAGCTAGAACGGCAAATAATTAACTATCGTAAAAGTAAGTGGTAATAACACTTTTAATAACCGTTAAAGTTTTATTAGCCTTTGTAATATAACCTTGATTACAAAACAGTATACTTACTTAGTACTTACTACTATTAATTATTTGACCAACATTAGTATTTTAGTTTTCTTCTTTAAAATTCTAATCCAGTCACAGCGTGATGAATTCAAATCTTCCAGTTTGAAATCTCAAACATTCCGTATTAGATTAATTATCATGCTAATCGCATTCGTAATACACTTTAAGACTATGTCGCAATAAATTTGCTAATATTAATACGAGCACAACTTACCAAAGCCGTCCCAGAAAAAGAAATGACGTTACGAGTAGCTATGAAAAAGTCCATAGGCTTAGAACTCAAATGTTTCGAAATAAACGTTAAACAGCCAGTACCTAACTTCCAAATTTAAACGGGCATACGGGCTTCGGGCTTTACGATGCTGGCCGCAAAAAAGCTGAAGAATTTTATAAGAAAAACCAAAGAGAACCGGTATAGAACCTCTGATGGAATCGGTAGAATTCCAAATTCGAACTCGACATTTCCTTCCTCGAAGCGTAAGGCGCGGTACTTAGTGTGGAATGCCCTGACCTACAAAATTGAGTCGTTCTATGCCAGTACCTTTTACTACATGTAGGGTTCTGATCTAAATTACAAACGATCTAATGAAGCCAATTGAGAACAAATTGCCCTTGTGATTAGGGTCTTTTTTATCGAATCCACGTCTTGTTAATTAACATTGTATTCAATCGATTACTATACGGTTTGAATATTCGTTACCTCGCTCGCATTGTCTCGCTCTGTCGAACGATGGACCTTAATGACAGAGTGAGAGGTTATGCAATATTAATTTGTACGCATAATACTTTGCATATCGCATGGCTTGTCTCGGGGGCTCGACGATTGCGGAATCTATTAACGTAATAGAATAGACACATAACTCGGTAACTTTAACTCCTGCGTTTTTCTGTCCTCTCGTAAATAATAAGAGATAGCTATAGCACAAGACATTTGAAATATTTTCAAGAGGTTTCCTAAAAAGTCTAACTTTTTATTACTAGTTTATGGAGCCAAGCAAAACTTTTGGCCATACAGCTACAGTTCCGGCTACAAAGACTGCACATCGGTCTTCTTCTAATTTCGACTTCGTAGAGCGTTGTCTCGCTCTAACTTACGTGACGCCAATTTTGTCTCTTTCCAAAGACCGAAGTTCAATGTTTATGGCCTGTAGGCTTATTACCTAACTCGCTCGCAATCGCCATCGTGTTCGTTTTGACAGTTCTTGTATGCATGTGACAGCTAGCTGATTCCGATGCCAATTGTCAGCCCATACATGAACTGTCAAAATGAACACGATGGCGATTGCGAGCGAGTTAGCTACGGGTATGTAGTTACAGTTTTGGGCATACCCCATCACGTGCTTTTTACGTGCAAACTACACTGACGAGCAAAATAAAGGGTCGCTTTCAATTTAAAGTTGTATGAAAATTGACCCGTTATTTTTGCTCGTGAGTGTAATTTTGAACTTCGCGCTCGACAATTACATTTAATTCGACCAAACTATAATTACTTGCACAATTGCTACAAAATGAGTCACTTATTGTTACCAATTGATTTATTAAGCGAATGTAATGGTTAATTGCAATATCACCCTTATTATCTGGAGTTTAGCGCTCGGTTTTCACTAATCGAGAGAGCACATTAAAATTAATGTTTACTTGTACATTCCTTGGCATGGTTAATAAAATTAACAGATGCGTGAAGAAGATTATATTATTTTGTTTCAAAGTTTAAGCAAAAATAATTAATACAAGTAGCTCCTACAAATGAATTAAGAATTTTCACGATTTTCATAGTTATTTCTACCATTACACCCGTTAGAAATCATATTTCTAAACGACATTCAAAACTAGAACACATAAAAATCCGAAAAGTAAAGCACACGGCAAAATAATTCGGTAAGCATAGCCACGCACACAAACGTCGTCTATGTGTTTATCTAAATGAGAAATAAATAAATAAATAAATGTGTGTTGAGTAAGTACCAACACGAACATTAAGTAGAATCCACATGTGAATGTGTGAGCGAGTTCGATCATAATAAAATGACACACATGGATAACTAGGGTGCTTACCGAATAGCTTTGCAGTGTGTACCTGCTATGGGTGGTGTAGCGGTATATCACGCATCACAGAACGATGAGGGTCCGGGTTCGATTCCCGCCCATAGCTTTACTTTTTGGATTTTTCTGTGTTCTCATTTTCAGTATCGTTTAGAAACACGTGGCTCTGAAAACTGAGTCGAAAAAAAACCTTCCCTGAAAAAAGCAGCTTCTCTGAAATTCGATTTTCGAAGTTCGCATCATACCGTCTTTTCGAATTTCCCGCAGAATAAAAGGATGGGATAATAATAATGGAATTGGGTGTCCATGCAAGAAACGTGTTTATTTTGTTGAGGTAGGTAGTACGGAGTCCTAAAGTACGACTCGCATTTGGGGGTGCGCGTCATACCTCCACGTGTGGTCAAGAGCTGCGGTTCGTTTTTGGATCCCTCCGGTGGGAAGAGCAGTGCTTGGTCCGGTGCGCCCTGGGCACAGTATATATATAAGCTAAAGCAGTAAGGAACCTACGAACAAGTCGGTTGAAACGAAACACGCACACAGGCGCGCGCTTTACACGGCCCCTAAGGTGACCTCGTCCACTCCGCTCAGGCTCAGGTCCGCTTAGGGGCCGTGTAAAGCGCGCGCCTGTGTGCGTGTTTCGTTTCAACCGACTTGTTCGTAGGTTCCTTACTGCTTTAGCTTATATATATACTTTGTCCTGGGCATCGGCTAATGATTTCCTGGCAGTGTCTGAGGGATATCATTGACCGTGAGCTAAGAGCCCGACAGGGGGGAGGGGGGTCTTTGATTATTACCGTACAACGTTGCCGACATTTTGTCACAAGATTTTTTCATTTTTTTTTCTTTGACATTGGCGAAGTTGTCGTCGCTATAACGACTTGATACGCCGCAAATAAGAAGAAGACTCGCATTTGGCTGTTTTTTGTACATTTTCGATAGGAGAGAGGAAGAAGTTTTAGCGCAAATCTAGATTCTGCGCTGACAAAATCGCGGGTAAAAGCTAGTTAGTAATAAGGAAGACTTCATGTTTAGGTGCGTACACAGCGGAAAATTGACGCAACTATTGAAGAATTGAAACTACACATTGAAATGATTCATCGGAGTGTTATTTACCTCAATGATTGAGAAAGAAAGAGCAGTGACCTCCTGATTTGTGTTCAGGCCAGAGGTGTGATCTTTAAATTATACATAAACAACACAAAACGGTGTATTACGGCAGAAAAAAAGCCATTTTGCAGGCAGTTCTGCATTGTCATCCGTCCTACATGTGTACCAAATTTCAAGTCAATCGGAGCAACCGTTGAAGAGTTCCCTCAGACTGTCCTGGCTGGACCACCAGAATTTAACTACCAGACTATTGTATCTGACTTATACAAGTATGCAAAATTTCAGTGCAAGATTCCACCCGGACAAACATACATACCTACATACAGTATACGTTGCAAGCTAATATAAAGCTTGCAAATACAAAGTGTAGGAAACAATGCGAGTATTTGTTTAAAGTACTTTTAATTGAAGTTTAAACAATAATTTAGTGTAAAAACTAAATACAAAATTCTTAGTACCTACAGCCAATATCGGAAGGCTGAAGAAGAGAGCATAGACAAAAGTGTTTTTCTTACATTTCTAAATGTTGCCATTTTAAGTGTATAGTCTATGCTTAGTTACATGTTTAGATGAATTTAATTTTATTGATTACTAGCGACCCGCCCCGGCTTCGCACCGTATATTATGCATGTATTATACATATAAACCTTCCTCTTGAATCACTCTATCTATTAAAAAAAACCGCATCAAAATCCATTGACTGGTTTTGAAGATATAAGCATACATACGGACACGGGGACAGAAAAAGATACTTTATTTTATACTATGTAGTGATAGTGAAGATTAATTATATTGTATTATTTATAGGTTTACACATATTTATTTTATATTAATTTTTTTTTTAGAGATTGACGAGTGTGGATGAAGCGAAAGAAGTACGAGTATGTCAGGATCGTAACAAGTGGAACAAAGTAGCCTCTGCCTACCCCTGTGGGAAAGAGGCGTGACGATATGTAGGTATGTACTATTATTATTTTATGTTCATGTATTGAACACAAAGGGTTACTGTTTGAACCTGCTGCCCTCCAGATACTGAACAAGTTGAGAGGAACCTATCTTATCTGTAAGACTTTTTGGATAAACTTTGACCTACGGAGATGTTTGTGTATCAGTCGATCGTCCTAACTCGATTCCCACCGGGTTCCTCGAACGATCTCTCTCGCTCTTTCTTCACGCGCCGCTTCAAGATAGGTGTTTTTATGCTCTGGGTTGCCAGACCAAAATTTTCACGGGACGCCACTGTGCTGTGCTTGTCTGCTGACCATACACAATCCTTCAATCGTCCTCAGTGGCGTAACTATAGGGTGGCAGGGGTGGCAAAATGCCAGGGGCCCCTAGCTCTACGGGGCCAACTGGCTTGGTTTAGAGCACAGAAGGGACGCTGATGCACTTCTTTATATTGAGGAAGGAGCCCCATCTGACGAATTTGCCACGGGCTCCAGACGTTATAGTAACGCCACTGATCGTCCTGTCAGTATGACTCTCTCTCTCTCTCAAAATCAGGGACCCGACACAACTAAATTTACAAAAAGTCGCGGGACTTCGAGCCCAGAGACGTCCCGGGATCCAAGCCTTAACACCATCCCTTTCACTCTTAAATTAATGACTATTAGTGTAAGCGGGATGGCACAAAACAAACTTCGGAGTGAGCCTGATTCGATTTATTGGCTTTTTTAATCCACATTTCGGAATCCAATTAGCATTTTTCGCGTATAAAAATGTTTGAGACACGGTTTAAAGCGCAGGACGCACGAATTTGGAGTTTATTTTTTTATCCCGGTTTATGCTTTTATAATTGGCTGCCAGGTAGTTCGGTCTCGACGTGCTTCTGTCTTCAGTGTTCATGCTCAACACTAAATTTATTTCGGCCTAATTTTTACATAGAATGAATAAGACTTTTATTGACTTTTTGAAAGTGACGCTTAGTTTAGAAGCCTTCTCTCTCTGCCTGTATGTTCACGATAAACTCAAAAACTGCTTAACGGATTTTAATGCGGTTTTAACCAATGGATAGAGTGATTTGCGCCGAAGGTTTTGGTAGATATATAATTTGTCAAGATTTTGTGTAAATTACGTGAAATATAACGATAAATATCACAAGTGTCGTGAAACGTTAAGCTGCCTGGTATACACATTTTAAATCTGCGGGGACGAAGTCGCGGGAAACATCTAAAGTAGGTACACAACAAGCATTAGAAAAAAATAATTTTCAAAATTTGTCCACAACTGACGAAGTTCTGAGGTAACGAACATAAAAAAAATACAACCGAATTGAGAACCTCCTCCTTTTTTAAAGTCGGATAAAAATTAAGACAGTTTTGTTGATATACCTACTTTAAATACACTGGAAGTGAAATGAGCACTACAAACAAATCGAGTTGCAGGATTTAAATACCTACCTCCCTACTTTGTTAATTAATTAGCTATGTACAGTTGTAGCTAACAAACTTGGATCCTAAGCGATTCCTTGTAAGTCTACTATAATTACAGCAATTAGTGAATTCAACTTAGTCAATGCGTGATATTAGAATGTAGTCTTAGTTTTAGAACACAATCGCAATCCACCTTGAGAATAACTTAATTTCGACGTTTGCCAAACGTTTACGCCCAAAATTAAAGACAGGTCCAACTTAGAACCTTCAAAGTTGAGAGCACAAACATGGATTTATAACAGTAAACACAACGGGAGATCTATTACCACTTAAATAGTTAAATAAAAAACTTAATAAACCTCAACTCTTTCGTCGTTGCACTGTGCGTTGAAAAAAAAGAAAAATGTTGCCAGCCGTAAAACTTGGCGCGAATTAAATAAAATGCAACTCACCTTTTTCGTAGGATTGGGTTAAATCACGTAATAACAAACACGGTTGGGAACGTTTTAAGCACAGTACACGAGTTGCCAGACCGGTGGCTTGTCGGAGACTGAGGTAGCCATACCTGCGCGCGGGTGGCCAAGCTTGAGTAGCGCCTTGGGACTTTCCTGCGGCAGTTGCATTTGTTTTGTAGTGTCTAAAAATTGAACGAAAAAATATGACCGGATGTGGGCGATGCTCGAAAAGGTTTCGCGTCATATTGATTGCTTTTTTTTGCGTACAGGTCGCCTTACCATTTAAAATATTGGAAAAACCATTTTAAGAAACTTTCCTGTCTGATTTAAATACCTACTAACAATGCCATAAAAAACGGACTTACTAGTATGAAACATGTTATCTTTTTGGAAAAACTTATTACAAAAGTAGGTAAACATTAACTCAGCCCATCATTAAATATTATGTGAGTTCGTTAATTGGTGAGTAATTCTGTATTTTACGTTTTTATATACGTACCTACCCAAGTCTTATAAATCCACAACCATATTATACAAAATTAACACTGAAATAAAACAGTACTGCCGTGCAGATTTTAAAACGCAGTAAGTGCAAAAATGCTGTTTCGAGATACTTCTTTCTTTTACAGATACGCGTAAATTGTATCTTTACAGTTCCAATAAAGTAAGTTGTTTCTTACTGCATTTTGGTTAGTGCTACGGTGCATTATTTACTGAGCACTTTGACATACTGCTCGTAGAGGCTTCGAAGGAGGCTCCGGACCAAAAAACCGATTACATACATGTGTGCGTTTCGATGCACTGATTCTGAATCACTAATAAACAGAAATCACTCAAAATGCCACTTACTGCGTTTTAAAATCTGCACGGCAGAGTTTCACTTCATTGTGGGACAAGGTGGAATGACAGTCAAATGTGTTGGTTACTCGTTATAATTCGTTTCGCCAAAAGCCTGAAAAACTTACAATAAGTATCTACTTACCTTCTTTCTCTTTCATACTCAGTGCAAAAATAATAATTTTGTTATCAGCATTTTAGAATATATCCTAAAGTAAAATAAAACTGTGGTCATCCTAGCCCGATCCGTAACCCGCTCCATAGATGAGCCCACAGTAGACAGACTTAAGGCAACTAGCGGACACACGGCAACGGCGTACCTACGCAGTGATAATGTTCTACTGCTAACTATGTGGGCACTGTGACGTGGTTGTGTGTGAGTGTGTAGTGAGAGCCTGACTATGGACCATCAAAATGCGCTTAATCTTCGCCAATGAAGTGGAAGTAAACAGTGGTAAAAAGCGGGTTTTGTCGTTACGGGTGACATGACGTACAGAGAAGATGGTGGTAATCTTACTCTCTAATCCTGCTGCCAAGCGGCAGCGCTGACACTGTCGTGGGTGAGGAGGCTCTAGACTGGCAAAGCATCTGCAACCCTCTGTGGTTATAAATGTTCAGTGTTGGTGCTAATTCACCATCAGGTGACACATTTTGCTCGGTTGCCTTTATCTTCGTAAAATACAACTGGTGGTAATCATTAAGGCCAAAGTGAACAGACACCTTCTAGGCAAACGTGTACCGTCTTAGGCCTCATCTTCGCCAATCGTAAACCTATTTTATATTAAAAAAAACATCAGGTGACGCACTTGGTTGTTTATCACTCTATTTCATTAGAAAAGGTGTGCTCTGTACACAATATCTATACATATATGTAGCTAGTATAAAGCTAAAGAGGGTGAGAAGTCTGTACATGGAAGATATTAAAAAAAAGGCTGGGATACTTAGAATCGATAACTGAATACGTTTTTAGAATTTTTGTTGAGCTAGGGTAGGTAGTGCGAAATCTTTCGTGCAAAAGTTTAGTAAGACTCGCATTTGGCTGGTTTTTCTAAATTTTCGATGAGAGAGAGGAAGAAGTTTTGTGCAAATTTTGATTATGCGAAGACGGAGTCGCGGGCAAAAGCTTGTTACCTACTAATATTCTAGTAGCAAAACCTGTAGAGTTGTAGACAGACTAAGGAATGCTAGTTAGAGCGCAAATTGTGACCGCATAATCTATCTAATTGAGAGTTCGACTACCTCAGTCATTCAATTAAACTTTGGTACCTAACACTTAGTACGTATACGTAATGCTTAGTAGTTTCGAAAAATAACACACATTTGCAACCCATTGCGGCTGTCGAATAATGGCTTATAAATCTTCAAACGCGACCCGCAATGTATTGTAAACGTACGATTTGGTCGCGTCGTGTCAGCACCGGTTGTGTTCCGTTAATGGTGAAGATAACCAACCTAATGCTGCTCTTGCATAGAATAATTCTGTCAATGCCAATTTGGGATCATCATCCTTATCATCATAGCAGCCAGCAGGCTTATTACGTAACTTGCTCACAATCACCATCGTGTTCATTTTGACAGTTCTTGTATGAATGTGACAGCTAGCTGATTCCGATGCCAATTGCCAGCCCATACGTGAACTGTCAAAATGAACACGATGGCGATTGCGAGCGAGTTAGGTAATAAGCTTAGATACAGGTCGTCCACTGTTGGACATAGGCCTCCCCATAGACCTCCAGTTGACCTAAAAATGTTTAGTTTGAATATGTACCTACCTACGTATAGTTCTGTTATTAACCTAATTTCTAGGCTTGAAGTTTTATTTGCAATTATAAATACTCGTATATATTGTACCTTTGTATTATACAGGACTTCCTTTGCCAAATGTACAATTAATTGATCTTGTACGGTCTCAATGTTATTGATTTTATTGTATTTGGCTTTAATTAAATTAGCCTGTTGTGAATAATATAATCTGACGAGATCTTTTACTAGGTACTTATTATAAATTACTAATAATAATGCGGCAGTTGGTAATAGTTTATTAAAAAATTCTGTGTATTACAATACAATACATACGCCTTTAGGAATTTTACGCGCAACGCAACACCAGTCTCTCCTATTCGGAGAATTGAATTAATAAAAAGGAGGCGTTACTAAGATAGTGCTGGTAGCTTCTTACAAAAAATAAGACGTACGGATGCCATTTATTCCTGAAAAAAAAATTAAAATGCTTATTTGTAAATGTATTTAATGGCCATTTTAAAATAGTTTCAGTATGAGTGGCCAGTGAATTAAAGAAAAACTTAAGTTCTCAAATATTAAGTATTAAAATGGTTTTAAAAAATTGCCGTAATCATTTGAATTTTTGAAGTTGATTTAATTTCGTTAAAATGTTAACCTTTTCATTTTCTTTTGAATGAAAATGTTAGCAACAGCATAGCAACATTGAACTAACAAAACGTCAGTGTCAAATGAAAAACGTCCTAAACTCGTCGCAAAATAAAAGGCCCGTTTTGACATTAGTCTTCGCGACGTAACTAGTGATGTAACCATACGACTCGGTAATCGATAGATACTCACGATAAATCGATTCCAGTTTGGATGAGTATTTGATCGATTTGAATATGTACTGTAAAGTGCATTGGATTAAAGTTCTAATAAGAAAATTTAACTTAAACTGATATTGTAAGTATTTTGAAATGATACAATGTTACGATACGTCAACTTTCTTTCATTTAATATTTTTGTTACAATAACACTCACTCAATCACCAAAAGAAATCAGTCATTAATTTGTCCAAACACTAGCGTTTAAAGAAATAAAACCGGCCAAGTGCGAGTCGGCCTTAAAAATATATATTGATCGATTTATTTTTTTCCTTAACCGATTATTAATAGTCTGTGGACAGTATGAAAAAAATCGTTATTCACAGCACTTAGCGGAGTGGGCGGTAACCATCAATGAAAAATGTAATTACCTTCAAAACATTTCGATCGGTAAAAAATACAGAACTTCATGGGCGTGAACTGTCAAAACGGGCCTTTTATTTTGCGACGAGTTTACCTATTCCTACTTTGGTCCTAACCTCAACTTTTTGTTTACTTGCAAATAAATGGTATTGTTTTGCTTGTTTTAGCCAGAAAAGAAATCGTAGAAGCAGTATTGAAAATAATTTCAGCATATGGTTAAAAAAATCATCAACAGTTCTACAGTTTCCTCACTGGAAACCATGTTGAAGACATCGAAAAGTGTTGTTTTTGTGCTAACATTTCTTTTGGTTGTTTCACACTCAAACTCTTGTAACTTTGATGTGAAAGTCAAACAAACGCTCCGAAATGAAGGATTTCACAGGTAATAAAGTCTAACGGCTTCCGACTCATACTTTTACATTAATAAAATTATAATAATGTCAGTTGTCTTGTTTTGCTTCGAACTGTTTTCTTCTTTTGCGACTCGGTTATCGCAGTATTTAAAGAATACATCAAATTCGTTTTCAACTCAACAAATATAAATGTTTAAAGTATTGTTCAACAGAAATATTGCCATTGTTTCAGTATTAAAATGCATAATTTTTTTTATTTATTAATTCTTGTTGTAGAAATATAACCTACGGCATTGTTTTCAATGGAGATGAAGACCAGGACTCGTGGCCTCTTCAGGACTGCATCATAGGGCTGGACCAACCACTGCCTCCTGGGGTCTACGCTAACCCTGATGAGTTGGGGGACCTGAGACGGGCAGGGAAGGTATAGAACAACATTTTCTTCTGAATTTTTGGCAAACATATATTATTTTATTTATTTATTATTATTATTATAAATTATACACTAGCAGCTCTTTGAGCTGATGCGTGTATATCACTGCACTTGTGTTCTTTGGTCCTTTAAATGAACGTCCAATCTATTTTTGAAACTATTCACCGAAGGTGCACTTATTACATGTTCGGGGAGAGCGTTCCACGAGTTCACAACACGGTTGGGTAGGAAATGTTTTCTGGGGTTGCTTGCGCTTGGCCGCTTGATGAGTTATTTATAAAAACACATGCAAGTTTTACAGTACATAACCAAAACACTCACACATTAATTAAATACACATAAAATTAATACCCTTCCTTCTGTCAAAAGGGAAATGTTACATTAAAAATTTTGTGGCAACCTATGTTTCTTCCATGCTGGTCTGGGATGGGAGTAAAAAAAAAACATAGAATTTACCAGTTGCTTCTCTGCCCACACAGATGGTAAAATCCCATCTAGGGAATAGGCAAAAATATCCCTTATCCCTTATAGGGATAAGTTCGCCTTTGTGCATATATTTAAGGTCTTTTTTTTTTTTGTGATTTGTCTCTACTTCTCTATATTTGTACAATAAAGCATTTACTTACTTACTTACTTAAATATTAGGAATCTTAGGCGATGCGGCTAGCAACCCTATTTTGAATGCTCTTTCCACCTATACAATCATGCTCTGGTACCTTAGGCCCTGTCTACCCCATAAGACATATAGACGTGATTTGTGTACTGGTTACAATTGTTTCGGAATATTCAGTGGGTTGGGTTCGGCTCAAACTACCCCACATACTTGCTGAAATATGTTCGACTAACTTACTCTTAATTACGCTTTCAAGTAAAAACTTATTCAGTTGCTTAACATATTTTAATGAAACTTTACAACAATATAGGTTATACATCAGAATGTCAATTGTCAATTAATAACAAGTGATGTCAGAAGATGGTGTGAAAAAAAAAAAAGGTGTGGAAGTTGTGCGAAACCGGTGGATGCAGGTGGCGAGTTGTCGTTCTGGTGTGCTAACAGGGAGGCCTTTGTCCAACAGTGGACGTCTGCAGGCTGATGAGGATGATGTCGGAAGAAAAAAAAACAAGTTACCAATTTGAATGTAACAAATAATAATAATAATAATAAAGCTTTATTCAGTCTGTTTTTTTTTTACATTTCGACTATGTTTTAGTGTTGTTAGTGAAATAAATTCTTATTGCGTAATGTTAGTAATGCAATTTTTTTTTTTTTATGAAATTAAATCAGACCCCTTTCGGGTAAAAGCCTCCTCCAATGTAACAAACATTATATTTTATGTTTCCAGCTGAACGTGATACCGAAGAGTCGTATCAACACGGAACTGCCAGCGGAGCAGGCCTCAGCCAGCAGCGTGTACATCATCGGAGAGGTGACCGACGGCAAGGCCTACTTGTGGATGCCGGTTCATGCGAGATACCATCAAGCAGCCCCCGGTGGAGGGTAAGAGGGTTAGATTCTTTAAGCCGCGTGTCCACTAGAGCCAGCCTCGGGTCTGTCTGTACAAATACAGAGGCTGTCTGTGTGTGTGTGTGCCTGTGTGTGTCTCAGTGTGTGTGTCTCTGTGTGTGCGGGCGTGGGTGCGTGCGTTTGTGTGTGTGGGTGTGTGTGTGCGTGCGTTTGTGTGTGTGAGTGTGTGTGTGTGTGAGTGAGTGAGGGTGTGTGTGTGTGAGAGTGTGTGTGTGAGTGTGTGTGTGTGTGAGTGAGTGTGTGTGCGAGTGTGAGAGTGTGTGTGTGAGTGTGCGAGTGAGTGTGTGAGTGTGTTGGGTATTAAAACGAACCTTTGACCGAAATATGATTTTTAGACACCGGCCGAAACTAAAGCCGAAACCGAAACATCGGTCGGACACTAATCAAATGGTACAGTAATTTTAAAATGTTTTTTATATCAATCTCTCTCTGACAGCATGGCGCGGAACGAGATAGAAGCGCCGCGCATGTACCTGCGGTGCGCGGACGCTCGACTCGCGCGCTGCGCCGGCGCAGCTGTCAGCTTCCTCTGCAACGGCGGCTCCAGGGACCAATGCAGCTGGAGAGAAGTTCCCTACACCATGGTAAATGAGTATTGGTTCTGTGCACGACAGTAGCGCCATCTCGCGAACGCAGCTTTAGAATAGAATAGAATAGAATAGAATAGAAGAAATTTTTATTCACCAACACAAAAAATTCACAAAAATTAAAAAATTACAAAGTATGTATTGCGGGTGGTAGGGCCTTGTGCAAGGTCCGTCCGGATCGCTACCACCATCTTACTCGCTAATCCTGCCGCTAAGTAGCAGTGCTTGCACTGCTGTGTTCCGGTGTGGAGAGTAAGACAGCCGGGGAAATTACGGGCACAAGAGGCATTTCGTCTTAGTCCTCTAGGTTGGCAACGCATCTGCAATCCCTCCGGGGTTGCGGGTGTCTATGGGCAGAGGTGATCACTTACCATCAGGTGACCCACTTGCTCGTTTGCCTTCCTATTCATATAAAAAAAAAAAAAAAAAAGTAGAATTAGATGCGAAGGTAAAATGGAAGGGAGACTCAGCGAGGTCGCTGTTCTTCAGTCTCCAACCAAACTAAACTAACTTAACTAAACTACGGTAGTCGCGCTGCCACAGCGACAACATAACACCATAATAATAATAATAAAGTATTACGTAATTAATATCAACAAATTTAGGGGCGTTTGTCAAATAGAGAATGACAAGTGCTTATTATTTTATGTAATTACTAGCAACAGCCCGCAACTTCGTCTGCATAGAATTCGTTTATCGCTATCACGCAGGAATTACGCATTTTTCCGGGATAAAAAGTAGCCTGTGTAATTCCAGACTATAATCTATCTATGTTCCAAATTTCATCCAGATCTGTCCATCCATCCAGCAGTAACAAACATCCATCCATCCATACTTACAAACTTGCGCGTTTATAATATTAGTAGGATATAGAAAGACAATAAATAGTATTTTCTAGGCATTTCTTACAAAGGAGTAGGTGATAGGAAAAAGTTAATATGAGCCAACATAATTCGCCAAACATCGGTGACCTTAGTTTACAAAAGCATGGAAATGGATTGGAAGTACTTGTGTACTTAGAATTACACTTAGAATAAAGAATGACGGAGAAAACCACAAAATTTACGTTGAAAAGTCAAACTTGAGAACAGCGCCATCTAGCGGTAACACTCTGAACTTGTTCCCCAGATGACGGACACGCTGGTGTGGGAGGTGCCAGTCGGCAACACGGACCATTACTACCTGGTCGCGGGGGGGACGGCGCTAGTGGTCGCTGTGGGCTCGCTATACCTGCTGAAAGGCGTGCACGAATACAAGGTGGCTGTTAAGAAGAAAGCATGAATGACGACCGGATGGCCCAGTGGTTAGAGAACCTCACTATGAAGCTTGAGGTCCCGGGTTCGATCCCCGGTCGGGGCAGATATTTGTATGAAAAATACGAATGTTCTCGAGTCTTGGATGTTTAATATGTATTTAAGTATGTATTTATCTATATAAGAATGTTTATCCGTTGTCTAGTGCCCATATTACAAGCTTTGCTTAGTTTGGGGCTAGGTCAATTGGTGTCAATTGTCCCAAGATATTATTATTATTATTATTAATTCTAAAGACAGTGGCGTAGCTACCTAGGGACTAGGCGGGGCAATGCCCCGGGGCCCTCAAGCTCAGAGGGCCCTCGAATCCTTACCAGAAAATCTCGATCGAACTATTGTTATTAAAACGTAACCAGTTTAGATAGTAGTGGGGCCCCGTTTTTTTATTTGCACTAGGGACCTTGGTTACCTAGCTACGCCACTGTCTAAAGAGATGATACGGTAAAAATTGTAACCTACAAATTTCATTTCTTCCATGCCGGGGCCCGATTTTTGAAAGCACATCACTCGAAAGTAAGTAAGTAAGTAAGTAAGTAAATGCTTTATTGTACAAATATAAAGAAACAGATACAATTCACAAAAAAATAAAAAGAACATTAATATATGCACAAAGGCGAACTTATCCCTATAAGGGATCTCTACCAGTTAACCTTTGAGTAGATGATAGGAGCATTAAACGAGGGACCGACAAAGTGAAGGTTTAAAATTCCAGATAAAGTTAGAAAGTGGTATAAATCTGTTTATAGCTTCAAAATTACAGATCTAATCAAATTTTTGACTAGTTCACAAGATTAATGAGAGCTGCAAGTATCTTCTATGCTACTCGTATTTCGAATTCAGCACAACTTTTCACCGCCTTCAAGTGTTTCACACAATGTTGCTGATGATCTATTTTTTATGTCGTATGTTTTTTTTTTGTTTTACCTTATTTATTTTCTATAAAATTGTGTATATTATCTTATATTTGTGTGTCTTGCAAAAAGGAATAAATTTCTTCTTTCTTTCTTTCTTTCTTTCTATGTGCTTTCGAAAATCGGGCCCCTGGGGACCGATTTTTGAAAGCACATGTGTGAAAATACCACTCGAAAGTGGTGAAAAATTGTGCTGAATTTGAAATACGAGTAGCATAGAAGATACCTGGGGCTCTCATTAATCTTGTGAACTAGTCAAAAATCTGATTAGAGCTGTAGTTTTGAAGATATAAACCGATTTATACCACTTTCGAGTGATGGCTTTTAGGTCTTTCATTGCCGTGTTGTTGCTGCAAATGCAATAGAATTTTCATTTTTTTATACGAAATTTATGTGGGAAATTACATTGTTTTATCATGAGATTTTCTGGAGGAAAACATCGTCAGGAAACCTGCGCTGCGAAGCAATTCAATGGTGTTTGTGAAGTTCCCAATCCGCAGTGGGTCCGCGTGGGAACCATAGCCCAAGCCCTCTCATTCTGATAGGAGGCCTGTGCCCAGCAGTGGGGCGTATATAGGCTAGAAATTAATTAATACAATACCTAATGTATTTGCGAACCAAATAGGCATTTTATTTTAGTTTTTAGCTTGTTGCATTCTAGTCTAAAAGTCAGCAAAGTCATGTGAATTTATACCTTATTTTATAGTAGTTAAAGTTGTTATGACAAAAATATTAATAATCTTACGGCACTCTAGCTCATGTTTCACTCATCAAAATTTACAAATTGGCCGCCAAGGGCTCTTTTACATGTCTTTTTTGAAACTACCAGCGCATTCAGAAAGACCATCATTGCCAAGAATGCGCCGCAAGAAACTTGGTAGAGTATTTTTTTCATAATAAAATACAATATGAATAATTAAATTCTACTTATCATCCATCTTAAGTGCAATCTATGATTCCGTCTCTACTTATTACTACGAAACAGACAGAGACGTTATCATAGATAACTGACACTTAAGATAACTGGAAGTTAACAGAGATTGGTATAGTATAGTATAGTAATAATTTATTGAATCCATTCCATTATTTGATAATAAATGACTGTTATAATAATATGTAATGTTTAAGAAAAACAATAAATCTTAAAACACAAAAGTTACTTGTTTAATTTGATCAATCAGTCTTCTTTCAGCAAAATATCCTGTCTATTTAAATTTCTAAACGACACTGAAAATTAGAACACATAAAAATCCAAAAAGTAAAGCTATGGAATCGAACGATCGTCGTCATTCCGTGACGCGTGCTATATACGTACCCCTACACCACCCATAGCAGGCATGATTTTTAAGGTACTTTCCCTTAATGTCCCATAGTCTTAGGACGCCCTGTATAGTAAAGTTTATACTAGAATAGGATGAAGTATAATTTTTACTTTCACGCTAGTTACTAACGCCATCTCTGAAGAAAATAATGCAACTAACAGCTATGTCTTCACCGAGTCTGCTCTTTCTAGCGCAGTTTACCAGAACAGACGGCACTACAGATGGCAGCACCGTCGCGTATTGATTGCCACAACTAGTGAGTAAATGGAAAAGGATAGGTATTAAACGTGACAAAATTACATACATACCGTCATTCTCTTCTTATAATGATGTCTATTATAGTGTGAGCTGAATAGCACGATACCAATTTTCAGTTTCTGACTTTATAAGGTTTGATCTCATATTATTTGATACATTCTTGAAAGTGTTCGAAATGTGACTATAACTTACAAAGAGTTAAATACTCACACGTCTACAAATCACACACACTCGTATAGGCGTAAAACTTGAGTAAAAGATCTGGGGGCCGATTTTTGAAAGCACATGTGTGAAAATACCACTCGAAAGTGGTGAAAAATTGGGCTGAATTTTAAATACGAGTAGCTTTGAAGATACGGCTCTTATTAATCTTGTGCCCTATTCAAAAAATTTATTAGAGCTGTAGTTTTGAAGATATAACCAGATTTATACCACTTTGTCTTTGTCGGTCTCTCGCTTAATGCTCCTCTCATTTACTCAAAGGTTAACTGGTAGAGATCCCTTATAGGGATAAGTTCGCCTTTGTGCATATATTTAAGGTATTTTTTGGGATTTGTCTCGGCTTCTTTATGTTTGTACAATAAAGCATTTACTTACTTACCTACTTACTTAGGTACTTTAGAGTCAGGTGCTTTCAAAAATCGGGTCCCTGTTGTATGTGTGAGTAACGTGTGCGAATAGACAAATTGACGTTCCAAATTAGAAAAACGACTTAAGTCCCATATCAGTTCTGTGCACTACATACAACAGGTCATTTACTTAAGTTTAGCCTATATCAGTGTGACGTTCGTACAAACTAATGAATCAAAAAGATCAGTTTTTTTCCGGAAAAAATCAGCAAGTTGAGTTAGACTGAACCCCTGCAAAGATTTTTGATTTATATTTTTGATTAGCTATTGCCCGCAGGAATTACGCAATTATCCGGGAAAAGTAGCCTATGTGTTCCAGACTATAATCTATCTATGTTCCAAATATCCAGATCCGAGTCGTTTTAAAAAAATGTACATAGTCAAAGGCTTACACAACAAAAAATAATTGATTCCTTTGTATTACGACCGTTTCACCTTTATTACATTGCAATAAGGGTGAAAAGGTCGTAACACAAAGGAATCAATTATCTTTGTACATGGCCCTTAACTATGTAGGTACATGTGTTTTGAAAACGACTCATCTGTCTAGCCGTTCTGGCGTGAAAGAGTAACAAACATCCATCCACATCCATACTTACAAACTTTCGCGTTTATAATATTAGTAGGATTCAAAATGTAGTCCCTTGACGTTTCACTTTGAACATCTATGACTGTATGGAAATATTTGTCAACTATTGTATTGTCAGTTATTAAGACAACCATCCGATGGAATATTGCAGAAAAGTGACAAGACCCTGTATGAGAAACACCCATACATTTCATAACGGTCATACTGTGGCCGGTAGGAATCGCCCTTCCTCAATACCGTGTAACTTGTGGTTAATTCTGTCAAAAGTAAACAAACTACTCGACAGACCGTAATGACCTGTCATTTCAAACCATATCCTGTAATAAATATAAACTATTATTTCCCTTTAGATATGTCAAAGGCAGGCAATTAGGATTGACGTGACAAACGAGTTTACACCCTACAGCCGTTTCGTGAAAGTACGTTTTGGGGTGAATATTTAATTGCATCAGACGTCTGTTATTAGTGACGAACGGCTTCGCCCCGCCATAGGGATGGGAAAAATATCGATTGACAAATAATCAATTATTTTTCTATATAATTTTGGAGACCTATGTTTGTAAATAGAATAGTCGATTAATGAGAAATCAGTTTTCTTTTCAGAAAAAGGTACTCAAATATGTTTGTTATATTTTCTTATAAAAATGTAGACGAAGATTTAATTCTACACTCTTTCTTTGTTCAAGTTCACGCTTGAATTCCCTATTCGCAGAACCCGTCCCGATTTTTGAAAGCACATCTCTCGAACGTGGTATAACATTATAACATTAAATATTAATAAAAAAAAACCCAAAAAATAATTCCAGTTTTCGCTATAAATGAGTTACCTTTATCACTTTGGAAAAGCTGATATCCTTCAAACTGCTGGACCGATTTTAACCGAACATGGCGAACCACCGCAAGGAAACTAGCTTCCGAATGAAAAAAACCCCATCGAAATCGGTCCATCAGCTTAAAAGCTATGATGCTGCAGACAGACACACACACACACACAGAGAGAGAGAGAGAGACGTCAAACTACCATCTCTCCTTTTCCGTCGGGGGTGAAAAACTACAGCTCAAATTAAGTTTTCGACTACCTAGTTGATTATACCAATTTTTGTCTAAGCTACTCGTGTTTCAAATTTAGCACAATTTTTCACTATTTTCGTGTTGCATTTCCACATTGTGCTTTCAAAAATCGGGTCCGTACCTAATCTTTTTTTTACATTTCATCTTAGTCCTCTAGGTTGGCAACGCATCTGCAATTCCTCCGGGGTTGCGGGTGTCTATGGGCAATGGTGATCACTTACCATCAGGTGACCCACTTGCTCGTTTGCTTTCCTAATCATATAAAAAAAAAAAAAAAAAAAAAACATCATAATATCAGCTGTCTGGATACAATGGTTTGATTGGTCGCCTATAGCATATGTATGTATGTAAACTCTTTATTGTGCAAAATAAACAAGACAAATATCTACAATTGGCAAACACTGAGATACATGCACAAAGGCGGACTTATCCCTTTAAGGGATCTCTTCCAGTCTTTGAGTGGATGAAAGTATATGGTGCATATCATAGTCGGTACATTGCTAAATTTGAAACTATGGATATTTGTACCAATTGCTATATATTTTTTTAGTAATTAGGTACATTTATTTCACGATATACTGCAAAGAAACGTTTTCATAATGTATTATCGATTATTTATGAATCGATATTTTAACTTCAATATCGCTTTCGCATCCCTACGCCACCCTCGAAGGGGGAATTTAACCAATCGAACCATTAAAATGGGGTTTTAATCCGTACTTTGGGGCAGTTTAATGAAAATTACGTTCCTAACGACGTTAGAGGTCAGACACGGTTTAGGGGTTAATATTGACATCTCACTTTAGGAAAGACAGAGATGATGTGATTCTGTGAGCCAGTGATTTTCAAACTGTGGGCAGCGACCCCTAGGGGGTTGCAAAGCCTTGCGGGGGTTGCGGGTAAAAGTAACAAGCGCGCGTCGGACCACTTAAAGAGGGTTCCGTAGTCGAAAACAAATGAAAATGATTACCATGACTGCTAAGGCGTAAACACAAAAAAGCGTATCTCCATAGGAAAAGTCGGGTGGGTAGGTACAGTCAGTGTCAAATAGTATGAGACATCGAAGGTAAGCAAAAAGTGCGGCACGCCTTACTATTTACTATGGTGTACCTGGCTGACTGTACGTCCTTTCATGTAATGCTTCCTCTAGCACTTTGCACATTGATATGTCACCCAGTTGTTTTTAAACAATTTAGTTTTCCCTCCTTTTTATTTTTTTGTTTATTGTAAACCATTTAAAACTATTTAATAAATTTACGTATTTTTTAGTTACACCTAACTTGGGTTCTATCAATTTATTCGATCTATTTATTACTTTATTTACGTAAAAATTTATGGATTATGTAGTATATTTTATCTGTGTATCGTTTCGTGAGTCACAGACGGTTCTGGCTGAAAATCAGTGCTGCAGGTGTCTAACACCTCAGCGTAATGCTGAGCCAGCGACCGTTTCACTTTTGCGAAGACACACAACGCTGATGATCTATTCATGTCTGTGTTTTTTTTTGTTTGTTTTCTATAAAATTGTGTTAGTATATTATCTTACCTATATTTGTGTGTCTTTCAAAAATGAATAAATGTCTTTTCTGTTTCTTTGTCTTTCTAATGTTTTTGGCGATACCTCCGAAACTAAGAGCGTGTTCAAAATATTTTTTGGTGAAAGTACCTTTTCGAAGCCAACGACACATACATCAGCATCGTCCATTACTTCAATGCAAAAGCAGCCTTCGTTCAATGGGGGCCCACGCGTGTTAATATCAGTGGCGTAGCTACCTAGGGACTAGGCGGGGCAGTGGCCCGGGGGCCTCAAGCTCAGAGGGCCCTCGAATCCTTACCAGAAAATCTCGATCGAACTATTATTATTAAAACGTAACCAGTTTAGATAGTAGTGGGGCCCCATTTTTTTATTTGCACCAGGGCCCTTGATTACCTAGCTACGCCACTGGTTAATATGCCTGACTATCGATTTAGTATGTAAGTTTTTTTACCAGGGAGGGTCGCTAGTACTATCTATAGGTAGATACATGACGTGACTTCAAGCAGATTCGAACATGGAACTCAATTCACAACAGGCAGCTTATAAAAGCTTCCTCATTCCACCACTGAACCCTTAACAGGAAGCGAATGCACGCAAAGTACTTAGAATAAAAGCTTTCGCTTGCTCTAGCTTGTATTTATAAGAACACAAAACATCGTCCTTTTATCAAAAGAGCTTTAACGTAAGTTCACTACTACACTTTTGAGAATTGTGTGTTATTCCGTAGAGCTTAAGGTAGAGGTTACTTTGGCTTAGCTACGTTTAAGAGAATAAAGAGCTGGGACTAGTAGGTACGTTACAATAATATTCTCGCTCAATCTGAGCCTCTAGTAAGTAAGTGAGTAAATGCTTTATTATACAAAAAAGAAGCAGAGACAAGTCACAAAAAAGACCTCGAATATATGCACAAAGGCAGGGATCTCTACCAGTTAACCTTTGAGTAAATGAGAGGAGCATTAGGCGAGAGACCGACAAAGAGTGAGTTTAAAATAGTGAAAGCCACAATAGAGCGTACATCTCAAAATAAAGCAAACAATTCATAAATAAACTACTAAATATCATTAAACACATGTATACATACACACTACATACAATATGAGTAGGTAGGTACCGTAGGAATAGGTTCTGCTAGTTTTATACTGGCAGGTTTCTGTTGCTGGCTGCATTGAGACTTAGTTCAAGTTCCGAATATCGAACACTCGTTCGATATTTTGAAATATTTTTGTTTGGAACTTGGGACGGCTCTCAGATCAGCTTGGACCCGGAAGCCTTATAGGGCTAAATTTTGATATACTTTGTAATAAATTATTGAAGCTGAAATAAAGTCAAAAGTATAATCAAAGTATGTGTTTTAAATCTTTGTAGCTTGGGCTATTTGCTACATCAGTTTGTTTAGGAACACTTTTAAACCGATTTCCCGTACTACAGATCTAAGTGCCTCGTTAGGGCAGCTCTACAGTACTCACAGCAGTGCAGCAGTTCTTAAACTTTCAAACATGAAGGACCATTTGACAAAATTTCTGTCTTTCCATGGACCACCTAGTAACTTCGTAATATCTAACGTATGGCTTCGATCAGCCGCAATGGACGGAATTGCATCTTTACGCATTGTGTCGACTAGTTGTCATGGCAACTACCTATAAATATAATTATATTTATTAAATTGGCCCAGGAGGTGCCAGTCGGGTTACCTCCGCGTGTGAACAAGGGATGCGCTTCGTTTTTGTTCGTCCGGGGGGAAGAGCAGTGCTTGGTCCGGTGCACCCAGGGCATCGGCTAATGATTTCCTGGCGATCTCCGACGGATATCATTGACCGTTGGCTAAGAGCCCGACAGATGGGGGGAGGGGGGGGGGGGGGGGGTTTGACCGTGTTCAACGTTGCCGACATTCTTGTCACAAGATTTTTGAATAGGTACTGTATTTATTACTTTGACATTGGGGCCATACTAAAAAAAGAAGAAGAAGTTTATTGGCCCCGCGTACCACTTTGGATGCTTCCAGGGACCACCAGTGGTCCGCGGACCACCGATTGAGAACCACTGCTCTAGTGATTAGCATAAGTTTTAACAAAAAATACAAGATTTTTGCTGACTGTACCTACTTGCATTCAACAAAAAATATTTACCTTGCTACTCCGCTACTCACGTGCAAGATAACCAAGATTGTGTGAAATATTATACGTTTTTCATGCAACCCTCCCTCCACTACTTTATTTATATATTATTTTAATCCGTCTTACATAATATGTACCAAATTTGAAGTCAATCGGATCAACCGTTGAAGAGTTCCACCTGCAGAGACGCTCCCGGCTGGGTCACCAGAACTCCACTACCAGATTATTATATTGTCATACTAGCTTTTGCCCGCGACTTCGTCCGCGTAAATTTAGACTTAAGAACTGGATGTTGAGAGTATATTCTGCAATAATTGGGCTTTGGGCAGCTACGACCTTTGACATGTTTATCGCTATCCCGTGGGAACTGCGCAATTTTTCGGGATAAAAAGTAGCATATGTTTCAATCTAGGGTACCAGCTATATCCGTTCCAAATGTTATCCAAATCCGTCCAATCGTTTCTGCGTGAAAAAGGAACAGACATACACACTCACTCACATCGTCACAAACTTTAGCATTTATAATACTAGCTGTTGCCCGCAACTTCGTCTGCATTGAATTCGTTTATCGCTATCCCGCTGGAATTACGCAATTTTCCGGGATAAAAAGTAGCCAATGTGTTATTCCAGAGTATAATCTATCTATTTTCAAAATTTCATACAGCTCTATCCAGCCGTTTTGGCGTGAAAGAGTAACAAACATCCATCCATCCATCTATACTTACAAACTTTCGCGTTTATAATATTAGTAGGATTAGCAGCCTACCCCTGTGGGAAAGAGGTATGACGATATGCCTTATGTACTCAAGTATGCAAAATTTCAGCTCAATCGGTTGAAGATATCTGCTTCAAAATTGAGTCGCAAGATTCCACCCGGACCAACTCAAAAACAAAAAAGTTGTAACAAAAAAACGGAGACGAGATAATTTCGGTTTCTAAGTTCATTCTTCCATGCTGGTCTGGGAGTAAACAAGAAACATAGAATTTACCAGTTGCTTCTCTTCCCGCGCTGATGGTTAAAGCCCATCGAGGGACTGGCCGAAAGTCTTAGGAATCATGTTACAGGCGATGCGCCTAGCAACCCATCACTATTTTCATTTCCCTTTCCACCTATACTCCCACAATCATGCTAACCGTGGCCTTAAGGTTTTGTTACCTTAGGCTCTGTCTACCCCGTAAGGGATAAACTCGTGATTTACGTATGTAAACTTTATAGCTGAGGCCTTACCATGGAGTCTTAATGCGATTCAATTCCGATTCAGTTAAGTTTCGCTCGCTGTCAAATCCATACTATAAATGACAGCTAAAACCTGAACTGAGTCGCAATTGAATCGCATTAAGACGTCATGGTAAGGCCCACAGTAGCTATCCAGCAATACTTAGCGTTAACGCCCCAATGCTCGACACCTTTATTCCAGTAGTTTCTCACACTCTGTTTGTCACCTTTATTGCTATGAATTAAGGTTGAAAGTGTCGGTTATCGGTTCTTGTCGGGCATTGGTGCCACGCTACATACTTTTTACCACTTTATGAGTAAGAGCGTTCCAAAAATAAAGGTGTCATTTGTTTTTTTTACTCATAATTTTTGCTGTATTTTGCAAACTTGGAAATCGCCGGTCAAGGTTATAGTGACAACCTTTTCTTTACGACGAGTTTACGCAGGCATAGGTAGGTGGAAATAATAAAAAAATTTTTTTTTTTAAATTACCATAGTACACAAAAAAATATAATATATACATTATCAAAGCATTAGGCACATACGAGTATTAAGTAAATAGGACAGGAGACTCAGCAGCCATGCTGGTTTTCAGTCTCTAAGCTGATTTAAAAATAACTTCAAATCTAACTTAGCGAAGGTAAGGTAAGGTAGGTCGTATTCCCCTGATTTTGGTAAATTAAATTTGGTGGAACTTAGTTGTAAATTCCTTGTTTACGGTCGTAGTGGCTGGTGCTAGCCATTGATCTCGTGGCGCGCCCCCGTGACGCAATCCTTAACTGCGTAACGTTTACGTTCATACATAACGTGACTTTTAGGAAATGGGATAGTTGGGGGTTAAAGGGTGTACGTGTGTAATTTTGGCGGACTTGTACGGTAGGCCACATAAGGGGTGTCACTTTTCATCCGACTTCCTTTCAAATGAAAATGTCCCTAAAGTCGAACTTTCAATTTGACGGCCACGTCTTAACGACATTATATTTTATGACCCGCAAAGTATTTTCAATCTTAGGGCTTTGACTGACGGTACGGGAAGAGCAAAGGCCGGATAGGAGCCTCAGAGCAGTCGGTCGGCAGGCAGTCGGTCGAATATGGATTCGAGATTAACGAGGGCACGTAAGCGCGGCAACGTCGCGGGGTGTTTACATGCGGGTGCAGCGGGCTCGCGGGCGTATCGATCGCGGGGCGGGGCGCGCGGGGCGGGGCGCGGCCCGGGCCGCCAGTCCGCGTCGGGGCCGCGTCCGCGCGGTCGTCGCTGTGCAGTGCGGCGCGCCGGAGTGACTCCGCGGCCTCGGGCGCCCGGCGGCGGCGGCGAGCCTCGCGCCGCCCGCCCCCGCGCCCATGCCGCCCGCCCCCGCGCCCGAAGCGCACCCAGCCCCCGCCCCGCGCCCCGAGGCGCCCGCCGCGCGCGCAGCCTGGCCGCCAGCGCCGCCTCCGCCGCGCCGCGCCTGCGCCCCGTGTTCCTGTGGGCGCGCCAGCAGGACGGCCGAGTGCAGGCCGTGCACTGTGAGGACTACGACCCGCGCAACCGCATCCGTATAGCGCGCGGACCCGGCGGCTGGCGCGTGATCCCGCGCACCGCCATCTACAACGCCATCCGCGTACCGCGCCGCCCGTGCGCCGAGCGCCGGCGCAGCCGAGCCAAGCGGCCGAGCGCGCCCGCAGAACCCGCGCCCGCCTGGCTGGCGCCCGATCTGGAGTCCCACATCCCCTCGCACACCATCGCGGTGCCGCGCGCGCCTCCGCCCGCCGTGCCATCGCCCTCGCCACCCACGCCGCCCACGCCGCCCACGCCGCCCGAGCCCACGCCGCTCGACAGCCTGCTGGCGGTGGCCGAGCTCGAGTTCAACCAGCAACGCGGCACCGACCGGGAGCTGGAGCCCGGGGCGGCGCCTTACGAGTTCCTGCCCGAAGAGGCCGTCGCGCGCGACGTCATGTCGTTCGAGATCGGCGAGCCGAAGGCGAACGAAGACTTGTTCTTCGAGAGAAAATCCCATCAGGAAGAGGACGCCTTTCAGAACAATCTGGTGGTCCATAAAGACTTGTTTGAGACGATAAGTGAAGCGCATTACCTGCCCGATCTGAGCGGGCCGCACGACGAAGCGCTGCTAGAGTCGCTGGTGGAAAAAGGCTGCGAGGACAACCAGATCCTCGGCCAGACGCTGGACAAGATCGCGCATCTGGTGTCGGGGACTGGCGATTACGCCGAGGAGGAGGAAGATATGTTGCTGAGCGGCGCTCCCGTCGCCGACATCATCGACCGACTCGAGCAATCGCTGGAGTCCCCCGGCCGCAGCAGCATCACAGCCGCGCAGGGGCTGCTGCACCTGCACCACATCGGCGACCACCTGCAGCCCGAACACCAAACTGAACAAGAGTATATGACCGACGAAGTATTCGTCAGCGGCGTTACAACAGACATGTCCTTAACGCTAAACGAACCAGAAATACACGATGCCAATGAGATCAGTCGTATGGAGTACGAACAGGAAAATGAGAAAAACTTAGAAAATAATGATGAAGCGGTTGAAGCTATGTACGCAGAACCGGCACTTGATACTCCAGAAATATTTAAAGAGGATGTGGATGATCATCAAATTGAAGAACAACCAAATCCGACGTTACCTGATGATAGTGAAATGGTGCCTAGTGAAATTACCCCTGAAGTGCAACCGCAAGAAATCAGTGAACCCTTTGAGGAAAAAGTGGAAGATGATGCGAATGTGTGTGTTCCGAAAGAGGAAGTCATGCAACCGGAGGTTTCGGTCAGTGAATTTGTGAAAGAACCTGAGGACCCGTCGGTATGTGAGTTAGTGGCTACTGATCTGAGTATTAAAGCAGTGCAAAAGAAGGTGAATAGAGTGGTTGCTGAGACAACAAATGCTGTTGAAGAAATCGGGACGGAAAGAGTCGAGGATTTACCGAGGGATCTCAGTCTACACCGGAGGTTGCCAACGCCGCACGCGTCGCCGCGAAGGATAGAGATCCCGCGGGCCCCCTCGCGGGAGTCCGATGCGATGCAGTCGCCGCAGCCCAGTGGAATTCCCGCCGTACCTTCCTCCCCGGAAATATTTACCATGCCCCCAACTAAAAGCAAGCAAACGCTTTTCTTAGAGACGTTACTGTCATCACCGTCTCCGAAGATGTACACGTCCGAGGTTACCATCACGAAACAGCAATGCGAGCCCCTAAACCTAGGCAAGAACAGAAAGTCAGCAAGTCCCACCGTGTCCAGCTGCTCCGAAGAAATGAGAAGAACGAATAAAGAATTTGGAGAACCACAGGATAAAAGATTAAAAAGAGAATCGACTGATGCTTTAGCCAAAATTAGTAAGGTATTTAAATCGAATAAGGAACCGGATAAAACCGAGAATGCAACACAAAAGTCTTGCGAAGAAACCAATCCGTTAAAACAACTCCTACTTTTAAAGACAAATATTGACTTTAACATTCCAGATCCATTATTAGTTCCTAAAGATAAACTAAATAGTATCTTAGCAGCGCCTGCGAAAGAGATTCCTGCGTTACTGTTACAGAGGCCAGAGCTCAGATTACCAGAGGCCTTCGCTTACCCTTCGATATTGCAAGATCCTGACATACTCGTTGTATCTCTATCGCAACTCGAAAAAATCTTAGAGAATGACGACAAGAAACTGGCATTGTCTCTATCACAGGTAAAGGAACCAGTGCCAGAGAACAGTTCTAATTCAGAAACGCCTAACCCTACCACGCCGTTGCCCGAGAATGCTCCTCCGAAGCCAATTCAGCTAGATGCTTTAGCCACTGATATCGACGCAGCAACCACCGCCGCGCTCAACCAAATGTTCTGGCTACCCTATCTTTCCCAACTAGAGGTCATGGCCGCATGCTCCCAGAATACCGAGTTTCTAAAAGCTATGAACGCATCTGGCTACTCGGCTCAGAACTATGCTGAGATATCGCAAATGTTGAACACTTCACGGGTCATGGGGCCAGGAGGGTTTCCTAATATGATGCCGCCGATCGAGTACGACAATCGCCTCCAATTCGCCATGTGGCAAGAGGCGATGAATCAGGCAAACGCAGCCTCAGCCCGTCAGAAACAGGATGCCCAGAAAGAGATGGCGTCAAAATCCACCGACGTCCAAAACCCATTCGTGCATTCTACCAAAAATCATCAAAGCAAAACCCATTCTGCGGCACGGACGAGCCCGATCGCGCATAATTACAACACGACCAGTCAGCGTTCCATGGCTCATAATCCGTTCTTCCAAGGCATGTATCCCGGTATGGCTCCAAACATCAGACCTAACATGCCATTACCGGGTTTACAAATACCGTATTTCAACCCTAACATGATGGGGAGCCAGCGTTCACCGCGCACAGGACAGCAAAAGAGTCCGACGTCGCCCTACTATCCGAACAACAACTACTTGCAAAGCGTGAAGCATGCAGAGCCGCACCAGCGTAGCAGCAGTACGGGGTCCCAGGAGTCGCCTCGGCCGCGGATTAGTGTGAAGTCGCTGCAGAATCTGCTGGAGCCGACGGCGACGGCGTCGAGGGTCGGGTCGTCCGGGAGACGAGCATCTCATCCTACATCATCGCTGGGGCGGCGGCGCGAGGAGCCCGAGGTCGGCAGCACGACGCCCCTGGGGGAGCCCCCACCGCTCCCCATGCCGCACCCCCACGACCCGGCAGCCTACCACTTGTGGCACCCGCTATTTGGCAAGTAAGTAACACTAACACTGACTTGCATTTATCCGAGGGGTCAACAACATTGGGCCGGATCGTGCCGCCATCGATCGTAAAAAATGTGATCGACCATAGTCGCGTGAGCAACCGGCGTTCCGCGAGAGAAATGCACATTAGCATTGTTTTTTTTCCGCTCTGCCACAATTCCTGCGTTTCAGGCTGTTAATAGAGCTATTAAAGATTGGACAAAAGCGGAATTTGATGGTATATTGCGTTCGTACTGATAAGAAAAAGATCGTGCTACACGAGGAAGGTTTTGCTTTAGTTCTTTCTTTTTCTCGAAATGTTATTTTGTTATAATAGAGGTACTTAAGCGATAATTAAGTTTGTTCAAAGTTTCGGTTCCGCTTTTATTAACTCCTAATTTTCTTGCTTGAAGTTTTGAAGCAAATTGATGTAAATACTCGACAAGAAAAAGCATAGACAGTAACCAAATAATACTGAAGTCATTGATCTCTCAATAGTAGTTTTATAATAATAAAAAAAAACAAGAAAACCATTTGAAACAGTTCTAGATTTTTTTCCAAACATTCGTTACTTTCTTAAGGTAACCGATAGAAATGTATGACTTACCTAAATGGTAACAGCCAGGTCATGACAATGCCCCTGAACATACAAACTCTTATTCCACCATTATGCCTTTACCTGCTATGGTGTAGCGGTATAGCGCGCACGGAATGTGGATGTGGGTTCGATTCCCGGCCATAGCTTTACTTATTAGATTTTTCTGTGTTCTAATTTTCAGTGTCGTTTAGAAATTTTAGTCTTATTCTACCCAATTTGAAAACAATCCGATCGCTAGCCGCCATTGAACTATTATTACTAGCGTAATAGTTACAATTACAACTCACTGTCCGATTCATAGCTTCTTACCGCTATGAGGGCCGTACGCTTGTTTGCCACCGACGTGATATGAAAATAATTGAAATATGGCTTGTAGATGTATATTTATTTAAAATACAAGCTTATACCTGTAGGCTTATTATCTAACTCGCTCGCAATCGCCATCGTGTTCATTTTGACAGTTCATGTATGGGCTGACAATTGGCATCGGAATCAGCTAGCTGTCACATTCATACAAGAAATGTCAAAATGAACACGATGGCGATTGGGAGCTAGTTAGCCTACTGTTTATTGAAAAATCGGACTTGCGATTACATTTAGCAGAAATCAGTAAAAAAATATTCGTTTCCATAATTCCGGAGTCCGATCTTTGAAAGCGCATTAAAATAAAAATCTGTAAATTTCTACGAAGCTTTCTGGAAAACTTACGAATAGACAGATTGAAGTTCCCAATTTAGAAAAATGACTTGAGTCCCATATCAGTTCTGTAAGTAGTAGTGCTTAAGTAAATGACGTAACATAGTTAGATACTCATTTACTCCAGTTTTTCACCTATACAGCTCAAAAATAAGTTATCGACTAGGTAATTGACAAGCTTACGTAGAGCTGCAATTTTCCTTTATTCTACTCGATATTTACCACAATTTGCCACAACTTTCGAGTGCTACTTCAAAAATCGGGTCCTAGGGCCCGATTTTTTAAAGCACATCGATGTGAAAATAGCACTCGAAAGTGGTGAAAAATTATGCTGAATTTGAAATACGAGTAGCTTAAAAGATACTTCCCACTCTCATTAATCTTTAGAACTAGTCAATAATTTGATTAGAGCTGTAGTTTTGAAGATATAAACAGATTTATACCACTTTCGAGTGATGTGCTTTCAAAAATCGGGCCGCAGGGAGTTAAATGTGTGAAAATACCACTCGAAAGTGGTATAAATCAGCTTATATCTCCAAAACTACAGCTCTAATCAAATTTTTGACTAGTTCATAAGATTAATGAGAGCCGTAAGTATCTTCTAAGCTACCCATAATTCAAAGTCAGCGCAATTTTTCACCACTTTCGAGTGGTGTTTTCACATATGTGCTTTCAAAAATCGCCCCCTGTTTCCTCGTGAGCCTTCACTGTATTCCCGTGTGATATTGACGCTTGTCCGCCGTTAGGCTAACAAGGATTTCATCAAATTCCATTATCAACAGCCATTCGTACTGTTATCATTTACCACCCACTCATTGACATTGATTTTCACTTAACGCCTAGAATCTAGTTCACACAGTAGCGCATATGTGTAGGTAAGTTTTCGGTCATAAGATACGCCCAGAGCGCGTTTGCGTTAAAATGTCATGTAAGTAAGTCCATAGTAAGTATTTACAAGTTATTACAAGCTTCAATTTAACTTGCAATGCATGCATGTCTGTATGTGAGCATGTAAGTTTGTATGTTTGTCCGGGTCGAATCTTGGGACTCAATTTTGAAGCTATCTTCATCCGATTGAGCTGAAATTTTGTATACTTGAGTAAGTTGGATGACAAGACAATACAATAATCTGGTTGTACATTACTTTTTCTAATCTACCCCAATATAACAAAGAGGAAAGATGAGTATTTTTGTATTTGATGAATAATTCTTTCACCATTAGAATGCTAAATTATTACTAGTGCTTAAGAAAATGAAGTACAATCATCTCATCCTCAGCCCATATACGCCCCACTGCTGGACACAGGCATCCTCTCCGAATGAGACGGCTTGGGCTATAGTTCCCACGCGAGCCTAGTGCGGATTGGGAACTTCACAGACACCATGGAATTGCTTCGCAGATGTGTGAAGGATTTCTCACGACGTTTTCCTTCACCGAATTCATGGTAAATTTCAAATGTATCTAATATCGCACATAAATTCCGCAAAACTCAGAAAAAGGAAGTAAAAACGGTGATCTTCTTTTTTTAATATGGCCCCATCTATCGATGCGATGATTTCGCCAATGTCAAAGTAATAAATACAGTATTCAAAAATCTTGTGACAAAAATGTCGGCAACGTTGTACGGTAGAACACGGTCAAAAGACCCCTCCCTCCCCTGTCGGGCTCTTAGCCAACGGATAATGATATCCCTCGGAGACCGCCAGGAAATCATTAACCGGTGCCCAGGGTGCACCGGAACAAGCACTGCACTTCCCCTCGGACGGATCCAAAAACGAACCGCAGCTCTTGATCACACGCGGAGGTAACCTGACTCGCACCCCAGATGTAATATTCTTTACAAGAGTGACAATATGTGTCATTTAAAACTGTTATTTATGTCAGTCAGATCTAGGTTATCAGGCCTAGATTAACGATCGCCTCTATTCCGGGACTGTCATCTAAGCCTGTTTAATATTGCAGAATATGCAGTGGTTAAATCCAGTTCTGGGTCAGACAGTACTAATTTAAGAAATCGATCGACTACTAGAATTGGAGCGAAGCAGACATTGTTGTAAATTTTTTAATTTCTGTTGGCGACTGGCTGTCGTGGCTGGATAGGGCGGCGCCATTGTCTTTAGTGCTGTTTTTTTTCTTTCATATTGGAAGGCTAAGGGAACTAAGCCCATACAGCCAAGTCTGACGTGCGTCTATATAATAAAACCTATCAGTGTTAGTCGTCATGAGTTCTAGTAATATCCTGTCATCGTCATGGGGATAACGAACGGAGGAAATATGCGTTTTTACGTCAATTTCTTCATTTTAATTTATTTATATTTAATTTTAATTGCAAAATATTTAAACGTAGCTCAATTGTTAGTTATTATAATTACACAGGTGTCACTTTTAAATAAAACAAAGGACCATCGGACGACAAAACAGTGACCTTGTATTTTTTTTAGCAAATTTTCGGTTACTTTGTGGAGGTCCATTTCAATTAACAATCAATATTTACCTTGCTACTCCTCTACTCATACAAACGAGCAATATGAGTATGAGTAGATAATTTAAAGTAGGTAGAGTAGTAAATTTTTTTGTTCATTCAAATTTTCGGCGTTCGCAATATGTTCTGTTATCTGATGCAGTTATTGCAAGAAGCGTTAATGTAATACAATTTACTATGAAATCTACAGATTTTGGTTAATTTTCACTTTTTAGCAGTTATTACGAAGGCGGTTTTATTTTTTATTTAAAAAAAATATTGGCACGCGCCGACCGCTAACAAATTGTCAGGGTATAAGACTCAAAACAAATGACAAATTTCTTGCGTGGGGGGTGTCATGAACAAACAATGTCATTGATTTGAGACATTTTGCTCCTTAGTGTTATTGCGTTTCAGGTATAAACCTTCAAAGTAATTTTGCTTTTTTAAATTTATTTAAAAACGGGCTACTTACATTTTGCCACATTAGTCCATAGGGCAACGGCGAATTAAACGAGTGGAACAATATATTACACTAGCTCATATTGTTGGTCACATCAGCCAACCTGAACAGCATCAACGCGACGTCTGAGGCCGGTTGAGCTAAGATATCTAGAAACATCCCCGTGGCGTGCATACCTATTCATTTTGCTTTTTAGGACTTGTGGTCAAAGGGAACAAACCTTTACATCGAGACAGTTGGAAACTGAACAAAAGCTTGTAAACAACAAAGGAATAATCCAGACAGTATTATTTTAAACATATCAATACAAACCCCTTATTCCACGTACCTACATATTTAATTTTAATTACAGCTCCACACTTCTAATATTAACGAAGTTTGAAAGAAAATGGCGGCCGCAAATTATACGCCGTACTTATGTAGGTTATGTTCGAACGTTCTAGATTCGTGTCATTACGCGAGCCCAGAAACACGAAGTACATGTATTAAGGTACTTACGTCTAGGAACTTTGTAACTTTATATTGAGTTTAATGTTAAAAGACTTATAACCTCTTTGAAAGGTACAGTATGAATATAGGTAGGTACCTATATTATGTTTAGTGTTACGAAGAAGGTTAAGAATCATGTGCGATCCTCATTATTAAAAAAACCTTGTACAAAATAAATAACACCTAGTAACCATTAAATACTTCACTTTTAATTCTTCCATGCTGGTCTGGGAGCAAAGAAAAAACATAGAATATTCCAGTTGCTTCTCTACCCGCGCAGACGGTAAAAGTCCATCGAGGGAATGGGCGAAAATCATAGGAATCATGTTATAGGCGATGAGGCTAGCAACCCATCACTATTTTGATTCCATTTTCCTCCTACTACTAGTAGGTACACTTTTTATCCTCTGAGAACAATATTCTGATATGGCATAGCTCCCGAAAATTTTAAGCATTCAGTTTTTCTCTATATTCAATAATTGTGCCTACATGTAAGCTTGCTAACTTTATTCTGACAGTTTAATGTCCACGTTAAAATTATCCGTTAGTAAAGCAATGAATATTAACGCTAAAAACTTAGTTCGACGTACATACATAAGTATATGTCATGTAAAAGGTCAGGTGCCTAACGAACCAGAAAATGTAGCGTGGTCTTACTTCATTACTTGGCGTTAGTAACAAAAAGTAGGCACAAGCATGACTTCTGACAAGAATTTTGTAATACCTATTACCATTTATTAATTTTCATGACAGCCGGCAAAAAACTACAAGTAAAAATAGATAATTTATAATAATTAACATATTAATTTTAGGTAATATTCAGCTTGGCAGTTACACAGTTAATCGAGTTTTAAATACTTTCATGACACATTACACAAAGCACGGCGTTTACCAGTACGTTGGTATGTTACATATTTATTCTTATGTTGTGGCCTTTAGGTTTTGTTAACTTAAGCCTAGTCTACCCCGTTAGGGCTAAAGACGTGATTCATATGCATAGCACAATCGCTGTAATCAGTTGTTTTTTTTTCGAAATTGCAATTTTTCCGCATTGAATTATATAATATTTAAGGTGCATTGGGGTAAATTCGAAATTCGTGGATAGTCACTAAACGGGGAACAATTCCATAAACTGGCAAAGCTTATCTAGAAGCCAAAGACATTGATGGTAAATTTCTAAATGTCAGTGAAAATTAGAACACAGAAAAATCCGAAAAGTAAAGCTATGGCCGGGAATCGAACCCGGATCCTCGTCATTCCGTGACGCGTGCTATACCCCTACACCACCCATAGCAGGTGGGTAGTCTCCGAATTTTTCTACCCGTTACTAACTGTCACGTGACCTTTTGTTACTATGCGAATTTTTGTCGCTAAGCGTCATCTGTCACATTGATGGTCTTGTTGTTGTTGCTGTTAGTGGATATCCACGAGTTTCGTAACTCTCCCAATTTCGAATTTACCCCAATGCACTACACTTTATTATCTCAATCATTTTTAATTTCGATTCAGTATAATCGCATTCAAAGGATATAATATAGTCGCATCGCATTTCAACGACATACATTTTCCAAAGAAAATTTCCACTGTAATAGAGCAAAATTATCGAATAAAATATTCTTTGTACAAAGTCGAAAACCTTCGAGGAACGCTGCGCCGTGCAATTTTATAACATTAAGGTAGTTATTAACACGGATCTGGGTCATTTGGAAATGTCTGAAATGGACTGGAAATCGCAGTCATAAAAGAGTCATGACATGGGAATATGGCATATGTTCTTTACATGTCTTAGTAGCAATTAGGTACAATATTCTGGAAATAGAATTGTCGCGTGCACGACATATTGTCGGCTACTCAATTATTCACAAGTCTTTAGTATGGTGGTCTTAGGTACGTATCAGTTTGCCAACTTATACTCCCCTAACACAAGACATCAAAAGAAAAATCACGTCCCTATCCCTTACGGGGTAGACACAGCCTAAGGTAACAGGTATCTACTAGGCCACATCTAGCAAGTTTGTAGGCGTATAGGTGGAAAACGGAATCAAAATAGTGATGAGTTAAGGCTCATCGCCTGTAACATGATTCCTATTATTTCCACCCATTCCCTCGATGGGCTTTTACCATCTGCGCGGGTAGAGAAGCAACTGGTACATTCTATGTTTTTCTTTGCTCCCAGACCAGCATGGAAGCCAAAATAAAAGCTCAATGCGATTTTGGATAAATTTGTCAATTTTTTTTAATTATTTTCCCCCTAATGGCGGCCGTAAGACTTCGGCCTATGTCAGTTTAAATGACAAGTGTGCAGTTGATTCTGTCCACGTCAACAAGTAAGCAGCAGCAAGGAAATAATTTGGTAATTAAACCCCTTTTCGGCAGAGATGTGGAAGTAACCCTAGGACAAACAAAATTAATATAAATACACAACTATTTGTACACAGGATACAGGATAGATTAGTCTTATATTAAAAAAGCAGTGGAAGCCTAGTGCTTCTCAGGCAGAGGGTAGTGTGGGTTCGAATCCTAGGTTCGCACCTAGAGTTTTTCGGAATTTATGTGCGAGCTTGTCGGTGAAGGATAACATCTTGAGGAAACCTGCACACATCTGCGAAGCAATTCAATGGTGTGTGTGAAGTTCCCAATCCGCACTGGGCCCGCGTGGGAACTTATAGCCCAAACCCTTAAACAAATGGAGGAGGCTTGCCATAAGGCACGCCGAATTACGCGATAATTTATAAAAAAAAAACTTCACAATGTACTGAAATTGTAGCGAAACGGAATAAAAGGGGCTGTATTATTATTATTATATTAGAGCTAATAAAATCACACAATATGTTAATAAAAGGAGAGTAAAGACATAACGAAGAACAAATTTAAAGTTAATAGGACGGGGTGTTTGAGAATGGACTAAGGGTATCTGAATGAAAGTCGGACTTCAAAATCAAACTATATTAAACTTCCGAAACAGTTACTCTCCTTTGATATGCTATTTAATTCTAACATTAGAAATAAAACTGGTCGCACATATGCTTTGTAGAACGACACTTCGATACCACGTTTAAAACTGGTACAGCGCCATCTGTCGGCGCATAGCTGCACCGTCCTATACATTACACAAGCTGAACACGGGGGATGAAGGAAAGAAGACCATATAAGGAGGAAAACAAAGACAATTTTGGACACTCGAAGACCATATATTTTCTATTTGCACTGAAGTTTATTTCTAAAACTAATACAGCTGTCAAAAGCAATTCCGTCGCGCAGAATTCGCTTATCGCTATCCCACGGGAACTATGCCATTTTCCGGTCCTGTCTTAACCCGGTAATGAAACTGTCTATACCATATTCCAACTAAATTGATTCTGCGGCTTAAAACTGAAGAGGTAACAGACAGACAGAGACACACTTTGGCATTTTTATTATAACACATACACACATATATCACGTCTTTATCCCTTACGGGGTAGAGACTAAGGTAACAAAACCTTAAAGCCACATTTAGCATTAAGGGCGTACCTATAGGTGGAAAGGGAAATCGAAATAGTGATGGGTTGCTAGCTGCATTGCCTAATAACATGATTCCTAATAGGTACTTTCGCCCATTCCCTGTATGGGCTTTTACCATCTGCGCGGGAAGAGAAGCAACTGGTAAATTCTGTTTTTTATTTACTCCCAGACCAGCATGGAAGAAATTGAGAAAGAAAGAACACATTTATTCCTTTTTGCAAGACATACAAATATAAGAGAATATACACAATTTTATAGCAAAAAAAAACAAGAAAAAAACACAGACATTAAAAATAGATGCTCAGCGTTGTGTGTCTTCGCAAAAGTGAAACGGTCGCTGGCTCAGCATTACGCTGAGGTGTTAGACACCTGCAGCACTGATTTCAGCCAGAACCGTTATTATAACAGTATTATATTTTATAACATTTTGTTATTTTTACTGGAGTGGAATTTACTACTTGCATGATTATACCCATATTGTAAGCACTTCCTGACCAAACAATTTTATTAAAAGCTTGCAGAGTGCATGTTAAAGTGCAAACAGTCGTCCACAATTGTCTTTATTATATCAGAATAGATAAAATCTAGGCAACATCTCCGTCCATTAATTTCTATTAGAGAGTATGACGTCAGCGGAGTTGCTCGGCCCTGATTGGCCGATGCCATCCATTATCGCTTGCCATCGGTCGATAGCGCTCCAAGCTGCCGCCTGATTGGCTCATTCGCTTTATGTCTTATCCGTTACGTGATTGAAATTTTCCCTCGGTTTTATTAAGTTCGTTTGAGTAATTAAGAGATTACCGAGCCTTGGACGGAATTAGACTAACGCGCAGAACGATATTTGATTTACAACGACTCGGTGTTTCTTTGTTTTATTCCTTTCGTTCCTTTATTCGCTGGGCCACATTTAGCGTAATACTGCGGCAAAGCCACAGAGCTGATTTTCAATGCAACTCTTTTTCTTACAAACTAACCCTAACTAAATCTCTCGTGATGGAGCGAACGTCAGAGGCAGAGGAAGAGAAAAAAAAGTAGAGAAATAAGTACAACAAAAATGTTTTTTTCAATTTTATACGCATGGCAACACTAAGGGTTTTGGTGACTGTAATGTGCAACAGTTACGGTTTAAGCTCGTAGTTAAATACCCGGTTCAATACGTACCCGACGTACAGTCAAACCATTTGGTTCCTAAGCCACCGTAGAACGTTCTCCCAGTAAACGTCACATGAGTATCCTTGTCAGTTCAATGTAACGTCACTATGGCATTTACTATGAGAGGGTTCCACACTCAGGAATCTATTTGTTATATGGTACGTTGACGTTAACAACAAGACTCTTACAGGCTTATTACCTAACTCGCTCGCAATCGCCATCGTGTTCATTTTGACAGTTCATGTATGGGCTGACATTGGCATCGGAATCAACTGTCACATTCATACAAGAACTGTCAAAATGAACACGATGGCGATTGCGAGCGAGTTGGGTAATACGCCTACTGAGTCTGTATACCTAGCGACTAGATACGTTAGAGTACCTAGGCAATTTGCATTTAGGTACGTACCTATCATTAGTTTATCAGTACCTCCTTCCGCTTGGCAGCATGACGGCCAGGTTTTGCGCTATCGCACTAAGTAACTACTTATCTAAAACGACGTCCTATTCAGTGTTTTGTAGTCTACTTTTTAACCAACTTCAAACAACAATACATACATATATCACGTCATCCCTTACGGTTTAGACAGAGCCTAAGTCCAAAACCTTAAGGCCACGTTTAGCGTGGTTAAGGGCGTATAGGTGGAAAGGGATGGATTGCTAGACGCATCGCCTATAACATGATTCCTAAGACTTTCGCCGATCCCACGATGGGCTTTTATCATCTGCGCGGGAAGAGAAGCAACTGGTAAATTCTGTTTTTTTTTACACCCAGACCAGCATGAAAGAATCAAACAAGAAGGAAGTTGAAAATTGGATTGTATGAACTCTGCAGATTGATAATTGATTTTGTGAGGTCATAGGAACTTGAGACGGACTCCCCATTATTAATTTTATTCAAATTGACTCACCGCTTTTCGAAAAAAATACAGCAAAAACCCCGAAACTTCAAACGCTTTAGTTTTCTAAATATGTTTGTTCGTTACGTAAAAATATTAGAATTGTATGTATGTAAACTCTTTATTGTGCAAAATAAACAAAAGAAATACAATTGACAAACACTGAGATACATGCACAAAGGCGCACTTATCCCTTTAAGGGATCTCTTCCAGTCAACCTTTGAGTGGATGAAAGGAGTATTATATTAGGGATGGACGAGTGAGTTATTAGAATTAATCTCATTTAACGAACAAGTTTTTTTTTCATCCTTGTCTAAATAAGTGACCTTTAACCCGATTTTTTACCGAACTTGGCCCGTTTTTCCTTCCGTAATTCAAGCTAATCTCCACTTCATTACGGCACCATTAAGTTATAATTTTTATTTTTAACAAACTCTCATTAAACTAATTAATTTGCGCCGAGGATTTTGTTCTAATTAATATAAGCTATAACAAGGGAAATACCTATTTAGATTTAGGTACAAAATTACGTGACCGAGCCCAGCGGAGCGTGAAGGGGTCATAGGTTCGAGAATCGGGGCCTCCAGTCATTCACCTCGATGTTTGGGTTACTTTAAGATCTTCTGTAAGAGCTTACGTATATAGATTGGATAATAGAAATACTGTTGATAAAAATCACTACATAGTATAAAATAAAGTCGCTTTCTCTGTCCCTGTGTCCCTATGTATGCTTATATCTTCAAAACCACACAACGGATTTTGATGCGGTTTTTTTTAATAGATAGAGTGATTCAAGAGGAAGGTTTATATGTATAATACAGGGGTTCCCAAACTTATTCATTACGCGCCCCCTCTCTAAAAAGATAAAACTCTGCTCCCCCCCTATTTCAGCCGTAGGCTGTTAGGCAAAAGCACAAGGAATTTGTTAATAAGGTTCTATAAGGTCCTGTATCGTAGCCCATGCCCCCCTTTGCAGGTCACTGCGCCCCCCTAGGGTGGCGCGCCCCCCACTTTGAAAATCACTGGTATAATACATGCATAATATACCGCGCGAAGCCGGGGCGGGTCGCTAGTTAAATTATATATCGAAGCTCCTGGATATGTACCAAATTTCAAGTGGGTAAAAACAGGGTTGCAAGATTTAATACATTTCTATGCTAGTAAAGAAGAAAGAAAGAAAGAAGACATTTATTCCTTGTTGCGAGAGACACAAATATAAGAGAATATACAAAATTTTATCACTATCACTACATAGTATAAAATAAAGTCGCTTTCTCTGTCCCTATGTCCCTATGTATGCTTATATGTTCAAAACTAAACAACGGATTTTGATGCGGTTTTTTTAATATATAGAGTGATTCAAGAGGAAGGTTTTTATGTATAATTCTACGCAGACGAAGTCGCGGGCAGAAGCTAGTAGAAAATAAACAAGAAAAAAACACAGACATGAAAAATAGCTGAATAAGAAACCTATTCTCTGTGCCACCCAATACATACATACAGTCACGCCTCTTTCCCATAGGGGTAGGCAGAGACTACTTTGTGCATTTGTGTTGTCCTGTATTCATCTTTTTCTTGTGTTTTATGTACAATAAAGAGTTATACATGCATACATACATACTTTGTTCCACTTGCTACGATTTTGACATACCTCTTTCGCTTCATCCACATTCATTAATCTCTTCATACATGCTCGTCGGTTTCGTATACTCCTGACCTGCCTTTTTTTCTAAATGTCTCCTATTTGGCCCAGGAACGTCCGTCTAGCCCTTCCCCTCCCAACGCACATTCACATTCGTCATATAGATCTGTTTAGTTAATCTACTTTCATCCATCCTCTCTACGTGACCAAACCAACTAAGCATACTTCTTTCTATCACTTATTCTAGGTTCTGTTATCCTGAATCGACCTATTTGGATCACATTAAAAAAAACTCAAACTGCCAGTGGCAACAGCCAGTGTTTTATAAACAGTCACGAGCAAAAACATCGGGTTACTGTTCATACAAAGTTATAAGAAAAGCGACCCCTTATTTTTGCTTGTGAGTATAGTTTTGTGATGAACATTAGCTATTTATCCTCATCAAGATATTTACCATGGGGTAAACTCATTAGACGAGATTCTAATGCAATAAATTAGAGTTAATAGGGTTACCGTGTTTCCTGCAGTTTTAATTACGCCCCCGGCGCCAATTTCGCTAACCACCGCACTCAGAGTTTTAAACTCAGCTCGATGCTAGCACCGGTAAAGACAGACCGTTACAATTAGAGTTTTATTATAATAATAATATCTTGTGACAATTGACACCAATTGACCTAGCCCCAAACTAAGCAAAGCTTGTAATATGGGCACTAGACAACGGATAAACATACTTATATAGATAAATACATATTAAACATCCAAGACTCGAGAACAAACATTCGTATTTTTCATACAAATATCTGCCCCGACCGGGGACCGAACCCGGGACCTCAAGCTTCATAGTCAGGTTCTCTAATCACTGGGCCATCCGGTCGTCTAAATCAATATCAATAGGAATACCAATTACTTGGCCTATGAACATATACATTCATTCGCATAGTAACAAGGCACGTGACAGCTAGTAACATAGAAAAATCGAAGGCTTACACACCTGCTAACGGGTGGTGTAGGGGTAGCACGCACGGAATGACGAGGATCCGGGCTCTTCCCGGCCATAGCTTTACTTTCGGATTTTTCTGTGTTCTAATTTTCACTGACATTTAGAAATTTAATTTGTAACGGTAAAACCGAAAAAGTAAAACATAAAAATCAAGAAATACCGTTTCACTTTTGCGAAGACACACAACGTTAATGATCTATTTTTTATGTCGTATGTTTTTTTTTTGTTTTACCTTATTTATTTTCTATAAAATTGTGTATATTATCTTATATTTGTGTGTCTTGCAAAAAGGAATAAATTTCTTCTTCTTCTTCTTCTTCTTCTTTAAATAAAATTTCTTGATTCATTTGATAGGGCTGGGAACGGAACCCTAAAAACGGAACAAGTCCGTTCCTCTCGAGCAAAACTGCTTCATTAGCACAGTACTAACTGTTCGGCGTCCGCACCTTTGTATGTATATGACCCTAACTGAACCATTGTTGTGGTAGAAAGTAGGACAGATATATAACATACTAGCTGTTGCCCGCAACTTCGTCTGCATATACATATATTTTTTTACTACAAACTGACCAGTGATTGATAATTCGCTTATCGCTATCCCGCGGGAATTACGCAATTTTCCGGGATAAAAAGTAGCCTATGTGTTATTCCCGACTATAATCTATCTATGTTCCAAATTTCATCCAGATCTGTCCAGCTGTTCTGGGATGAAAGAGTAACAAACATCCAAACATATTCACTAACTTTCATATTTTTAATATTAGTAGGACTAGCTGTTGCCCGCAACTCCGTCTGCATAGAATTCGCTTATCGCTATCCCGCAGGAATTACGCAATTTTCCGGGATAAAAAGTAGCCTATGTGTTATTCCAGACTATAATCTATCTATCATAGGAATCATGTTATAGGCGATGCGGCTAGCAACCCATCAATAGTTTGATTCCACTTTCCACCTCTACGCCCTCAGTGTCTTGCTAAACGTGGCCTGTAGGTCTTGTACCCTTAGTCTCTGTCTACCCCGTAAGGGATAAAGACGTGATTTGTGTATGTGTATGTATGTATGTTCCAAATTTCATCCAGATCTGTTCAGCCGTTCACGCGTGAAATAGTAACAAATATCCATACTCACAAACTATCACATTTATAATATTAGTAGGACTAGCTTCTGCCCGCGGCTTTGTACGCGTAGAATTATACTTAAGAACTGATGTCGATGGTATATTCTGTAATAATATCTTGGGACAATTGACACCCATTGACCTAGTCCCAAAAACTTGTTCCCCATACATAACCAAGTTACATAACCGGCACTGGTAAAACCAATGTAGGATGATTAATTTGGATTAATTTAGGCTTAGGTGCGGCGGGGGTGGCCCTAAGCCGCGAACATGTTTGTTTTAATTTAGAAATAATCTCTATTTTACCTTAGAATGTCCTGGTTATGTAAAATAGTTATGTACGCGGTACAAGCGGTCCCAAACTAAGCAAAGCTTGTAATATGGGTACTAGACAACGGATAAACATACATATCCCTAGCCTATCGAGGGAATGCGCGAAATTCCCAGCCTAACCGTGTTGTGAACTCGTGGAACGCACTCCCCGAACTTGTAATAAGTGCACCTTCGGTGAACAGTTTTAAAAATAGACTAGACATTCATTTAAAGGATCAGAGAACACAAGTGCAGTGATATACACGTATCAGCTCAAAGAGCTGCTAGTGTATTATTTTAAATAATAATAATAATAATAAATATGTTGTAAGCGATGTGACTAACCCATCACTATTTTGATTCCCCTTTCCATACGCCCTTAATCATGATAAACGTGGCCTTTGGGTCTTACCTTAGGCTCTGTCTACCCGGATATAGATGTGATTTGTGTATGCGTATGTATATTGTATACCGTGGTACTTAATACCACGATATAAAGAAAGAAAGAAAAAAAGAAAGAAGACATTTATTCCTTTTTTCAATACACACAAATATAAGATAATATACACAATTTTATAGAAAATAAACATGGTAAAACTAAACATACACATGAAAAATAGATCATCAGCGTTGTGTCTTCGCAAAAGTGAAACGGTCGCTAAAAAAAAAAAAAAAAGAAAGAAAGAGAAACATTTAATTACACATATTCGATACACGTGGATATAAAATAAGGAGAAATACAATATACTAAGGAAAAGTACCGATATGGTGTAAAATGGACCCCACTCAGCATAATGTTGTTGATATGACTACAATCATATAGTCATTTAGGATTATTTTAAGTTTCGATCGGTTCTTTTACTTTTTCTGTGTGTCTACTCTTGCCTAATATGTACTTATGTCCTGTCAATCGTTCAAAGGTTAACTGGAAGAGATCCCTTTTATAGATAAGTTCGCCTTTGTGCATGTGTGTTATCCTGTATTCATCTTTTTCTTGTATTTTATGTACAATATAGAGTTATACATACATACATACAAACGATCGATCATTACCATTCACATTGCGCATTCGCCGTTCCCATTCGTCACCCAAAAATCTGCTCCACGAATATTCCCGCATAAATTCATTAATCAAAGTTTGTAGCGTGTCTGGTTAAAATTCCCATCCATTAGACAAATGGCTATCCGCCGGGAAATCTGGAACACTGAGGAACGCAGCGGGGCGGAAATACTGATTTTAGATATCAAACACCCCATATTTCATTCTTGTGTGGCGTTCGCCTACTGTTCTCGTTTGACTGTGAGAAATGCGAACGCTTTTGCATACTGTTGGTATAACCACTGTGTGTGACAATGGTTTTTAAAAGCTGGGCTATTTTTTCTTTCAGCTTTTTTAATTATTTTTTAATATGATATGGAGCAAACGGGCATGCGGGGTGCCTGTAGAAAGCAATCACCGCCGCCCATGGACGCCCGTAACATGACCCCCGTTGATGTAGAACTGCCTAGAGTCGCAACGTAAATAATTATTGCAGAATATAACTGTCAACATCAGTTCTTCAATAGAATTCTACGCGGACGAAGTCGCGGGCAGAAGCTAGTAACTACCTACATACATACATACACATACACAAATCACGTCTTTATCCCTTACGGGGTAGACAGAGCCTAAGGTAACAAGACCACGTTTAGCAAGACACTGAGGGCGTAGAGGAGGCAAGTGGAATCAAAATAGTGATGGGTTGCTAGCCGCATTTTCGCCCATTCCCTCGATGGGTTTTTACCATTTGCGCGGGAAGAGAAGCAACTGGTACATTCTATGTTTTTTCTTTGATCCCAGACCAGCATGGAATTAACTACCTACGAGTACTTTATATCCTATGAATGCATTCTGCATGAATAGTCGTTTTAAAGGAAGCCCACCATTGAAGAAAATTGGCTCACCTTTTCAAGCAGCAATGATTTTTAATTGGTGCCCTGGCTTACGAAAATTGGATCGAGGTGACTTCCGATCCTATAAACCCTTTTAGCCTTCCACAACCTCTGATTTCATCACTTTATCCTATTATCCCCGTTGAACCTTAGTTCAGATGCGATAGAGTTGAATTTCGATTGCGATGAAAAATATGTTCAGGACCGTAAGGCAATCGATCGATATGTGCCTCTCTTTCATACGCTATTTGATAAAATTTGCTCCTTTTCTTCCACAAAAATGTCTGCACATTTGGCATCTAGATGAACGGTTGGCAAAGGTTGATCTTGACAGGGAAGACGATCAAGTCTGTCATGCAGCCCCGCAGCAAGATCTAGGCAATATCGCCGTAATCAAGTCATACTCCCACTGGAGTATGTCGATTAGTTGTTGAAACCATGTGTATCCTCATTGCAGATAGTAACTGGTAGTTATCCCACCGAAAACTGGCAGATTATTGAACAAGACGTCCACCTACTTGCCGTGTCTTATCCAACCTCGACATTGGCAGAATCATCAAAAAGTTGATAGAGCCACTTCTTCCTAAATTTGAATTGAATTGAAGTAGTGGGAGCAAAAGGGATTACGTTATAGTGTAATTTATGTTTTGTTTAAAGTAATTTTTTTATATATATATGAATAGGAAGGCAAACGAGCAAGTGGGTCACCTGATGGTAAGTGATCACCACTGCCCATAGACACCCGCAACCCCGGAGGGATTGCAGATGCGTTGCCAACCTAGAGGACTAAGATGAAATGCCTCTTGTGCCCGTAATTTCCCCGGCTGTCTTACTCTCCACACCGGAACACAGCAGTGCAAGCACTGCTACTTAGCGGCAGGATTTAAATGCAGCAGTTTAGTCTGACGTTGTCTGTCTTTTAGTAACTGTACTATTTTATAGGTATGGGTACTACTATACCTAGCTATAGTAATGACGTCGCGTGCGCTTCGTAGCGTGTCCTTGCAGCTTGAAACAGATCGCACAGCTTTTATAGCCCCGTGATCAAGTTAATTTTATTCCGATGCTGTAATTCCGACGTTTATTGGGACGTTAATCCTCGAGACTGTAATCCGAAGGAAATCAAAGCCGCTGATGTAATAGTACTGCAAACGTGAGATTCTAAAAAAAAACTGCGTAGAGCATTGTCCCTGTCTTGCAGCGACCCTAGCGCCACCTAGTTGTCAACTACATAACTACTACGACGCACATGTAGCTAGCGCCCGCGCTAGTGACAGCTGTCACATTGTTCTGCATCACGCCAACGAAGTTTCTCAATGCGGCTGCATAAATACAACTTCCAAGTCTCTTCTTTCGGACTTGGGTCCCCAGGCATAACATCTCTATTGTGACCTTCTTTAAGAAAATTGTAATTGGCCGTTCCGAGAAAACATTATGAGTTCAAGATGTCATTCATTATCATCATATCAGCCATAGGACGTCCACTGTTGGACATAGGCCTCCCCCATAGACCTCCAGTGGCCTCGGTTGGGAATTGAAAATGCCACTATGAACAAGAAAAGTACGAGGAAAAAATTAAGAATGATTATTATGACCACAAATCGGTAGGGTGACGGCACCAGTGTTGGACACTTTAAGCTGTCAAGCACCAGTAATGGACACTTCAATCTTAATTTAAAGATGGTATGGTTTTAAATTGACTGTTGAAAAATAAATATGCCTTAGTGTCTTTTAAATAAGAGTTATTGCCCATTATTGGGTCATGCCCATTACTGGTGCAGTCACCCTAGTAGAAAAAAAAACTAAGAATATTATGAAAGCCAATATGGACCAATATGTGGTGTTCAATAACGAGTTATTGTATTGTATTGTATTGTATGGACCCTATTTTAACAAATATGGTGTGTCGCTCAATAGCTTTAGTGTATCAAGATCTTCCTAATTTCTTTACCTGTATGAACAAACAGACTCTCATTAGATCCCACAGAATCTTGGCACGTCATGTTTGTTTGATGCATCATCGCAGACTGGTTTCTGAGTGCACAGGAATCACGACCGGAGACGGCAACGTCCGCTTTCCCCTCTACCATGTGTCAGGCTATGATATACCCACATTGGTCCTGGGAAACATTTTCTTAAGAAATAGTGAATAGAGGATTGCAGTTGCGTTGCTTTGGGATGAGAAGCAACTGTACGTCTAGCACGAAAGCGTACAAAATCGCGTCGCGCGCGAATCAGATTGCCCGTCTTTTTCTTACTATTCGTTTTAGAAAGAGATGGGTAATCTATCTCGCGCGCGACGCCACTTTCGTATGCTTTCGTGCTAGGCATACTGGTACTATGTTTGTTCTATGTTCCCAAACCAGCATGGAAGATTTGAGGGTTTTGGTGAGCTTGTAAACAGGAATGTAACAAATAATTCAAATGTATAGCGCCATTCACGATGACGCCAGCCGTGGCTCTTATTACTATGTTGTCATAGGTTAATCTTGATTGATCCACGGGTCTTCGTGGATGGCTCTCTCCCTGCGCGAAATGTGGCAGAAAAAACTCGGTTCTAGACTTACCAGAAAATTCCTGCAAGTTTGAACTGGGCTTAAAGCAACTCCCGTCAGAAGTGCTCTAAGTTACACAGTCATCGGATAGCGCTTAAATCATCGACACCTATCGGCGTTAAGCAAATATTGACTGGAGTTCCAGAAACTTCGATTAAGAAACATGTTCTGTCGCTTTTGGTAATGCTTCTCAAAATCTGTCAAAGATCTCTCAGAATCTTTCAAACGTAGAAGCTTCATTTTTCCACAGCTTCAAGGATTAGTAGATCTGAGTATGTGATATTAATTTCAACTTGGCAACAAGTTCCATGCTGTGGGAGCAAAGAGAAAACATAGAATGTACCAGTTGCTTCTCTACCCGCGCAGAAAGCCCATCGAGGTAGGCGAAAATCTAAGGAATCATGTTATAGGCGATGAGGCTTACAACCCATATTTTGATTCCATTTTCCATCTATACTCCCTCAATCATGCTAAATGTGGCCTGTAGGTATCTGTTACCTTGGGCTCTGTCTGTCCCGTGGGGGATAAAGATGTGTATGTATGTATGGCAACAAGTTTCTGAGGGTCTTAAAATTGGAGTTGGTAGATGACAAAGAAGCAGAACAAGCTTTTAAAATCAAATATAATAAATTAAACACAAATTCAAATACAAACAGATCAATTGTAATTTTTCTCTTGACACAATCACTAACATATCTAGGTCTGTTGCTGGGAAACCAAAAACCATAGAGTTTAATACTTAACAGACGCTCTGTTTATATGTGTTTATAAATCCCCCTTTGCCGCAGCAACATACATGAGCGAAAACGGTTTGCCTAACGTCATCCGCAAAAAGCGACAACATTCGGGATATTGACAACCTTGCTTTTACGCCCGCGCTTCAAAGTGTTCGCCAATATTCATAAAGGGTAGTTGGACATTGACATTGCATCACGGGCAGACCCAAGCGGGTAGGGGGTCCCCTTTTCGCCCTTTTGTAGCCACCTAAAAAACTACTTTTTCTCAAACATGCTCGGAAATGTATGCGTTAATGTCCCGATATGAGGACATGAAGTTTCTCGTTTATGGCTCCCTACATTACTTCTTGGCTTAGGCCACAAAAGTTAGTATGAAAATCCATTTTTGTCCGCTGCTCTAATTTTTTAAATTTCTATACTAAAATTAAATTGGCAAAGGAAAAAATTACATACAGCCAACCACCACCACAATCTGTACCTAAGCATAATTGCGACATAAAAAAAATAATCTATGGTACTATATTTATGTGCGGTTAAACATGGTGCTCAAATAGCTGGATCAAATTAGTACATTTAAAAAATAAAAAAGGTGGCAAATCGAAAATCTTTTTTTCTGCTCATGCGTATTTCGTAGTGATTGTTATTATAATTTAACAGAAATAAAAATGACTTCTAGTGATGAAAGTGACGGGGAACTTATGAACTGTACTCCGCCTCATTTAAAAGAGGAGGCAAATTTAGCTATGCAAAATATGCTACCGGAAAAAAGTAAAGAGATTTACTTGATTGTCTAGTAGTTATTTTAATTTTAATATTTCCCTTCCTTCACGGCCTCTGCAGTAATGTACTATTTCACGTTCCATTGGTCTTTCATATGGCGTATACTTTAACCCCCTGATTCATAAACGCTCTGTAGGCTGCTAACTTAGCAATCGTTTGTCCTTATCTGTGAAAGGTAAATGTAGATAAGGACAAACGATTGTTAAGTTAGCAGAAGGCTACAGAGCGTTTATGAATAAGGGGGCTAATCCAAATTTCATCCAGATCTGTCCAGCCGTTCTGGCGTGAAACTTTCACATTTATAATATTAGTAGGATAGGATGTCACTAAAACACCGTCACACAAGTGTCACTACGTAACCGACACAAACTTTTGATTTTATCTCAAGCAGCTATCTATCTTTCTTACAAGGAAAGTTCCTGCGTGCTCCCCTCTTTTCCTCAAACATCCCCGTTTCTTAGAGAAAACAATGACTTAGAATCTTTGTTATCTTAGGCAATGGAGCTAAAAGGTTGGCGAATAGCACACATAGAGCGGGTGCGATATCTTTTACAGCGTAAAGAGTTACGAGTACATTTTGAAGGAGGAAAATGGCTTGCCTTTGCACTATGACGAGAACTGTCTACAGAGAGCTTCCCATAACGTCTTAACGCGATTCAATTTCGAGTCAGTTCAGGCTTTACCAGTCATTTTTAGTACGAATCTGACAGCGATCTGACAACGATCTGTAGGCTTATTACCTGACTCGCTCGCAATCGCCATCGTGTTCATTTTGACAGTTCATTGTACGGGCTGACAGTTGGCATCGGAATCAGCTAGCTGTCACATTCATATAAGAACTGTCAAAATGAACTCGATGGCGATTGCGAGCGAGTTAGGTAATAAGCCCATGGTCCGGGTTCTTCCATGCTGGTCTGGGAGCAATGAAAAAACATAGAATGTAGTTGCTTCTCTTCCCGCGCCGATGGTAAACTCAATCAATCAACAACAACGTGACAACTATTTATCTCCGACATTTATTTATCACCGTTGTTTTAATATGTGCTTATTTATTTGTTGTGTTGTGATTGTCATACAAGAACTTTTTTCTTCCTTCTCTTTCTTTTGTAGCGACCCTAGCGCCACCTAATCGGCCTCTACATAACTACTAGGTCACACGAGTAGCTAGCGCTAGTTCTAATGACAGCTGTCACATCGTTCTACATGCCGCTTACGAAGTTTCTCAATGCGGCTGCATAAATACAACTTTCAACTCTCTTCCTTCGGACTTCGGTCCCCAGGCATAACATCTGCCTGGAGAGAGATCTCTCTATTGTGGCACTCCCCACACTTTCTTTAAATGACTTTACTTCGAGTTTATAAAAAAAAGGAATGAAAAAACCCGCTGAAAGCAAGGGCGCACCCCTAGTATTAGGTAAGCCAGTACTTAACATACTTCACGTAATTATACGGCGATTTCCCAGCGGATGCACTAGACAGACAAGAAATTAAACTAGATCTTACTTAGAGATACACCGCCATACAATGTATGTTGCAAATATGTATGTATGGGAACCTGGAACCTGACGGCTGATCTTTGAAAGCATATCCGTGATAATGGTAACTTTAATCAAAACAAAAAAAAAATTGAAATCTAACGGCGAAAGTTTGTAAGTGTTGTTGCTCTTACATGGTAACGGCTAAACCGATTTTATTGAAATGTAGTATAGTGATAGTTACAACTTACACGCTGGTCTGGGAGCAAAGAAAACACATAGATTGCACCAGCTGGTTTCTCTACGCGCAGATGGTAAAAGCCAGTCGAGGGAGTGCGCGAAAATCTTACGAATCATGTTATAGCGATGCGGCTTTGACACTCATTTCTAGCTCGTCTTTATCCCTTACGGGGTAGACAGAGCTTAAGGTAACAAGACCTAAAGACCACATTTAGCATGATTATGGGCGTATGAATGGAAAGGGGAATCAAAACAGTGATGGGTTGCTAGCCGCATCGCCTATAACATGATTGCTAAGATTTTCGCCCAATCCCTCGATGGGCTTTTACCATTGCGCGGGAAGAGAAGCGACTGGTACATTCCATGTTTTTTCTTTGCTCCCAGAGCAGCATGGAAGGCTTGTCTTTTAAGTCAGCAATTTATACCGTGTCTCATTGGCTTGTGTCAGCTGTCACCTGTCTTGCTTGTGGAATGGCTGTCGATTCGAATACTAAGCCGTTTCCAAATGAATACGCTTGCATATCTTTTGTTTAATAATTGCCAATGCCATTAGAGAACAAAAGAAATGCAACCGTGCTGTTGTAGCGCACGGCTTAAATCGCATTGGCGCATTGCACTGTTGATTTCCTTTTAGGTCTTAGGAGAAAGCCTAGCGCTGAACAAAGAAGTCAGTGCAAAAGTTTGTTTCTTATAGAAAAACTAGCTTCTGCCCGCGACTTCGTCTGCGTAGAATTATACGCGAGAGCGCAGCGATTTTTCTTGAATGTATTGTAGGTATCTCCATGTGTATCGATCCGGACGAACCTTGCACGAGGTCCCACCACGCGCAACAGACAATTGTTACAGAAAAAAGAAGTCCCTATGAGATACATATTCAAATAACTATATAGATAGCCAACTATTACACTACACGTTATTCAAAAACAGATTCAAAGGAATTGTTTAATCACTACATAGTATAAAATAAAGTCGCTTTCTCTGTCCCTATGTCCCCTATGTCCCTATGTATGCTTATATCTTCAAACCTACACAACGGATTTTGATGCGGTTTTTTTTAATAGACAGAGTGATTCAAGATGAAGGTTTTTATGTATAATTCTACGCAGAAGTCGCGGGCAGAAGCTAGTTACATTATTAACGCTTTTGCAGCACTACATTACGTAATGCTCCCTTCGACCCTGGTGTCAACGTCTCCAAGCGATTCACTCCAGGGTTACGTCACGCTCGAGTGCGGTCGTCGTCCTGCGTCCCAGGGGACGCCGGCCATTTACCTACCGCTCTACTGTAGATAATAGAACGCGGGAGCCTTCGCCAATTCCAGCGTTAAATTTTAACTCATCTCTTTTTTTTATGTTAGATAGGCCAAACAAACGAACTAGTGGGTCACCTGATGGTAAAGACACCCGCAGCGCTTTACGCGATTCCAGTGCGTTGTCGGCCCTGCAGAAAATTGCCATTCTGGTCTGGGAGTAAAGGAAAAACAGAATGTAGATACCAGTTGCTTCTCTTCCCGCGCAAATGGTAGAAGTCTATCGATACATACATACGTGTATCACGTCTTTATCCCTTACGGGGTAGACAGAGCCTAAGGTAATTACCTTAAGGCCACGTTTAGCATGATTAAGGGCGTATAGCTGGAAATGGAAATCAAAATAGTGATGGGTTGCTAGCGGCATCGCCTATAACATGATTCCTAAGACTTTCGCCCACCTCGATAGATTTCTTCCATGCTGGTCTGAGAGTAAAGTAAACACAGAATTTACCAGTTGCTTCTTTTCCACGCAGATGGTAAAAGCCCAACGAGGTGGGCGAAAATGTTAGGAATCGTGTTATGGCGATGCGGCTAGCAACCCATCACTATTTTGATTCCATTTTCCACCTATACGCCCACAATCTTGCTAAACGTGGGCTTTAGGTACCTGTTACCTTAGGCGCTGTCTACCCCGTAAGGGATATAGACGTGATTTATGTATGTATGTATGTAAATCTCATTTGAAATTCGTCATGTGCTTTTCGGTGACGGAAATCATCGCGAGTGTCATACACTTTGTGTATGATTGGTCCAATCCGCGGGCCAGCGTGGGAACTAAGCCCATGCAAGTAATCGGGTTCACTAGGCTTCGGTTGTCAAACTTAACTAAAAGTTTGGGTGCCGCTGGTCTAACCTAAATCAGATCACAGCTGCACTCAGAGATCCTAAAGTTCCATTATGCAGAACTTTGTTGGGGAAATCGAATTAGGGTTGTATCGAAGTACTTATACGAGTAGTAAAATTATGGTAAAATAATACATACATAGCTACATAAATCACGTCTTTAGCCCCTACGGGGTAGACAGAGCCCAAAGTAACAAGACCTAAAGGCCAGAGGATCCGGGTTCGATTCCCGACCATAGCTTTACGAAAATCTTAGGAATCATGTTATAGGCGATGCTGGCAACCCATCACTATTTTGATTTCCCTTTCCACCTATACACTCTTAATCATGCTAACCGTGGCTTTTAAGGTTTTGTCTACCCTGTAAAAAGTAGAATTATTGATTCATTTTGATATTGCCTACTTATATGTGTTTTGACATAATCATAATCTAAATGAACAAAAAAATTTACCTTGCTACTCCGCTACTCAAAAGGTGAAACACAAGGTAAATTTTTTTGTTCATTGAAATGGACCTCCGCAAAGTAACCTGATTCAATCTATCTTCTTCTAAATATATATAACTCAAAGGTGACTGACTGACTGACATAGTGATCTATCAACGCACAGCCCAAACCACTGGAAGGATCGGGCTGAAATTTGGCATGCAGGTAGATATTATGACGTAGGCATCCGCTAAGAAAGGATTTTGATCAATTCTTCCCCCAAGGGGATAAAATAGGGGCTGAAAGTTTGTATGAAACTTTGCCAATTTGAAACCGATCGGGCTGAGACTTTGCATGCATACTATACTTCTTAACGCGAGCGAAGCCGCGGGCAAAAGCTATCACTACATAGTATAAAATAAAGTCGCTTTCTCTGTCCCTATGTCCCTATGTATGCTTATATCTTCAAAACCACACAAAGGATTTTGATGCGTTTTTTTTTGATAGATAGAGTGATTCAAGAGGAAGGTTTATATGTATAATACATGCATAATATACCGTGCGAAGCCGGGGCGGGTCGCTAGTAAAATATATAATCATAATGTTTCAGCTATACAGTGAAACGATAATACATCGATTGCTAAAATAACCCCGCCTTCTTCGTTGTAATTGTACTGCTAAAGTCAGAGTAATGGTTAATTTTTGAATGAAACCACATCCTATGCTCGGATCTTACGGAGCGCTGGGCGGTCGATCGCCTCGCTGCGTGGCAACGTCGCGGCCCGTGAAGCTGGCAACGGCGCAACAGCTGACTGTATGGGCTCTGGAAATGGGACAAGGCATTGTTTTGCCTCAATTTTGGTTGCGTGATTGGAATAGGGGTGAAGTGCACTTGAGGTATAGCTGTGGCGTGGCCTCAAGTGTATCAGAAGGCAAGCCGAAGGGTATTTAACACTTCCGACGCGTTTTACACCTCCACTGAACTTAAATTATTTTTGTTGTTGCTTTCTCTTTCTTTTTTGCCACATACATACATACACATACACACATCACGTCCTTATCCCTTACGGGGTAGACAGAGCCCAAGGCAACAGGTACCTACAGGCCACATTTAGCAAGATTGTGGGCGTATAGGTTAAAAATAGAATCAAAATAGTGATGGGTTGCTAGCCTCATCGCCTATAACATGATTCCTATTATTTTCGCCCATTCCCTCGATGGGCTTTTTTCTTTGCTCCCAGACCAACATGGAAGATTTGCCATATCTACTTTGTTATACTTTGACTAGGTAGTAGAGACTTTATACATCTCTACTATAGACTAATATAATTTAAGGCTCGGGGACCACATACGTCCCTTTTATAATTGTATTTAATTTAAGTAGAATTGATGTTTCTTGCGGCGCATTCTTCTTGGCAATGATGGTTTTTCCGAATGCGGTGGTAGTTAAAAATTACGTGTAAAAGAGCCCTTAGCGGCCAATTTGCAAAAATAAAATTTTGATTTTTGCGAGCTAGCCTTTTCCTCTTATTCTGTACAATAAGTGCCTAACTGCCTTAAAATAGCAAGCCGGTGGAAATTGAGTTCTATGGATGTCACGCCACTGTTAGCTAAGTTGGGTAAGTTACTGTGTTTGACAGTTTCTTGGTAAAGTTGGGGATTATTTACTGAATTTTAGATTTTGAACTGCCATAAAAAGTAATGGAGCCAAGCCAAGTAAACACCAAATACACTGAAGTGCAAAAATAACGAGTCACTGTCCATACAAAGGTCTGTAAAAAGCGACCGCGATATTTGGTGCTCTCTAATTATATTTTCATTCATTTGATGAATCGAAAATTTCAAAACCACAGCAAACTAAGGTTTTCTTGTTTAACTATGTAGGCTAATTTTCTATCTCGCTCGCAATCGCCATCGTGTTCATTTTGACAGTTCACGTATGGGCTGACAATTGGCATCGTAATCAGCTAGCTGTCACATTCATACAAAAATGTCAAAATGAACACGATGGCGATTGCGAACGAGTTAGACAATAAGCCTACTGCATGGACAATTTAACGAATTATCAAAATGTGTAAAAGCAGTTAATAACCGGTTTATCAGTTTTTACCGTTTTAAATTTACAACCGGTTTTGACCGGTTATTGCCTTTCTTGACAAAATTTACTTATTATATATTTACCTACCATGTTAAAAAACCGTAGGTCCGCGACTTATGTCAATTTCCCCTGTAAATCAATGTCATTGACAGTTTTACAGTTTACAGAGTACCTACTTAAAATATCTCGTAAATCCTTCAAAGTTATAGGACACAAAAGGTCACGGGTAGAGGTCGTTGTAAAGTTGAGTTTAATACATAGGTTATGTACCGAATGTACCTCTGTATTAAAATTAACATACATACATAAATAATCACGTCTTCATCCCTCACGGGGTAGACAGAGCCTAAGGTAAAAAGCTAAAGGCATTTAGCATGATTGTGGTGTACAGGTGGAACATGATTGCAATTTTTTTAAGAACTTTTTAAAAAGACGGCGAAATTATTGGGACATGACATTCTTAGCCTTCTAGGCTGGCAACGCATCTGCTATCCTCTAGTGTTGTAGGTGTCCATGGGTGCTCAACATGCATATAAAAGTGGCGCTTAAATTTCGACTCTATTTTCAGATAACTAGATACTATCCCAACGCGGCAACCGTGTGAATCTTTGCAATAACTATAGCTAACTACATATATATGTGTAGGTACTATATGTACTTAATGCCTCGCAATATATATAGGGACTTCAGAATCTAAAGCCTCTCGCTCACACGTAAGCTCTCCCGTTAAGCTATAGTTGCGTCTTACTTGCACTTAGGTCTGACGAATGGGACAACGCTATTTGCTGAAGCGTACTTTGTATGCGATGGAACAAGAAATACCAGGGAAAGTAAAAGATAGTGCTGTTTGATGGTCATACAACTCATACACTTATTATATTATTGTTTATTATTTTAGCCTGGTGGTTAGTGACCCTGACATAAAGCTGACTATGAAGATTCCTGGATTCGAATCTTCGTAGGGGCAGACAGTTGTATGATGAACTAGCGGACCCGACAGACTTCGTTCTGTCGAAAAGATTTGGAATGTGGCAGTTTTTTGTTCCTACCTATTTTATAGTCCCAAAAGCAATAAAGTTCGAATTTACTCTACATTTTAGTTAGAAACGTTTGTATGGGAAAAAGAAAAGGGCTGTTTTTAGGGTTTTCCCGGCAATTATTCGATTTTTTCTCTCCGTAAGAACCATCCCCATACTTCAAGGAATATTCTAAAAAAAAATTAGCGAAATCGGTTCAGCTGCTCTCGAGATTTGCGCTTAGCAACATATTTTGCGATTCATTTTTATGTTATAGATACGAATGTTTGTGCCCGAGTCATGGATGTTGTTTGTATTTATCTACAATAAGTATGTTTATCTGTTGCCTGGTATACCCATAGTACAAGCTTTGCTTAGTTAGGGGCCGGGTCAATTGGTGTAATTTGTCCCAAGATATTTATTTATTTATTTGTTTAGATTTAAGTCAGGGGCATTGCTCTTTTAGCTTTCTAGTGTGTCTACTCCTATACTCTGGTTTCTGTTGTCCTGTCAATCGTTTGAAGGTTAACTGGAATACATACATACATATATATATCAGGTCTTTATCCCTTACGGGGTAGACAGAACCTAAGGTAACAAAACTTTAAGGCCAAGTTTAGCATAATTGCGGGCGAATAGATGAACCAAAATAGTGATGGGTTGCTAGCCGCATTGCCTATACATGATTCCTATGATTTTCGCCCATTCCCTCGACGGGCTTTTGCCATCTGCGCGGGAAGAGAAGCAACTGGTACATTCTGGTATAGGTGGTAAGAGGCATGAAAATAGCGATGGGTTGCTAGCTACATCGCCTATAACATGATTCCGATTTTCGCACATTCTGATGGGCTTTTACGTATTTTCTATGTTTTTTCTTTGCTCCCAGACCAGTAGGCTTATTACCTAACTCGCTCGCAATCGCCATCGTGTTCATTTTGACAGTTCTTGTATGAATGTGACTGCTAGCTGATTCCGATGCCAATTGTCAGCCCATACATGAACTGTCAAAATGAACACGATGGCGATTGCGAGCGACTTAGGTAATAAGCCTACTGCATAGAGTATGATGTTGGTGTAAAAGTTATCAAATTGCTTTGACGTACTTTATGGATGGCTCTCTCGATTTTTGTTGCCGCCGCCGTTCCTCTGCCCGAATGAAACTGCACCCTAAGCCTCGCGCGATGACGGATGACGAGAAATGGCGGTTTTCACTCGAAACCGAGAAAGCCGTCACTTTGTTTTATTGCGTGTAATATTTTGCTAGTTATGTACGAAAAATTTCCTCTCTTTGCCTGCCTGTGTATTTACTTTACACAATATAACATAACATAATTATGCTAAACGTGGCCTTTGCTCTTGTTACATTAGGTCTATGTTCTATGTCTACCCCGTAAGGGATAAAAACTTGATTTATGTATGTGTGTAATGTACACACAGCAAAGCTATTCGGTAAGCAGGATAGATACGGCGCGAGCGTGCGTAGGTGCTTACCTGATTATATTGCCGTGTGTACATCACATAATCCAGCCTACATACCCACTGCTGAGCACAGACCTCCTCTCAGAGTGAGAGGGCTTGGACAAGTTCCACGCCAGCCCAGTGCAGATTGACAAATTCACACACACCATAGAATTGCTTGAGGATATATGGATGTTTGTTACTCTTTCACGCCAAAACAGCTAGATAGATCTAGATGAAATTTGGCACAGATATAGGTTATAATCCGGAATTATACATAGGCTACTTTTTATATATTCTAAATTGCATCACCTGCTCAGATCTGTTCTGTTCTCCAGTCCATTATGGTTGCCTGGAAGAGATCGCTCTGTAGCGATAAGGTCGCCTATTGTTACCTTGTAATATTCTGTATACCTTTTTTCTGTTTTGGTTGTTATATGTGGTGTTCAATAAAGAGTTATTGTATTGTATTGTATTGTATCCCGGAAAATTTGGCAAACCCCGCGGGATAGTGATAAACGAATTCTTCGGGAAACCGTTTAATAGAGATTTATGCCGTATGACATACCTAAGTACAGTCCGCGACCTCTTAGAATACCATTCGGAGTTTGTCGTGTCTCACTTACTCTGAGTTTGATGCTTGACGCGGCCGACGGTACCTGGCGCGAACTCCTTAGTTTTGATACTTTTTTATATTTTTTCTAATACAAGCATACACATACACAAGTCACGTATTTATCCCTTACCGAGTAGACAGAGCCTAAGGTAACAGATACCTATAGGCCACATTTAGCAAGATTGTGGGCGTATAGATGGAAAATGGAATCAAAATAGTGGTGGGTTGCTAGCCTCATCGCCTATAACATGATTCCTATGATTTTCGCCCATTCCCTCGATGGATTTTTACCATTTGCGCGGGTAGAGAAGCAACTGGTACATTCTATGGTTTTTCTTTGCTCCCAGACCAGCGTGGAAGTATGTTATATATGTGTATATTGTGTAAATTATGTATGTGTAACTAAATCGGTTTAGACAGCGAGTTACTTTCGCATTTACAACATTACTACAAATTATGAAGAACCTTCGCGAATGTTCTGGAAGCTTTCCCGTGTCCCGGGCAGGGCCGCGCCGCCCCGGCCTCCCCGGGACGCGGAAGGAAGTGCACGGGGAGGGGGCAGGGTCCGCTCGATACTCGGTGCAACAGCCTGCCCCCCAAGGTCACTGGCTGCTCATTCATAGCTACATTTTGCGAGCTGCCTTGCTTTGTAGCAAAATCTTGTCCAAGTCTATTTCGTATTGCGCCTTCATACCTTAGGTTTAGTGTCAACATTATCCGATAGATGTCGCTGTACCGTCGACAAACATGCTAACGGTATGTCGATGCAGATTAACCAGGTGTTTTGTTGCTTTTTTGTAAATTAGACTATAGTTCAAATTAAATGCATTCCAAGTTAGTGGTACTGCTACTTCTTGTGTTTGATTTAATTCTCCCTTGATAAAGACTAGTGCAACTGCAGTGTACACTGGTTTAATCTAGTTTATACTAGCGAACCGCACGGGTGCATGTATAACACAAACTTGGGTATAGAACCCTACAAACATATAATTTGACAAACCTTTATTATCCGTCTGCGCAGAATTTGATTAACGCTATCCCGCGGGAACTATGCAATTTTCCGGGATAAAAACTATCACGGGATTGAAATTATCTTACCTAATTTCAGCTAATCTTTCCAGCGGTTTACAAGCAAGCGAAGCCGCTGGCCTATAGCTATGCTTTCCTTGCAACTTTGTAAGGGCACTTTGCTTATTTATTACATACATTTAAGTACCTTAGCGTCCTACTATTACTCTAGCTATAGATATACAGAGATGTACTAAAAGCTACATTGTAGCTTTCTTGCGCAGCTTTCTATTGACTCTCTCGTTTTTAGTTGAGAAACAAGAGCACTTATAACGCGAGTTGACTTAAGCTTTAAGCTCAACCTCAGCTCTATATTTTGACAGCCACTTTCCGCGGGAGCCCCCCCTTCCCGCGGGAGGGGGGGCGTGTACGGTACAGGTCCATACATGTCACAACATGTTAGACTTCTATCCTATATACTAAAAGCAGAGGCTTGATTTTTTTTAACTATTCCCGCCGAAGTAACATTGGAAAGGGGTAAGAAAAATCCTGAATTAATAAACTCGCTATTCCTCTACCTACTAGTTTTACTAGTACTACCAGCTAGTAGTAACGGAGTACAAAGGTACCTTAAAGTAGTTACTTAAATGTTGAATTAAAAATATGAGTGACATAGATGAAAATTGCAGCTCTAATTAATATATAAAATACCTTTATACGAGCAATTCTTGTATGTGTAAAACTCAAAAATTGTATTTGATCTGTAATTCTGAAACAATAGCAACGCATAGATTTTTATCACTGTCGAGCAGATACAGACACAATAAAAAAAAACCATTAGAAACGTAGTGCAGTAAACATAGCTTATACCCAACTAATTCCCACTAAGAGTTTGTGTTAAATGTGGCAACGGATGTGACACAAATGCGAAACATAATGTACCGTGTGTAATGTGTGTAATGTATGTATGTAATGTGTAATGTGTGATTATTTTGACGCACGCCCAAAGCGGCCATAAAAGAAAAGAAATTTTGCCTTCTCCTGTAATAACTACTCTGTTGGGAAATAAACATAGCAACTCGCAATACTTCGATAAATTCCATTTGCCCGGCTTCAGCAGCTGAAGGTTTTCAGTTTCAAGGAATTTAATAGCGTTGGAAATATTTCGAAAGACTGTTTTTCTCAGTTCCTTGTTTGTAAACTTTTCACTAACAAAAGAACGCTCTTGGAATAAAGTATAGTATTGTTTAGATTTTTTTCCTTAATGCTGTTTGTTAAAAACGGGCGATAATCTTAGGAATCATGTTATAGGCGATGCGGCTGGCAACCCATCACTATTTTGATCCCCCTTTCCATCTATACGCCCACTATCGTGCTAGACGTGGCCTTTAGATCTTGTTACCGTAAAACGGGGTGAGTACGGACAAAAGTGTAGTTCAAACCTCGATAAAAAAATATTTTCATATGTGGCAAGTTTATAATTATAGATAAAAAATCGCTGATTAAATACAAAAGCGACACATTTCAAAATCCGACACTGTTGCATTTGAATACTGCAGACTTTTGTTTTTAGATGCAATGGCGAATGATTTTGGATGCGTCCGTTTTGTATTTAATCAACGAAATGTTCCGCTGGTATGAATTTTAGTTTAATAATGATAATCTGTCGTTTAGTTTCATAGTTTAAACAATGAACATTAAAATACAGGCAACTCCTAGCTCACCCCGGGGTTAGAAGGGATAGAAACAATTTAAAAAAATGACGTTAGCAAATTACCTGATAAAAGGAGCAGTACGAATATGTCTAAAAGTTCTTCCATGCTGGTCTGGGAGCAAAGCAAAAACATAGAATGTACCAATTGCTTCTCTACCCGCGCAGATGGTAAAAGCCCATCGAGGGAACAGGCGAAAATCATAGGAATCATGTAATAGGCGATGAGGCTAGCAACCCATCACTATTTTGATTCCATTTTCCACCTATACGCCCACAATCTTGCTAAATGTGGCATGTAGGTATCTGTTACCTAGGCTTTGTCTACCTCGTAAGGGATAAAGACGTGATTTGTGTATGTATGTATGTCTATAAGTATAACTAAACTACTTTTAGAACAAGCTGAGCCACAAATTTCAAGCAGCAAGTGAAAACACAAAATATTAGCTCTATCCCTTCTCACCCCGCAATCCCTACTCACCCCGTTTTACGGTACTTTAGGCTCTGCCCCGTAAGGGCTATCTATAGACGTGATTTCTGTATGTATGTTTACTTTTTAACCTTATCCCAGCTGCCATGCAAGTTCCATCACCGTACTACTCGACGCAAAAGTGGTTTCCACCAACATCACCTCGATAGTTGGTCCTCCAACACCGTGCAATTTAAGCGTTCTTTCTTGCCCCGTACGTGCATAATTTGGAATGGGCTGGCGGCTGGGGTTTTTCCGACTGGCTATGACATGGGTACCTTTAAGAGGCGAGTGTACCATTTCTTGCAAGGCCGGCAACGTGCTACCAGTCCCATTGGTGCTGTAGTTGTCCATGGGCGGCGGTGATCACTTACCATCAGGTGCACCGCATGCCCGTTTGTCGATTTGAATATAAAAAAAAAAGTAATTTGTCCTTATTTTAGTCCAAGGTAACTAATCTGTCGTTAAATTAGCACATTAAAACGGCGTTAGTCGTAAGGCGTCGACTCCGGCGCATGTTTGTTGGTTAAGCCGCGATAGTCTTGTACAAACATGATCAAGTCAAGGCGAAGGCCAGTTGGACGCATTATACTTTATTGCAGCGTTAATTGTACGCTATTTAGATCCAATTACCTTGTTCCGCAGCTGAGTTTGAGCGACACGTATGTTTTCTTACAAAAAGCCAGTTATACCTTGATGTTAGGTTCCGCATAGTTTGCCCAAGCAAAAATATACAGTGGACAAACGCTATATTTTTTAGCCATAGGACGTCCACTGTTGGACGTAGGCCTCCCCATAGACTTCCAGTTACCTCGGTTGGAAGCGGCGTGCGTCCACCGTGAACCTGCGACTTTAACCAGTAGGCTTATTGTCTGACTCGCTCGCAACCCATCACTATTTTGATTCCACTATACGCCCACAGTGTCTCGATAAATGTGGTATTTAGGTCTTGTTACCTTAGGCTCTGTCTACCCCGTAAGACGTGATTTGTATATGTGCAGTTTGGTTACCTATACGCGCACAATCATGCTAGACGTGGCTTTTAGGTCTTGTCACCGTAAGCTCTGTCTATTCCGTAACACGTTGTTTGGTTCAATACTACTTTGTAGGAACGTAAGAAATTGTAATGTATACTTAAAACTCGTCCCATGCTCTAAAAGTGACGGAAAATCTATAGCGCGATGTTAAAAGCAACTCCGGTGATGAGTGCTAGTATGCGGTTCTCGTATAATTGGGAAAATTGAAAACGTTTCATGTGAAATGCCTTTTCGTTGTATGACAGGCACTTAAGAACTTAAGCGCTTTGCCCCACATTTTATAAATGTGACAGGTTAATTTGTTATTGAGGTCGTCCGCACCGGATAACACTCCGGGACAATAAAAAAAAATATACTATATAAAAGTAAACATAAAAAATCAAGAAATAAAAATTCTTGATTCATTTGATAGTATCTTTATTTGATAAAATGGACTATTTCAAGCGGTCAATTTGAATAATATGCTTTAACGTAGCTTTGTTTATTAATAATAATATTTTTTTCGCTGTTTGATAATTTGATGAGTTTGGCACGATCCCAATCGGCTTCGTTCAGTAATAAAAAAAACGGTTTTGTCTATGCGTCGACGTCATAGATCTGTGAATGTGTGTGTGATTGTGATGTCAACGTCAGCCAACGTTCAATATGTTCGAATCTTTCCGTCCGTTGGTGTTGTTATTGTTTTCAGTGCTGTTTTTGCTTTTCTCGTTTGACCAGAGAACAAAGCGTTTGATCCCTGTACATCTTTCCCGACTTCTACTTACATTAAAGTGTAAACCTGTCCTTCCGCAAATCTTCTCTTTTCACTTCTTCTTGTCTTCGATTTCGCGGAGGCTATTGTTTGAGTCATTGTTGCACCTCGGCACAAATCATTTTTTTATAAATATCCATTGTATATTTCACAGTTTTATGCTTTGAATTGGCTTTTATTTTCTAACGTTTGCAGATTAAGTAGGAATTTAATGTTATGATGTAGATGTAACAGTGACAGCCTGACAGTTACCGTGGCCTAACTATTTTATTTTTATTTTTAACATTTAATGCTCGATTCTGCCAAAAAACCGGGTCATTAGGTCAAACTAAGGTCAAAAATACTTTTACAAAAATATCTGCAATCATAAAGTATTTTTGAAATAGGACAAGATAAATCGTATAATTGGTTGTTTTCCTCCAAATGGTTTTCGAATTGGAGCATACTGAAAAAAGTGAACAATGGCCAATGCCAATTATAAACTAGGTAGTTACAATTTTATACTTCGCAGACCCACGTTAAAATAGTAGCTTTTAGTAAAATATACCGTTTTAATCCAACATGTAGCGGATATTATTTATAATTAGCAATTACCTATAACATCGTTCGCTAGAATTTATAGTCTTGCCAATAGTTTGCGTGGAATTGAGATGGCTATCATTTTATTATCTGGCATGACGCGGCAGTGTTGCCATTAGAAAAAAACTACTACAGTGTTGGCATACTTAATGCTACAGAAATTACCAGATATTTCGTATTTCGTAACTGTTATGGTAGAATTTTGACGGCGGCATACAAAGGAATATTTAACTATCTTTCCTACACACGATAAATAAATAATTTAAACTAATAAAATTTCTAATAATACACAAGGTGTATCACTGAAAGATAGAATAAAGAATAGTGTGATAAGGGAACGTGCGGGTGTGAAAGAGGATATAGTGATTAGGATAGAAAAAAGTATGCTTAGTTGATTTGGTCACGTAGAGAGGATGGATGAAAGTAGACTAACTAAACAGACCTATATGGGGAGTGTGAATGGCGTTGGGAGGGGAAGCCCTAGACGGACATTCCGAGACCAAATAGGCGACGTTTTGGAAAAAGGTCAGGAGTACCCGAAACTGACCGATCGGTGTTCGAAGTGAACTGAATCAAGGGCGGGACAAAATTTGAAATCAACATACATACATACATACATACATACACAAATCACGTCTTTGTCTTTACCCCTTACGGGGTAGACAGAGCCTAAGGTAACAGGTACCTACATGCAACATTAATTAAAAATCTTCGTAGGGTGTTCAGATAAACTAACCCTACCACCAACTGAAATATTCTGGAAATGATCTGAGAGACCGTGTGTATTCATACAGACACACATTAGAAACACTAGCTTCTGCCCGCGACTTCGTCCGCGTATTATACTTAAGAACTGATGTTGATAGTATATTCTGCAATAATTATTAACGTCGCGACTCTAGGCACTTATAACCCGTGTTTATCTATCCCGCGGGAACTATGCAATTTTCCCGGATAAAATGCAGCCTAGGTTTATCTAGGGCACCAGCTATCTCCGTTTCAAATTTGATCTAAATCCGTCCAGTCGTTTAGCGTGAAGAAGGAAAAAACATTCTCACTCACATCGTCATAAATATTCGTAGGATTCAAGCCAATATTCAAGCTATACAAATAAGTAGCAATTTACAGAACATTGCAACTAAATATTGTGCGCTGGCAACACTGCCGCAACACACGGTCACGCTTCACAATTGACAGCTTAATTGAGGCAATGAATAATTTGATCTGTCCAATTCAGACCTTTAATTACCGTTATTTTTGCGTAACGCTATTTTTCATAACGTTAGATTACCGAATAGCATTTTTCAATAAAACGTTTTTAGGTAGCGCTATTTTTCAGTACGTTATATTACCAAATAGCGTTTTTTAATAAAACATTATTTATTCTGTAGCGGTATTCATTATAACGTTATTAATAGCGATATATATCGATACTTTGGCAAGTGATATAATAACGTTATAGACCATCTCTTTCTTACACTCTATAACACCCGCTCTATATAACGTGCGACAAACATATGCAATGACAAATCTGTACTGTTTTCGTGAATTGTCAAATCATGTCATTCGTTCATAATCAGTTTCATAGCGTTATTATACCTAACGCTATTTCATAACGTTATGGTTTTCTTTAAACACAAACGACATATACCGGTATTATATCGTTTTTTTCATAACGTTTTAAAGGTCTATAACGCTATTTCGTAAAGTTACGGTTTTCTTTTCGTTATGATATGATATAACGTTATGAAGGAATATAGAATTTGTTTGAACGAAATTTTAAACACAAACGATATATACCGCTTTTATATCGTTTTTTTTTATAACGTTATAAAGGTCTGGTCCAATTACACTTATTCCCGACAGCGCAGTAAAAAATGTTGAAAAACTCCGGACAGAAGCCCAGTTTTTACGCAGAAAAAGAAGTGGTTACTTTTTTTTAATTAATTGAAAGACTAGCTTGCAAATGTCGAGGTGAGGAATTAGTTAGTCCACGTCCAGACAGATGGCGCATGTTTTCCAAAGGAATTAATCGATTCAATTCTGATTCAGTTTAGGTTCGCTCGCTGTCAGGTACTGCTTCTTTTTTAATATGGCCCCATCGATCGATGCGATGATTTCGCCAATGTAAAAGTAATAAATACACAAAATGTCGGGTAGAACACGCTCAAAAGACCCCTCCCTCCTTGTCGGGCTCTTAGCCAAAGGATAAAGATATGCCAGGAAATCATTAACCGGTGCCCAGGGTGCACCGGACCAAGCGCTGCTCTTCCCCTCGGACGGATCCAAAAACGAACCGCAGCTCTTGCCCACACGCGGAGATAACCCGATTTGCACCCCAAAAAAAAGCTAGCTAAAACCTGCAGTAAAATGGCAGTTCTTGTATGAATGTGACAGCTTCGAGCGAGTGACTCGAGTGAAAAAATGTCACTCGAGTAGTACTCGAGTGAGTCGGGTTTTTCGAGCGAGTGACTCGAGTGAAAAAAATAGACTCGAGTCTAATCTATATCTTATAATCATCAAACCAAACCGACGATTAATTAGTTAAAGCTATACCAATTCACGTATTTTAACCGGGGCAAGCTATTAATGCTATTTTATTACTCTTATATGTAGCGTACTCCCTAGAGTAGGTTAGGCACATATATTAATTTAACCGCCTCTACTAACTGGGATATCAGGCTGTAAACATGGAGTACAGTTGGCCACACACGCTAATATACACAAGTGATTAATTATTCTACACCGATCAATTTAAGGATTTAAAAGTACACATTTTAACAAAGCGTTTTAATTGTAAGTTACAAATATTCCGTGGTCGTCTCTATGTATAAACACAAGTTTATTTCATGTGTTCCATTCCCACGCATATGATAAGAGTCCATCGAGGGAAGGGTGAAAATCTAAGGAATCATGTTACAGTCGATGCGGCTAGCAACCCATCAATTTGATTCCTGTCCCCTATACGCCCGCAAACATGCTATTTAATTGTAAGTTGCAAATATTTCATAGTCGTCTCTATGTATAAACACAAGTTTATTTCATGTGTTCCATTCCCACGCACATAATAAGAGCCCATCGAGGGAAGGGTGAAAATCTAAGGAATCATACAGTCGATGCGGCTAGCAACCCATCAATTTGATTCCCGTCCACCTATACGCCCACAAACATGCTAAGCATGGCCTAGGTCTTGCCACCCTAAGCTCTGTCTACCGTGAAGAGTTAAAGACGTGTTTAATGCGTGTGTGTATACATTTTGTGTATAGTTACACAAAATTACTGCCGGAAATAGCTGTAACCTATTACTTACACTAAAAAGGACCAATAATAGCTTATATCATAATTCTCAGTAGAAATGCTACTATAGACCGACCGGTTATATGAGTACTCGCCCGCGCGGCACAGGGGCGCGGGGTAGGACGACAAAGGGGACCGTGGGGAGGTGCGGGGGGGTAGTGCCCCTGCCGCCCGCACCTCTCGGTCTCCTTTGTCGTCCTACCCCGCGCCCCTGCGCCGCGCGGGCGAGGACTCATTTAAGCGGTAGATCTGTAATATTATAAATCCTACTATTCTACTCCTAATATTATAAATGTGAAAGTTTGTGAGGATGTGTGAAAGAGATAGTAACACAGCTTACTTTCTATCCAGGAAAATTGCGAATTTCCCGCGGGATCGATAAACGAACTCTACAGTCGCGAGCAACAGCTATCAAGTGTTCCATAATTTACATATTCTGCAATAAAAACTTATCTAAAGATACATATAATATCCATGCTGGTCTGGGAGCAAAGAAAAAACATAGAATGTACCAGTTGCTTCTCTTCCCATGCACATGATAAAAGCCCATCGAGGAAAAAAGGCGAAAATATTAGGAATCATGTTACAGGCTAGCAACAACCCATCACTATTTTGATTCCACTTTCCATCTACGCCCACAGTGTCTTGCTAAACGTGGCCTGTAGGTCTTGTTACCTTAGGCTCTGTCTACCCCGTAAGGGATAAAGACGTGATTTGTCGTGACGTCGGTCTACCTCAACCAATCCACACTAAATTTATTTTTTTATTTGTTTGGTTGCACACATAGCAATGGAGCTTGCACTACATGAGTCACGGCGTGCGGCCCGGAAATTGTAAATCACACAAGCCAACAATACAGCCATAAACTTGCGTACGTACGTATATCGCTGATAAACTGCAAAACTATAATTGGTAGGTATGTTTGTCGATATAGCTACAGCTCACTGCAATGCGTGCAAAGCGTCCGCTGGCTTCAATAGTTGTCAGATGTCATGCAACATCATATCCCATTGTGTCATCCCGTTACCTCTAAAAAAATTTCTCGTTACTGTAGGCAAACTGTAGGCAGACTACTTTGTTCCACTTGCTACGATCCTGACATTATTTCTTTCGCTTCATCCACATCGACCTGACCTTTTTCCAAAACGTCTCCTATTGGGAAATCAAAATAGTAATGTGTCGCTAGCCGCATCGCCTATAACACGATGCCTCAGATTTCCGCCCATTCCCTCTATGGGCTTTTACTATACGCGGGAAGAGAAGCGACTGGTACATCCTATGTTTTTTCTTTGCTCCCAGACCAGCATGGAAGTTTAGGTGATGATGTAATTTTATATTGAATGATCATAAACATGAAGATGGATAAATGGGAAATTCCGATAGACAAAATACTAGTGCTAAAATTGAAATCCAAACAATCTTCACGATTTTATCAAATCTGTTGCCAGTAATTGCCTGACGAAACTCAATAACTAAAATGAAATAAAACGCTCGGTACTGGGACTAATATTTTATTTCAGGTGACCTAGGTAGCGGAGCTCGACCTAGATTCATGCCCGGGAATAAAATATAAAAATGTTGTCTATGCTTTGAGAGCTTTCATCTCGTTACTAGTAACGCATAGTGCTTCAAAGCTTTCTATTTATTAAATAATGTTCAATTTTAAAAGCAGACTGTTGCTGGACTCGTCTTTACCTATCCTACTTCCTACTAATATTGTAAATGCGAAAGTTTGTAAGTATGAATGGATGGATGGATGGGTGGATGGATGGCTGGATGGATGTTTGTTACTCTTTCACGCGAGAACGGCCGGACATATTATGTGGATGAAATTTGGAACATAGATAGATTATAGTCTGGAATAACACATAGGCCGCCCCTGAAAAAATATATATCTAGTATGTAAAAAAAATGCATTGATCTTCATTTGTCTCACTAAAGCTCGAGAACGGTCGTACCAATTTGAATAATTTGGTTTTTTTAACATTTGTACAAGTCCAAGCAAGTTTAAACGGTGAAAGCTTATTAAAAAAAACGTTGTTAGTTTTGTCTCAATTAAGTACTACGCGCGTTTGACACTTTAACGCAAACGCGTTTGATACGTATTCTGTGACATAAAACTTATTCTAAGCATTAACATAAGCGTTTAAGGGCCGATTTTTCAATCGTCAGATAAGCCCTAATCGAGGAACAACTCTATGGGTATCTGTCAGTTAAGTGCTTATCTGAGGATTGAAAAATCGGCCCTAAAACTAAGGGGGAAAACTGCAAGTCGTTTTGCAACTAAACCAATTTAGAAATTCCTGGAGAAAAGTCTGTGGTTAACCACAGATAGACGAACCGTTTGAGTTGAACCACCAGTGTTGCCAGCAAAAAGGCTATAACGACGTCCGGCGGCAATGCGTTTTTGCTCTGTGGTCACAACCGGGGTGATGACCTGTGGGTAATTGTCTATGATAAATTGTCATGGTGCAGAAGAAAAGAGATCATCGTGGTTGTTATACCTATATCTTTTATTTCCAAGCTTCCATGCATGGGAGCAAAGAAAAACCTAAATGTACCAGTTGCTTTTCTTCCCGCGCAGATGTATTTAAAAGTTCCTCGAGGGAATGGGCGGAAATCTTAAGAATTATGTTATAGGCGGCTAGCAATTCATCACTATTTTGATTCTCTTTTACAGCTAATAATTAAGTAAAAATGCTTTAATTTCAATATGCACAGGGCCGGACCGTGAGTTTAGGGGGCCCTGGGCTAATACTACTTAGGGGCCCACCTAATTACTCAAAGTATAAGAAAAAAAAAATTACTTGACTTAGCTGGCCCTTGAATCCACGGGGCCCTGGGCTGAAGCCCAAAAAGCCATATTATGGTAGATCCGGCTCTGAATATGCATAATTCCATATGCATTATGCATTCACAAAAAAAACATTAAATATATGCACAAAGGCGAACTTATCCCTATAAGGGATCTCTACCAGTTAACCTTTGAGTAGATGAGTGGAGCATTAAACGAGGGACCGACAAAGAGCGATCAGTTTATTTGTGTGTTTATATTATTATTACTAATTGTGTTTTATCTTGTTTCAGGTAAGTATCCAAAATTGACGCAAGCTTAACAGCCAGGGTGACAATGTAAGTATTAAGAAGTTCATTATAAGCTCATAATTACAGAATATAGTAAATATAGGTAACGCAAGAGAAAGAGCGATATAATACTCGAGTCAGAGCGAGATGGATGTCGAGATCCTTGCTATCAAACGAATCAATTTTACTTCCTGATTTTTTTATGTTTACTTTTACGTTTTGCTTTCCTGCTGGTCTGGGAGTAAAGAAAACATAGAATGTACCAGTTGCTTCTCTTTCCGCGCACACGGTAAAAGCCCATCGAGGGAATGGGCATAGGAATAACATTATAGGCGATGCGGCTAGCAACCCATCACTATTTTGATTCCCCCCACCTATACGCTCACAATCATGCTAAACGTGGTCTTTAGGTCTTGTCACCTTAGGCTTTGTCTACCCCGTAAGGGATAAAGACGTGATTTATGTATGTGTATGTATTAGTAGAACAAGTTCAGTAGATAAAGCGTAAAGTAACATTTTATGACTACTTAAATATTTTATTATTTTCACATTACATAAGTGCTTACCTATCTGTAAATCGAGAGTGATTTAATCAAAATACAGGGTGTTCCAAGCCCAATGTTTTTGATGCGTAAAATGTGTAAGTATTTTTTTCCGTCATGTCAATCTGTACCCGTGTCATGTCAGCTTTGATGGGACTTAGCCCAGTTTTAATTTTTAAAACTCGGTATTTTTTGTAGTTGCTTTTAAAATTAACGTAAAGTTGAATAGCTTGATGGATTAAAATACATAATCATTATCCCTCACGGGGTAGACAGAGCCTGAGCTAACAAGACCTAAAGGCCAGGTTTAGCATGATTGTGGGCGTATAAGTGGAAAGGGGAATCAAAATAGTGATGGGTTGCTAGACGCAACGCCTGTTCATTCCTAAGATTTTCGCCCATTCCCTAAAAAAACACAGTATATCCTACTAATGTTGGATGTTTAATAATGAATGTTTGTTTCTCTTTCACGCCAGAACGACTGTACAGAATAGTACAGATCTAGATGAAATTTGGAACATAAATTAATTATAGTCTGGAATAACTCATAGGCTACTTTTTATCCCGGAAAATTGCGTAATTCCTGCGGGATAGCGATAAAAGAATTCTATGCAGACGAAGTTGCGGGCAACAGCTAGTTCTTTTACATTTGTGTGTCTTGCAGAAAGGAATAAATGTATTTTTTTTATGTCATTAATTTTTTTTCTTAATTTCTGCCAAATTTTAAGTCTCCAGCTCTGAATCAGGCAGCGCTTTGTCTGTGAATCAGTAACTACTAAATGCCTATAGCCAATTAGAGAGCTGTGTGGCTCTGACGTTTCGCTTTAAAAATGGAATGCTTTATATTGGATAGAACGCGCAATACGAGTATGAACTCAAAACAAACAAAAGAATAAACTATATTAGCAAAAACATCACAATAATCGACCATACGGCTTCACATCTAAGTTCATTTTCCACAATACCCAGATCCCCCCTTTAGTTAGGGCAAGTGCACAATAGCGGAACAATGGAACACAATGATGTCATGTGTCCGTCGCCTAATACAAAACAAAGGATTTGTGTCCGGATAAAGGAATTTAATATGTCTGTATATACCATAGCTTATTAAAGGAGATTTTTCTCGGCTAATTCCAACAGCCAATGAGAGTTCGGCATTCATATACAGGATGTTGATGAACGCCATCTCCTAATTAGGGGTGATTTATTTTTAGATGCCGATAAAGTTTTCCTTTGTTGATGGGAAATTCTCTTTATTATATTGTTCATTATCGTGCTCAAGATATTAATTAATTAGACTTACTCGCTGGACGTATTTTTTCTTTCTATTAGGTACAAAACAAAGGACGTAAGCGTAAGCTAACTGTAACTAAGCATTAAATAGAATTCTTCATTTGTCGTTTAAATATTTTAGTAATTTTAATTTGAGGTTAATTCAAGATAGCAAAAAAGCCATGGTGGCCTAGTAAGCATAATCAAATACAACCGACAAACACTGAGATACATGCGCTAAAGGCGGACTTGGCCCTTTAAGGGATCTCTTCCAGTCACTAAGTTATCAGTGCACAGCATAGCATTTTTTTTAATTAGCTTGCTATTGTAGTGTCCCAGTGCTAGTCATAGGCTACTCTGGACCTTCACATATCCCGGTATTCCCGGACGTAATCCCGGACTAACGTGTCACATAAATAAAAACAAACGAATATCTATTTATGAGATTTTTTTGTTTCTCTGACGGTTCGGATTCGGAACGTAGTGATCCGACAGAGAACTAAAGTCGCCGACATAGCTCATTGGACCAACAAAAGTGCAGTGGGCTAGCCAGTATTCACATGTTATTTCCTTAAATAAAACGTATGTTTCAAATCATCGGCGACTAAAGCAGCTACAGCTTGATAAAAGTTAAAAATATTAGAATTGTTATATATTTTTATAGTACTTTAAAAAAAAACGGAATATTGGAGATTAGGTAAAATGTTTTATTAGATAACTAGCGACCCGCCCCGGCTTCGCACGGTATATTATGCATGTATTATACATATAAACCTTCCTCTTGAATCACTCTATCTATTAAAAAAAAACCGCATCGAAATCCGTTGCGTAGTTTTAAAGATTTAAGCATACATAGGGACATAGGGACAGAGAAAGCGACTTTATTTTATACTAGCTTCTGCCCGCGACTTCGTCTGCGTAGAATTATACATAAAAACCTTTCCCCTTGAATCACTCTATCTATTAAAAAACGGCATCAAAATCCGTTGTGTAGTTTTGAAGATATAAGCATACATAGGGACATAGGGACAGAGAAAGCGACTTTGTTTTATACTAGGTGTGTAGTGACTATGTAGTGATGTCACTTAGACTGTTTGGCTTTTTACAACTTTTCATATTATGAATACTCTTACACTCTATCATCAGTAACTATTGCTCCACTGCACTGTGTTAAGAGTACAGGGTACTGGTTCCACGTTATCCCACAAAACCAGTCCCCCATGTTTTTATCAATTAAAAAGTGGGTCCCTGCAAAATACTTGTCAAGGATGCACCGCGAAGGAATTCCTGTGCATCGCTTACAAACTTAAAAAAAACGAAAGTGAACTTTAATACCACCCTGTATGTACATCTTGACAGCAAGCGGCTGGTAACAAAACCAACCACTTTGCACGCAACGCAATGGAATTCCAACTTTACTCACCAGCTTTAAAGTGCTGGTGAGATGCAATGATGTTATCTGTTGTGCTAATTTAATTTAACAGTTCACTCAATGCAATTTGAGCTTTGTTGTGGGGTGTTAAGGTATGAGGGGTGTAATGTTATGTTGGTTTTCTCGCTGCGCTTCGGCGCGTGTCCATTGTTGGGGTGACGTCAAATTATATTGTAATACTACGAATGTAAAAGGGCGTATAAGGCACTTGCTTTTAAGTTAGAAATATACCAACAAAAAGCAGCCAAGTCCGAGTCGGACTCACTGCCCGCGACTTCGCCCGCGTAGAATTAGCAATTGACATATTTATCGCTATCCCGCGGGAACTAGGCAATTATCCGGGATACAAAGTAGCCTATGTTTTAATTAGACCACCAGCTATATTCCTTCCAAATTTTATCCAAATCCTTCCAGTCGTTTCAGCGTGAAGAAGGAACAAACATACACACGCACTCACTCACATCGTCACAAACTTTCGCATTTATAATATTAGTTAAATGCCAAAGTGAGTTTGTTTGTTCCGCTTTTACGCCTTAACTACTGAACCGATTGCGATGAAATTTTGCATAGAACATTATTTGGAGTTCAGAATAAATACCTAATGATAGTTTTAATTTCAGAAGAGCGATCAAATTATTCTACGCAGACAAAATCGCGAGCAACCGCTAGTATTAACAGAACGCTAAAAATTACTCAAGCTACTACATTTATGTCTAACAATTTACTTTCCGATTTTCTACTATATTCCGGTTAAAAATATTTTTTCAAAATAGACTGAAATTAGCTCTGGGTGGTGTAGGGGTAAAAGCACGCGTCGCGGAATGAAGATCCGGGTTCGAATCCCGGCCATAACTTTACATTTCGGGTTTTTCTGTGTTCCAATTTTCAGTATCGTTTAAAAATATGAAATTAGATCCCATAAATGAACAGAAAGTTGACACTCGGCAGGTGACTTTTTTTTAATCTACCGCACAAGCATTTAATATGACAACATTCCATATATGCTCAAGAATCTTGATTTGACTAAAACGAGCGACCGTGAACGTCTTACGTCTAATAACTTTATTACTTTGTGTTTCAAATTAGGATGTGAGTTATTGCCGCCCTAGGGAGGAAATAATTGCCCTTTTATTTTTTATACTACAATTACAGGCGACTTTTTCATAATTGTTAACGAAGTCTTATCAGCAATTAAAATTAATTGCAAGACAGCTGGGGTAGACTGCTTTAAAACCTTTTGTTCTAATTTAAGAACGTTTATTCCACGAACCTCTTATTTTGTAAACCTGAGATTGCGTTACTTATGTTCTAAGAACCGAATTTCAAGATGTACTCTAAGTCCGAATAATAAAATATCGAATGTAAATTTGATCGAAAGTTCGTTTCACCGAAAACTTAAAAACCTAAAAACTGACTTGATTTTGAAAATAAATACATGAATTAAGTGTTTATCTCTTAAGTACGGGGTTGGCACAGCCTAGGGTAACAAAACCCAAAGCCCACCCACGCTTAGCATGATTGTGTTTGTATTAAAAAAAAAATTGGGCAAAGCTTTTACAATAGCATAAACACGTGTAAAAGTATTCAAGTACATAATATAAGTAGATGAAGACATACTAAAAAATAGTGATCGAATTAGTTACAAAAATATTTTGCGCATTCAATATTAAAAAAAAACTTTCTAACATTTTTACTGCCCGGGGATCGAACCCGGGACCTCAAGCTTCATAACCGAGTTCAATAACCACTAGGCTACCCGAGCGTCCAAAATGGCCGCCATGTTGGCGCACCTCACGCTTGGCGGATCCAGTGATTTGATGACCACGCAGTTTCCAGCGCTGTGTACTCTTTTTGTTTGTACTTTCATATCTCAAAACTAGTTTGAGATAACTTCTGCTGAGTTCTGACGCCCTGGTACAGTCCAAGTGTTTTTTTTTTACGTTCCCGTTGCGCCATAGCCGTGGTAGCCAAGTTTGACCGGCCTCTCAAGCAGAGGGTCGTGGGTTCGAATCCCAGGCTAGCACTTCTGAGTTATCGGAAGTTAGTTTACAACGCCATCTCTGATGGGGTAACGTATTAAAATACATAAATTTTAAAATGTACACTTGGAGTACATAATGGTTCAAAATATATACCTAATGCGATTTTCTTAGAAAATTGCAAATCAACGGAATTGTTGTCAACTAAATCAAACCTAACCTAAAGCAATCTATCCATTACATTACACTATTAAACAAGTAGAGTCATTCGGGTCAAGAGCACGCACTTTTTTTTTGATGGCCTCCCAGACCTATAAAGAATTATATAATTGGCATGTTATGATATTAAATCTGTAGAATATTCAATAAATTTTCACTATTTAAGAAAATTTTCCATCAAGATTAATTAGTTTTAGCCCTACATAGGCTTAACTGGAAACTTTTCCAATGCGTACTCTTGACCCGATGTGTGGGTAAAATTACGCAAGTCTTAGGGTAAAGTTACGCACGCGGGGTAAACGTACGCAGTCATTCGGGTCAAGAGCACGCATTTTTTTTTTTGATGGCCTGCCAGACCTATAAAGAATTATATAATTGGCATGTTATGATATTAAATCTGTAGAATATTCAATAAATTTTCACTATTTAAGAAAATTTTCCATCAAGATTAATTAGTTTTAGCCCTACATAGGCTTAACTGAAAACTTTTCCAATGCGTACTCTTGACCCGATGTGTTCGCCTTCATTATTTGGTCATCTGAGATGAGGGTCCGCTGAGGGGCCTTCCTTATGTAATTTCTCGGCATTTTGGTGTATTCTGAAAGATTGAACAATTTTTGATATTTTTATTTCATTTGGGGTATACCTAAGTACGCAACGGGGGTAACGTACGCGTGCGTACTATTAATCTCGTACTCTTACCCCAATCGGCAAATATACCAAATAATCAGTCACAACACACACGTTAAATACTTTTTACGAATATGATAAACTTACATAAAAACTACATTAAATGAACAATAGAAATATAGTATACTTACTGGCACAGAGCTATCTATTTAACTACAGCACACTTTTCCGTGGCTCAAAAATTAAACGAAATAAGCGTGCTACAAGTATTCGGCGACGTGTCGCGACCAGTACTTAGATTGCGTCGGCGCGGCCCGTGGCTCCTAAACGGCGACAGTAGCGCCACTCTGTTTTACAAACACAGACCGATTTGTTAGCCGTTTGTCCAATACGCAGTTCGTCCAAATCGCATTTTGCCGTTTGCCAACTACGCAGTTCGTCCATAATATGATACGCCCATTTCGCGATTCGTCAATACGCAGTTCGTCCATTTCGCTGTTTGTCATTCCGGATTTCGTCCATTTCGCGACTCGTCAAGACGCAGTTCGTCCATTTCGCTATTTGTCATTCCTTATTTCATCCATTTCGCGATTCGTACTTACGTATAGTACACTACCTACGCAGAACTGGAATTAATGAAATTTCATCGAATCATCATGAGCTAGCGAAGCGTGAGAATTTTCAAGAGTTTATTAAAAGTATTCGATCATAGTAGGCTATTATTATAGATAGTTATATTATAAGTATAGGTATCTAAAATGAAATTGCGGAAGTTTGTTTACCATCGAGCGAGCGAAATTCTACCATAAACATCTACATAATTGACAGCATTTAATTTTTTCATAGTGAACCTTTTGAACTCCAACGACCACTAAAGTCGTTACGAGGTGTCGTGCCCGCAGCGCCAAGAACGCGGAGTAGCAAGGTAAATTTTTTGTTCGTTGAAATGGACCTCCGCAAAGTAACGCCTGATTCAATAAAATATCAAAAAAAAGAGGCTAAACTAAAAATAAACTGAAAAGAATAAAATATGGGTCTCCTAACTTTTCGAGTACTATTAAATTCCTAAACAAAAGTAAGGGGTTAGAAAAATGAAAGGTTGTTAATTATGGACTGCGACAAAAAGTTAAAACTGTTAATAAATTATAATGTGTATGGCCTCAAAAATGAATAAAAAACTGAACAAACCCGACAAAATATATTAATAAAACTCCTTCAACTTACAGAACAGCTTAGTCACCAAGATAACAAAAAATATGAACCTTACACAAAAATAAAACTAAAATAAGCTACGTCAAACCATGGGTCGTAGGAAGGTAGGACGAAACCACTCTATAGGGTGCAATTTTAGTTATGTTTATTCCCATTGAATTATTCAGGCGAAATATTCCGCGGAAACATGGGATTGCGGGGTACGAATCTTTCTCGCGGGGCGAGGGAAAACTTCTCCGGGGAGCATCTCCCGTCTTACCGCACCCCGCACCGCCATTGCCTGCACGCACGACTCGAGGAGCGCAGCGGCGGCGACGATCGACGATCGATGCAAAATACGATTTTTCAGCAAAAAAAAAATCTTAATTAAATTAATTTTGAATAATTCTGATTTAAAGAAATTTTCCCAGAAGTATTCCGGAATAATTCAGAATTTTTCAGAAGTTTTGCAACTGTAGGTAGGTGGACCATCAAGAGGTGAGGTTGAGGCGGAAAATGTTGCTGATTCATGGATCATTCCTGAGGCTGTCGCTGAGGGCGAGGAAACTGTTGTGCTGGCAGTGGATTTTTGCAAGTGCCTGGTGAAGTGCCATGTGTCTGATACCGATGTGAGCAGGAGCTTCAGAACTGGGCGTCCTCAGACCGGGAAGAAGCGGCCCATCTTGATCCACTTCAAAGATGTCACACTCTTGGTTTGGGTGTAGCAGTAACAGAGTTTCTGACCCAACCCCGTTACTACGCATTCATGGCTGCAAGGAAAAGGTTCGGAGTGGACAAGTGTTGGATGAGAGATGGTGTCGTCATTGTGCAAGTACTGGATAGTGGTGGCGAGAAGCATCGCATTGTATCACTCGCCGAGCTACACAGCGGGCGCGTCGGTCACGTCGGCAGAGGCTGCTGACACTGTATAATAAAGAGTACTAGCGTATTGCTGTGCAGCGGAAGCGGCCCAAGAGACAGGCAGGAAAGCCGCAGCATAATTATGTTACACTTCACTTATTTGTCACATTTTTCTTCATGTCCTTTCGAGTATTTCATAATGTGTAACTGTCTCCGGTATTTGAGCATATTGTTTTCTATTCTTTACCCACTTTTTCTTGTTACTTTCGCTCTTATACCTCCAAAATATGGTTCTTGTTCTTGCCGGCATTGTTGCATTGCGACATGACATGAGTGACGTTTGTCTGGCTGACAGTTGCTGGATTTGACGTTTGGATCCACTTGAACGTTAACTGGACGCTGTTATGCAATACTGTATCAACCCACAAAATGTCAAACATCGAGATATTGATACCATTCGATTTGTTAAGTCATAAACTAAATTTTTCAAAAGTGTTTAAGTGACTAAAATCAATTTAGAACTGAATTATTCAAAAAAACTGTTGACGCATAACCAAAATCCTCTACGGGATAATCTACAATACTGCATCAAGTGCCTTAAACACAAATATTCACGTCGTGGGTAATTGTTTCATCTGTTTTGATAAAAATGAGTTATGAGGCGTGACACATTATTGCTTAATTTGTGTGGATATTTGCCCGAGTGGCAGTAACGGACGTTGGCTTAAATCATTAATGAATATAGGTAGTGTTGTAATGGCTAATTAGATAAAAACTATTTAGAAAATCAATTTGGATGACTGCATACATTGAAGGCGAATTCAAATTTTGCGTATTTTACTGGCTTTTATCAAACCGTTTGTAAGATTAACCTTCAAATTTAAAAAACTTATCTTAATTTTATAACTTTTGTTTTACATTCATAAATTGTTTTTGATTGATTGATTAACGTTTGGTACCTATTCAATGTTCTAAATAATCGTTTGGTTAGATTCATCAGGTCATATTCAAATAGTACTTTGTTTCGAATTTTGCAATAATGTTTCAAGGTGTTTAAAATTGAATCAGGTCATATTCAAAAACTTTTTTTTAATTTTGCAATAATGTGTCATGAGACTTAAATCATTATGTCATATAATATTGTTGATGCGACATTTTTCTAATACCGAATATGCGATTTATTAAACAGATAATTGTATTTATTTCCAATATTTTCAAATGCTTAACATCTTCACAGATCAATCATCTTAACAATTATACTACATTTAAGAAATCGTCGATTTCTATATCAGAGGTCCGATTTTGAGAAATACATTAATGTCATATTTAAACACGATTTTCTCAAAATGGACATCTTAAGGGTTGGCGTAGTATTGCATAACAGCGTCCAACTTTACGACTGTCGCCGGGAGCTGTCGAATGCGACGGTCGAATGTTCTCAAAACCGTTATACTCGTTTCGTTTCGAAAAACTCGTTCGAATGCGAATGCTCGCATCGATTAACGTTACGTTTTTAAGGTTTTTTTCTTTAATTCAAAATAGCTGCCGCTACAGCTGTCAAAGCAATAGTGTTGCCAGCGCCCATCTTTCAATTGCCGTGTTCAGTGACGATCTTTCTAGAAAGATTTTAAGTTCCAATATTACGGTGTACATTATCGCCTACCTACTAATAGCTTTTAATTACTATTGGCTCAGTATATATTTATATTCGATTTATTTATTTACTTAACAAAAAATATATTATATAAAAACATCCATCCATACTGATCTGGTAGCAAAGAGAAAACATAGAATGTACCAGTTGCTTCCTCCCCGCGCAGATGGTAAAAGTCCATCGAGGGAATGGGCGAAAATCATAGGAATCATGTTATATGCGGTGCGGCTAGCAACCCATCATTTTATGGTTCCGCTTTCCACCTTTTCGTCCACAGTGTCGTACGTCTACAACCTTAGGCTCTATCTATCCTGTAAGGGATAAAGACGTGATTTTTGTATGTATGTATGTATAAAAACATGCTTGTCACAAATATAAGTACCTATTTCTGATGAAATCGTCAAAATTAATAATAACAAGAACATAAGTAACTCATTCTGAGAGGCATCTGCCCGGCAGTGGGCCGTATATAGGCTGGAAGATGGTGATTATTATTATTATTACAAAAATAAAATGAATATACTACAATAATTATAATATTGTACTTTCGAAATGGACAAACTGTTAAGACTCATAAAAATCATATTTTTTATAAACGACAAGAAAGGCAAACGAGCAAGTGAGTCACCTAATTGTAAGCAAGCAAGTAATGTTATCCCAATTATTGGTTTAGATTCAGATTTATTTTTTTGCTTAGCATAATACGGTATAAATAAAACTAACACAGTTTTAAACAATAAACGTTTCTTATTTCTAATTATGAAATTACCGTAGTTGCTTTAGAATTGGCAACACTGATTGGCACTCAACATAGAGCGTTTAGGAAACGCTATCGATGAGTTCCGCGTTAACGTATTCGACGGTGAGCGCGTTCACGAAAACTTATACTCGCAGTCCTTGTTGTGCAAACTTTCCGCTGGAGGCGCTGTTCACGTTTTCATAGTAATTGCTATTTTAACGCAAACGCGTTCGAGACGTATTTTGTGACTGAAAACTTACACAAAGCATACTGTCATGTCTATGTAACGAACGAATAGATAAGGACAGTGTAAAGTTTATGTGACATGAAAAGTGACCGTAATACGTGTTGCACTAACTGCATCTTAGACAAAACACGTGTTGACGTAATACGTATTGGACCGAACGTCTGCTGGACAAAAAATGGGATGGACGAAATACGTGTTGACATAATACGTCTTGGACGAGCTGCTGTTGGGCGATATGTATGTTGGACCAAATATGTATTGGACGAAATGCGAATACAAATATCGTTTGGACGAACTGCGTATTGGACAAACGGCTAACAAATCAAAATTATGCGTAGTAACATATTATGAAGGCAGCGGAATACTTGAATTCGACGCGAGTACCAGATATTTCGGAAAACAACTGTTAAAACAATATAGCAATAAGCAAAATAAACGCGCCAAAGTAAATTGTTTTCGTAAACAAAGAGCTATAATGAATTCAATGAAATAACACTGGAATTACACGTGTAAACGTTTTTTTTTAAATAATCCTCTTAAACAATTTCTTGGTAAAATAATAAAACAAGGTCAGGTGCGAGTTGGACTCTCAATAACAGAGTTCCGTAGCACGCTATGATTGCCATTACTGAAATCGAGCTAACATGTTTCTTGGATGCGTTTTAAGTATGTGTGAGTGATTGTCTTAATGTTTGCATGTATGTGTCAAAATTAGTCGCAAATAAATCATCAAGCAGTCCGTCCACACGTATTTCGTTAAGAAAAATCCCTGCATACAACTGATACAACTATCAACCTTATTACAAAGAACAATGTTTTTGTCCTTCCTTGCTGGTCTGGGAGATGGTAAAAGCCCATCGAGGGAGTGGGCGAAAGTCTTAGGAATCATGTTATTATGCGATGCGGCTAGCTATCCATCACTATTTTGATTCTCCTTTCCACCTATACGCCCTTGTGGCCTTAAGGTTTTGTTGCCTTAGGGATAAAGACGTGATATATGTATATGTTTTTGATTTTGAAAATTTTGTAACATTTAATTGGTTTGTATTATTTAATTTAATTTTGACGATTTCAATCTAAACTCTCCTAACTTGACAATGTACAATTTATGATGTAATTTATACTGAATGAATAAATAATCTAAATCGAATCTTGGTCTAAATCATGACGTCCTAATGCAATTAAATTCCGTTTCAGTTTAGGTTCGCTCGCTGTCAGATCCATACTAAAAATGACAGCTAAAACCTGAACTGAGTCGGAATAGAATCGCTTCAAGACGTCATGGTAAAGCACCTGGAACCGTTACTATTGCGGGTTACAGTAACCAAAAACCCAGGGTTGGCGAGTTTTGGTTATTCTAACGTGCAACAGTTACGACAGATGAGCGTCCGGCTTTAGTGACAGGGTTCCATTGTTTTCCTGTCTACGGTACCCTAAAAGCGTGATATACAAATACTTGGAAATACATTTTTGAACATAAAACGTTATTCAGAAGCTTTTAACGAGCTCATGAATGCTTAAGTAAATAAAATGGAAAAACACGTAGGCGTTTATTTTCACTTGGGCTTGTGTCAATAATAAAATTGTTTTGATTCCTCGCTTTTAGATCTGTGATAGATTGTTCAGAGCTTTGAGAGACTAGCTGTTACCCGCGGCTCGTCCGTACCAGATTTTTTTTCAAAATATTGTTACATGAACCTTCTGACAATAACTAACACGACAAAAAAAGAATTAAGTAGCGAAATCAGTCCAGCCATTCACGCGTGATGCCGTGACCAAGGGAATACTCGGCGTGATGTTTTTGTTTTTCCTTTCCTCCCATAATATCATGGAAGTAAATTACCTACGCTCAAAAGTTCAAATAAATTAAATTAGCTAAAACTTTTCCGTTATTCAGTAAAAAGTCTATACCGCCCATAATTCATATTTAACGAGCCAGACGAAAAGGACTGTAACTACAATTTGCTGACTAAAGTTTAGGCTTAAAAATACGCAGTTAGTGCCGGCTAACCTTGGCGCGTTGCGTTGAACCGGGGAGGCGATTCTGGAGGCCGTAGATAAATGTCGCACACCTTAAACGAGCGTAATTTTTTGTATTACACTGTCGTCCACAGAATAGACCATAATTTCCCTAAATTTTTCCCTGACCGCCCAATTACAAGCATTCTTTGTACGTCCAGGGACAAAAAAGCACATTTTTTTTATACGACAAGAAAGGCAAACGAGTAAGTGGGTCACCTGATGGTAGAGCACCACCACCCATAGACACCCGCAACAATAACGCGCAAAATAGGCCAGCCAGTGGGAATCGTGCTCTATGGACGCCACGCCACTGGTACCTTGTTTGTCGGTCTTTCCGCCCTGTTTCTTCTATACTATGCAGTCACATCATCACAACTGTCAAATACGCCAATTGCCAGCTGGGGCAATAACAGAGGCGAAATTTTATCTCACTCTTGTGCTTAAGCGTAAGTGGGATAGAATTACGCTCGCTGCGGTTAGATGTCGTTGTCCCGATTTTTCAAGGCACAGGTGTGAAAATACCATTTTACCTTTTCGCCGCCATGAAATACAAGAGACGTCACCCGTACGCCAGACTTCTTTATTGCGATGCCTTAAGTTGAACGTAAACCCAATTGAACGAAGGTTGCTTTTGCATTGACGTTGGATGTATGTATAGGTCGTTGGCGTAGAAAAGTTTAAAAGCGGTGAAAATTTGTGATGAATTTGAAATATGAGTGGATAAGTAGAAAATGACAACTCTAATTAATCTACAAGTAGTCAATTAGTCGAAAACTTTATTTGAAAACACAGACTTATATCAGTTAAATAAATAACGACACTGTCTTCAACCTCGACATTGGCGGAATCATCGACAGTATCGATGGCGCTATTTCTTTTTAAAAATTGAATTGAATTGACTTATATCACTTCGGCACTGTCGCGAACTCCTTAGTTTTGATACTTTTTGATACTTTTTTTATATCTTTTCTAATCATTTTGTTTTTTGAAGTCTATTGTCATATGGCAGTTGTTACGTTTCAGAGTAAAGAAGCAGTTCAGTTTCCTGGTGTTCTCATTGGCCATCAATTATCCTTCATTTTCCTCACATTACCATACAGTCCACACATCGTACGCTTCAGGCACATTCGAGTGATGTTTTTTTAAAAATCGGGCCCACGGTTAGAGCCACGGAATAGCCCCCCTTGGTCGCATTAGTATGTGTCCGCCATCTTTACTTGCACATGTCAAGAACACGGCACATAGTTCGCTTTAAATGGAGGCTCTTTTTAAGGCTCTCTACCATTCAGTCCTGTTAGTACGGACAGAAAATGCCGTTTAGTCTTACTATAAACATACGTTTTAACAAAAAAAAAACCGACTTCACAAAAATAAACTATTCCAAAACAAACTAATTCGCACTAAAAAGAAAAAAGTAATTGCATATTCTTCTACCACTTCTCACACTTATCAATATGTAGGTACGATGTATCTAATGTTGTTACAATTATTGTTATTTCTGGAGCTCCTCTATTATTGCCAGTCTTCGCTATTCAATACGAAAATTACCTTTAATCATGTTTGTCTTGTTTGTTTGGTTGGTGGAAAAGGGAATCGAATATGTGAGGTGGTTAGAAAAGCCCCCCTTGGCCACATTAGTATGTAATATGTCATCCAAACCTACATTATATAGGTATCAAGAACACGACATATAGCATGCTTTAGAATTGAGGCTAGTGGCTTAAGAGGATAAGTAAGTATAAGTAAGCCTTCGTCATCCGTATAAGGTAAAACCTATACATACATAAATCACGGCTTTTTCCCTTATGGGGTAGACAGAGCCTAAGATAACAAGACCTAAAGGTCACGTTTAGCATGGTTGTAGGCGTATAGGTGGAAAGGGGAATCAAAATACTGATGGGTTGCTAGCCGTATCGCCTATAACACGATTCCTAAGATTGTCGCCTATTCCCTCGATGGGCTTATACCATATGCGGGAAGAGAAGAGAAGCAACTACATCTAAATACAATCAGGAAGAAATACGTCATCATAATTACACACAAACGGATAACTCACGTATAAAAAGTCGAGTGATGCTCGACATGTTTCAGACTATTTCGTAGTCCTTCCTCTAAGCGCTCGCCTAGGCGGCAGCGAAACGAACACTGCGCGCCAGCGCTCTGTCTCTGTCTGTGTGTCTGTCGAGCATCACTCGACTTTTTATAAGTGAGTTATCCGTTTATGCGTAATTATGATTAAATCTCACGGTAGTTTCATGTTGAAATACATTTCAACTGTCTAATCACGGTTCATGAGTTACAGCCTGGTGACAGAGACAGACGGACAGTGGTGGGCAATAATAGCGTCCCGTTCAGTGGCGTAGCTAGGTAACCAGGGGCCCTGGTGCAAATAAAAAAATTTGGCCCCACTACTATCTAAACTGGTTAGGTTTACCAAGTAAAAATAAATATTACTTCTGGTAAGGATTCGAGGGCCCCTGAGCTTGAGGGCCCCGGGGCACTGCACCGCCTAGTCCTTAGGTAGCTACGCCACTGGTCCCGTTTTACCCTTTGGGTACGGAACCCTAAAAATGAATAGTCAGTGATATATGCACATATTGGCGAGCCGTAAACTTGCATAACACAAAGGTCCTCGGGAACGCGGCTGGGCGTGTGCCCATTCTCACACGTTATTTTAGTTATTGTATTTCTCATCGGTGGTTAGAAAGGCTAGCTTTTAAAATAAACAGTTGTCACGGCTTTTTTCCCGTAACGCGGAATTTGCTTGTGAATTGTGACGACCATTAATTTATGGAACCTAGATAACCTTTTTTATCAGTGACTAGCTTCTGCCCGCGACTTCGTCTGCGTAGAATTATGCATAAAAACCTTCCTCTTGAATCACTCTATCTATTAAAAAAAACCGCATCAAAATCTTGAAATTTTGAAGATATATGCGTACATAGGGACATAGGGACGGAGAAAGCGACTTTATATTATACTATGTAGTGATGATGAAAAAAAAACCTTTTCTCGCTTAAACCGCTGGACTGATTTAGCTCAAATTTGGTATGCAGATAGTTTGGGCCCCGGGAAAGGACATAGGAATTTTGATGATATAAAATTATACCCCAACTTAATAATAATATATATAGATACGAAAGAAACTAAGTTTGTCTATTACGCTTTCACCGCTAAACCTCTGAACCGATTTTAATGATATTCGGTTGAGATAGTTTCAGTTTTGGGTAAGGACATAAGATAGTTTTTAATCCGAAAATTTGCATAGTTCCCGCGGGATAGAGACAAGCAAATGCGCAGATAGAGACGCGGGAAACCAGCTAGTACGGAATAAAATATCCTGCACATACATACATACATATCACGTCTTTTATCCTTTACGGGGTAGCCAGAGCCTAAGGTAACAAAACCTTAGCCACGTTTAGCATGATTAAGGGCGTATAGCTGGAAAGGGAAATCAAAATAGTGATAGGTTGCTAGCCGCATGATTCCTAAGACTTTCGGCTATTCTCTCGATGGGCTTTTACCCTCTGCGCGGGAAGAGAAGCAACTGGTAAATTGTTTTTCTTTACTCCCAGACCAGCATGGAAGAATACTGATAGTTGCACTGACGTGTAAAAATGTCGGGTCACTATCTATACATAGTGCTCGGCACTGTACGCCAACCGCTACGACCGTTGGCCGTCGCTGCGGGCGGACCGCGGTTGCGGTGGCAGCCATTGTTTTATGGACTCGCTCGGTTTTATGATTTTCCGTATTTTACAAAGCACAGGGTATCTACGGAGTGGAGAACATCAATTTGACGGAGATTGATACATGCATATTTAAATCATGTCTTTATCCCTTTAAACCCCGACAGAGTTTAAGGTAACAAGACCTAAAGACTTACCTCCTTATTCATAAACGCTCTATAGGCTTCTGCTAACTTAGCAATCGTTTGTCCTTATCTGTGAAAAGTAAATGTCAAAGTGACAGATAAGGACAGACGATTGCTAAATTATCAGAAGCCTATAGAGCGTTTATGAATAAGAAGGTTAGTAAGTAAGTAAGTAAATGCTTTATTGTACAAATATAAAGAAACAGATACAATTCACAAAAAAACATTAATATATGCACAAAGGCGAACTTATCCCTATAAGGGATCTCTACCAGTTAACCTTAGTCTAGGGGTCCCTACGGATAAACTTCGACCCATTCGTGGATCTTTTGTGTAATTCCCCTTCTTCGCACTATTCCATCGCTTTTACCACCTCATTCGTGAATTGGGTGGTTGGGCGTAGTGGTAGTGCCTTGAAATCTCCTGGTTCAGGGTATCCGATGCCGAGGAGTTTCATTATTAGTCTGGCGAGGGCATCACATTCGCACATAATGTGTTCCATTGTTTCAACCTGCTAACCGGGCTTGTCCTGTCTGTCAAATGTGATCAGGAATGCTTGATGAATTTGGAAAGAATACACTGTAAGAGGGCTAAAAATGTGGTGATTGCTTGTCATTTTTTTTGGAAAATTAAGGCCACAGCGTTTGTGATATGAACTGCTGCTACTGCTGTTACATGGAGTAACAATAACAAAGAAAGGTGTAAAAAACTAGTTTTTGCCCGCAGCTTTGCGGTTACGCCAACATTTTACGGTAGTTGTAAAATAGCTTAAGTCTCTTTTGACACATAACTCGCGTGTCCTCAATTTCATCTTGATCTAGTCAACCGCAGTAGTAAAATAAAGCTTGTAACATAGGCACTTTTACACCGGAGTTGGTGTAAGATTGCAAAACATCCCTACTAATATCATAAATGCGAAAGTAACTCTGTGTCTGTCTGTTCTGTTACCTTTTCACGCTTAAACCGCGGACCCATTTGTTATACTGATACTTTAAGTCCCAGGGAAGGACATGATAGTTTAAAGTAGGTAAATTGTTAATTTTCTTTTTTTGTTCACTTCCATGCTGGTCTGGGAGTAAAGCAACAACATAGAATTTACCAGTTCCCGCGCAGATACTAAAAGCCCATCTTGGGAATGGGCCAAAGTCTTAGGAATCACAAGCGATGCGGCTAGCAACCCATCACTGTTTCGATTTCCCTTACCACAACGCCCTTAATCATGCTAAACGTGGCCTTAACGTTTTGCTACCAGCTCTGTCTACCCGGTAAGGGATAAAGACGTGACATGTATGAATGTAAAGGATTATTATTTAATTTAACGTTCGTACGATAATGCGTTAATTTCCACAAAACTTTTCACACCATTTCAATATGAATTCGGTTAAGCGAGCGTTACACTCAAACCGGTCAACATAAATTGAATTTTATGGTCATTTCAGTCATACAAATTGATATTTTATAGCTGTGGGTGATGCGTTATTTAAATAAAGGCAATTGAATGTTATTATGATTGTGACATATAAAGCACATGTTTGGAATCGATGATCATTAGGTGATACATTGTTATTGATAAAAAGCAACTTCGGCCGTTACAATTTAAAATTATTTAAGGTTATAATGTTGCCATGCAACGCGGTAATGCTGCCAGCCTTCTGGGCACCAAGCCGCACCGGCGATTTAGGGCAACTTTTTTATTTATAGTTTTATGACATTTTTTTTTGTGTTTAGACATTAGTTAATGGTGTTATGACATTTCTGAATTTTTTTTTTTTAATAACTTGTAAATAGAAAAGGTTATAACATAACCATACTCATTCTCGCCTCGGCAACCAGAGTTCTGTGGGATATCCATACTTTCTATTTGTCATAATTTTGATTGTCCGAAATTCCCCCAAATTCGAATTTACCCCAATGCACTATATTGTTTTTTTTTTCATCAAATAGGCTTGATATTCAGTCGTAAGTCGGCGTATTCGGCTCCCTACCTTGTGGTTTAATTATTGCTTTTTTCACTAAGAAGCTGTGCACTGCATAAATCAATTTTTGCCCCATAAACCTAAATCCTCTTAGTACCCACCAAATCGATACCGATACGCCAAACGCATTCTAAATTCGAATTCGTAATTCATATTCCGTACGCACGACAACATTACATTTCCGCAAACAAATTACTACAAATTTAACTTGGTTAGTGTTCGTGGCGCTAGCGTCTACGGCTGTAATAGAATTTTATAAGCAATAGTGCTAGTTCCGTTTTTGTCCGCTGGTTTGTGGATATTTGTTTTGATGACGTGAGCGAGTGGAGACGCGCTGTCTCCGTCGCGAGGTCAACGACCCGAGTCGAGGAATTCCATGAACTTTTAATAATACGACGGCAGGCGATATTTACCGAGTTGTTATGAAAATGTCATACAATACAATATTTAGGATGAGCCACCAGTGGCGTGGCGTCAAGTATATCAGAAGGCAAGCCGAAGGGAATTTAACTTGCCTTTTCCTCTTGTTCAGCTTGTATAATGTATAGGACGGTGCAGCTATGCGCCGACAGATGGCGCTATACTAGTTTTAAACTTAGTATCGAAGTGTCGTTCTACAAAGCATAATATGTGCCACCAGTTTTATTTAATAGCGTGTCGAAGGGGAGTACATTTTTTGGAAGTTTAATATAGTTTGGTAATTAAGTACGACTTTCATTCAGATAGTCAGATACCCTTAGTCCATTCTCTCTCAATCGCTTCTAACGTCTCTAACAAAGTGATTACTTGCTCAGTGCACCTCTAATTCAGCACAATAAAAGTAAGTGCCCAACTACCTTAAAATAGGCGAGCCAGTGGGAATCGAATACTACTTGAAAAGTAATAAAGAGCAGCCTCTGAGTTTACGAAACTTTATTTCTGTTCCAATTTGCGTTCTCTCGAAATTATTTCGGTTTTTTTCAGCTACTGGGCCTGCCGTGCAATTACAACTTGACCCGTTCTCTGGCAGTTGTTATACGGAGTCAAGTATCTTACGTTGTTGGTCGTGGGATAACCAGTCGACCAGACACATGATTGCGTATAAAACCTAAGACAGAACGGATCAAGTTATGATTGTCTAGCTGTTGCCCGCGACTTCGTCTGCGAAGAAGTCGTTTATCGCTATCCCGCGGGAACTACGCAATTTTCAGGGATAAAAAGCATATAAATGTTATTATTAAATCAGTTCAGCTGTTCAGGCGTGAAAGAGTAACAAACATCCATACATCCTCACAAACTATCGCAATTGTAATATAAGTAGGATGACGTATCACTTCGCGGGTTTATTTTAAAGAGCACCCCAGATTTTCCATCACAAGAAAAGTCACTCGCTGCAAAATGTAATCTACAGACAGAAATACTTTTCCTCATCTATTATCATACGAATAGACTTGAATAAGATACTGTGTGTTAACGTTCTATTGTTAATTCTTATCATTTTTAACACAAAGGAAAAACAGAAAATGGCTGCTGTCCGTCAGTCGGTTACAACTAAATAGACATTTCTTATGCTATAACAAAAAGTAATGATAAAAATAAATTAAAGTTAACAATGTGGTTTTTTGCTAGGACATTTTATAGCAATTGTAAAATACCATAGCGTAATAGTAACTAGTGAGGTAACTCAACCATCTGCAAGGACCACTTCGCGGGGCACTGCAGGGCTTCCCAACGTTAATTCACAGGCTAATTCTAAGCCTAAACATCAATCAAGAATCAGGAATTATTACTTCTTGATTCATTTGATAGTACCTATCATTTGAACAACAGAGTCTCTCGTCCCTGGCGAGCAGTAGATGTTCCACGGGAGATTGTAACTGTGTCGTACAGACACATCATTCAAACAGATGACGCTTCGCAAGAATTCGCATAGTAACAAGGTCACGTGACAGCTAGATAGAAAAATTCGAAGGCTTACCCACCTGCTATGGCTGGTGTAGGGGTATAGCACGCGTCACGGAATGACGAGGATCCGGGTTCGATTCCCGGCCATAGCTTTACTTTTCGGATTTTTCTGTGTCCTAATTTTCAGTGTCGTTTAGAAATTAAATAAAACGTTTGTTACAACGAAACACCCGCACTATGCTACTGAGATTCTCACTGCCCACCGGGACATAGCCAATTACGGAAAGTTAGCGCCGAGACGGAAGTAAGCCTACTATTACAACTTGTTACACTATGGTCGGAATCCCTCGTGCATGCGCGAGTCTGACTAGCATTTGGTGGGTTTCATTAGCCGTTATTTCAGAACAATTTAATGTTCGCAAAAACCGACTACATTGTACCTACCTATAATTAGCGTAGTACAAAAACTGTCTGAGGCTTCTAGGCGTCTTGGGATTGTTATTCGTAGACATTTTTTGTTCTGTCCTGTCTAAAGGCTGATAGATGAGGCTAGTGTGAATAAACTAAGCTTTTGGTCGTGATTAGAATTATAAGTTTGTAATTCATAGTATGTCTATGAAAAGCATAATAGATTTTTTGTAGATCGGTGACTTTTTGTCCCTCATTTAATGCTCCTCTCATCTACTCTACTCAAAGGTTAACTGGTGAGATCCCTTATATTATAATACATACACAAATCACGTCTTTATCCCTTACGGGGTAGACAGAGCCTAAGGTGACAAGACCTACAGGCCGCGTTTAGCATGATTGTGGGCGTATAGATGGAAAATGGAATCAAAATAGTGATAGGTTGCTCGCCGCATCGCCTATAACATGACTCCTAAAATGTTCGCCCATTCCCTCGATGGGCTTTTACCATGCGCGGAAAGAGAAGCAACTGGTACATTCTGTTTTTTCTTTACTCCCAGACCGGCATGGAAGAATAAGGCTTACAATATAAGGGATAAGGTCGCCTTTGTGCATTTGTAAAATGTGTGTCGACGGTGACGTAAAGAATGTCTCAGATACCAGGAACTTGCCGCACGGGCCAAAAGCGAGGGCGATAAACATGCGACCCGAGGCTTTCTTTATCACCGCCCGAGGTGTGTACACAATTTTACGTCTTTCCCTGGCCTGGAAGTGAACATTTCCGCTAGCGTAGCGGGCGGTCAATTGCTACTTACCTACGGCCCGAGGCTTCGTAAAAGCCTTTACTTACTTAAGGTGCATTGGGGTAAATTCGAAATTCGTGCAATTTCGAAAATCGTGGATATCCACTAAACGGGGAACAATGCCATAATCTAGCAACACTTGAAGCCAGACATTGGAGCTTCTAAGTAAGCGTTGCTAGTTTATGTTGTTCCCCGTTTAGTGGATATCCACGAGTTTCGAAGTATGTATGTACCTATGTATGTAAACTCTTTATTGTGCAAAATAAACAAGACACATACAATTGACAAACACTGAGATACATGCACAAAGGCGGACTTATCCCTTTAAGGGATCTCTTCCAGTCAACCTTTGACTGGATAAAAGGAGTATTATATTAGGGATGGACGAGTGAGTTTAAAAATTACAAACACTGAGAGCCACAATACATAACTTTACCGAATATAATACATAAACTCCTAAAACCTACCAGTCAATAAACTACCTATAATATATATCATTACAATATACTACATAAAATAAATAAATAAAGAGCGCCGAAGTTCCCCCCATTTCGAATATACTAATGCACTATACTTACTTTTGAGAAACAGACGAATCCAACGACTTGAAGTTCATTCATTAATCAAAAATGTGAATTACTGAAAGCCAGTTTTCTTCTCGGTTATATTTCCATACAACGCTGAATAAATGCACGAATTTGAATATTAATATCATTCTATACTCGCGGCAACGGGAACTAGACTCTAAAGCAAAGCATTACGACACCAAATCAATGTTATACGGAGCATCGTTGTTTATCCAACATAGAACCTTATAATGTGAGCTGTAGGAAGTAATTTGGATCGGGATATTCATGTGTAGTTTGTTTCGTTTGCTTTTCTAACCTTTAACCTTTTAATTACAAAACAATGTTGCAAGTTAAGCATTTAATTCAGTGTTACAATATTAATGAAGCGATAGTGGCGACATAAAAAACGTAACAACTTACAGTAACAGGGTTTCTGAGGGGTTGGGAAACATCCGCGTGTGCTCAAGAGCTGCGGTTCGTTTTTGGATCCGTCCGAGGAGAAGAGCAGTGCTTGGTCCGGTGCACCCCGGGCATCGGTTACTGATTTCCTGGCAGATTCTGAGGGATATCCGTTGGCTAAGAGCCCGACAGGGGGGAGGTCTTTTGACCGTGTTCTACCGTACAACTTTGCCGACATTTTTGAGATAAGGTTTTGGAATACAGTATTTATTACTTTGACATTGGCGAAATCATCGCATCGATCGATGGGGCAATATTAAAAAAGAAGAAGGAGAGTTTCTGAAAGTGGGGTCCAATAGACCCCGTAGGGTTAACCTTTTACATATTTACTTCGTTTTTTTTTAAATAGGCTTTGTTTTCATTCGCTACAATAAGCTTTAGACAGCAATCCATGGACTTTTCGAAAGTTTCGAAAAAGCCAAAGACATTGGAACTTCTAGGTAAGCGTTGCTAGATTATGTAATTGTTCCCCGTTTAGTGGATATCCACGAGTTTCGATATTCCCCCAATTTCGAATTTATCCCAATGCGATTCAATTCCGAACCAAACTTGGACCGATCGCTGTCAGATTCACACTAGAAGTGTCAAGAATGACAGCTAAGGAATCGGAGTTAATTAGCATGACTTTTGCCATGTTCTACCTACCGTACAACGTGGCCGACATTTTTGTCACAAGATATTGGCGAAATCTCATCGATCGATGGGACCGTATTATAAAAGAAGAAGAACGAAAGAAAGAAAGAACGAAAGAAAGAAAAAAGTTTATTATATGACAATCACAAAACATCAAATAAAATAAATTTAACACACTAAAGACATGGTGAGGCCCCAGTAAGTTATCAGAGAGTAATGGAATAGGCCCTTGGTTTTATTCAGTAACAGCTATGTTAAACCGACATAGTTGAACCAATGGCGTATGTACTTATTTGTAACTGTTCGGTTATTATAACTGTAACGCGATAGTTAGCGCACTGCGCGGCATCGAGGTTAGCTTAACTTAAACTGGGACGATGTTAACTTCTATAGTTAATAGTTTAGCCCTTAAACTACTTCATGCGTCTTTTCTCGCTTCTTCACTACCTACTTCAAGTTTCAAGTGTCGAAAATTTTCAGATTTTTATTTTTATTTTTAAATAATTTTTCTTCCATGCTGGTCTAGGAGAACATAGAATTTACCAGTTGCTTCTCTTCCCGCGCATATGGTAAAAGCCCATCGAGGGAATGGGCGAGTCTTAGGAATCATGGATAGGATAGGCGATGTGGTTACCCATCAGTATTTTGATTTCCCTTTCCAGCTATAAGCCCTTAATCATGCTAAACGTGGCCTTAAGATTTTGTCGCCTTAGGCTCTATCTACCCCGTAAGGGATAAAGACGTGATATATGTATGTATGTATGTAAGTAAATAAATTTTCAAATTTTGAAACTAGCAAATTGAAGTACAGATCAGTTTTCTACAATCATCATCGTCATCTCTAGCCTTATATAATAGACATGTTTTACAATTATTCCTATTCTTAAATGACACGGAACTGAGTAGAAGAGCCATCGATTTGTTTCTTTAAATACCAGGATACCACGATAAATTAGCTTTAAAACTTTGTACGAAGGTTAATTATTTTGACTTCTACTATACCTAATTGAATTGCTAAACGTAAGTCATTGTAACTATTACATAAGTTATTTACATACAACATACCTTCCACGACATTAACAGCACCTTTAGACTCCAACGATAATAGTCATTTGTGTCACAAGGGAGCAAAATGATGTATTTACGGCGAGGGCGCTTTGAATCCAGAATGTAGCGAAGGCTTCTACAATAGAATACTGAGCGTAATGAGGTATTCAAGTGTTAACTTTTAGATTTTATCATAGTTTAATTTTTTTGTAATTCCCCTCTTATATCAACTAATAAAGAAATTATGTCCAGTGTTAACGCCCAAGATGAAAGTAATTTTGCTCCCAAGTAGCTCATACAACTTTTCACACCGAACATTAACTAGTAAAAATAATTCTAAATATAATTAAAGAGCTACCAGCATAGAAAATGTTGTGGTTTTACAATAGTCAACTTCAAAAAATTGCATTTCCAAAAATCACTTACAAAAGCCTTGATCAGAAAAGTTGCACTTCATCGTCACTATCACTACATCACTACATAGTATCATCACTACATAGTCATCACTACATAGTATAAAATAAAGTCGCTTTCTCTGTCCCTGTGTCCCTATGTCCCTATGTATGCTTATATCTTCAAAACTACATAACGGATTTTGATGCGGTTTTTTTTAATAGATAGAGTGATTCAAGAGGAAGGTTTTTATGTATAATTCTACGCAGACGAAGTCGCGGGTAGAAGCTAGTGTACAATAAAGCATTTACTTATTTACATTTTTGATACAAACTTTTTATATCAAAATCTTTAGAGGTATTAGATACCCTTTTGAATCTATTTAAAGTGCGTACGTCAATAAGGGTACATTGGTATATTATACCTACGATTCCCCTCGCGATGTGGACCAATTTGTTCATTAGGGTCACCATGACGACGCAATTGGCAGACGAACTCACATATATCTAGGTATAGACACAGACGTGAGACGAGGTTGAGTCAGACTGACGTCAAAGTGTGTACATACTTACATAAATCACGTCTTTATCCCTAATGGGGTAGATAGAGCCTAAGGTAACAAGACCTAAAGCCCACGTTTAGCATGACTGTGGGCGTATAGATGGAAAGCGTGAATCAAAATGTGTACAATACGATTTATCATAACAAACTCACATACATAAATCACGTTGCAATCCCTTACGGGGTAGACTAGAGCCTAAGCTAACAAGACTTAAAGGCTTGGCTTTATACACGGAAAGAGCAAACAAAATAGAGACGGGCTGCTAGCCGCAATATTACAAGATTTCTAAAATTTTCGCGCATTCCCTGATGGGCTTTTACCATCTGCGCGGAAAGAGAACTGGTACGTTCTATGTTTTTCTTTGCTCCCAGACCAGCAGGACCGATTTGGATCAAATTTCGAACGGAGATGACTGGAACTCTAGATTAAAACATAGGCTACTTTTTATCCAGGAGAATTGCATAGTTCCCACGGGATAGCGATAAATATGTCTAAGGTCTGCCTAGAGCCGCAACGTAATTAATGCAGAATATACTATCAACATCAGTTCTTAACCTTTTCGCCGCCACGTCAAATACAAGAGACGTCACCGGTACGCCAGACTTCTTTATTGCGATGCCTTAAGTTGAACCTAAACCCAATTAAACGAAGGTTGCTTTTGCATTGAAATAATAAGTACCTAAGTAAGTAAGTAAATGCTTTATTGTACAAATATAAAAAAGCAGAGACAAATCACAAAAAAAGACCTTACACACACACACACACACACACAAGTCGCGTCTTTATCCCTTACAGGGTAGACAGAGAGAGCCTAAGGTAACAGGTACCTACAGGCCACGTTTAGCAAGATTGTGGGCGTATAGGTGGAAAATGGAATCAAAATAGTGATGGGTTGCTAGCCTCATCGCCTATAACATGATTCCTATTATTTTCGCCCCTTACCTTAAATACCTTAAATAAAAAAAAAACCTTAAATAAAAAAAAAACCTTATAAAAAGACCTTAAGTACCTATATAATAATGGACGTATAGGTCGTTGACGTTGAACCTGCGGAGCTGATATGTATCGTTGGCGTCGAAAAGGTTAAATCTAATTCTATCCAGGCGAAGTCGCAGGCAGAAGCTAGTTTGTAAGGCGTTATCATTCGACCACAAACGGATCGCTTCCCGACCCAAACGGGATTGTTCTTATCCCTATCGATCCTCAGGGATTTGTAAAGTGTAACTATATGTACAGCATATATACGTGTATATATGTTGGGTTTGGCGAGAATATATCAGTGCTTGTTCATGGTGCGTGCAAGTGTTAACGTTGGAAATTGAGAAAGTAATTCTTTCCTCGTATTTATCACACTTCAAAAAGAGGCGGTTCTGTATTTGACAGAATTCTTGTATCTTTTTAAACGACACTGAAAATTAGAGTACACGTCTATATCCCTTACGGGGTAGACAGAGCCTAAGCCAGACCTAAAGGCCACGGTTAGCATAATTGTGGGCATATGAACTGAAAGAAAAAAACATAGAATTTACCAGTGGCTTCTCTTCCCGCGCAGATGGTAAAAGCCCGTTGAGGGAATGGGCGAAAGTCTTAGCTTAGTTAGCAACCCATCATTATTTTGATTTCCCTTTCCAGCTATACGCCCTTAATCACTCTAAACGTGGCCTTAAGGTTTTGTTACCTTAGGCTCTGTCTACCCCGTAAGGGATAAAGACGTGATTTATGTATGTATGTATGTAAGTATCTGACAGCGAGCGAACCTAAAAAACTATCCTAAGTCCTTGCCCAAGACTGTAAATATAACTATAGGTACATACACACATACATAAATCACGTCTTTATCTGTTACGGGGTAGACAAAGCCAAAAGTAACAAGACCTAGAGTCCACGTGTAATGGATAAAGACGTGATATATGTATGTATGTGATATATACAATATCCGATTTTTAACAGTTTTCAAAAAAGGAAATTTTCTCGATTCGACTGTTTAAAAAAATTATGGGTGCCCTTAAGTTCCAAATTTAAGCTTTGGGCCACGAGATAGAACTAATCAATAGAACGAGACCGACACACAACCTGCGAGATACGCACATCCGTTTCCGCCATTTCGTCACGCACGCACACACTCGCACTCGCTCCCTTATCGATCTCACCATACATAGCTACGACACGTGACATTGGAAATTGAGACGTACCAGATAAGTGGGTAGGTCGGATTTCGCGCGCCGCCGCCTGACCTAGTCGAGGTCGGATTAATTCGAACAGGTCCGTACTCAGAGTCCTCGTCAATTAGAATTTCGTATTGTGCTCGTTTATTTAATTGGATACTAGTTTGAAACAATGGGGGCTATCGCGTGTGAATTTGCCACTAGAGGCGCTAGTGTCGCGTGAGGTCCAAAAACATTTACTTTTCACTGGTTTTGGCGGGTTTCGTGACATAAATTATAATTTCATACATTTATCTGTTGAAAAGCGATCTAATTTGTGAAATTATCGCAAATATAGATTATTTGGCGATGAATGTGAACGCTTTGAAAGCAGATTTTTTTTTCTGAACAAAACGGAACTACACAACACTGCCGAATAGCTACTCGATATGCTGATAGTTATTTATAATTCATAAACTTAGTGAGATTCAAGATTTAAAACTTTGTTTCGGCGCCGATCTTATAAAGTCGCCTTTGACAGCTATACCTCTGGACCTTAGTCAACAGTGGCGCCAACTGGTGAGTAAAGAAACGATAGCCCCCATTGCGTGCAAGACAAAGCAGCTCTTTGTTGGTTAGGTACCTGCCTATTATTTTTGCCTTTTTTTAATGAATTAACAAATTTTTATTGAATAGGTCTGTGCCCAGCAGTGGGACGTAACAGGCTGAAACGGGATTTATTCGCGTTGTACTTATTGTACCAGAGCGTAGATATCTCAAAAAAGTACATACATACATCACGTCTTTATCCCTTACCAGGTAGACAGAGCCTAACAAAGCCTAACAAAACCTTAAGACCACGTTTAGCATAATTATGGGCATATAGGTGGAATCATAATAGTAATGGGTTGCTAGCCACATCGCCTATAACGTGATTCCTAAGATTTTGTGATGTTGGTAGATAATAAGTGACAGTTGATTGTGCGCACTATTTCATAGTCGCCATAGAACCTAATCTGTGGTCGACACCTAGTCTGTTGTCTTGCATTAAACGTGTTACGAATAACATTGTTTCCTTGTTATTATGAACCCAGTGCTCCAAACATACTTTCTTGTGCCTTAAATCATCGTATTGTTCAGTGGCGACGAGTTAATCGAACGGTTACGCGTGTGTATACGGTGACGGTTACTGTTATTATTAGTTTTGTTGGAAAGAACTTTGCGGCGTGTAAAATGGCGATCGGAAAGATTGGCGAGTTTGATCTTCATAAAGACGATTGGAATTTATACGTCGAAAGATTGGAACAATACTTTGTTGTGAACGAAGTAAAGGCAGCGGTGCAAGTGCCGACATTAATCACGATGATGGGCGCAGAAAGTTATGAACTTTTGGTAAATTTGTGTACACCGACCAAACCTAAGGACAAAACGTTTCAAGAAATCGTTACAATTATGGAGAAACATCTACAACCGAAACCAAGCGAGCTAGCGGAACGCTATAAGTTTAGGCATAGAACGCAGAAGGCCGGAGAGACTATAGCGGAGTATGTAGCAGTACTGAAGAAAATGTCAAAAACCTGTCAGTTTGGTTCGGGGTTAGAAGAAAGTTTGAGAGACCAGCTAGTGTGTGGGATAAACAGTGAAACAGTAAGGCAACGGTTGTTTGCAGAGACGGGCCTAGATTTTATGAAGGCATATACGCTTTCGGTGAGTATGGAGGCTGCCGAAAAAGATGCAGCGATAGTGGATGGTCATGGAAGGACATCTGGCGCGGGAACGGGAAACACAGTGGACTGTCAAGCAATGAGGACCACTTGGCAAAAAAAGTCAACACATGATGTCAACGCAACTGTGCGGAATACCGGGTATCGTGGCGGTGGAGGCGGCGGTGGCGGCGATCGAGCGCGCCCGCGCAACACTGCACCGACTGTACAGCAAGGTGGACAGCGACACGCGCAGTGCAAGGCGTGTGGTGGCTCGCATGAAACAGCCACATGCAAATTCAAACGCTATGTTTGTCGCGTTTGTAATCGGGAAGGACACTTGAAGCGCATGTGTCTGAATCTGGTGGGACAGCACTTCGTGTCGTCGCCGGGCGGGGGAGACGAGGGTAGCCAGGGCAGTGATGCGAGCGAGGAGGTAACGTTTATTGACATTAATAAGTTATCAGTTGGCCAGTGCAAGCCGATACAAATTCCCCTTGGAATTGAGAATAAAGACATTATCATGGAATGTGACACGGGCAGTGCTATATCATGCATTAGTTATGAGCGGTATAAGAAGGAATTTAGTACCTTACAGATTGGAAGATGTAATCTAGCCTTGCGGTATTATACCGGTGAGATAGTACGACCAGTAGGGGTAATACAACCAAATGTGAGGTACCAAAACAAATGTAAACAATTAGATTTGTATGTAATTCGAAATGGGAAGTCTGCATTGCTGGGTAGGCAGTGGATAGCCGAACTAGATATAAAATTGCCAAAATTAGAATATGATTGTGTAAATACCCTATCTAGCGAGGAAGAATTTGACTTTCGCCTTTTCAGTTCCAGATACTGTAACGTGTTTGCTGACGGGCTTGGGCGGTTTACGGGGCCAACTGTCAGCATACACGTGCGCCCAGAGGCGCGACCTGTGTTCCTGCGCGCGCGACCACTGGCATACGCTCTGCGCGAGCCGGTGGAACGCGCGCTGGAACAGCACGTGCGGGACGGCATCCTCACACCCGTAGAGCGCTCAGACTGGGCGACGCCGATCGTGCCCGTTGTGAAAAAAGACGGTAACATTAGGATTTGTGCAGATTTTAAAATTACGTTGAACAAAGTTCTGGAAATTGACCATTACCCATTGCCTAAAGTAGAGGATTTGTTAGTACGTTTAGAGGGAGGCCAACGTTTCAGTAAAATCGATCTTTCGCAGGCATACGCACAATTTGTACTGGATGATTCAAAAAAATACACAGTTATTAACACCCATAAGGGGTTATTCATGTACAACCGCTTGGTATATGGCTTGGCCTCTAGTCCAGGTATTTTTCAGCGTCGGCTAGAAGAACTATTTTCGGATCTACCGCAAGTAGGAGTTTTTCTTGATGATGTAATTATTACAGGAAAAACGGACGATGAGCATATGGAGAATTTACATAAAGTATTTAGCCGGTTGGACAGATATGGACTGCGAGTAAAGAAAGAAAAATGTGAATTTTTTGCTAAAACGGTTGACTACCTCGGGCATGTTATTAGCAAAGATGGAATTCGTACATGTCCAAACAAAGTCAAAGCCATGGTAGATGCACCCGTGCCGTCAAATATAACAGAGTTGAGGTCATTTATTGGCATGATAATGTACTATGCCAAATTCATACAAAACATAAGCACGCTGTTGGCACCCTTATATAAACTACTGAAATCGGGAGAGAAGTTTATTTGGACTAGGGAATGTCAAAATGCTTTTGTTGAGGTCAAAGGTAGATTGACAAGTGCGGAGGTGCTGACACACTACTCGACGGAGCTGCCGCTGGTGGTGACGGCGGACGCCAGCAGCGTGGGGGTGGGCGCCGTGCTGGCGCACATGACGCCAGCCGGCGAGCGACCCGTCGCCTATGCCTCGCGCGCGCTCACGCAGGCCGAGCGACACTATTCACAGATTGATAAAGAAGCCTTAGGTATTGTGTTCGCAATACGTAAGTTCCACCAATATCTTTATGGTCGTAGTTTCACACTGAGAACGGATCATAAACCGTTGACTCATATTTTAGGCGAGAAAGCAGGAATACCCGTTATGGCCGCGTCTAGGTTACAGAGGTGGGCAGTACTTTTGTCCGGTTATAATTATAGTATTGAATATGTAGCTTCACAGAAAAATTGTGCGGATGCGTTGTCTAGGCTAATTAGGATTTCAGAAAAGAATAACAGACAAAGTAATGAAATTACATATATTAACTTTGTGGAAAATTTTTTACCCGTTACTAGGAGTGACGTTAAAAAAAATACAGAAAAAGATAAGCTATTGAGTCAGGTAAAATATTATGCAGAGTCAGGTTGGCCAGTAACCTGCAAGGAGGAGGAGCTTAAGCCTTATTTTATTAAAAAAAATGAGTTATATACAGACGGTGGGTGTATAATGTGGGGCTATAGGATGGTAATTCCGACACTGTTAAGGGAGTCAGTGCTTAGACAGCTACATAGCAGCCATATGGGGATAGTCAAGACGAAGTGTTGGGCACGGAGCTATGTGTGGTGGCCAGGCGTCGACCGCGACGTGGAGGAGTTGTGCCGCGGATGCGACACCTGCGCGCTGGAGGCGGAGGCGCCAGCGCACGCGCCCGTGCGGCCTTGGCCGTATCTGCCGCAGCCATGGTCTCGCTTGCACATGGACTTTCTTGGTCCTTTGCAAGGTAGAACGTTTTTGGTATTGGTGGATTCCACCTCAAAGTGGATCGAGATGTTTGAAATGAAAACAACTAATGCGGTAGCAGTAATCAAAGTACTACGAACTACTTTTGCAAGATTCGGGTTGCCGATTGAGGTAGTGTCGGACCAAGGTCCACCTTTCACGAGCAGTGAATTAAGAACATTTTTAGAAAATAATGGTATTAGACAGACTTTCTCACCTGTCTACCACCCGGCTTCCAATGGCGCTGCAGAGAACGCAGTCAAACAATGTAAGCGCGCGATTAAGAAGGCACTTAGGGACAACCTTGACTTGGACACAGCTTTACAGACATTCTTATTAATGAACAGGAATACGATACATAGTACTACAGGAGAGACTCCCGCTATGATATTACAGAAGCGTAAATTAAGAACGCGATTAGACTTACTACGGAATGATTATGTTTTAGAAAATAGAGTACAGAATGCTCAACAGGTACAGGTAACAAAAGCAGGGGGCGTTGAGCGTCACTTTGAGCAGGGAGACACGGTTTGGGCTAGGGGTTATGGTTCGAAGGATAAATGGGTTAAAGGCACAGTCGTTACTAAGGAAGGGTCGCGAAGGTACATTTTGGACAATGGTAGTGGTCAATTATATACAAGACACGTTGATCAAATTCAGCGTCGTTCGCGTTGGTCTAATGTGGTCGATCCAAATCCTAGTGTTACCGTTACTAACCCGGAGGTGGAGAATGCCGTACCGCAGGAGGCTGCCAGGGTGGAGGAGAGGGCGAGAGGTGAACCACCCACTAATGTACTTGCGGAAACGGATGATTCCCAGAGAGATGTGGAACCTGTACCCTCTACTTCACCGCCGCAACCCGGTCCTCCGGAATCCCGCCCCAAGCGGAATCGCAGACCGGTTATCAGATATGGCTTTGAGACTGATTAAGTATTGTAATTAATAATTATTGTAATTAATAAGTTTAATTAATAAGTTAAGTATTAGGGTATTACTTATTATATTAGGAAGGAGGAAAGGGTAATATTTATAATTGCTATTTCGGCGCATATAGGTTTTATTTGTACTGTGTGCTGAACTTAATTGAAGTGTTGTTTAACGGTGGAGGTGTGATGTTGGTAGATAATAAGTGACAGTTGATTGTGCGCACTATTTCATAGTCGCCATAGAACCTAATCTGTGGTCGACACCTAGTCTGTTGTCTTGCATTAAACGTGTTACGAATAACATTGTTTCCTTGTTATTATGAACCCAGTGCTCCAAACATACTTTCTTGTGCCTTAAATCATCGTATTGTTCACTTAAGACCACGTTTAGCATAATTATGGGCATATAGGTGGAATCATAATAGTAATGGGTTGCTAGCCACATCGCCTATAACGTGATTCCTAAGATTTTCGCCCTATTCCCTCGATGGGCTTTTACACATCTCTTTAATATATCCCTCATATTTAAAACACAAATTATGCCCCACCTACTCACATTAAATTATTATCCCCGACTTCTTCCGCACTATTAAATGCCTGTGACACTCACAAATAATGTGGCTTTCTATAGGTAAAAGAATTTTCAAATTCGGTCGAGTGCATTCAGAGATCACCCCCTGCAACCTCACAAACTATCATCCTCTTATTCATAAACGCTCTGTAGGCCTGCTAACTTAGCAATCGTGTGCCCTTATCTGTCACTTTGACATTTACCTATCACAGAAAAGGAGAAACGATTGCTAAGTTAGCAGAAGCCTGTAGAGCGTTTATGAATAAGGTGGTAACTTTACCGCTTTTTAGTATTAGTATAGTTACGTAGATTACCAACGTTGGAACGTAGTACTGAAAGCAAAGTGTTCACTAGTTAGTTTAACTATTAAATTTGGCTCCCAACTTAATATTGTTGACATTTAGATTGAAAAGGGTGCACGTCAGTCACGGCCGGGGTTATAACTACACGCTTTATTAAACGTCGTGTATTTAGAACTAGTTACATTCCCTTATTTGCATAAAGGGTGGAATTCGTGTTGATTAATATCTTTACCAAACTGTTAACTAATCAGCATCATGCGCCCTTAATTATGCTAAAGCCACCTTAAGGTTTTGTTACCTTAGGCTCTGTCTACCCCGTAAGGGATACACACACACACACAAATCACGTCTTCATCCCTTACGGGGTAGACAGAGCCTAAGGTAACAGGTACCTACAGGCCACATTTAGCAAGATTGTGGGCGTATAGGTGGAAAATGGAATCAAAATAGTGATGGGTTGCTAGCCTCATCGCCTATAACATGATTCCTATTATAATCGCCCATTCCCTAGTAAGGGATAAAGACGTGATATATGTATGTTATTTATGTAAGAAAACTCTTTATTGTGTAAAATAAACATAAGACAAATACAATTGATAAACACTGAGATACATGCACAAAGGCGGACTAAACCGTGATTATACAAAATATTGAACTATTATAAAAGTCTTAGGAATCATTGTATAAGCGATGCGGCTAGCAACCCATCACTAGATTTCCCTTTCCAGCTATACGCCCTTAATCATGCTCAACGTGGGCTTAAAGTTTTCTTACCTTAGGCTCTGTCTAACCCTTAAGGGATAAATACGTGATATATGTATAAAAAAAGTTTTGTCTATCTCTGGCATTTAAAATGATAGATTAAGGGAAACAAAATAAAAATTACTTTTTAAATCCCTCTTATTAAGACCCGAGTCCGGCCCTGAGTCTTTAGTCTGAGAACGGGACATTGTCATTAAGAATGGCTTTCCTTCGACAAAAGCCTTTACAAACACTCGGTTACCTAACACGGTCTCTGTTTCAGCTAATGTCGTTGAAATTCTCGCGAGTGCACGTGTACTTAATAAAGAACTAACTAGCTTCTGCCCGCGGCTTCGTCTGCGTATTCCTACTAATATTACAAATGTGAAAGTTTGTGAGTATGGATGTTTGTTACTCTTTCACGCCAGAACGGCTGGATAGATCTGAATGAAATTTGGAACATATATCGCCCTATTACTGCAAATACCAGTTAAGTGACGATATGTCAAAAATGATTTTATTACACCATTAGAATGTACTCTTCAAGCTCTACAAACTGGTAAAACCCGTTTTTCGATAGCTCATTCCGTTGCGAAGATAGCTAAGCCACGCTAAATGCTTAAAGTCCCTTAACAGTCATTTAACAGCAAAATAGTAGGGAAAAAACTGTAATGTGTATGTTAATTATAACGATTTTCATGTACGTGTACAGGTAAAACAATGTATTGTTATTTAATGCTTTATTGCATTCCAATTTTCCAAGCCAAAACCAGTTAAGTGTCGAGGAAAACCCGACTGCGTTATATAAATCGCATTTTTCTCAGCAACATGCCCAAATATTAAAATTTTCACCAGGAAGTCTAGAATATATTGAGATAAACTTAAGAAAATACATAATTGGAATGACTAATACACGCGTTTGTTGGTAAAAAAAAACTCACGAATATTAAAATTGTATTATCTCGAAATTACTTTTTTGCAGATAACTGGTATTTGCAGTAATAGGACGATATAGATTATTGATGATCTTTCCAAATGCGCTGGTAGTTTAAAAAAAGACGTAAAAAAAGAGCCCTTGGCGGCCAATTTGCAAAAATAAATTTTGAATTTTGACGAAATTGGTGTGACGTAGGTAGGTACCTACTTTATAGACGGCCCTTCCTTGCGGTTGTTCTAAACCATTAGGGTTGCCAACCGTACTATAATATATAGTATTGTACTATATTTCCGGTCTGCATACTATATACTGTTCAAGAAATATATAGTATGCAAAAATACTATATTTTCAACGAACGAACGAAATCTGAAAAACAAATATTTTTTTATAATAGGTATAGGTAATAAATAAGTAACAAATATACATTTGTCTATTTTTAAATTTTTCCATAAAATACTAGCTAGGTATATTTTCAGAAGTGTACCTACCTACTACTACTTCGTTGAAAAAATGTTGGCAACCCTATAAGCCATGTTTGCCAAAAAACGGTTGAGTTTAAAAAGTACCAGCTCGTTTGAAGATATCTGCTTCAAAACTGAGTCGCAACATTCCACCCGGACGAACATACTGGAAGAGATCCCTTCTTAGGGATAAGTTCGACTTTGTACTATTTTCTCTGTATTTCTGTATTTTTTAAATGTTTATGTGCAATAACGAGTTTATATACATACATACGTAAGTACATACTTAGGTACATACTTACATACGATGCAAGACTTGCAAGTTAATATAAGGCTTGTAATAAATGGCAGCAAACGTCAGCTAGCTATTGCCTGTGACTGTACCGCCGCCGCCCCTCCCCCCCCGCGGGGTGTATTCAATATTGCCGTAAACTCGTCCATGACAATACGTCGACGTCACTGTAAGGGCGGTGCACACGAGACAGATATGAATATAACACAATTACAGCTCAAATACAATACAACTTTAAGCCGCTTGGTGCTTACATGATGCTAGGGGATGCCCGCGAGTCCGTCTGCGCAGAACTCTCTTATTATTCGCTATCCCGCGGGAACTGTAATTTGACTTTCAAATGAGTTTCTGCCAAGTTTCTTGCGGCGCATTTTTGGCAATGATGGTCTTCCCGAATGCGCTGGTAGTTTCAAAAAGACATGTAAAAGAGCCCTTGGCGGCCATTTGCAAAAATAAATTTTCATTTTCATACACACACACACAAATCACGTCCTGTTCCCTTACGGAGTAGACAGAGCCTCAGGTAACAGATACCTACAGGCCACATTTAGCAAGATTGTGGGCGTATAGGTGAAAAATAAAATCAAAATAGTGATGGGTTGCTAGCCTCATTACCTATAACATGATTCCTACGATTTTCGCTCATTCCCTCTAAGGGCTTTTACCATCTGCGCGGGTAGAGAAGCAACTGGTATATGCTTTTTTTGCTCCCAGACCAGCATGGAAGTAATTCAATCATTTCATTAAATTTCATTTTCATTTTTCGGGATAAACACTATCCCGTCTAGGGTTTGCAAGATCCGGACATTTTCAGGATCCGGATAATTTGGATATGTCAGTTTGTGAAATCCGGATATCCGAATATTTCGGATAATACGGATATTTTACAAAAAAAACAAAGTCATCATTTAAAATAGTAAAATTTAAAGAAGCGGTAAATCAACATGTTTGTAATCAAATAATTAACAAATATTGTTCTAACACGGCATTAAAATTATTCATTTTAGGACAAATGAACTTTTTTTCTAATAAAAACAGAAAACAGTAATCATATAAAAATAATCATCTTCTTAATACTCATAAACTCTCTTGATTTCACATCGATTTATAATTATGCTAGTGGGGTTTACAATAACTGTAACTTATCATTATAGCTTTTAAAGTTTTACAAAACAGAAAACAGAAGCACGGTAAAAAAAATAGCACTAAAAATTTAAAATTGTGCTAAATTAAATCGTAATCGTTAATTACTTGTGCAATAAACTATTTGTAAATAAAATAATTATATCTCTCTTTCCTAAGTCCTTGAATTCGCTTTCTTTGTCCATTGTCACATTCTATGTTAAACTACTCGTAACAGTCGATGTAGGTGCACGAGAGCAGGATGCAGGAGCAGGAACCTAGAAAATATCAGAATAGGTTAAGTACAAAGTGAAGTGATTCAATTTATTTAGAAATATAATAGATAGTATGAAATTAAGGAAATACTTACAATTATGCCTTGTTCTAATCACTAATTTATTTTCAACTGCCAGTCTGCGGAATCTGCCCCTCACAACACCATACACGAATTACACGATCAAGCAACCAACTGAACTGACTGACTGACTTACAAATTCTAACATAAGACTAAACACAGTTCACGTTGGGAATACTGGGATCAGGACTAATCTTTTGTTTAATTGTAACGGTAAAATTTAAATGCAAGTGGTAGCAATCATTGTTACCATATCTCTGCTCGGCTCGGCTTTGGGGCCATAAACGGATTTTAAGCAATAGTGCAAGCAATATCAGTGCAGTGCAATAAAGCTGCTAAGTGCGAGCGAGCGAGAGGCTCGATTGACAACAAGCGTAGTTAGTACTTTTTATCAGCTTATTGCATTAGTGCAAATTGGTCAACTTCTCAACTATAACGGCCATACATAGCAAAAAAATACACAATAATTTTGATAATTATTATATTATACACATTATGCGAAGCAAAATTAATACAATTAAATTCGATTTTACTTTATTAACACTACCCGAAAGATTCAAATTATCCGAATCCTTGAGGTTGTCAGATCCGGATATTACGGATCCAAAAATAGTGCGGATATCCGGATAATACGGATATCCGGATATCCGGATTGCAAACCCTAATCCCGTCCTTCCCTAGGACTAAAACTATCTATGTACCAAATTTTATTAAATTTCCGCGGAGTTATCACTGCTCTTAGCATTCACAACTTGACCTGTTCTCTGGCAGAGTTTATAAGGAGTCAGATGTCTTATATCGTTGGTCGTGCATTGACCAGAAGATAAGACACATGACTCCGAATAATTCCTAGGAGAGAACGGATCAAGTTATGGTTTCTTACCAAGCGTATATACATCGCGGGCTTCGTGGAAAAGATGGACAGACAAACTGCCTCGCAAATTGGTACGGGGATTCAGCCATCACGCGTCTCGGAGAGGAGACGTTTGTTTAGTTTAAAATGGTGTAGCAGTAATAATAATTAATATAGTCATAGTACCGTGGAAGTAAAATACTGAGTAAACAGTGGATATTGTTGCACCTTTGTTTGAATTTTGTTTTGTGTTCTGGAAACCGGAAAGGGGGTGAGTTGTAACATTAAGCACAATAAGGCCAATGTTATTTAGTATCTGTTTTCTTGCTATAAGCTGCTACATTCAATATCATTTGTTTTAGCCTAACGAACTGCCCCTTCTAGTACCGTTGAAGACAAAGCGTCTTCATAATAGTCGGTACCACATAAGTACCTACATAATTAGTAGCCTAGAGCTAGTCGGCGGCAATTAGGATTGGAAGGGTTCCATCCGTCCACCTGTAAAACCCTCCTGGCGTCCAACACTAGTTTTAAGTTACCACCTAATGTTATTTAGTTTCTAGGTTAAGTAGGTTAGGGATTTTTTAGATTAATATATAATTTATTAAGTTAACTACTTCTGTATTATTACCTACTCACGGCAACCCATAACAAAACATTTAATTTATACTTTGTTTTTTAGCATTAGAAAGTAGGTAAACAATTTTGCCATGTCTTTTTATCGAGAAACAATTTTCGGGGATAAAAAGTAGCCTATGTGTTATTCCAGACTATAATCAATCTATGTTCCAAATTTCATCCAGATCTCAGCCGTTCTGGCGTGAAAGAGTAAAAAACGTCCATCCATACATCCATACTTACAAACTTTCGCGTTTATAATATTAGTAGGATAGCTTGAACAAGTTAGACCTTACATTAACAAAGTAAAGGTAAATAAAATTACCAACCCAAAATAAATAAGTATCCCTTAATTGAGGTACAGAACAAATATTTAACTAAATTTTGCCCCTTAAATGTAAATAATATATTTCAATTAAGTAACCTAACTTTTATTATTTAGATACTTCACAAAGTTTAAATAGTTATTTGAAATACATTTAAGGGTCGTGGAGTTTGTTTTCAGTCCTATGCCTAAAATTAAGCCCCTAGGGGCGTCTAAATTTAAAAACTTTTGCAATAGAAAAGTATCAAAATTGTTATTACCTACTGTGAAAACATGATGAGCACACTCACTTAAAAACCGTAATTTAGTGCTACAAAATTTAAGCACGATTTATGTTCAATAATAAACGTGAATCACGATGCTTTTCAGTTATAAATTTGTAGACATTACTTGCAGCCAATTCGTTGTGCAATTAAAATTTTTAATATGATCAATGGCAGTAATTTTGCAAATACACGCCTTTTGCCCTCGACATGTTCATTAGAGTTAATTGACGTCTGCGAATGGGGCAGTTATGCGTCTATCTTATATATCTCTTTTGTTAGAGATATCTCATCATTGTAGAGTTATATGTACTGAGAAAACGCTTTGTCGGTACTTCTGTTAGCGTGACAGCCGCTGTCAGGGTCTCTAGTGTAAATTTTTGACACAAAAACGTCTTGAGCGTCGCAATAAGTTCTGAATAAAGAAAAAAAATGGCGGCAGCATTTGCGGATTAATGCGGTACAAACTAGTCTCATAGTATTTGACACTTCGACAAAAACTTTTGACAAAAACTTGAAACACTTTTTTAATTATACGACAAAAGACTTAACTGTCGCATAATTAAAAAAAAGTTTTTTTTTTAATTTATCTCATAATTACCTACAACGAGCACACTTTCGGGCCGGCTTATTCTTATTCATAAAAAGTTACTGGCTGATTAGAATTATGTAGGTAAATAATGTTTTGCCTATCCCTGACAACGACAAAATGTCAAAGTGACATATGAAGACGCAACGGTTGTTAAACTAATATAACAAGCCTTTTAGTAAGGCTAAGTTAGCTTAGCAATCGTTTGTCCTTATCTGTGAAAGGTAAATGTCAAAGTGACAGATATGGACAAACGATTGCCAAGTTTAGCAGAGGCGTACAGACCGTTTATGAATAAGGGGGTTACACTCTACACCCTTAGTACTGACCATAAACAAATCGCCCTTAAAAATACAGAAGCGAAATTTAAAAAAAATGCCATGTGTTCCCGCCTTACGCAAGGGGTGGTATTCGGGTCAGGGGAGGGAGGAGGTCCCACCCAGTCCCACCCCTTCTCACCCCACTACCCCACTGCGTAACTTCTTTTTCTTTTTTCAACTCTTTTTACCGGCCAGATTTATTTTATGTGCGCGCAAACGAATTCGTACAAATTTTGTTTTGAAATTTGAAGGAGTTTTGTTTTTACTTTCTTTTTATGGCTTCGTTTTTTGTTTTCTCTCGCGCTGGTGTAATTATGTTGCGGTGTTACATTTTTTGCATGTACCTAGTTGCTTTATGAATTTTTTTGTCGAAAACAATGTGTCACGTTCCTTCCATTTTACATATTTTCACACACAGTACGCAATGTAGTATTTATTATCAGCGCCCCTAGTATAAGTTTTGATACGAAAAACGTACCGAACACATTCGCGTAAACGTCTCAATTTACTATGGTATGGGATGATTGACAGCACCACTTGCGGAACGAAACAGCAACTGTTCTCATAGTATTTGACAGTTTAACGCAAAAGTGATCGAGACGTGTTTTGCTATCGAAAACTTACACTAAGTATACTGGCGAAAAAATATTAATTTTAAAACATCTGCTTATGTGTTCCCTCCGATTGCTAATTAGGTAGTAGGTATATAATATGTATTTGGAAGTGCGTGGACGCTTCCTTCTTATTTAGATAGGTTAGTTACCCATTTTTTTTTAATTTCAAAACCAGGCATCGCCATAAATACGGCAGCTGCAATAAGGAGCCTATATTTTTTAACTTCCGCCGACAGAATTTAGTAAAATGCAAGCCTCCCCTACTTTTACTGGGGGTATTTTTTAGAGCTCAGCGGCCAACCATTTTTTGCGTAACTTTTTCAGGAATCGCGCAAAGTTTTTAGCGTTAGTAGCAGGTTTTTGGCTCAGACAGCTTTTTTTTATTTGAAAAGTTGTTGAGATTTTGCGAAACTATGTGCAATGGCGGCATTATAAAAATGTTATTCCCTTTTTGGAGGAATCGTATTGTTTACAATTTGAATTAAATTAATAAGAAGAGAATTAATTTGATTAATTTATTAATTCCTTAAGTTTTATATTTAGTTATTCATATACATAGGTATTAATCTTTGTTTTTTCTTTTGAATCCTACTTCCTACTAATATTATAAACGCGAAAGTTTGTAAGTATGGATGGATGGATGTTTGTTACTCTTTCACGCCAGAACGGCTGGACAGATCTGGGTGAAATTTGGAAAATAGATAGATTATAGTCTAGAACAGGAGTTCCCAACCAGTGGGGCGCGCCCCACTTGGGGGGCGTAGGGTAATCCAAGGGGGGGGCGCGACGAGCGGCTTAGGTATTTATTAAAATTCATAAATTTACTAATAAAGTGCAAGCACAATGTTCTCGCTAATCATTAATATAGTACCTATGCAGTTGAGTTGGGACAAGGGGGGCGTAGTATTTTAGCATAAACTTGAGGGAGGCGCATAGGGTAATAGGTTGGGAACCCCTGGTCTAGAATAACACATAAACTACTTTTTATCCCCGAAAATTGCGTAATTCCTGCGGGATAGCGATAAATGAATTCTATGCAGACGAAGTTGCGGGCATCAATTTTATTGTCAATAAAAAGCATCAGTAGATCGTTAAAATAAAATGTTTTATATAAAATTTTAATTAGCCTGTAAATGTGCACGCACATATGTAATGTATGTACACATATACACACACACACTACGTTTGATCTGATAGATTCAGAAATACTCCAAAAGCCCAACCCATAAATATTAACATAAAACATAACTCAATACAAAAAAAACCTAACCAATTACTTCACCCACAGAAAATTATATCCCTACGTAACTTGATCCACATCCACCAACCACCTCATCGAACTGAAAGCTCTACTTCTATTAGCCATCCAATATACCCTGAGCTTTATTACCGTGGAGTCCAATATGAAACAGGGGTCAAAGAGCAATGGTGTGCAACCGCTTGCGACCCCGGGGCTCGATCAATTCGCCACAATTGGCTTGAGACCCCGATTGTAAATTATATGTGGGATATGCCTCTAACCTGGATCCGGGCGATTATCGACATACGTACAGTACTGTTAGGATAGGTTGTATAGGTCTACGGACTGGCTGGTTAGACTGGTTGGTTCGTGTTTGTGCTCTAGTTTTATAAATCGAACACTAGTTCGATATTATTCGGCTTTTGTTTTAGAACTTGAGGGCAGACGGGACTGCTTGAACCAGGAACTAAACCGTTTCCTTTGTGTGTAACGTTCAATTTTATCAAAGCGAATAAACAAAGTATTAATGTAATACAATCGCATTTCTATTTAAAGTATTTAGGCCTTAAGCAACTAAAGTTTGTTTAGGACGCATCGTGATCCGTAGGTACTTTATAAATACAATACACCGTCCGATTATACTATACTTAACTCAACTTGTTAATCATATTTAAAAAAAAAATTATCTGACGCATAGTATTATGTGGCAGTAAAGTCATATTCGAAAAATAAAACTATTTATTTTAAAACTTTCATTAACATTATGTTGTATTGAAAATACGTCGTAATTTTCTGAAGTCCTTCGTAACTCCGTTTTTGAATGTTATTAACAAATCGTTCATTCATCCAAGCTGGCAACTTTCAAACAAAATTTAATTAAAACTTTCCGTGAAAAAAATTTGTTGAAAGTATTTAAATTATGTTCATACTAGCGCCCTCTAAACTAATGTGTAGGTTTGTACATGTTTGTCTATTAAAGGAATAAATTCAGTCTGTGGTAACGTCTTCTTGTGTTTTAATAGGCTATGGGCCCAGACTCGCAAATTTAAATTCAAAAAATAGTTTTTCGCATTAAAAATGGCTGGGAGTTATATAGTGAATGTTCCGAAGCTCAAGGGTCGTGAAAATTACGATGAGTGGGCATTTGCAGCCGAAAATTTCCTGATTTTGGAAGGCGTTGATATTTCGAAAAAGTCGAAGACAAACGAAAGCGCTGTCACATCCGACGTGTCAGTCGAAGAGCAAAAAGCGAAAGCAAAATTAATTATGACCATCGATTCATCGCTTTACGTGCATATCAGAAATGAAAAAACCGTGCAAGATGTGTGGAAAAAATTAAAATCGCTTTTTGACGACACCGGCTTTACCCGAAAAATAAGCCTGTTACGGACTTTGATTTCGATTCGTCTGGATAGCAGTGAGTCAATGACAGCGTATGTTACTCAAGTCGTGGACACCGCGCAGAAATTGAGAGGCACCGGCTTTGATATCAACGATGAGTGGATAGGCTCGTTACTGTTGGCGGGTTTACCAGAAAAATTCGCGCCAATGATAATGGCAATCGAACACTCTGGAATTTCAGTTTCGGCAGATAACATAAAAACAAAACTCCTAGATATGAGTGCAGATGTTGGTGACAGTGAAACCGAAGGTGCATTTTTGACAAAAAGATGGCATCAGAAAAAAGTTGGCAAAAATTTAAACGCAACCGAAGAAACGTCATCTCGAAATGTCAATGTCAAACAGATAAAATGTTTTCGCTGTAAACAAACCGGCCATTTCAAGAATAAATGTCCATTGTTGAAAGAAAAAGCAGCAAACGCGTTCAGTGCAGTTTTTCTCAACGGGAAATTCAAACAGGATGAATGGTACATTGATTCAGGAGCCAGCACTCATATGATAGCCAGCGAAGAACGCATTTTGAACAAGTCGCACAGCCAAACAACTAAAGAAATCATAGTCGCGAACCAAGTTCGAGTTCCAGTGTTGTGTGCGGGAGATGCACAGATTACAACGGTTGTGAACAATTCAGAATTTGAAATTACTGTTAGAAATGTTTTGTGTATTCCTAACTTGACAACCAACTTATTGTCGGTTAGCCAGTTGATCGAAAATGGTAACAACGTCAGTTTCCAGAAAGGAAGATGTGCCATTAGAAATCGGCAGAACCAGTTAATTGGCGTGGCAGAGTTAATTAACGGAGTATACAGATTAAACATCAAGTCAGCAAGTGTGCTAGCAGCTTCTGCTACGACGACTTCGGGTATGGACTGGCACAGGAGGCTGGGCCATATCAACAGTAAAGATCTGAATGTGATGAAAAATGGAGCTGTCGAAGGGCTGAGTTACAGTGACAAAGCAGATGTTAGCAGATTGAACTGTAAAGTATGTTGCGAAGGTAAACAAACCAGATTGCCCTTTTCACATAGCAATAATAGAAGTAAGAAACTCCTAGAAGTGGTACATACTGATGTGTGTGGACCTATGGAAGTAAAGTCTCTTGGCTTATCCAGATATTTTTTGCTATTTGTGGATGACTACAGCAGAATGACATTTGTGTATTTCTTAAAGAACAAGAATGAAGTATTCACATGTTTTCAGGAGTTTAAACAGATGGTGGAGAAGCAGACAGAAGCCAGTATCAAAGTGCTTCGATCAGATAATGGACCAGAATATTGTTCAAACCAAATGAATAACTATCTCAAGAAGTCTGGTATAATCCATCAGCGAACCACCGTTTACACCCCAGAGCAGAACGGATTATGTGAGAGATTTAACAGAACAGTGGTTGAAAGAGCTAAATGTCTATTGTGCGATGCAAAGTTAGACAAGAAGTTTTGGGCCGAAGCAGTTCACACGGCTGTTTATCTGAAGAACAGGTCGTTAGCTTCAGGTTTGGACCAAAAAACCCCATATGAGCTCTGGACAGGCAGAAAGCCAGATGTCAGCCACATTCGTATGTTTGGAAGTACAGTCATGACCCATGTTCCAAAAGAAAAAAGATTGAAATGGGACAAGAAAGCTATCGAACATCTTTTAGTTGGATATGCTGACAACACAAAGGGATATCGACTGTATAATCCTGTTACAAACAAAATAATAACAAGCAGGGATGTAACCATCATGGAGCCTAGACTAGACTCAGACATGATACAAGCTGTTATTGAGGAAAAACCGGATTTGTCATCAGATACTGAGGACAAGTATGAGAGCATAGCTGAAGCGGATACAGATCGATCACAGTCTACAGTGGTACCGTATGATAGCTCATATGTGGCAGATGACAGCAGTCCGACGAGTTCTTCAAATGAGTCTTGTGACACACCTCAAGCTGAATCCAGTGAACCCAGGTATGAAAAGCGTGAAAGAAAGAAACCTGAAAGGTATGGCTATAGCAATATATGTGTGAAACCCGATGTCAACTTGTATGGAGACAACACCACATATAAGGAAGCTATGAATGGGCCAGAATCCAGGGAGTGGAAGAAAGCTATGGAGGAGGAGTTAGAGTCATTTAAAGAGAATGATGCATGGGAGGTGGTAGACAAGCCAGAAAACGGTACAGTAGTGCAATGCAAATGGGTGTTCAGAAAGAAGGTGGACAGCGACAATAAAGTCAGGTATCGTGCGAGACTAGTGGCTAAAGGTTTCACACAGAAAGAAGGCATAGACTACACGGAAACCTTTTCTCCAGTGCTCCGGTATTCGACCTTGAGACTTTTATTTGCGTTAAGTGTAAAGTATAACCTAGATATAACCCATCTGGATGTTGCAACTGCGTTCCTAAATGGGCATCTGACTGAAACTGTACACATGAATTTACCTGGAAACTTTATATGTGCAGATAGTAAAAATAAAGTTTTAAAATTAAAAAAGGCGATTTATGGTCTTAAACAATCAGCGAGGGCATGGTATAAACGAGTCGATGATTGTTTACAGAACATAGGTTACAAAAAATCTGTGTATGAGCCTTGTCTGTTTGTTAAACAAAATGGTAATGATAGGATTTTCATTGCATTATTTGTTGATGATTTTTTCGTGTTTTCAAATTGTGAGAAAGAGACAGAATGCTTAAAAAGCGAGCTTAACTCTAAATTCAAATTGAAAGATTTAGGAGCTATTAAGCAGTGCTTAGGTATGCGAGTCAGGAAAGACAATGATGTATTAACAATTGATCAGGAACGATTTGTAGATCATTTGTTAGAAAAATTTAACATGAAAGATTGTAAACCAGTAAGTACTCCTATGGAGGTAAATTTGAAACTAGAAAAAGAAAGTAATTGTACCAAACAATATCCTTATCAACAACTGATAGGAAGTTTATTGTACTTGTCAATTTTAACTCGACCAGATATATCTTTTGCGGTTTCTTACCTTAGTCAGTTCAATAATAATTATAACGAAACTCATTGGAAACATGCAAAACGCATTTTAAGGTATTTGCAGAGTACCAAAAGTTTTTGTATGAGATATGTTAAAAATAATGAGGATCTCACAGGTTATGTAGATGCTGATTGGGCCTCAGATCCAGTTGATAGGAAGTCCTATACTGGATTTATTTTTAAAATGTCAGGCAGTATAGTTTCACATGAGTGTAAAAAGCAGTCAACTATTGCTTTGTCTAGTACAGAAGCCGAGTACATGGCTATATGTGAGGCGAGCAAAGAAGCTTTTTATCTTAAAAATGTGATGTCTGAGCTGAACTGTAGCACCGATTCGTGTACTGCTGTAGTAATCTATAATGATAACCAGAGTGCACAGAAATTAACTGAAAATTGTTTGTTCCACAAGAGAAGCAAACACATTGATGTTAGATACCATTTTGTCAGGACAGCTGTAGAGAATAATGTTGTTAAGATTAAATATTTAAATACAACAGATATGCCAGCAGACATCTTAACTAAAAGTTTGGGTTCTCCTAAACATTATAAGTTTGTTAAGTTGTTGGGTATTGTAAGAGTATAGGTAGTTATGTTATGGTAGTTCAATATACTGTGTTTAGTTTGTTTATTGGGCTAGTACATTATTTTAATAAGGGAGTGTGTTGAAAGTATTTAAATTATGTTCATACTAGCGCCCTCTAAACTAATGTGTAGGTTTGTACATGTTTGTCTATTAAAGGAATAAATTCAGTCTGTGGTAACGTCTTCTTGTGTTTTAATAAAATTTGCATTCATAGCGATTAAATTAAAAAAACAATGATAAGGATCGGGCAAAGGCGAGGCCATGACAGTTGAATATGCAGTAAAATAATACGAAAATTGGGAAGGTAATATTGAAAACTGAATAATTTACCATATATCTAGTAATTTTGGACCAAAAACAACAATTTTTTTTTAAACTAAATTATATTTGCTGTACATCTTATTATTATTAATCTATCTCGTATATTTATAGCCAATATGATAGCCCTTATTGTAATATGACATAGTAACATAAACATACTTAATATTCGATTTTAACTAACAAAATATTATAGACCACAAACGCTGTTGTTTGAAATTAACGTTTTTTTCGTAGTTTTTTTTCATAATTTATTTTAAGTTTTACAATAAGGCCAATATTGAAAACCTTAGAATTGAGACGCTAATTTGAACATGTTAGAGTTTTTGTGAGAAAACTTACACTAGAGGCTAAGATTCGTCTCATTTTCCGAGTTTGAGTGATGAATAATCTTTTGAAGGATTTCCTTGTGTTAGGTTCAATTCACGTGCAAGCAGGAATAACGTTACCTCAAATAATCGTTTTGCCTGCTTGCAACACTTTCTAATTGGGTTTTGGCGGCAAAGCCGATATACTTTTGACAGCTAGCTTTGGGGGATTCTGGATTGGGAACTGATGAAAGGTTGCTTTAGAAATAAGAAACGAATATTAGGATTAAGAGTACCTACTAGATAATGGTATTGTATGGTTGTTCTGGAGAAATATATATTCGTGTTAACAAGGTGTTGTATTATACTTGGTCCATTATCTGAATCAAACAAACTAGCTATCTGAATTCTGTGACTTTCTATATTTGTAATACAATAAGTAGGTACCCGCAATAACTAAACGATTTTGATACTTGAACTTTAGCAAATATCGAAAAGTACACACCTTTGTAACGTAGTACTCGTCCCAACCCAACGTTGCAGCCATCTAATCATTAATATAGCCATAAAACCGAAAAGGTCCCCTGTAAACCACGCAAAACTCAACTTTGTTCTACAACTAATAAAACTTAATATACGGGCATTCCAAATACTGGCATTTAAGACTTTATGTCATAATACAGTCGTAGGGCGCACAAATTTATCAATTCTGCTGACGAAACCTCTACTGTGACAAATGTAGTGGATGATAAAGTGGTTTTTGGATTAAGCCGCCCGCAGCTGTAAGTTGGTCGTGTGATCAAGAATCTAGCGCTGGTAAATAAAGGCAGGCTTGTACCAATTACAAGCAAGTGCTTTAAAATGCCGCGATTGTGGTTAGAGGCCACATATTTCCTACACTTTAGCAAGTATCAAGACATTTCGTGTCAACGCCTAATGATATATTGCAAGCAGGTTATAAAGTCCAACCCAGTTACACGGCTTATAAATACAGCCTTAGTGAGGTATAAAAGTCTGTATTAGAGTGACTGACCTGACTTAATTGGTCTAAATCAATTCAATTAAAAGTACTTACGAAAAACAAAACAAGTACTGTAGCGACCCTAGCGCCACCTAGTTGTCGACTACGTAACTACTACGACGCACGAGTAGCTAGCGCCAGTTCTAATGACAGCTGTCACATTACATCACGCCAACAAAGTTTCTTAACGCGGATGCATTAATACAACTTCCGACTTTCCTTCGGACTTCGGTCCCAAGGCATAACATCTGGCTGGATCTCTCACTCAATTGTAGCCCCTGCCCCACAGCACAATAAGAATCAAAAGTACGTGTCAATGTCGGAAGGCTTATTTATTACCTGAACTCGCTCGCAATCGCCATCGTGTTCATTTTGACAGTTCTTGTATGAATGTGACAGCTAGCTGATTTCGATGCCAATTGGCATTGTTCATTTTTTTAAGCTGTACTTTTAACACCTTTATTTGATAAAATGGACTATTTCAAGCAACTAATTTGAATATTATGCTTTTACGTAGCTTTGTTAATTAATAATGATTTTTTTTTCGCTGTTTGATAGTTTCTGAATTTAGACAGAATCCCAATCGCCGTTTAAAAAAAAACGGCTTTGTCTATGGTTTTGTCGTGGCAGGTGACAGTTACCTACCATAGTCAAAGTTTTTTTTTTCATCTTTGTGGTAAACATTCAATGCTGGATTCTGTCTAAAAACCGGGTCGTTATGTCAAACAAAGGTTAAAAGCACTTTTACAAAAATATCTGTAATCATAAAGTATTTTTGAAATCGGACAAGATAAATCGGATAATTGATGGTTTTCCTCGAAATGGTTTTCGAATTGGAGCATACTAAAAAAAATGAACAATGCCAATTGTCAGCCCATACATGAACTGGCAAAATGAACACGACTTTTCAACTCGTAATTGAAAGAAATTATAATTTATGTCACGAAGCCCGCCAAAACCATGAAAAGTGAATGTTATTGGACCTCACGCGATACTAGCGCCTCTTGTGGCAAATTCACACGCAATAGCCGTACCCCCAGCAAAAGCCACAGATTAAAAACCTTGCTGGCCATTCAACTCATCTCGTGGATTTAAAAACAATTCTTTGGGATAGTGACAAAAAAAAAAGTTATCGGTTCCGCTCCGTGTCTAATGAGGTAATGAGCCACGCGCTTACTAATCGAATCTACCGTTCCCATAACGGCGAGCGGCGATTAGTGCAGCTCAAACACGCTGTAGGCGACGCACCCATTTAGGCAGCTACCTTTATTATTAAAACATTATATTTTGGCACTGGCCACAAATAAAGTCAATTCCACGCAGCGTTTAAAAGAAAACTAAAACAAAAGACAGTCGTGACATTGCTCTGGTCAGCGCTGCGTGTTGAATTTTGAAATTTAATGTAAATTGTTTTATTTATTAGTTTCTAAATTCTACACACGCGGTGTATATTTTGAATCTGTGGCGATTTTTGTCAATATGGCGGACGAAGTGCTTCTTACAAAAATACTGTTCGTAAAATATACTGTATCAATATTAACCGCGTGATGTCAAAACGTGAAGCAGTTGATACAATTAAAGACTTGGCTTAAAGGTCCATAGTTACCAAGCCATATTCTACAAAAAAAAGTGGTGGTCAGTGCGGCGTCATCATTGTTTTAACCTTTTCGCCGCCACGTCAAATACAAGAGACGTCACCCATACGCCAGACTTCTTTGAGATGCCTTAAATTAAACCTAAACCCAATGGAACGAAAGTTGCTTTTGCTTTGAAGTAATGGACGTATATTATTTTATTGGTCGTTGGCGTTCAACCTGCAATGCTTATATGAGTCGTTGGCGTCGAAAAGGTTAAGGTATACTGTGGCTTCCGGAAGTACCGTAAAGATGTATTATCTGTGGACGTTAACGAATTTCAACAAGCTGTTTAAGAAATGCCATCCACTACATGCAAATGCAGCTCATTCATATTCGGAGCGTGAAATGCCAATGGCATGAAATAAAATGTTTATTCAGACAGTATAGAGGAATTAACCAAATGTAGACATTTGGTTTCAGACTAAGTTATAAGCGAAAAGGTCACTGGAAACCGAACTTGTTAACTTACTTAGTAAATATAGCCGCTGCTGCCTAGGGTGCACCGGTCAAGCGTTGCGTTAGACTGCCCCTCCTCCCACTAAAGAGCATCTGATAGTAGGAACCGTTGAAACACTTGGAACACTCGTTAATGTATACATTCATACAATTTAATTAAAAATGTTCTCGTTTACGTGTGAAATGCTATTGTTGAATATAGCGTGCCATACGGTGAATTACAGGTAGGGTTATCAAGCGTACTATAATATATAGTATTGTACTATATTTCGACTGTCTCCTACATACTATTGAAAAAATATCAGTACGCAAAATTACAGTCAGTTAGCCTTTATTCTGAGATATTAATTATTTAGACCGTCTTGTGCGTAGGAAGGAACGTTAAATATCAAATGTCAGTTGTTATGGCACCCTTTGAGAGAGACCTGGGGCGCGAGTCGGGTTACCTCCGCGTGTGATAAAGAGCGGTTCGTTTTTGGATCCCTCCGGGGGAATGGCAATGCTTGGTCTGGTGCACCCTGGGCGTCGGTTAATGATTTGCTGACAGATTCTGAGGGATATATCAGTATCCGTTGGCTAATACGTCTTTTAGCTGATGATTATTCCGGCTTAGGTTGGAAAATACTGTTTGACCAAAAAATTATTGGCGACCCTACAGGTGACAAGTAATGCATTTAGAAATGTGTTCAATCGCCACGCAAGTACAAAGCAGCAATTAGAGACAATGTTGCGAACTCGCGCCTCGAGCTGCGCGTGCGGCGTTGGCAATTACTTTCTTGTTCTGCTTTTTGCTGGATTAACTCGGGTACTATCTACACACAATAAGCACCGATCTTAAAAAGAACAAAATAACGAAACGTTTAAACGTCGACTCAAAATCCTAAGTTGAAAAATTCATTTTATTCTGTGAACGACTTTATGGGTATGTCATTTTGATTTATTTATTTAATTGCCTTATTATTTCAGTATTTAGAAATTATATTAAATTGACCCTTTCTCGATTATTAATATTACTGACTTTATTGTTTATAAGTGACGATCCCTAGCGGAGAATTAATTTAACTGTAACCTTTTTCTATGATTTTTGTAATATTCAATAGATTTTTAATATTTAGAGACGTTTTAATATGCGAAAACTTACACTACGCTCTCAGAACCGCTAACAATTATTCCTCTGTGTACAGTCAAGTGTGATAATATGTACAACTACAAAGTTTCAAAAACAAGTACCATACGTTCTTACACCGGCGTAATAAGGTCTTTGAGAAGTTCCTATCGATACTTATTTTTGCACTTGACCGTACCTAAGTATCCAGCGGATTTCTCACATGACTTCTGCCCACAACTGTACGCTAGTACGAGTGCGATGCATTCCACACGTGGCGTGCGTGAAGCGTGCGTGCATTCTCGCATTTGGGTCAAGTTCGTTCGTGCACTGATGGTAGCCCGAGAGCTAACAAGAGTCCTTTTATTCATTTGTTTGTTACTGTTCGTTCTAGAAAGAGACGGGTGGTATATCTCGCGCGCTCGTACTAGCCGGGGTGATAATGGTAGCATTCGTAGGCAATGACAAAATACCAACTTGAGCGTAACTCATCTGAGAGATGTAATCGTAACTACAGATACAATCTAGCTAGGGCTCTTCAAGGCTAGAGTAATAGGCTATTACTGAACCAGTGAGTTACACCTTTGGCCTCATCTGCACCTTCCACCAAGTGAGATAGAGGTCAATCACTGGTCAGTTCGTAGTAAAAAAAAAACTAGTGTACGTTACAGTAACCAAAAACACTGTCGCGTGGCGTGGCTGCGAACCTGCCGCGAGCGGAACGTCACTTTTCGCCATACAATATATACTCCATATACGCCATACTCTATACTTAGGGCCTGCCTCACCACTCTGCAATGTTCCTGATATCTCAAGTGTCAGTTATCTATGATGTCGTCTCTATCTGTTTCGTAGTAAGAAATGGAGAAGGAAACATGATAACTGACACTTAACCTTTTCGACGTCAACGACCTTCCACGTCCATTACTTCAATGCAAAAGCCACCTTCGTTCAATTGGGTTTAGGTTCAATAAAGCATCGCAATGAAGTCTGGCGTGTGAGTGGCTCTTGTAGTTGACGTGGCGGCGAGAAGGTTAAGATAACAAGAACTTTACAGAGTAGTGAAACAGACCCTTAATACGTTAGATTGTAGGTTAGATTCACGTCGGCGCGAACGAGTCAGAGAAAACGAAGCATTACGCCTTTAAGTGTGTCACTGGATTCTCTCAGGCTCACAGTTACCTCGCCCTAACACACTGGATTTATATCGCTCATTCTCTTACGTGGCCGATCTATTACTACATACTATAGTATCTGTATGTAAGATTTTTGCGTGCGTACATAGGAACGTCAAATTTTGACATTCTGTGCGTAAGGATACCATTAAAAATCTAACATGTTCCTTCTCTTTCTTTTCAGTCAAAAAGGCTATAACAGCCCTTGGAGCTGGACAACAGTGACAGCGACGGGCGACTGACCACGCGCCCCGCGCGGGCCGCCCGCGCAGCCGCAGTGAGCCGGGGGACGGGGAGGGGAGGGCTGGTCAGGAACTATAGCTCTATTTTGAGGTTATATTGACTTTTGACGTTTGATTTAGAGGTTATGTTGACGTTTGACGTTTGATGTTTAGGTTATGTTGACATTTTGGGATGCCCTGGTTTTCTTAGTGATTTTGATTGAGAACGATTAGCACAGTTAACTGCTTTGTCATATGTCAGTGTTAGGTATCTACGTTTTTAACTACGTACTCCAGCAAAGGTAGAAGATAATGACAGGCCGTGCTAACCGATCTCGACACGTGAAATCATTTTGTAAAGTCGAAGCAAGCAAAGATTGACGTTTCGGAAATAAAGAGTAAAAATATATATTTAATCCAAGAAATGGATATTCTTTGTTTGCCTTAGACTCAAAACTAAACAATGCCAATGTTTCCACAGAATAAAACACCCCGATGTATATTTTTCTCGATAAAAAAGTGCAAGTAATGAACACAACGCGCACGCACTGCATATGAATTAGAAAGCTGAAGCGCAGGAGATCGCATGTGGAAACTATGGTAAAAAAACTGTGTTGCCAGTAAAGGGGTTATTGTCGGTTGGTAGCCATGCGTAAAAGTGGGAACACTGTCGGGATTTTCCGTACCATACTAAAGAAAGTAGGCCATATCCATGGAAACTTATCTGTAGGCGTAGTTTTTTGTGTCGCATTTAACCCCTTTGCTGTATTTAATAGCCCATTGATTAATTGAGTTTTGTAACGTCTACATTCGACCACTTTGTTGTTCGACGAATTTAAACGAATGAGGGTTGTGACTTGTAAAGATAATGTTGCATTTTGGTCGAAGAGTGGACGGTCCGTCGGTTGTTTGATTTATTCGTTTGAACCGATTTTTTTAAGTTTTTTCCCTGACCAGCCCTAAGTATGTTCGAATTGATCCGTCCGATGGTGATAGACCCCCGAGAGCTCGCAGTGGCAGAACTATCTGTTCGTACGGCCTTAACCAGTGAACTTAACTGTGCCACCGACAAAGGATTAATTAAGGTTAAATGTTTAGTTCCACGATAATTAATTCACCCAGCTCACCATGCAATAGAATAACGCTTTTAAGTTAAACCAGCAATAGTTTAAGATAACATGTTAAATTTAAATTACACTTACACATGTGTTCGTGAACTGCAATTAGACGTAATTATGACAATTATAAACTTTTATGAGTAATACAATTAGGCACGGTTGGGTTCACGCGGCTGGCGCTAACTGGAATGGAATTGCTAATACTTACCTGCTAAAATAATAAGCCCACCTTGTGAGTATCTACATTCTTAATTTACGACGCAGCCTTCAAGATGGCGGAGGCATCAAGTGACAGACACAAGCAGCTGTCTCAGCTGTCAGACACATTCGGAGACACTTGACTACGCTCTGCGAATTATCTGTACGTGTCTGCACTAACTTCAGAGTGTAACGACGTACTTGCCGTCAAGTAATAGCTCATTTATCAATCGGCAAAACTTTACTCGAATTTCGTGTACCTAGTAATTTCTGGCCAGCCATTACGAAAGATGACTCCGTCAACTGTGAAGGCCTTATCTTGTTAATAATAAGCGTTGTATAAATGTGGGAGTTAGTGGTGCGGTATAACTGTATTAAATATAATAAATAAAATATAGATATTTTTATATTTATCAAAACTCGCAAAATTCAACGACTTGTTTAGGCCGCTTCGTTCCTTAGGTACTGCATTTTTTTCAGCCGCAAATATACCGTGCCAACGTACCCTTTTTGATCTCCCTTCATTGACGTGCTAAATAAAAATGTAGATGCTCAAACATACCATATCCCTAAATGTAAGGTGCATACCGGGTAAAGTGAGGTGTTAAGCGTACTCTAAAAACTCTGAAGTCTTATAAAGTTACTCTAGAATTTAGAGTTTTAAGAGCACTACATTTAGAGCATAATTTATTATTAGTTGTGATATTTATGACAATTAAATGTGGCGGAGGCCGCGGATAGTTCCAAATGAGTGCAATCTGGACTGTATGGTATAATGTAGTTAGAGAAGTGGATATTATGATGCATTTATTTATACGCGAGAAACGCAGGTTGCATTTGAAAATGTTTGGGTTACTCTACAATTTAGAGTAACTGGTTTATTTGCACTCTAACCGTAAGCAGGATTGTCGACAGGGCTGTTTGTCATTGTTCTTGACAACTGACCGCTCCTTTTAATCTGAAGTTTTAGTGACTTTAGCATTTATAATTAATTCCACACTAAGAACTTTATGCTTACATTTTTTGACACTTTTATGCTCAAAGCACATACGACAGGAGATAGATAACGCCCTCATTTTCCTTTTTCAAAATATATGACGGGTGGTCAGCTTTTGAACAGTTACGTTTTGGCACGAGATTGTTGGAACGTAACACATTTGACATGAGTGGTAGTGTAATGTGCGAGTATACCTCGCCCCCCGCAGAAATTGACAGTAATAATGTCAAGTTAAAAGTAACTCCCTTCATGCGTGCTTTGGGCTTTTATGTAAGTTAATTAGCGTGCTAATATTAAGTATTATATTTAATGGTTCGCAAGCTTGTGAATAAGCTATAATCAGTATTTTTAAATGCAACCGGCTTTCTCTATTAATATTAGGGACTTCAGTTAAACAACTTGTGGCGTACTTCAAGTTATTTGTCGATCTTCATAGTGCAATATCTACATTAGTTAAAAAACCTAGCTTTATAAGTCCAAGGCCTTACCATGACGTCTTAATGCGATTCAGTTCCGATTCTTTAGCTGTCATTTTTGACACTTCTAGTATAGATCTGACAGCGATCGATCCAACTTTGGTTCGGAATTTAATCGCATTAAGACTTCATGGTAAGGCTCCTGGACTTGCTGGCATAGCCCTAAAGTTTGTCATAAGCAATTAATAATTTAGTATTAATTTTATTGTTGATTTGTAAAAAACGATTACTGTTGTAAAAATGTCTGTATTATTTGTTTACTTTAAATGTTGATCCTATTTATATAATGATTTCAACTTAAGATACATAAACAATCACACTACTCCATATAGCTAGCACAACCTGTCATGTTCCCGCTTATCGCTCAGTGTGTCTCTTTCTAACTAGGAGTGGTAACAAAGAGACTTTGCATAGCGACAAAGCTAATCGCGGCAAGTCGTGCGGACCTAACTGTTATTTTATCATTATTACATAAATAATAATTGAAATCATTATAGAGATATGATAAATTGGTAAAATTGAAGTTATTTACATTAGAGTTTAAATGTGTCTAAGTATTTGACGTGTTTTAAGATGTCGCTTTTGCCACGTCGCTACAACCTAGAAAGATTAACAACTCGCTTTTACATGTCCCTGCGTCCTGTCACAGAAGAACACTAATCTGTAGGTAGAAGCGAATGGCGATGTAGTACCTATGTCCAAAACAATGGTTCCATCTGTAGCTAAAACCAGTGTTAATTGTTTTATTGATATTTGTAAGGTACGTCCAAGTTGTTTGCGCCCGGTCCAAATCGTAGCAGGCGTTATTCGGATCTCTCACTCTCTAAGTGTTAATTATTTCACAGGTCCACATGACTGTAGTGGCCTGCGTCTGGGCCGGGTTCACAAGCGAAATGAAATAATATCCAATTGTAGACAACACGATTTTGAGAAAAACTAATGTGTATAAAAGCTAATATTTTCAAACAATACAATGTCCGTATAACACCTCGTAATGATGAAAACTTGAGAAATACTAAAGTTTACTCTAAATTCGAGTAAGTTTACTCTAAATTCGAGTAGGGTTTTGGTGTCTCAAAACTTATTGACGCCAAATGTTACCGAATGTATTGGTTGACTGAAGTTGGGATTCGTTTTCTGATGTTTATTATGCGTCTACTACTTTTGGATATTATTTTATTTGCCTTTTCTGTGAAGCGATGTGAGTTCTTATGCATTTTGAAAACGGGTTCAATTCATGCGAAAGTTCATTCGCAAAATATACCGTGGAACCAAATTTTGGAACCTTGAAGTTTTCTAATAATAAAAGATCATAATGAGCAATTTAAGTATCAATAACCCTCAGAATCGTAAAAACACAAATCGCTTCAAGCTTAACAAAAAAAAAATATTTATTTCGTTATTTTTTAAGTTTACGATGATTTTAATTGTTCTCGTTACTTTCCTTGGGAATCTTTATCGAGTAATCTTAGCAAGTACAATTTTTGAGCAGTTATACGGGGTTCGATTCCGGTCGGTAATCGATACATTATATCGATATAAACTACTACTTTTCTAGTGTACAATTCCATTTTTTCTAAGCCGCTGAAATTGTGTGCTAAGCGCCACAAACTTGTCTGATCCTTTTGCTGCCAAAGAAAATTACACAGTTCTGAGAAAATAAGTAATCTGTCTCATTCTAACGTCAGTTTGTGCGAAAGCGACGCAACATGTCTGCTGCAACAACATAGGAACAGATAAACTAGTCTCCAGAGTTTTGGATGTTGTATATGGCAAATGAGAAAAGTTTTGGCATACCTCAGGGGTGTCTACTAGCACCAACTTATTATAATACGTATAGAAATTACACACGTAAGAGGTAACATTTTTGTGAATTCTAAATTTTGACTTTAAGAAGTTGCAATCATTAAAAATATCTTACAGAGCGTTATGATGGTCTTTGGTGGTTTTTATAGGTAAGATATGTTAGTTCCAGCCCCGGCCGTTAGGTCAGACAAGAGAGTGGCGCCACCGGACGACCCGTAATTGTTAATATAATAAAATTCGTGGTATTCATTATTCCAAAAGTTTCCTGGTGTAATTTATTGATTCGGATAAAGCATACGCTTCTGAAGTGTACTATGACATATGTAAATATAGGACAAACTAATATTATAATAGTGAATGTTGTAATTTGTATATAAGTAACGAAAATTAAATTTTAAATACATAGATAACATTGTGCGTATTCATTTATTTTTATTGCCTCGCTTTTGTCATTTTCCTATCCAAAATATCCCAACAGAGCTAGCATCCATTCGCAAATAAACCCATAACTTATTTCTCATAGCAGAAATAAGCCAACTTCAAATGTTTTAAATTAAAACGGCTGAACCGATTTTTAATTATTTACTAAATTGATTACGTTCCTACAAACACAAACACCGTAAAAAAACCACAAATTCAAAGCACGCACACATCTAAACGTTTCCCACAGAAACATGGACAATGACTCACAATTCCTTTGGCTGGGAGGAAAGTGCGTGATCACTATTATACATACATACATACATACATAAATCACGTCTAACCCTTACGTGGTAAACAGAGCCTAAGGTAACACGACCTAAAGACCACGTTTAGCATTATTGTGGGTGTATGGATGGCAAGGGGAATCAAAATAGTGATGGGTTGCCACATCGCCTATAACGTGATTCCTAAGATTTTCGCCCATTCGATGGCCTTTTAACATCTGCGCGGGAAGAGAAGCAACTGGTACATTCTATGTTTTTCTTTGCTCCCAGACCAGCATGGAAGTGCTATATGGGTAACTCTTAAAACATACAAGAACTAATAAAAATTATTACGGAGTATTTCAGCTGATATTTGTGTTACATACATATAATTATCACGTCTTTATCCCTCACGGGGTAGACAGAGCCTAAAGTAACAAAACCTTAAGACCGTCTCTATCTGTTTCGTAGTAAGAAATGGCTAGGGAATCATAGACAACAGACACTTAACCTTTTCGACGTCAACGACCTATGTATACGTCCATTACTTCAATGCAAAAGCAACCATCGTTCAATTGGGTATAGTTTAAACTTAAGGCATCGCAATAAAGTCTGGCGTACGGGTGACGTCTCTTGTATATGACGTGGCGGCGAAAAGGTTAAGATACCTTGTATAATGAAATAAGAACAAAACCATCTTTATAATAAATTATATTCACAGTGAGGAAACATTCGTTTCTAATACTTACAGGCGCCCGTTACTCACGACTCTTAGGGTATTTATCACCAATTCAAATCATCACACGTTGTCACAGCGTAACAACTACTAATAGTGAGGCAACTCCATTAATTCCCGCCCTAATACACCAAGCGTTCACTCAGTGGCGTAGCTAGGTACCCAAGGGCCCTGGTGCAAATAAAAAAATGGGACCCCACTACTATCTAAACTGGTTACGTTTTAATAATAAAAGTTCGATCGAGATTTTCTGGTAAGGATTCGAGGGGCCTCTGAGCTTGAGGGCCCCGGGGCACTGCCCCGCCTAGTCCCTAGGTAGCTACGCCACTGCGTTCACTTCTCCGATACGATCGTCCGCATATTGTGATAGCGCAGACAGAGTGACCTTACTATCAGTAATAACTACGCTATAACATTACCTTTTTAAAGCCCGGTTTACACATGGAACAAATATCGCGTACCTAAGGTGGGGCTAATGAAAAAAAATACAACTGATGTACCTCCTTGTTTTCGAAGTCGGTTAATAAGTCTACTACACTATAAATTGGTTTCATGTGTAAACCGGACATAACAAAACGTTATGCTAAAATTGACAACAAGCGTTTTAATTAAAATAAAACGGTTAAAGTAGATATATAAAGTTCAGAGGAAAAACTATGATTCAATTTGAAATATTTTTTTTTACACATTTTTTTCCTTTTAGTCATCCTCCTTCTATGTATGTATGTACTAAGTAATTCAGGAAATTAGCAATAACAACTTCCCCAACATATCATACAAAAATTATTGCTTTTCAAATGTTATTTTGCATACAAATTCGGAAAACTCAGCGCAGTGGCGTAACTATAACGTCTGGGGCCCGTGGCAAATCGGGGCCGCGTAGAGCTAGGGGCCGCTGGCATTTTGCCACTCCTGCCACCCTATAGTTACGCCACTGACTCAGAGGTTAGAGCCGACTTCAATCCCACTACCCTCTACTTGAGGCCGCAGTTCAAACCACTAGGCTGCCACGGCTTTTGAAATTAATGTCAATTAGATCGTGGATTTCAAAACAACCTGTAGGCTTATTACCTAACTCGCTCGCAATCGCCATCATGTTCATTTTGACAGTTCATGTATGGGCTGACAGTTGGCATCGGAATCTAGCTGTCACATTCATACAAGAACTGTCAAAATGAACACGATGGCGATTGCGAGCGAGTTAGGTAAAGTCTACTGATCCGCTGCTACGCCCCAATATTTCGTGATATGGATTGCGATACGCGTGGATCAATAATATTGACAGTCTAATTCATGCCAATGCAGTTGAGGATAACGCTTGACCCGAGCGATCGAAACGCTCGAATCAGTGGCGTGCACAGAGTTTTGCAGAAATAATGTTGCTTGATTATTTTATTGTTGGTAAATATGACGTAACGTAAGTAATTAACCACCTCAATGACTTTGGCTCGAATAGTTAAACTGTTGACACAAAAATTACAAAAAGAAACGGACATTCTGATTGTGATTTTTCATACTTACATAATTTACACCAATAGCTTTGGACAGAACTAAAATAAAATAACTTACATTAAATTGCTTCAGGACTTATTGCACTCACGGCAATGCTTGTTGCATATACACAACTTCACACAATCGTGACAAGATATTAATGCTCTTAATAACTGAAGTGAAACAATATAACCATTAATGGGCGGCTGGATAATGCAAAATACGTCAAAATAATGTCCAACAATATACGTAATATGGATATGACTACAATTGATTAAAAAAATTGACCATAATTGAAAAAAGCTATAGAATTTAACTGTTTAGATAAATAGCCATAATTTTTTCTATATTATTTATATATAAAATTACTTGCAGTCGCTTACAAAAGTTCCTCAAGAAACGTCCGAGCGGCGTTGTCTATGTGTTGTGTGTGTGTGTATCAGTGGCGTGTCGTTCATAGAACTCGATTCGCACCGGCTTGCCTATTTTAAGGCAGTCAGGCATTATATTGTGCAGAATTAGACGAAAAGGCTAGTTAAAGTCCCTACGGCTTACCTTCTGACATACTTGACGCCACGCCGCTGATAAATACATAAATCACGTCTTTATCCCTTAGGGGGTAGACAGAGCCTAGGGCAAGAAGACCCAAAGGCCACGTTTAGCACGATTGTGGGCGTACTTAGGCGGAAAGTGGAATCAAAATAGTGATGCCCTTGGAAGGATGAAAGAGAAGCAACTGGTACCTATTTTATTGAATCAGGCGTTACTTTGCGGAGGTCCATTTCAATGAACAAAAAATTTTACCTTGCTACTCCGCTACTCACGTGCAAAATAACCAAGCCTGTGTGACATATATATGTTTTTCATGCAATCCCTCCCTCCACTGCTGCCAATAAAACACATATAAATCCCACAAACTTAATTATCCCTTACACCACACAAACACTGACGCGTTTCGATCCCTCTACGGGATCATTATCAAAGTTTAATGAACACAACTGTTACACATGCAAACCAACGTCGTGAGTACGACGTTGGTTTGATAATGATCCCGTAGAGGGATCGAAACGCGTCAGTGTTTATGTGGTGTAAGGGATAATTAAGTTTGTGGGATTTATATGTGTTTTATTGGCAGCAGTGGAGGGAGGGATTGCATGAAAAACATATATATGTCACACAGGCTTGGTTATTTTGCACGTGAGTAGCGGAGTAGCAAGGTAAAATTTTTTGTTCATTTAACTGGTACCTTTTATGTTTTTGTCCAGACGAACATGGAAGTAAATGTAGTGATATATGCAACAAGCCACGTGTAAACAAATATAGCATCCCCTAAGAAATACTTACAACATACTAAACATACAAGTGTGTTCGGTTACCTTAAAAGCGAAGGAAGTATACAATTTATCACACGGCGAGACCAGGAGGTACATGACAAAAGTTCTAGAATATATTTACCGTTTTACACTTTGTGATGATTTAACCTTTTCGCCGCCACGTCAAATACAAGAGACGTTGCCCGTACGCCAGACTTCTTTATTGCGAGGTCTTAAATTGAACCTAAACCTAATTCAACGAAGGTTGTTTCTGGATTGAAGTAATGGACGTATATATAGGTCGTTGGCGTTGAACCTGCGGTGCTGATATGTGTCGTTGGCGTCGAAAAGGTTAATTCAAAAGCGACTAATTCCGTGGAAAACAGCGGCCCCTATTTCAGCAACTTGACATATTTAATTTAATTTATTTACTTAAGGAACCATATGGGAAATTAAAATATCAACATACGCAAATCACGTATATACCCCTTACGGGGTAGACAGAGCCTGAGGTAACAAAATCTAAAGGCCACGTTTAGATTTTGTTGGGGTACAGGTGGAAAAAGGAATCACACAACATCAACATGATGATGGAATATGATTCCTAAGAATTCCACCCATTCCCTCGATGGGCTTTTACCATCTGCGCGGGACGAGAAGCAACTGGTACATTCTATGTTTCTCCTTTGCTTCCTGACCAGCACAATATCAACACAGAGCCAATTATAGGAGCTCACAGATAATGACGCATATCGGTGACATGTGACAATTCGAGGCGTAGTCACTACGATTCTGGTCGAATTTGCAATTTAAACAGAATTGTCACCGGTCACCGACAAATGTCATGTCGGTGAAATAGGCGCCAGGGGAAAATGATAAGTACAGTAGAATCCGTTTAATATGACTCCGCCTATATTAGACTACAAGTCCATGGACAAAAAAAACATGTGAACTGAACCAGCGTGAATGAAGCTTAGAAGGCTGTTACTATATCATAAAATAACTCTGAGCGCTACGCCGTCATTTCTGAGCGGTACATTTATGGAATTTCTCAGGTACAAGGTTGGTTTTCATATAAAATTCATTATAACAAGTCTGATACAATGAGAACATGAAACTACCGTGAGACTTAATCATCATTACACATAAACGGATAACTCACGTATAAAAAGTCGAGTGATGCTCGACATGTTTCGGACTATTTCGTAGTCCTTTTTCCAAGAGCGCTCGCCCCGGCGGCAGCGAAACAAACACTGCGCGCCAGCGCTCTGCTCGCGCGGCTGTTCGACGCAACTGACAGCGGCGCACAACTACCCTCGTTTTCATCGTCACTTTTATTATTGTCAAATGTCGGGCAGCACACAACACTGATCAAGTCTACGTATTTGATAAAATACAATTTTCATTTTGATTTAATTTGCCGTGTTTCTCTATTAAAATAAATAGTTACCTAAAAAACAGGAAGTTGTTTTTCTCAGAATGCTTTGTATGGCGTGTTTGTCATTTCCCTTCGATGTCGTTATAAACGGATTCCACTGTAATTAAAAAAAAACATAGCCTTCTTTTTGACGCAGTCGAGTTAAAAACTCACAAATGTAACATAAGAGACGCGCTGAAAATAAGTGAAATCTGCATTTGCCAATAAATTCAGCGCATCTCTGTACGATGTAGCATGTTGTTTATGACTTCATGTACAGCCGAGCATAAATATCAATACAGCTATATATTTACGCCCTCTGTACAAATAGGTGTAATAGTAAAAAAATATTACAAAAATCACCACATAACTGTCATAATTTATAATCTACATGTAATTTTACACCTTAAGCATCCAGGCTCGATTATCTGTACTCACGAGCAAAATAACGGGTCACTTTTCTTAGAGCTTTATATGAAAAGTGTACTGTTATTTTTGCTCGTCAGTGTAAGTACTATTTCCAATATCTAACGAGGAGATCGCTAAAAGGCATTTAGAGGTAAAAAACTTACGAAATAATCCCCTCTAACTATGAATTTGTGTACAAAATTTATAGAGAAATCGTGGCCGATTTCTAGTGCGGATTTTTATCATTATTTTATTTACGGTAAAGATTCCACGAATAAAGGCACATTTTTAAAACCTAGTATAAGTCAGTCAATAGTAATATAGAAGATCTTCCTTGACTTTTCGAAATTTTTTCCCGGATTTCGTTCGATTAATGTTTCTCAGAATTTTTCAGTCGTCAGATTCTTGTTTCGTAGAATTCAGTTTCAGTTTCATTGTTATTGCTCTTATCGTAATACGAAACATGTTCTTGCCATATAGCCTTGTACCGATACATTTATTTAATTTATGACAGATCTGATGCCGACTGTACAATTAATCATCATTGACATCATCAATAAATAAATGAAGGCACGGCAATAACATACATCATAATTCGAAACTCTAGTAAAAAAATGTTCGACAAAACAAGAATTCGACGAAACAATAATCCGATGAACAGTTCACCTTACCGTAAATACTCTATTGGGAACTGACATATACAACCGACCGGTCACACAGCTAACTTATACCGTTATTTTTAAAAATGTTTCTTTATTCATGTTATTTTATAAAAACCGCTTGTCATTTGACACAATAATGGCAGTTATAGCAGTTGAATATTTATACAAATCTAAATTTAAACCCAATACTTTCGCTCGTCAGAGAGGGACGCAGCATCACGCGAGCGAGACAGCATGTTTCTCACTTCGGGCGTATAAGTGTCGCCCTTCCGTTCGATCGTGAGCATTGGACTTAAACAACTTAAGCTAAGGACCCATCAATTACATTTCAAAGTCCCCACGCGTTATATAAAATTTATATTTTACTCTAATAAGTATATTATTGCTCTTTTCTAAAAAAAAATTAAGACCAGACACAAAAATACCTAGGTATAGATTGCTCGATTTGTTTTTCTCTGATTATTTTGGGAAATTATTACGGATCCTGATACTGATTGAATTAAATAATGATGAAAATAAAATCTAGCTTTCTATGGTGTCTTGTGTGTATTCACCATTCTTATTGCAAGAAAAAAACCGTTTAAAATAATCTACGTAGATGTAAAATTTGAACTAGGACGTACCAAGTTGTTCCTATAACATAATTTATTAGAACCATGATGATAAAAAAATCATAAAGGAAATTGCAAAAATGGATCACTTCTCGAAAATTATGCCACATTTACTAAAATTCAATTATAATATTATTATATAAACAGATAGGGAAGACAGGCATTCGCCATCGGTCAGATAACGCGCGTGTAAAAATTTCTCTACATTTAAAATTACTTTTGTATAAGTGAAGTCTTCTTTTGGTGGACGCTTTGCAATATCATACAGATGAGATCTGGAAAGGAGAAAGCACAGGTGTCATACATTTTTTCAGTCATTTACGCATCAAAAATTTTTTTTTTTATTCAAATGTAATTGGGAATGGATGATTATTTTAAAAGTGCTTGATGATTTTTCTATTGATAGGAATAACCATCCTTAGCTACAGAAAAAAGTTACAGATTTTTCCATCGTGCCATATATTTTATAAAAATAAAAACGTTTCACTCAGTCACTCGGCGGCCCCCATACGGCTGATAAGCAGTACGTCCATAACATAACAAATAAAAAAAAAGGCTGCTTGAATCTGTGGTACACAATGACATAAGTAGCTAAAAAAAACAACGGCTGTGAATTGTTGGTGTTACTCAATCATACATGGGGAATTTCATTAAACATTAACATTAATTTCTCATACAACATTCAGTAGTGTTGTTGATTCTGAGTAGAAATAACTCAAAAAATTCCAAAATCTGGGAAAAAATATATATGGTCATTTTCATCAATCATTCCAAGTGCATGCCCAGTTCTATCCGTAAGGGACACAGTTATGCAGCCATGTAGCTCTGTCCCTTAAGCCAGGTTCACATTGATCTGTCGTGTTGTGTTGTGATGCTCTCTGTCGTGATGGCTACTGTTCACATTTGCATAACGTGTTATGACGCATTTTTTCATCAGTTCCATCTTGGCACCCGAAGAGTTCACACGCTCGCAATGTTTTTTCAAGATTCTTTTGATTCCGATTCAGATATTGAAGATATGCACTTATTGACGTTGGCAACGCTTCTAATAAAACCAAGAAAGAGGAGAAGATCCATCGTCAATAGTTCACGTTCAGCTCTGACGAGTCACAACACAACACTGGCCGCGTGCACACTATCCTGACGTGACGCTGCACCGCCCCCCGCACCTCACCCGTTCTTTCGCAGACCGGGATCGCTTGTGATGCGACACAACATAAGCCGTCACAACACACGGCATCAGAGAAATGTGAACGCAACCGAATTAAATGTATGAAACCGATACAGTTCTGATGCGTCACAACACAACACGACAGACAAATGTGAATGCGGCTTTACGCTGATTAGAACTGCCTGAACTTTGGGGGTCAGGGTTGATAAAAATCATGATTATTATAAAAAAATCATAATAATCCGATTAATTTGATTTAAATCGGATTTATTTGATTAAAATCAGATTTTTTTGATTTTTTCATTTTCTTGTCTTTTTTTTATTAATTAAATAGCCAGTTCAGTTATATAATATTACAGCGTTTACACACCGCTTTGTTAAAATTGCCGGAAGCGGACTTTTTTTCATCGAAATAAACCCACACGGCATCTTTTTTTCTTCCAGACATCTTTTTGTTGTATTCACTCTTTCACTAGTCAATTACGAATGACCGGGCGAAAAGCGAAATGCGGCTCGTGTTTTAGTTTCGGGGAATCCTGGAACCGTTTTGGTACCATGCGTCACGTACTCTAGTTTCGGGGTTTCCCCGAAACTGTTACGCTATGACTCGCTTGCACATGTGTGCGTGCCATAGTGGTTCGGGGAATTCCCTAAACAATTTTGGGCCGATTTGGTTGTAGTAAAAATTTAATGATTTAAATCAATGATTTTTTTGAAAAAATCCCTTGATTAAAATCACGATTTAAATCACTGATTTAAATCAAGTGATTTAAATCATGTCAACCCTGTTGGGGGTTCTAAGGTTCCTAGCCGTGCCTACCTCAGTGCTCCAGCAGCGACCTCCGCAGCGCCTCCTCGAGCTGTTGCTGCTCCATGTCCTGCAGCGTGCGCGCGCGCGCCTGGTCCCGCGCGGACGCGCTGAGCGCCTCCTGCAGCGCGGGGTCGGGCGGCGTGCGCGGCTCCGGCCCGAGCAGCGACATCGACGCCTCGATCGCTCTGCGGGGGACTAGCTTGTGTGGGAGCCGCGGGGAGGGAGCTAGCAGCGACGGTGTACGCTCGTTTGACCGACAAACGTTCGACAAATGTATCGTTTAACAAATTGAACCCCATCGATCATCGATCGAGCTTCCCGCTGAGGTCTTCCCGTCGAGTTACGACCTGGGTGCCTTTAAGAGGCGAGTGTACAATTTTCTGCAGGGCCGACAACGCACTGGCATCGCGTAAAGCGCTGCGCGTGTCTATGGACAGTGGTGATCATTTACCATCAGGTGACCCACTAGTTCGTTTGTCTGGCCTCTCTAACATAAAAAAAAAACAATTCGTTTGACAAACCTTTAAGATCTGTTAAACCGAAGATTGTTTTTTTTTTTCTTTAGTTTAACCTCGGGAGTCCCGTCTCGACTTTTCATAAATCGCGTAGCGCTTTAGACTAAGCCACCGAGTCCCAGTTATTAAATTTTAGATTTAATTGGCATTGTTCATTTTTTTTAGTATGCTCCAATTCGAAAACCATTTCGAGGAAAACCATCATTTATCCGATTTATCTTGTCCGATTTCAAAAATACTTTATGATTGCAGATATTTTCGTAAAAGTACTTTGAACCTTTGTTTGACCGAACGACCCGGTTTTTAGACAGAATCCAGCATCGAATGTTTGCCACAAAAATGAAAAAAAAAAAGTTTAGCTATGGCAACTGTCACGTGTCACCTGTCAAATCGACAAAACCATAGACAAAGCCGTTTTTTTTTATAGCCAGCCGAACGAAGGCCATTGGGATTCTGTCTAAATTCACGAATTATCAAACAGCGAAAAAACATTTATTATTAATAAGCAAAGCTACGTAAAAGCATAATATTCAAATTAGTTGCTTGAAATAGTCCATTTTATCAAACAAAGGTGTTAAAAGCACAGCTTAAAAAAAATAAACAATGCCAATTTCATCATATTTAAAGTTATTTTTTCATTTAACAATTTGTACTTCATAATATAGTGGCAAACGGGCATGCGTTCCACCTGATGTTAAGTGATCACCGCCGCTCATAGACACCTACATTACCATTAGAACTGCTGATGCGTTGCCGTCCTTGCAAACTTATTAAAAATCGAAAAACCACTAGCGAAATAGCATTTTTATATATCTTCCTAAAATGTGGTATATGATACTCGTAGAAAATAAAGGGTTGTCAAAAATTAAGTGTTTGTCAAACGATGCATTCGATGAAACGTTTGTCGCTGAAACGTTTATGGTCCAACAGTGACTACGACACCTTGCTTACTGATCTTGCAACGAAATCGTATCTGCTTATGCTAAATGCAATTTCATGTCTCAGTATTCCATGTTTGGATCAGGCCGCGAAGCGTTTTTACCGCCTTATATTTACGTTATATCTGAAATTTTGACAGCTAAAACCAATTTAAGTATCACTCTACTTTGCAACAGGTGTGTGGATCAACTTCATAGCTAAGTAATTACTTCGAATCCATGAACATATTTGTCAATTCTAGTAACATAAAGCAGGGGTTAAGTGTGAAATAAACGACAACCTTTCTCCTATTTAGTGTAAAAAAACGTCTGAAATTGCGACGTAGAAAATCCAGACTTATCCCCCTTATCACTAGGACCCCATGGACTTTAAAGTCAGTCGATAGTGACGATGCGGCACGTGCTACAGTGAGGGCAGTCTCTCTAGATCGGTCACCCGTGCCGGACGTGCACACTGACCCCCTTATTCATAAACGCTCTGTAGGCTTCTGCTAACTTAGCAATCGTTTGTCCTTATCTGTGAAAGGTAAATGTCAAAGTGACAGATAAGGACAAACGATTGCTAAGTTAGCAGAAGCCTACAGAGCGTTTATGAATACGGGGGTGAGTGATTTCTTAATTGTCTGATTCTGAGGACATGCTTTGTTATTCATTTAAGACCACTAGGGTTAATATCCGCGTATTGAATGTCCCTGAAGGCAATAAGAAACCCCCGATTGATAGGGTTCGCGGCCTAAACCATTTGGTATACATAAAACCATTCGCTATTAGATGCCATTAACTGTCAGCCCGACTGAAGAAAGTTAAGGTCCAAGCACACCACTAATTGTGGCATAAGAGCATCAATTGGAACTGCACATAACAGCAAAATACGAAGTTCAATAGCCAGAGGTCGACTTGTAATGAGCATTAGACAGCTCAATCGCAAGCTAAATTCCATCATACTCTACAGACCCAAGTTACTGACGGAACGGTGAATTCCATTGAGCTGCAAATTTTTCATACAATTTATTCGATAAAGTAAACAAATTACAACATAAGATGATTTAGTATTTTGTCAGTTTTAGATACGAGTTACGATGATAGAATTTCGCTCGCGTCAATTGGCTGTTTAGTTACGATGAGGACTTTAATATGATTACAAAAGCGATCAATAACTTAAATACATAATTAACTACTACGTATAATGTAAACTACTTTAAACGTGGAAAGTTCCTGTGAAACAAACGTAATTTATTCCCCAAATGACATAAGGCGGCGTTCAAGTATTAGGTAACGCAATTTTTGGGGGAGAGGGTGGTGTAAAATATTGAAAGTTCTTTCTTACAATACGTTACGTAGCATTGTTTCGTTTTTTAAATATAAAATTAGGGAATTAAAACTGTCAATTTAACAAAATACATGCGGGTTAAACATCTGTAGTGTTATTTAATATTACTACCGCAAAGGCGATTAAAACTATAACTAGCATATTATAGCGACTTTCTTGTACAGTCGCCATCAGATATATCGGAGCGGGCGAGGTCCTCAAATATTTCGGAGCAGCAGTAAATTTCAATAAATTCGTTACACTAGATAAGGTTAATAACATCAGAACACGCAATTCGTCATAAATATAAGAGCAGCGACTTTTCAATAAATTCGGAACGTTCAATGAGGTAAAAATATCAGGAAGCACAGATCGTCAAAAATTTCGACGCAGTCAGACTGATCATTAACATCGGAACATTTATGGAAAATAAACCTTACTTCTGTAATATACAGTTTAAATTACAGTGAATTATGCATGCAAACGAGTACTAAATATAGGTGACATCTTTCATTTTTGTATGACGTATTAGCCATATTTTTGTTTTGTTAGGAATTCGAATCTACTCCTCTACAAAATGATAATGGTAGGGGAGCCGACGCTGCTAAATCGGGATTTACTCAAGCGTCATAGAGACCTATTGAGTTGCGAAGCTTAGATGATAAAAAGAAAAAAATGTTATATAATATATACCTTTTCATCGGAGGGGGAGCGGCTATAGATTTTCAAAATTGTAAAAATAACTGTTGCATGGACATACTCCAGCGTGTCAGATATTGCTGGCATCCATTTCCTACGTATTTTTAAATATGTACGTATGTTAATCTGATTGTTTCAGTGATGGGGGTGGTCGTATATAAGGTTTGAAAATGAAAAAAAAAATTTACTCGAGCGCGTCAGATTTTCTAAGGGGATGTTAAGTGAACTTAAACAAAGCTCTTATATAATAATCTGACGATTTGGATGTGACGCAAACTCGTGGCCATTATTAGAATATGCAAAAAAAATCGCCATTTTGACATACTCAAGCGCGTCAGATTAAATTAATATATATAGGGTCACCTTTATGCCCTAAATGAGCTGACTCATAATCTGACGATTATCTGGAGGGATCCGTCTAATCTGACAATTAATTTTATTTTTTATTTTTTGAAAATATTGAACTTAATTAGTTGAAAAGCTCAGGAAATAGCTTATTTATTTATATTTATTTAGTCTATAAAAAAATAAAAAAAAATTACAGCATTACAGTCGAAACCAATGCGCTATAAAATTCAAAAAACATAATAAATGTTATTTAGGCGACGAAACGTTGTGGCTCCGCTGCGTCGTCATCTCCGGTGTTGGTCTTATATCTTAATAGTCTTTGCTATCATATTTAGAATAATATCTACTCGACTAATACTTGAGATAGCTGCCCTTAGGTATCTGGTGATTTACTTGAAGCGTGTAAATATAATTATATTGTAAAATTCTTAATTTAATATTTTTTGTACAATGTGGCTAGTTATTGGAGGGTGGCCAGTAATTGACGATTTACCCTACTCTTACTCTTGTCAAAATCGTGTTTGACAACTTTAAATGTGAGATTGATAAGGAACTGTATATTACAGAAGTAAGGTTTATTTTCCATAAATGTTCCGATATTTTTGACGATCTGTGCTTCCTGATATTTTTACCTCATTGAACGTTCCGAATTTATTGAAAAGTCGCTGCTCTTATATTTATGACGAATTGCGTGTTCTGATGTTATTAACCTTATCTAGTGTAACGAATTTATTGAAATTTACTGCTGCTCCGAAATATTTGAGGACCTCGCCCGCTCCGATATATCTGATGGCGACTGTACTTTGCGCACCATAATTGTCATATACTTGACTTAGTATCCTAGTTACCGTTTATTATGATTTTGACAGACATTCGTAATACAATATTTCTTCAATGAAGCTTTGCCTATTTTAATTATTTAACAATAATTTTTGCGACTTTTGGGTAAAAATGGTCACTTGAGTGTTACGCAACGCTTAGAGAGGGGGAGTACAGAAAAACGTTACGGCGCGTTACAAGGGGTCGGAGAAGGTCAAAAAACTTCAAAAATTGCGTTACGTAATAGGTACTTGAACGCTCCCTAAAATATACATTTTCTATACTAATATTATAAAGAGGAAAGATTTGTACCTATTTTTGTATGTTTGTAATGAATAGGCTCAAAAAGTACTGGGCCGATCTGGATGAAATTTGGAACATAGATAGATTATAGTCTGGAATAACACATAGGCTACTTTTTATCCCGGAAAATTGCGTGATTCCCGCGGGATAGCGATAAACGAATTCTATGCAAACGAAGTTGCGGGCAACGGCTAGTTTTACATAAAAGTAATCTGTTACTTTACACTTAGTTTTTGAAAAGTAAGCACTAGATTGGTGCACTGACCTCTGCAGCTGCCTCTCCTCGTGCGCCAGCAGCTCCTGCGTGGACGAGCTGGACGGCGAGGGCGAGGCCGGCCGCGCGCCGCGCAGCGCCTCCCACACGTCCACCTGCACAGGCACGGTTGCTAGCACAACTGCGACGCGCAGTGTGCACGCCAGGTACGAAAAAACCGGCATCGATATAATAAAATAATAAATAAATAAAATAAATTTTTATTTACCAACTAGCGACCCGAGCGAGGTATATTATGCATGTATTATACATATAAACCTTCCTCTTGAATCACTCTATCTATTAAAAAGAACCGCATCAAAATCCGTTGACTGGTTTTGAAGATATAAGCATACATACGGACACGGGGACAGAAAAAGCGACTTTATTTTATACTATGTAGTGATGATACACAAAAAACATACACTATCAAAGCATTAGGCACATACAAGTATTAGGTAAATAGGAGAGGAGACTCAGCAGGCATGCTGGTTTTCAGTCTCCAACCTGATTGAAAACTAACTTAGAATCTAACTAAGCAAAGGCAAGGAAGGTACGCTGCCAAAGCGACAGATGGCGAAATAACTTCTTTCTGGTTCTAATTTACATCATTATTTACGGTTTTTATTTATTTACATAATATATATAGGGTATAAAACTAGGGTATAGATATAGATATAAAACTTCTATGGTTATTTCACTTTTTGGCGAGTAACTCTGGAGGCGGTTCAATAGAAACGGCTTAACACGTTTGACTTGAGCGATAATATCATAGATGTCTAAAATTGTTTAGATTTTTGTTGACATTTTTAAAAAGCACTAAATCAATGTCTGTCACGTGATCTACCAAACAACAAAATTATCATCATAATCGATTGATAATCGGCGGATCGAGCGCGTAGACAGTACGAGTACAAGAACCATTTTGAGCCATTTTTGAACTTAAAATCCATCTACCCTACATTAAATATTTAGCGAGTCTTGTAAAACGGTATTCTAATAATAATTATTATTCGAATAATACTTTCCCATCGTGAACACACGATTACTTCCGAATGACGCTGGACGTGTCTATGAGTCTGACTAAAATAGCATGACAAATACCATACAAATACGATGCGAAAGGATTTTGCGAGACATGTGTACATCTCATGAGATTTGGACGTATGAAAATTACTATAATTACATACATACATCATGTCTTTATCCCTTACGGGGTAGACAGACCCTAAGACCTACAGGCCACTTTTAACATTATTGTGGGCGTATATAGGAAAGGGGAATCATAATAGTGATGGGTTGTTAGCCACATCGCCTACAACATGATTGTTTAGATTTTCGCCCATACCCTCGATGGGCTTTCACAATCTGCGCGAGAAGAGAAACAACTGGTACATTCTATGTCTTTTCTTTACTGCCAGACCAGCATAACACCACACACTACAGCATAGTATAATTACCACTGATTAATTGACTCACTCATAAGTAGAGCAGGGGAGTCAAGGGAGCCAAGAGACAGGGAGACAAGAGTGTGGTAAGAGACTTACCTGATCGTCGTGTGTGCCAGGGTCCATGAGGCTCTGTTGGATGGCGTACTGCAGCAGGCTCTCGTCGTGTTCCATGCTGCAAGCTACGCGCTCGTCCGGATTTAGCGCATCCCTGAAATGGTTTCCTACATACAAATCACGTCTTCATCCCTTACGGGGTAGACAGAGCCTAAGGTAACAGGTACCTACAGGCCACATTTAGCAAGATTGCGGGTGTAAAGGTAGAAAAAGGAATCAAAATAGTGATGGGTTGCTAGCCTCATCGCCTATAACATGATTCCTATTATAATCGCCCATTCCCTCGATGGGCTTTTACCATCTGCGCGGGTAGAGAAGCAACTGGTACGTTCTATGTTTTTTCTTTGCTCCCAGACCAGCATGGAAGCATGAAATGGTTTCCGATATATATAATTACCTATATCTACTGATATAACTCTCCAAAATAAATTCATGCTATTATTGAAAACAGCGCCATCTCTCGCCATTGCTAAGCATTATATGTTCCACGGGAGTTTGTGATTGTGTCGCAGACATATTATCTAAACAGATGGCGCTTGGCGACAAAATTCGCGTATTCACATGACAGCTGGTACAGATGGAAAAATTCGAAGGTTTAACCACCTGCCAAGGATGATGCACTAAGGCGGATGCTATTTTGAGTAGTAAGATATCACGTGTATTTATTTATTCGTGAAAAACAACCTGCAACCTTTCTGTCTACAAATTTTTATCATGTTCCTTCATTTTCTAGAATAAAATTAGATTAGGTACACTTTTATACCTGTATTTAAAGATAATATTCTAAAAATTTTAAAATTCTTTGTAAGTAAATTTCTAAATGTCAGTGAAAATTAGAACACATGGAAAAATCCGAAAAGTAAAGCTATGGCCGGGAATCGCACCCAAATCCTCGTCATTCCGTGACGCGTGCTATACCCCTACACCACCCACAGCAGGTGGGTAGTCTCCGAATTTTTCTACCCGTTACTAACTGTCACGTGACCTTTTTTTGTTACTATGCGAATTTTTGTCGCTAAGCGTTATCTGTTTGAATGATGTGTCTGTATGACACAATTACAAATTAATCATTAATTAAATTATTATTATTTGTAAGTACTAAAAACACACGTGATTTTGGATGGGGAAGGGGTTAGTTTTAAACCTCACCAAGTATCACCAAGGGGTGGTTAAATGCTAAAAAAAACAACACACGATCAATGGACGGCCCCATAATCGTTAATAGTCGTTTGCGCGAGTTGGTTGCTCTCACCTGTACCCCTTGGCTATGCTGAAGCAAGCGTCGTCGACAACGCAGGCCAGCCTCGAGCCTTCCTGTATGCTCTCCACGTGGGGCACCGGAGTCTCCGTGCCGAAGATGTTGCCGAACGTTATCCGCGCGTTCAGCACGTGGAACAGAGGGATTTCTGATGGCAAAACGTTTGTAATAGGTTAGAACTGCACACACACACACATTTTGCACTGAATTTAATTGATGAGAACTATTGCACTCATTTTAAAATATCCGGTTCGAAGGACCAAAAATTGTAGACTGTAGAAACTAGTAAAATTAAACAATTTAAATTATAGTAAAAATTCAACACGCAGCGCTGACAAGAGCAATGACACGACTATCTTTTGTTTTAGTTTTCTTTTAAGCGCTGCGTGCAATTAACTTTATTTGTGGCCAGTGCCAAAATACAGGGTGTTTGGTAGCTAGATGCAAAGCTTTAAGGGGACGACAGCCGAGGTATTTTTGAACATTTTTAGCCATATATGTCCTAGCCGAAATTTGATTTTTTTTTTAAATTGAAGACTTAGAAATTTTAGAAAAATACCCAAAATTTGATAGTCACAAGTCAATATTGCCCCAATGAGCGTTAATTTGGAATCAAAATGTTTTATTTCGGATAGTTTAATGTGTATTGGACCAAATGAAATAATTTTGAAGTGTCTTTCTTGCCAAAAAAACAAAATGGAGGCATTCGATATTACTAAAAATGTCTTAGGTTGGAACAGAGTCATTTTTCTGTGCCATAAAAAAAAATAAAAAAAAATCCTTGTAATGTTCAAACATTTTTAGAAACATGCCTGTTTATTGTTCTTTCTTTTAAGGTATCACTCATTCGCATTGCTTGCTTAATCTGAGATAAAAAGCAAAAACCAAATTCAGGGAACACTCGCTAAGAGAATGTACTAGTCTTGGAACTTCACTTTAAAGGTATTTAACTAGTAAATTACATAAAAAAAAAGATTAAAATTAAATCATTAATCTTCGGTTTGTTGTGATTTGAATACTAAATTAATTAATTTTACAATTTTTTTTACATTAAAAATCAAATGTCTTTTTCACACATTATTTACTAGTAAAATTTCAAGACTAGTGCATTCTTAGCGAGTGCTCCCTGAGTTTGGTTTTTACTTTTTATCTCAGATTTAGCAAGCAATGTGAATGAGTGATACCTTAAAAGAAAGAACAATAAACAGGCATGTTTCTAAAAATGTTTGAACATTTCAAGGATTTTTTTTTTAATTTTTTTTATAGCACAGAAAAATGACTCTGTTCCAACCTAAGACATTTTTAGTAATTTCGAATGCCTCCATTTTGTTTTTCTGGCAAGAAAGACACTTAAAAATTATTTCATTTGGTCCAATACACATTAAACTATCCGAAATAAAAGGTTTTGTTTCCAAATTAACGCTCATTGGGGCAATATTGGCTCGTGACTATCAAATTCTGGGTATTTTCCTAAAATTTCTAAGTCTTCAATTTAAAAAAAAAATATCAGATTTCGGCTAAGACATATAAGGCTAAAAATGTTCAAAAATACCTCAGCTATCATCCCCTTAAAGCTTTGTATCTAGCTACCAAACACCCTGTATAATAGTTTGACAAAAAGGTGGCTGCCTAAATAGGTGCGTCGCCTACAGTGTCCTATGTATGTTTGACTGCTTTGTTTATTTGATTTTTCTTGGATTCTATTGTGCTTATGAGACATTAGGGACGACTATTAGTTAAAGATACGTGTATTTTGGAGACATGTACCCCCTTATTCATAAACGCTTTGTAGGCCTCTGCTAACTTAGCAATCGTTTGTCCTTATCTGTCACTTTGACATTTAACTTTCACAGATGCCAAACGATTGCTAAGTTAGCAGAAGCCTATTGGGACCGAGCGCGACGACAGCGCCACGTGATAGGCGGCCATTATGGACAATATTGTCACCGCTGTCAAACAAGAAGTAAGTAAATATTGTGAAAAATATTAATGAAATCTTGTGTTATTTTACTATATTACACAATTTTGGACAATGGTAGTCAGTAACATTATTGCCAATAATATTAAAATTGTTGTTTTCAGTGAAATTTTAGAGGTTAGGTAACTTACTTTTTTTTTCTTACGGCAAATATCCACTTATTTCTTAGGTCTCGTTTCCACCATGGTCTTGGAAGTTGGTAAAATTTACAGTCGCTATTTTTCTTGGTGTTATTACAATTCACAACAACACATCTTAACAGGACCATATTTTTATCTCAAAAACGATTAATGAAATGAAATGAAATGTTTTTATTCCAGACTTGCATCCATAATCGAATTTACAAAATAAAATAAAACATTAAGTGAAAGATTAAATTAAATTAAATTAAATGTCTTAAAATCAATAATAATAAATCAGTAAATAAATTAGAACAAGTTAAATTAAATGAAATTAAATTAAATCAAATTAAATTAAAACAAATCAAAATTAAAATTAAAATGAACCTATTTTACAGTCGGTACCAACCAACATCGCGGGTTACCCCTATCCCGTGACGATTGGCTTGTGATATGTCCTCCAGCGCTCATGAAGGGGGCTGGCGTCCCACTCCCTCACCGCCGTAAGCAGAGCGTTGGAGGAGGCGTAAATTGCCTTTCTGGCGGAGGCTGTCCTCGCGCTCGTTAGAAAATGTTTACTGCAATATGGATTTGACAGCTCAAGTCAGCGACAAAAATGACAATTTTAGCCGTAGCGAGCGCTGTGATCGTTTAGGCTACCCCCTCCACCCGCTTTGCACTCTGCCAATAGAGCGTTTATGAATAAGGGGGTTAAAGTGTACCTATTTTGACGGGGAAGCCGGCGGGCAGCTGCATCTGTATGAAGTCCTTGAGCTTCGCGAAGTGCGGAGACGACATGGACGCCATCAGGTCCAGGATCGGCATGATCTGCTCTTGCAGCTGGAACCAGGGACATATCGACTTGGGACAACAAGTTCAGAACATTGACCAAGGTTTTTTTTTTTTTTATGTGAATAGGAAGGCAAACGAGCAAGTAGGTCACCTGATGGTAAGTGATCACCACTGCCCATAGACACCCGCAACCCCGGGGGGATTGCAGATGCGTTGCCAACCTAGAGGACTAAGATGAAATGCCTCTTGTGCCCGTAATTTCCCCGGCTGTTTTACTCTCCGCACCGGAACACAGCAGTGCAAGCTCTGCTACTTAGCGGCAGGATTAGCGAGTAAGAGTCCAGTCTATACTTCGGTTTGTTTTACATGAGAAGAAAGGTAAACAATTTTGACATGTCTTTTTATTGAGAAACAGTTTAAAAAAATCCGCAAGTTACGTTAAAATCCCTGTGTGGTGTAGAGATACCATCTCCAATATTTAGGCTAAATGATTCCTTATATGTAGAGACATTAATCATCATTATACTTAATGTAACATATGAATATTTAATACAGATCTAGACGTGTAACAGTAAAGGTGTGTTTTATTAAAGACTCCTCGACGACTACCCATCACCCATGTAGGAAGCCCTCAGATATTATAATACATGGCGACCCTGCCAGGATAATAATAAGGAATAATGTGATTTGTTTTGTTACAGTTTTATATCTTCCAGTTACCGATTTTTAAAAAATGTTATTCAATAAAATACACGTCAAAATTGTTAACCTTTTTTCACATGCTAAAAACCGAAGTATATTGTAGTTGATAATCATACTAATTACATCTTTTTGTCAATGAAATTGCAACTTTATGATTTGTGTTATATCGCCCTAATTCCATCAGCTGTTACGCTGTAATTAGAACGATTGTAAACTAGACCATCAATGTATTTTACCCTTTCACAAAATTTGTAAGTCTATAATATATTTGTTACTCTTTGACGCTAAACGATTGAGCGGATTCGGATTAAGTTTGGAATGAAGATAGTAACATCCATACGAACCATCACGCCACTTACCCACAGGGTTTGGCAGAGACTACTTTGTTCCACTTGCTACGATCCTGGCATACCTCTTTCACTTCAACTACATTCATAAATCTCTTCAAGGATACTAAATAATTTGCTATTAATAATTAATTAAAACAAACACTGGAATAGCATGAATTACTGGTCACATGGTCATAGAACACACCTCTAGGGGGTAGTCTTCGCACAGCCACAGTGTAGCTCGGAACTTCTGCACCTTAGTCGTGATCTCGCGGGGTCGGCCTATGTCACCTTCTAGGGGGTCGTCTGAGAAGTATTCCTCCCACGGGACGGATTTGAGGGCCGCACGCTCGGCAGCGGTCGGCGCGAACGACGAAATCGACGGGGTGGAAGCGTCCTGGAAAAATAATGGTCAATACGGTAAATACAGTCGCGACCCGTGATTGCTGAGCCACTTGCCATTGTTCGCAATTTAGCCGTGTAATCAATGACCAATGTTACCGACTAGCTGACAGCTATTCGATTTGCATCATACCGCCAAGTTACAAAAGTGGGTATAACAGTGTTTTATTTCACCACAGAAGTTAACAACAGAAAACCTACGAAATGTTTTAGTTAAAGAAACCTGGCGCTACTCGCACTAAGTAAATGAATTATTGCACAAAAAGAAATAAATCACAATGGTCAAAAAAAGATAAGATATAATATGGACACACATCATAGCTATAAAGCGAACTTAACCAGGGATATCTATCGGTTAACATTCGAGTAAAAGTGACCGACAAAGAGTACGGTTTAGGCAGTCTCTTCAGATCGGTCACCAGTACCAGCCGTGCACACTGAGTGTTTTCTTAACGGTCTGACTATCGTTCAATAAAATATCTACGCATTTAACTTTTTCCGCGACAAATATAAATTAAGTCAATGATGGGGGTCCATTGCATTTGCTCTGTATCCTTTTCTATAAGTATAAATTAGAGTGAAAGAGCAAGTTAGTCACCTGACGCATCACCAGCTGGTTGCTGATATGTTATGTTGCCAGTCTAGAGGGCTAAGATGGAATTACCCATGTACCCAGTAATTTCACGCAGGAACGCAGCAGACTACGTTTATGTTTTGTCTCAGTCTAGCAAAGGATAATTTAATAGTGGCAGATAAAGACAAATTAACTTGTTCTTACATTGGGTACTGGAACAACGTATCCTGTCCTACCACAGATAAATGTACTAACACAGTTGCAAACAAGCATCGAGCTAGCAAGACGAGCTGAATTATTGCTGTTATATTTTACATTCCCGGCATGAGTGTCGCGTTCCGCAAATTGGGGAACAAAATAAAACAAATATACTTTGTTCAATGCAGTTTGATGTAATGAATAAGTAAATCAATAGACGGTATAAAAACACTTGTAACTCTACTGCATCGCAAATAGGCGGAGGATATCAGATGATATCGGTGAGATAAGGGGAGAGCTTTCATAACAAGTGCAGTGTTCGTATAATAGGCACACTTGAGCTTTAGTAATAAGTTATTTATAGAATAAACCAACCATGGAGAAAACGGTTTGAGTTTACGGTTAGGAATTAACGGGTTGTCAAATTAATGGGTAAAACGTATTAAAAAATATATTCATTTTTTTATGAGACATGACAAAAAGTGAAATTAAAAGTAATATCGGCCAAGAAATACCGAAAATATAAGAGTTTAAAACTACTAATTAGTCATCGATTAGAAAGAGAGATCCGATACGACACGTGACGTCATTTGTCACAACGGCCAAATGAATTCCATATTAAAATTCCGTTTTTCTAGAAAGAAATAGAGACAATGTTTTCATAGATATTTGAATTATTTTGTTTTATACTGTTCACTATATAAATGAGCTTTTAATGTAAGCCATCAAAACAATCATGAATATGCCCTATCGGTTGTCGGTCAAATGATCGGACACCTAAATAAAAGGCCTTGGCTGGGTTTGAGAGACCAGGTGCAGTGATCACCTCGTCCGGGCTGCCGGGCTGCGTGTCAGCAGGCGAGCTGGGCGCGTGCGCGGGGCTGGCGTCGGCCAGCGCCAGCAGCCCGGCCAGCGGCGCGCGCGGCGCCAGCCGGCTCCGCTCCGCCTCGGCCAGGTGCAGTGCGTGGGACGGCTCACCTCGTCCGGGCTGCCGGGCTGCGTGTCAGCAGGCGAGCTGGGCGCGTGCGCGGGGCTGGCGTCGGCCAGCGCCAGCAGCCCGGCCAGCGGCGCGCGCGGCGCCAGCCGGCTCCGCTCCGCCTCGGCCAGGTGCAGTGCGTGGGACGGCTCACCTCGTCCGGGCTGCCGGGCTGCGTGTCAGCAGGCGAGCTGGGCGCGTGCGCGGGGCTGGCGTCGGCCAGCGCCAGCAGCCCGGCCAGCGGCGCGCGCGGCGCCAGCCGGCTCCGCTCCGCCTCGGCCAGGTGCAGTGCGTGGGACGGCTCACCTCGTCCGGGCTGCCGGGCTGCGTGTCAGCAGGCGAGCTGGGCGCGTGCGCGGGGCTGGCGTCGGCCAGCGCCAGCAGCCCGGCCAGCGGCGCGCGCGGCGCCAGCCGGCTCCGCTCCGCCTTGGACAGGTGCTCCGTGCGCGTCTTCGACACGAGCTCCACGTTGTTCGCGTTGAACACCTTGCACTCGTAGCCGTTCACCGTCTCGGTCTTGTCTTGCCGCCATCCCCACATGCCGCTCTTGTTTCTGCGGAGGTGGACCAGCCGTTACTTTTACCCGACTGCTAATTTTGCGTATACTACAAGTAATAAATTAGTGTAATTGGAATAATGGTAGCTAGTGACATCGCCGTGGCGTTTTTCTGACGGACTATCGTGGGTCGGGGTCGGGCTGGAGGCGGGTGTACCGTTCGAAGCTGATCTTGTCGGTGTCCAGGTAGTTGAGCGCGGTGGGGGCGGCCAGGCGCTGCGCGAGCGCGCGCGGCGCGGCGGGCGGCCACGCGGCGGCCGGCGCCGCCTGCTCCAGCGTCTCGGTCCATATCGTGCCCAGCTCGTGGTCCAGCTCCGACAGGCTCGCGTTCCGACCTGACACACCACTCCTTTAATACGCTCAGACCAAATAAAAAGTTCAAATCCTGCAGACAACGAAATAAAACCTTAAACTACACCTTAGGGCAGTGGTTTCTAACCTGGGGGTAATTACCCCCGCAGGGGTAAAACGGAGATTCTAGGGGGGTAACACGAGATGGCACGAATATAATAATAAACATATTTTCGTTCGAATTTGTGTGGTTTTAATTATTTTAAATTAGCTAGGGGTAAACTCAATTCCCATACTTGTTCACAGGGGTAGTGACATTGAAAAGGTTAGGAACCACTGCCTTGGGGTGTGCATACAGTTGCAAGCGCACGATCACAACCAAGCTCCGCCGAGCGAACTGGTCGCAACACGCTCACGCACACATGCACAGGTGTAGTTTAAACCTCATTTTGCCGCTCCCAGAACTCCTTCCTTTTTATTCGGTCTAAGTTATAATTGTCGTGAGATCAGACACTTTTTCTACGGGAAGTAAACCGATACGCTGTCAGCTTAGCAGGCCAACATGTTGCATGTAATTCCCCATGTGCCAGCTTTGGCATTACGAGTATTAACTGACGGAGATTTAAAAACTAAAATTGAGAATCTTTTTTTGAAGTCGGTTTAAAAAGCTTAAAATTCAATTATAAGAAAGTGGCGATTCGATTAGTTTCATGAAAGGTCTTTTGCGTCAGCGTTTTCACATTAACAGACCCGCGCACTAACGCTCATCGAACCGTCGCAACGCCCGCGCAATCATCGACTCATAATCGTGAATAATGATAATGTTACATACATACACAAATCACGTCTTTATCCCTTACGGGGTAGACAGAGCCTAAGGTAACATATACCTACAGGCCACATTTAGCAAGATTGTGGGCGTATAGGTGAAAAATGAAACCAAAATAGTGATGGATTGCTAGCCTCATCGCCTATAACATGATTCCTATGATTTTCGTCCATTCCCTCGATGGGCTTTTACCATCTGCGCGGGTAGAGAAGCAACTGGTATATTCTATGTTTTTTCTTTGCTCCCAGACCAGCATGGAAGAACGCATGGAATGATGATGTTGATGCGTCTAATGGTGGTAGGTACGTTTAAAATTCACTCACCCTGTCCTCTAAATATGTAGGTGCGATCGCCCCGCTGCCAGTGGTTGTTCTCGAAGCCAACTAGAGTCGTGTCGACGCGTACGTTCCCTCCCCGCTTGTAAACTTTGTATGTGTCAAACGGACACATACGCGACACCAGCGGCACTGTGGACAAGCAAAGCCAAAGGATAATAGTAGATTGATAAACAAGGGTTGTAAGTGATCAATTACACCCAAGATATTTAGGCGCACGAGCGAGCAAAGCGAGCGAGGGTGCTTATAGTTCGCGAGTGTAATTGATCATTTACACTCGAGTTGAACACTCTACTTTTCATCACAAATGCGAGGAAATAAAAATACGCAATTTGTAATAGAGCGGAAGAAAATTTATCGCGCCAAACCGTCTTTTTTTTGTTTTTAATGGCCTCGCGCTCTTTGGCTTTGGCACATTCAGCCAGCAGCATTGTGCCAGCATGGAGGTTTGGAGGTAAGTTTTACGCATTACAATCTCCTTGTTTACCATTTCGTGAATACAAAGCAGCACCATTCGATTTTTAAATTTACTTACATCCCTAAAGATGTAAATCGAATTTACAACTCGGATTTCAAGTTAAATGCAACCTACTTTCAGAGCTTAAGTGATGAAAAAGTAGTTTATATAGATAAACAAACACTAAATTAAATATTACAATGGGTCCGTGGGGGCGAAGTGCGCACGAGCTATATGGGTCGTTGTCGACCAAGCTAAACGAAGCTTCGGGTGACCAGAGGGCTGATTTTTTTAGCACATAGGGTAAGCATTGCCATACAACGCGGCAATCATGCCAGCCTTCTGGGCACCATGCCACCGGGCAGTGATTTAAGGCCACTTTTTTATTTATAGTTTTATGACAATTTGTTTTATAATTGTTAGTAAGTTTTAGTATCTGCATGTATATGGAATTGTTTTGTAACTAAAAATAATAACCACGCTATGGTTTCTGTTAGTTTCTAAGTCGCGAAGTACAGTCATCCAAAAATACATAAATATTACATCGCACGGCCAGGCAAGTTGTCACATCGCGAGAGCACCGACAGTATGCACGCCCGGCACTGTCGCCTCTTGTACCACTGTGACCTACTCACCCCAGCTAGTGAACTCCCACTTCATCTCAACGTAGAAGTCAGGAGCGAGGCTGAGCCGGCGCAGCAGGTCCGGGATGCCTCCAGCACGCACGGCCTGCCGCAGGTAGTCGCGCCGCGAGAGCACCGGCAGTATGCACGCCCGGCACTGTCGCCTCTTGTACCACTGTGACCTACTCACCCCAGCTAGTGAACTCCCACTTCATCTCAACGTAGAAGTCAGGAGCGAGGCTGAGCCGGCGCAGCAGGTCCGGGATGCCTCCAGCACGCACGGCCTGCCGCAGGTAGTCGCGCCGCGAGAGCACCGACAGTATGCACGCCCAGCACTGTCGCCTCTTGTACCACTGTGACCTACTCACCCCAGCTAGTGAACTCCCACTTCATCTCAACGTAGAAGTCAGGAGCGAGGCTGAGCCGGCGCAGCAGGTCCGGGATGCCTCCAGCACGCACGGCCTGCCGCAGGTAGTCGCGCCGCGAGAGCACCGACAGTATGCACGCCCGGCACTGTCGCCTCTTGTACCACTGTGACCTACTCACCCCAGCTAGTGAACTCCCACTTCATCTCAACGTAGAAGTCAGGAGCGAGGCTGAGCCGCCGCAGCAGGTCCGGGATGCCTCCGGCGCGCACGGCCTGCCGCAGGTAGTCGCGCCGCGAGAGCACCGGCAGTATGCACGCCCGGCACAGTCGTCTCTTGTACACACGGCAATATAATCAGGTAAGCACCTACGCACGCTCGCGCCGTATCTATCCTGCTTACCGAATAGCTTTGCTGTGTGTACCACTGTGACCTACTCACCCCAGCTAGTGAACTCCCACTTCATCTCAACGTAGAAGTCAGGAGCGAGGCTGAGCCGGCGCAGCAGGTCCGGGATGCCTCCGGCGCGCACGGCCTGCCGCAGGTAGTCGCGCCGCGAGAGCACCGGCAGTATGCACGCCCGGCACTGTCGCCTCTTGTACCACTGTGAGCTACTCACCCCAGCTAGTGAACTCCCACTTCATCTCAACGTAGAAGTCAGGAGCGAGGCTGAGCCGGCGCAGCAGGTCCGGGATGCCTCCAGCACGCACGGCCTGCCGCAGGTAGTCGCGCCGCGAGAGCACCGGCAGTATGCACGCCCGGCACTGTCGCCTCTTGTATCACTGTGACCTACTCACCCCAGCTAGTGAACTCCCACTTCATCTCAACGTAGAAGTCAGGAGCGAGGCTGAGCCGGCGCAGCAGGTCCGGGATGCCTCCAGCACGCACGGCCTGCCGCAGGTAGTCGCGCCGCGAGAGCACCGGCAGTATGCACGCCCGGCACTGTCGCCTCTTGTATCACTGTGACCTACTCACCCCAGCTAGTGAACTCCCACTTCATCTCAACGTAGAAGTCAGGAGCGAGGCTGAGCCGGCGCAGCAGGTCCGGGATGCCTCCAGCACGCACGGCCTGCCGCAGGTAGTCGCGCCGCGAGAGCACCGGCAGTATGCACGCCCGGCACTGTCGTCTCTTGTACACACGGCAATATAATCAGGTAAGCACCTACGCACGCTCGCGCCGTATCTATCCTGCTTACCGAATAGCTTTGCTGTGTGTACCACTGTGACCTACTCACCCCAGCTAGTGAACTCCCACTTCATCTCAACGTAGAAGTCAGGAGCGAGGCTGAGCCGGCGCAGCAGGTCCGGGATGCCTCCGGCGCGCACGGCCTGCCGCAGGTAGTCGCGCCGCGAGAGCACCGGCAGTATGCACGCCCGGCACTGTCGCCTCTTGTACCACTGTGAGCTACTCACCCCAGCTAGTGAACTCCCACTTCATCTCAACGTAGAAGTCAGGAGCGAGGCTGAGCCGGCGCAGCAGGTCCGGGATGCCTCCAGCACGCACGGCCTGCCGCAGGTAGTCGCGCCGCGAGAGCACCGGCAGTATGCACGCCCGGCACTGTCGCCTCTTGTATCACTGTGACCTACTCACCCCAGCTAGTGAACTCCCACTTCATCTCAACGTAGAAGTCAGGAGCGAGGCTGAGCCGGCGCAGCAGGTCCGGGATGCCTCCAGCACGCACGGCCTGCCGCAGGTAGTCGCGCCGCGAGAGCACCGGCAGTATGCACGCCCGGCACTGTCGTCTCTTGTACACACGGCAATATAATCAGGTAAGCACCTACGCACGCTCGCGCCGTATCTATCCTGCTTACCGAATAGCTTTGCTGTGTGTACCACTGTGACCTACTCACCCCAGCTAGTGAACTCCCACTTCATCTCAACGTAGAAGTCAGGAGCGAGGCTGAGCCGGCGCAGCAGGTCCGGGATGCCTCCAGCACGCACGGCCTGCCGCAGGTAGTCGCGCCGCGAGAGCACCGGCAGTATGCACGCCCGGCACTGTCGCCTCTTGTATCACTGTGACCTACTCACCCCAGCTAGTGAACTCCCACTTCATCTCAACGTAGAAGTCAGGAGCGAGGCTGAGCCGGCGCAGCAGGTCCGGGATGCCTCCAGCACGCACGGCCTGCCGCAGGTAGTCGCGCCGCGAGAGCACCGGCAGTATGCACGCCCGGCACTGTCGCCTCTTGTATCACTGTGACCTACTCACCCCAGCTAGTGAACTCCCACTTCATCTCAACGTAGAAGTCAGGAGCGAGGCTGAGCCGGCGCAGCAGGTCCGGGATGCCTCCAGCACGCACGGCCTGCCGCAGGTAGTCGCGCCGCGAGAGCACCGGCAGTATGCACGCCCGGCACTGTCGCCTCTTGTATCACTGTGACCTACTCACCCCAGCTAGTGAACTCCCACTTCATCTCAACGTAGAAGTCAGGAGCGAGGCTGAGCCGGCGCAGCAGGTCCGGGATGCCTCCAGCACGCACGGCCTGCCGCAGGTAGTCGCGCCGCGAGAGCACCGCCGACAGTATGCACGCCCGGCACTGTCGTCTCTTGTACACACGGCAATATAATCAGGTAAGCACCTACGCACGCTCGCGCCGTATCTATCCTGCTTACCGAATAGCTTTGCTGTGTGTACCACTGTGACCTACTCACCCCAGCTAGTGAACTCCCACTTCATCTCAACGTAGAAGTCAGGAGCGAGGCTGAGCCGGCGCAGCAGGTCCGGGATGCCTCCGGCGCGCACGGCCTGCCGCAGGTAGTCGCGCCGCGAGAGCACCGGCAGTATGCACGCCCGGCACTGTCGTCTCTTGTACACACGGCAATATAATCAGGTAAGCACCTACGCACGCTCGCGCCGTATCTATCCTGCTTACCGAATAGCTTTGCTGTGTGTACCACTGTGACCTACTCACCCCAGCTAGTGAACTCCCACTTCATCTCAACGTAGAAGTCAGGAGCGAGGCTGAGCCGGCGCAGCAGGTCCGGGATGCCTCCGGCGCGCACGGCCTGCCGCAGGTAGTCGCGCCGCGAGAGCACCGGCAGTATGCACGCCCGGCACTGTCGTCTCTTGTACACACGGCAATATAATCAGGTAAGCACCTACGCACGCTCGCGCCGTATCTATCCTGCTTACCGAATAGCTTTGCTGTGTGTACCACTGTGACCTACTCACCCCAGCTAGTGAACTCCCACTTCATCTCAACGTAGAAGTCAGGAGCGAGGCTGAGCCGGCGCAGCAGGTCCGGGATGCCTCCAGCACGCACGGCCTGCCGCAGGTAGTCGCGCCGCGAGAGCACCGGCAGTATGCACGCCCGGCACTGTCGTCTCTTGTACACACGGCAATATAATCAGGTAAGCACCTACGCACGCTCGCGCCGTATCTATCCTGCTTACCGAATAGCTTTGCTGTGTGTACCACTGTGACCTACTCACCCCAGCTAGTGAACTCCCACTTCATCTCAACGTAGAAGTCAGGAGCGAGGCTGAGCCGGCGCAGCAGGTCCGGGATGCCTCCAGCACGCACGGCCTGCCGCAGGTAGTCGCGCCGCGAGAGCACCGGCAGTATGCACGCCCGGCACTGTCGCCTCTTGTATCACTGTGACCTACTCACCCCAGCTAGTGAACTCCCACTTCATCTCAACGTAGAAGTCAGGAGCGAGGCTGAGCCGGCGCAGCAGGTCCGGGATGCCTCCAGCACGCACGGCCTGCCGCAGGTAGTCGCGCCGCGAGAGCACCGGCAGTATGCACGCCCGGCACTGTCGCCTCTTGTATCACTGTGACCTACTCACCCCAGCTAGTGAACTCCCACTTCATCTCAACGTAGAAGTCAGGAGCGAGGCTGAGCCGGCGCAGCAGGTCCGGGATGCCTCCAGCACGCACGGCCTGCCGCAGGTAGTCGCGCCGCGAGAGCACCGCCGACAGTATGCACGCCCGGCACTGTCGTCTCTTGTACACACGGCAATATAATCAGGTAAGCACCTACGCACGCTCGCGCCGTATCTATCCTGCTTACCGAATAGCTTTGCTGTGTGTACCACTGTGACCTACTCACCCCAGCTAGTGAACTCCCACTTCATCTCAACGTAGAAGTCAGGAGCGAGGCTGAGCCGGCGCAGCAGGTCCGGGATGCCTCCGGCGCGCACGGCCTGCCGCAGGTAGTCGCGCCGCGAGAGCACCGGCAGTATGCACGCCCGGCACTGTCGTCTCTTGTACACACGGCAATATAATCAGGTAAGCACCTACGCACGCTCGCGCCGTATCTATCCTGCTTACCGAATAGCTTTGCTGTGTGTACCACTGTGACCTACTCACCCCAGCTAGTGAACTCCCACTTCATCTCAACGTAGAAGTCAGGAGCGAGGCTGAGCCGGCGCAGCAGGTCCGGGATGCCTCCGGCGCGCACGGCCTGCCGCAGGTAGTCGCGCCGCGAGAGCACCGGCAGTATGCACGCCCGGCACTGTCGTCTCTTGTACACACGGCAATATAATCAGGTAAGCACCTACGCACGCTCGCGCCGTATCTATCCTGCTTACCGAATAGCTTTGCTGTGTGTACCACTGTGACCTACTCACCCCAGCTAGTGAACTCCCACTTCATCTCAACGTAGAAGTCAGGAGCGAGGCTGAGCCGGCGCAGCAGGTCCGGGATGCCTCCAGCACGCACGGCCTGCCGCAGGTAGTCGCGCCGCGAGAGCACCGGCAGTATGCACGCCCGGCACTGTCGTCTCTTGTACACACGGCAATATAATCAGGTAAGCACCTACGCACGCTCGCGCCGTATCTATCCTGCTTACCGAATAGCTTTGCTGTGTGTACCACTGTGACCTACTCACCCCAGCTAGTGAACTCCCACTTCATCTCAACGTAGAAGTCAGGAGCGAGGCTGAGCCGGCGCAGCAGGTCCGGGATGCCTCCAGCACGCACGGCCTGCCGCAGGTAGTCGCGCCGCGAGAGCACCGGCAGTATGCACGCCCGGCACTGTCGTCTCTTGTACACACGGCAATATAATCAGGTAAGCACCTACGCACGCTCGCGCCGTATCTATCCTGCTTACCGAATAGCTTTGCTGTGTGTACCACTGTGACCTACTCACCCCAGCTAGTGAACTCCCACTTCATCTCAACGTAGAAGTCAGGAGCGAGGCTGAGCCGGCGCAGCAGGTCCGGGATGCCTCCAGCACGCACGGCCTGCCGCAGGTAGTCGCGCCGCGAGAGCACCGGCAGTATGCACGCCCGGCACTGTCGTCTCTTGTACACACGGCAATATAATCAGGTAAGCACCTACGCACGCTCGCGCCGTATCTATCCTGCTTACCGAATAGCTTTGCTGTGTGTACCACTGTGACCTACTCACCCCAGCTAGTGAACTCCCACTTCATCTCAACGTAGAAGTCAGGAGCGAGGCTGAGCCGGCGCAGCAGGTCCGGGATGCCTCCAGCACGCACGGCCTGCCGCAGGTAGTCGCGCCGCGAGAGCACCGGCAGTATGCACGCCCGGCACTGTCGTCTCTTGTACACACGGCAATATAATCAGGTAAGCACCTACGCACGCTCGCGCCGTATCTATCCTGCTTACCGAATAGCTTTGCTGTGTGTACCACTGTGACCTACTCACCCCAGCTAGTGAACTCCCACTTCATCTCAACGTAGAAGTCAGGAGCGAGGCTGAGCCGCCGCAGCAAGTCCGGGATGCCTCCGGCACGCACGGCCTGCCGCAGGTAGTCGCGCCGCGAGAGCACCGCCGACAGTATGCACGGATCACCCGTAACCGTCGCCTCTTGGACCACTGGGAATGGAACTTGTTATTATTGCTCTGCGAGATCAGAGTAAGCTATCTTATCTTTGTATCAGAAATACCGAGTGGCTTTGACTGTAGAATTTTCATAAAAGATGTGCCCCGTCTATACTTTGGATTTTTGTAAGTAGAGAAAAAAGGAAAACAATATTGAAATGTCTTTTTTTTACATACAAACATACAGAAATCACGTCTTTATCCCTTACGGGGTAGACAGAGCTTAACGTCACGTTTAGCATAGTTGTAGGCGTATAGGTGGAAAGGGGAATCAAAATAGTGATGGGTTGCTATTGCTAGCCGCATCGCCTATAAAATTATTCCTAAGATTTTTGCCCATTCCCTCGATGGGCTTTTACCATCTGCGCGGGAAGAGAAGCAACTGAAACATTATAATGTTTTTTCTTTGCTCCCAGACCAGCATGGAAGTAAACAGTTTTAAAAACTAAATGACAACAAGTTACAATTCAAAATTCCTGGATTACTGTGATTTCTATAGTTACGATTTCATATTTTCCAGTTACCGATTTCGAAACATGTTTTTCGATAAAAAAAAGACATGTCAATTGTTTACCTGCCTTCTCATGCTAAAAACCGAAGTATAGCAATAACAGTAGTGTCCGACCGAAACACGATTTTTAGCCGAAACCGAAACCGAAACAGAATATTCGGTTTTTTTCTGATTTCGGCCGAAACCGAAACCGAAACCGAAATTTTTGAAGACGTATAAAAATATTCAAAATTACTGTACAAATCGTAAGGAAAAGGTTATTGCAAGGATTTCTTATTTGAGAACGTTTCTTTTTTTGTTAAACAAAATAAAAAACGTTTATTTTTAATGAAAATAGATATAGGTACATGAAACTACCGTGAGACTTTAATCATAATTACACAAACGGATAACTCACGTATAAAAAGTCGAGTGATGCTCGACATGTTTCGGACTATTTTGTAGTCCTTCTTCCTGGAGCTTAGAGTACATATTTCAATTTGTACTTTTACTTTACGCGCCCGAATTAAGCCGAATGCTCCCGATGCGAGAGCCGCGAGAGGCCGCGAAGTAATTTCGGCCCGGCCGAAGGTTTCGGCCGGATTCTGGCCGAAACCGAAACTTCGGCCGAAATCACTTTTTTGGCCGAAATTGGCCGAAACCGAAACCGAAACTTCGGTCGGACACTAAATAACACTAAAGCAAAACAAAGGCACGGCCGCATCCTTTAAGAACAAACAGACAGAAGAGACGCGTCCCCGCTTTAACTTCTCTGTGACATCTGTCCCACTCACCCGTCCAGCCATCCTTGTCGCAGTTGACGTCTGCGCCTGCGTCGAGCAACGCGCGCACCGTCGCCGTGTGCCCGAGCGTGACAGCAAGCAGCAGCGGCGTCCGACCACGAGGGTCCCGCAACTCGAGTTCTTCCGTCGTCACCTGCAAACAAACATTAGTCACGTTTATTCCTTACAGCATAAACAAAGCACTGAACAAGGCCTAAAGGCTTTGGTTGTGGGCATATGGAAACAGGAATCAAAATACTGATGGGTTTGCTATACTAAACGCAAAGACTGGCGGCGGTCTGAGTCATAAATAGACTACACTAATAGACATACACGCGCGAGTCATCGCTGCACAAATGTGTACAAATAATCACGTATCCTATGTCACTAATATGCAATGAAATGACTGAGGAGACCTATAATTTATAGATTAAGATTACTTCTTCAAATTAAGGGTGTAGCTGCGATCTCTTTTCTCGCCAATTAACATACGCGAACTATATCGCTCTTTCTCTTATGTTACTGATCTATTACTATTTTCTATAAGTGGGCTATTTTCCACTATTCAACAACTTTAATAATGCGCCTATTTTACATGTCAGGCTGCCATTCGATTTTAATTTTAACACTCTACATTCCTCTGCTTTTGGTCACTAAACTAACAAAAACTATTGTACTTAAGCCAATTTTAAGCAAACACAAAACTCTATTCAAAGTATTTGGCAATGATCTTGGACTTAGCCCCCCATTGCAATGGCTTCTCTCAAATAACAGGATTATTTTAATGGCCAAGTTGTTGGGCTTCCCTTGATTCCGCACAATTTTACTGTATCCAAAGGTAAAATATAATTGGCACACGCCAGCAACGCATATGGGCGTTTTCGTAACCTCTATCCAGAGTCACTGCCACAATGTAGCAGCTATGAGATGCGTGTTTTCAGCACTTGAAGAAAGCTGGCAGTGAATGCCTTAAACAAATTAAACTAGATTTCTTTATACTTATATGTATTTTTTATTCATGCTCCATATTATTTGACTTATTATGTTTTTGTTTTTAGGGTTTGATATGCAAAGGGTGATAACAGGACCCTACTAAGACTGCACTGTGTGTCAGTCAATTCAGTGAACCAGTCCTGTAAGCCATATAGGTATAGCCTTGAACATTTCAGAGTATATCTGTATTTTTAAATGTAAAAAAAAAAGAAAAAAATCAGAATGAATAAAGCTTTAAATCTTATCTGTATTTTTGTAAAAGAATGTGCTTCTATACTGGTCTGGGAGCAAAGAAATATGCATATGCATATGCGTATGGGAGCATAGAATTCCTTCTCTTCCCACGCTGGTAAAAGTACTTCAAGGGCGAAAATCTTAGGAATCATGTTATAGGCGATGCGGCTAGCAACCCATCGCTATTATGATTCCCCTTTCCACCTATATGCCTACAATTATGCTAACCATGGTCTTTAGATCTTGTTACCATAGGCTCTGTCTACCCCGTAATGAATATAGATGTATGTAAAGAAATTTGATAAATTAAATATTAAAGGGAACATACAACATATTTTACTGCCTTGAATAGCATTGTTATTCCTGATACAAAATTAATTATCAATTTTTTTATTGCCCTTTGTCTAATTTGTTTGACCTCTATGTTACAACACTTAAACCAGAACAATAATTATAAAAACAACAAACAATCGCTCAGAGCAAGACTATGTATTTATAAAAACAAAATTGACAAGCCAATTTTAGTGCTTGCATTAAATTAAGCAATACTTTCAATATAAACTAACAGTTCACAAAAACAAAACAATTTGCATTTCTTTTGACTTGTACAGTTATGTTTACCATATTCAATTACAAATAGAGTCAACGGCCTAAAAAAATATACTTTTCATTGTCTGGGTAAAGTATGACTCGCATAATGATTCATGAGAGGCTTGCCTATCACAGTTTTAGTTCGTGTTCATTAATTTATAGTATGATAGCATACCATGTATTATGAGATAAGGAAAAGCTCTAATTTCAAAATTTTCCTCAAACCACACATAACTATTAAGTTTTCCTCTTTTAATTTATACATACATATCTTTTTTAGGTGAACTATCAGTTTTAAATTTTATGTGTATATATTTATGAACAATTAATTAAGTAAGTAAGTAAGTAAGTAAGTAAATGCTTTAATTATGATAGACATTAAGAGAATTTAATTAGAAATAGATTTCAATAATTTAGTTAGCTAATTGGCCACATCATAGCTTCCTTTAGATTTTTTGTATTCAACCTTTGGAAGTTTAAATACGTAATACATAGGTAGTTAGTATTACAGAAATGTCAAAAATAATTAGGATAAGAAGATTTAGTTCATGGTATCAAAAGTTTGAGGCTCTACACTCTACAATTAATAAAGTTACAAATATTTTGATACGACCGATTTGCCGGTTAATTTTACGTATTATGTAAGCCGTCGTGTCATTTCCCTGTAGGTCCTGAAAAGCACAGCATTTAAAAGTAGTATTAAGTTTAAATTTACCGTGTGTGACTTGAAAAACTCCAACATTTGCTCACTATCATCATTCCACACCATCCAATGTATTGGATATCGTGATTTCACTTCTTCTTCAGTTATACCCATGGTGTCAATACATTTGATGTCTTACACAATTACAAGATCCTATCCTTGAGTTGAAGCATACAATACTACCTAATTAGCAATAATAAGCTATGCAAACTAATTAATTAAAAATATACATGAAAACCTACTACTACGGCTACTCTGCTGAAACGTCAACTGACTGAAACCACAGACAGAATCAAGAACACTGTTGTGCCCAAGAAGTGCCAATTTATTTAATTTTCCAAGTGAAACTGAATTTAGACAAAATATATCTGAAAAAATATTATTGTACGTATCGTGACCATTTTGAGAAATAATGACAAAATGAGATGTAATGCAACGTACCATTAAAATTAAATTTACGTTCACGGTTAAAATTGTGACTCAAATAGCTTCCAATTTTGATTTGATAGCCATCTGTCATGTAAAATTTGCGCAAATATTTTGATTTCGTAACAATTCACACAATTTCTAACAAAACCTAAAATTCAAGTGTCTTATGTCTAAATAACAATGATTAAAACTGTCGTATTAGAAAAATCTATTGGTCCATTGTTATTTAAGCTTATACCAACGCGTTACCGATTGCTGTCGTCAATAGTTGATAAAGGAATTGCGGTATGTAAATAAATGTTTTTTAATTCTCCGTTTTCAGCATCGTAGCGTCGTCTTGTAGCTAATTGCTGCTATAATGTAAAACTTATTAACATACTAAACTATAGGATACAGTAAGTAATTTGTAGCTATATAGTAATGGTCACATAGCGTGTTAAAACTTTTTTTTTTTAATCTCATTTCTTATTCAGGAATGTTGCAATATTCTAAAAATTCCCGTGGATTCTAAACAAAATGAAGTCAGAAAAGCTTTTCTTGAACTAGCAAAGATCTACCACCCAGACTCCGGTTCCCCTGAAGCTAACATAGACAAATTTGTGGAGGCTGAAAATGCCTTCAGAATACTTACAAAACATAACACTGGGAAAAGCAGCAAAGAAGAAATTGAAAAGATTGTGTATGACATTAAAGTGAGTATTATTCTGTTCATTTCATAACCTACCACAATTGTTGAGTATTTTTTTGTTGATAGATAAGTATTAAGTATAGAATGATTAACTCCTTATTTTAGATACCTACTTAGTATAGATGTAGAAAAATACAATATGTCTAATAAAGAATGGATTTCAATCCGACTTCTGCAGCATATTTTCTGCACTACCAAAATTGAAAATTATTCGCAGAAACAAAAACTAATTAACTTGCTACTCTGAGAGCATGTATGTTTTTTTTAATGGCTTTCACCCTAGCTGTATTTTAGCAAGGTGCATTTCACCAACATCTACATAGTGACACTACTATAAAATGAATCAAGAATTTTTACTTCTTGATTTTTTATGCTTACTATAATGGTTTTACAATATTGAAACTGCATTACAACCGCAAACAGAGCAATAGGGACTAAATAATGAATAATACTTTCCAGCACACAGCCCCCCAGCACCGGCAATACCTGAGCTTCGAAGGTTTCGGCTACGGCACTCCGTTCCAACGCCAAAAGCAATGGGCGCAGGCAAGAGCCCAACGAGCAGCCGACAATGTCATGGAACACCGGATATCAAAAGCCGTGGCCTCCGAGCACACACTTATGAAGAAGGGTGAGAGTTACGGCAAAAAGCATGATATCAAAACAAAATATGGCTTTGATCGGCTGGTTGAGGACTTGATACAGGAATCCATATCCAAAGGCGAGTTTGAGAAGCTCAGCTGTGCTGGGAAACCGTTGAAAAATCAGAATACGAACCCGTACGTGGATTTTACGACGCATAAGCTGAACGAGGTTAGTTTATGTTCATACTTTTGAGATTTTTTTCTGTGCTTTATTATCAAGAAGCTTGTAATTCTGCTAAACAATATTCTCATTGAATAATTCACCTTATCGCTGCCATATCAAATACAAGAGACGTCACCCATACGCCAGATTTTATTGCGATGCCTTAAGTTGAACCTACACCCAATTGAACAAAAAAGATTGGTGTTCAACCTGCGATACTTATTGTATATGAGTCATTGGCTTAGAAAAGATTAGGCCATGAAATTTTAACACATCACATGCTCAACAGCTAGATATTGTATAATTTTGTAAATGTTAATAAACTGTAGGCTTATTACGTAACTCGCTCGCAATCGCCATCGTGTTCATTTTGACAGTTCTTGTATGAATGTGACAGCTAGCTGATTTCGATGCCAATTGTCAGCCCATACATGAACTGTCAAAATGAACACGATGGCGATTGCGGGCGGTAGGTAATAAGCCTACTGATTTACTTGTAAATACTTAGAGTGAGAGTAATACTTATCAATGAACATTATTAACTTTTATTAGAGACTTTTATTACACGTTTTTTCTGACAGCATATTTTTTTTCATTTGATGTAAAATTTTCAGGTTTTAATAAACAATGGTTTCACGCCCGAATGGATAACAATGAACAAGGAAATAGATGAAGACATCAAAGCGCTGAAAGAAGAGATAAAGCGAGATCGAATGTATCTAGGCCCTCATCCATTGTCAGAGGAAGACCAGGTCAAATGGGAGCGCATATGCGAAGCCAACAGGGACTTAGCGAAGTCTCTAAATATGAAAATTAATACGTTTAATTTGATAGTTCCTATGATTAATAAACAGAAATTTCATGTAGATTTCGAGAAGATTTCTGAAGAGATTTTAGTTAGCGGTGAACATTCTGTGGTACGGGAAACTAAGGTTAAGAAACAGCCTGTTCAAGGTCCGAGTGGTGCTCCGGATAAAGATATACTAAGCGTTTTCTTCCAAGGACTCGGCGAGCTGTTTCGATTTAGTAAGACAAAAAAAAATATTGATAATTAATTGACGGATTTATTTTGTATAATTCGATTAAATTATTACAGCAACTGTACCAGTGTTGCGCCAGAAAATAATGTGATACGTAGATAACATATTTTTATTATTTTTACAACAAATAAAAAACAAAACAAACATGCAAAACTGTTTTATTTCAAACATGTATTAAACTACATAATTTTCTTAACAATAGTGACATTCGTTACGCTTCCCGTTATTTAAATGCTTTAAACTTTAAACAAAATACTTATTCAAACCTATACCGTAACAAGACAACTTTGACACAGGGTGTCCTGTAAGTAGTATTACAAACTTAAGGGGAAGATAATAAGTCTACCCGATGAAGACAAATGTACTTAGTTAAAGTGATAAATAATTTATTCACTGAAATGAAGTAAAATATTTCGAAAATGGTAATACTTTTACATTACACATTTTCTATCTTTGGTAGATGACCTAACCACTTATCTCCCCCTTAAGTTTGTCGTATTACTAACGGGACATTCTGTATGTATAAAAAGATTTAAAAAAGGAATATCAAGAGACATGAATAATCACCTCGACTAGAATACCAATAAGAATGTTATAATTCATTTTAAATGAAAGTTTTTTGATGACTACATTTTATTGGTTGTTTTTGTTGTCATCCAAGCTACACATGCGTACCAAATTTCAAGACATTCCTACTCTTAAAGTGGGTTGGACTTCATAGCTTTAAACCATACAAACTAAACAAGGATAGCCAGAGCTATTATGATTTGTTAGTCATAAATTTAGAGAAAGAGCTATATAATAGGTACGCATATGTTAGAGTGAGATACGCGAGACCATTTTCCATTACTTAAGAGATAATGTTCAAGCTGTCATTTTTGGTCCTGCCTCAGTTATTCCAACGGTTATACTATTGGATTACTATAATAATAAATCTTTATGTGGCTAGCAACACTTCAAACACTGAAAACGGTTGAGAACATTCGAGATTTGTCTTGACAATCTTAATATAATCTTAAGATCTAATAAATGGAATGGAATGGCACTAACATGATATGGTTATTGACTTAAATGCCTTTTGTTTTACAATATTGGAATGCTAGGCTCACACTTTATAAGTCCATCGAGAGATTTTTTGTGATAAAATGCGACGAAGCATTAATTTAAATTATTTTTTGTATTTATTACATACATTCGAATTACATTGAGGATAAAACGATGATCATGTAAATGGCAAATGACTGTGATATAGCGATTTATTGAACGTCTTGAACAGTCCGATAGTAAAGAGGACAAAATTAAAAAAAACTTGCCATATTCGAAAACGTTACGTCAAAAATTTGACAGTCACAAAAACACCCTTTGCTACCGAACTTGTCAGCTACCAGTGGCCAGTTTCTCGAAGAACTTACAACTTTAAATGTCTAAACTAGCAACACAGGCCTAATCAACCAATCAGTGGTCGGAACCAACCAGTGTTGCCAATTTAGGCTTGGAAATCTTGTAGTTTCGAGAAACGGGTCACAGTTTTATGAACCTCTAGTTGTCTTAGGAGTACCACATGATGTTCCCATTGGAGCCAAGTCTGACGCGGCCGGTGGCGAGGAGTCTCAGCGCGCGGGGGAAGGCGCGGTGCTCCGCCGAGTGGATGCGCTCAGTTAGGGACTCCAGGGTATCGTCCTTCAGGACGGGGACGCGCTCTTGCAGGATTATAGGGCCTGTGTCCATGCCCTCCTGGAAATCAAAGTTGGATCTTTACGCGCGTCGCCAGTTTAACGCTAAGGCACTAGCATGGTCGCCATGTGGAGATGTGCGTTGGGAGGCTACCGATACACACAATTGACAACTTTTTTTTTCCACAAACACATTTCATTTACAATAGCGATTTTCAAATTGCTACCTCGTCAGGGTGAATGAAACTCAGCACAAAGATCTCCCTAAAAGCCCAAATAAATTTGTGTCGAAACCTTTTACCATAGACCGAACAATTTTAAAATCCAAAAAAAAAATGCTCTTACATGAACGTGTTAGAGACGATTTTTATCCTACTTCAAAAATAAGAGATTTTCAACACGAAACTACCGTGAGACTCAATCATAATTACACAAACGGATAACCCCGCTGCCGCTGGGACGAGCGCTCCAAGAGGAAGGACTACGAATTAGTTCGAAACATGTCGAGTGAGTTATCTGTTTCTGTATTTATGAAAGGAGGAATCTTTTTATCGTGTCTAAAATTTACACTAGAGACTAAAAAGCCATGCTGGTTTGACCTGTCGCCTCTCAAGCAGGTCATGGGTTCAGAACAGCGCAGAGCTTTTCGGTGAAGGAAGACATTGTGAGGAAACCCCCCAACTGAGCAATTCGATGGTGGCCCAAGCCCTCATTGTAAGAAGGCTGTACCCAGGTACCCAGCAGTGGGACTTATATAGGCTTGTGGGGGATGTCACAATAGAGAGATCTCTCTCCAGGCAGATGTTATGCCTGGGGACCGAAGTCCGAAGGAAGAGAGTTGAAAGTTGTATTTATGCAGCCGCGTTGAGAAACTTCGTAAGCGGCATGTAGAACGATGTGACAGCTGTCAATAGAAATGGTGCTAGCTACACGTGCGTCGTAGTAGTTATGTAGAGGCCAACTAGGTGGCGCTAGGGTCGCTACAGGCTGGAGATGAGAAGCTATACTCACATCGACGAAGTGTACTGTACACCCGCTCTCGCGGTCGCCGGCGTCCAAACACTGCTTGGGCGCCTCCAGTCCAGGGTGTAAAGGCAGCAGAGACGGGTGGATGTTCACGAGACGGCCTTTCCATCTGCACAAATAATACACATCAGTACCAATTCAGAAAGTGATTAAAAAACAAATCAAAATTGCACTGGATGCCAGCCAATATAAATAAAAATGATTGGTTTACAATATCGAAGATTCCCAGTTGCTAATTTTATACTAGCTGTTGCCCACAACTTCATCTGCATAGAATTTTTTGTCGCTATCTCTGCAGGAATTACGCAATTTTCCGGGATAAAAAGTAGCCTATGTGTTATTCCCGACTATAATCTATCTATGTTCCAAATTTCATCCAGATCTGACCAGCCGTTCTGGCGTGAAAGAGTAACAAACATCCATCCATACTTACAAACTTTCGCGTTTATAATATTAGTAGGATTTTGACCAATATCGAAGGATATTTTTAACTTATAATAATTGTTTTGTACTCTTAATTTGACAATGTGCACTGCAGTGCTCCCTGTCGAGAGGGATCAAAGTACAACTTTTCTGTTCAAGGCTTATTGATAACTATTGAGTGGACTGTATGAATGAAACTCTCATTTTATTAACAAATAATTAACTAGAATAGAATAACATTAATGAATTTGATAATATCAATGTATAGCTTTAATGTACTTAATAAATTTAAAGGCATGTTTTGACGTTATATTAAAATCCTAGATCTAGATATAAACTACTATTGTGTGCCCTTGCAGGGCGTCATGGACTGACTAAAACAAAGTTAACATCTTAAAAAAAAAAAAAAAAAATATGAAAAGGTTTAAATGTTAATAGAAACACGGGTTTATAAGTGGTTCACAATAAAGCGATACGACAGGATCAGCCAACTGGGCAACTGATATTAAACGTCAAAACACCATATAGAGGAAGAAACGTGACAAAAAGAGTATAAAAAGGCCACATTGCAGCCAGTCGCCAACACTTAAGTGTTTTTTGTAAATGCAATTTTTAAAACCACGCCATTAGGGGGCGTCCATTAATTACGTGAGGTATTTAGGGGGGGGAGGGGGTCGAGCCGAATCTTACTAAATCTCACTTGGGGGAGAGGGGGGGTCTTGGCAAATATCACGTAATTTTTTTTTAGCAGAAAATGGTGTAAAACTGCGTGAAAATTAAGTTCAATTAAAGTTGAATAAAAATAAAAAACGTGCATTTGAATAAAATATGACAAAATCTGACCCAATTATATTTGTCATAATTAAACAAATTGTGTTATGTTTTTTAATAAATCCAATACTTTTATACCCAAAGTAAAAGTTTTGAAAAATCTCACGTGAAAATGGGGTAGGGGGGAGGGGGTCGAGAAAAATCTTACGACATCTCACCAAGGGAGGAGGGGGGGGTCAAAAAATCCTTAAAAATGCCTCACGCAATTAATGGACGCCCCCTTACTGGTGCCGTCACCCTTCTAACTTACTTCTGTACGAACTCGCTGGACAGTATCCGCATGTAGCCGGCAAGGCACACGAAATCGATCTTGTGTGCCTCGAGCGCCGCCGTGATGGCGCGATCGAACTCTTCTCTAGACGTGTAGTCTTTGTAGTTGAACACCTGGAAAATCATAAGCCCACAGCTGGACATAAGCCACATCTACGGCGCGTTGAGACCAGGGGTGTTACCACGACGTCTTAATGCGCTTCAATTCCGACTCAGTTCAGGTTTCAGCTGTATGTTTTAGTATGAATCTGACAGCGAGCGAACCTATAGAACAGGGGTGGCGAACCTTTTTCGGTAGACGTGCCATTTTTTCACAAATAATGTAATATTTGGCTCTGTCTGACCCATCATCAGACCATTGTCTTAAGAGTGTGTTGTTATATTACCATCATATGACCATATTGCCATTATTGGCGTGCCCGAATTATTTTGAAGCGTGCCAACACTGGCACGCGTGCCATTGGTTCGCCATCCCTGTTATAGAACGACCGCTTAAATGAGTCCTCGCCCTTGCGGCTGCGGGGTGCGGGGTGGGACAACCGCGGGGGCCTCCCTCTGTGCGGGGGCAGGCGCACTACCCCCCCCCCGCACCGAGACCTCCCCGCAGTTGTCCTACCCCACGCCCCGCAGCCGCAAGAGCGAGGACTCATTTAAACGGTCGGTCTATACACTGAATTGAATCGCATTAAGACATAATAACCCCTTTGATTACCTGTCCCTTTCTAAAACGAACTGTGAGAAAGAGACGGGTAGTCTCGCGCGCTCAGTGCTAGCCGTGCAGAAGAGAATAACCAATTTTATCTTTTAGAAGATTATATATTTTATGTTCTTTCATTGAACAATCTTGTACTTCGTATAGCTTTTTTTATATGTATATGTACGCCCATAAACACTCATAACACACTAGCTTCTGCCCGCGACTTCGTCCGCGTAGAATTAAGCTTAGGAACTGATGTTGATAGTATATTCTGCAATAATTATTTACGTTGTGACTCTAGGCAGCTACGACCATTGACATGTTTATCGCTATCCCGGGAGAACTATGCAATTTTCAGGGACAAAAATAAGCTTTGTTTTAATTTAGAGTACCAGCTATCTTCGTTCCAAATTTTTTAAATCCGTCCAGTCGTTTCAGCGTGAAGAAAGAACAAACATACATACTCACTCACTCACATACTTTCGCATTTATAATATTAGCAGAATTAACTTACCAATGAAGGCACGCCGGCTTTCTCCGCCCGCTTCAAAGCAAAAGCGTCCTTCTTGTTGCTGATCACAAGAGCTATATCTGCGCACATGCACTGTGTCGCGTCTCGCGTCGTGTCTAGCAACGCCTGCAAGTTGCTTCCGTTACCCGACACTAAAACGGCCACCTAGGAAATAGATTGATCAAGAGTGAGAAGGCCGAGCGCAAGCGAGACCTTCTATGACACGAGTTCGACTATCGCCATGGTAATACATGGGGGAAAGAATGAAAGCCCAATGGAGAGCTACTTTAAATATTGGAAATTGGAAATTTTACGCAAAAGAGACTTTTTTATATTGGTAAATAAATCAATGGATTTTGAATATTCGTCTGCTTTAACTGGGAGTCGAACAGTTCGATCACACAAAAAAAAGTCTTATATTATAATGAATGATACCGATCAAAGGGTCGTGATAAAAGATATGAGCGATGGCAAAAGCTTATCGAGGGAATGGGCGAAAGCTTTAGGAATCACGTTATAGGCGATGCAGCCATCACTATTTTCAATTCCCTTTCCACTTATACGCCCTTAATCATGCTAGACGTGGCCTTAAGGTTTTGTTACCTTAGGCTCTGTTATCCCGTAAGGGATAAAGACGTGATATATGTAAGTATGTATCAAAGGGTCATATTTTGCACGGGCATAGCTGTTTTGCACACACGTTTTTTGTTCATTAATATGTAATTCGCACCTCTGATTTTTTCTGAATTTACATTTGGAATTTACCATGAGCTTTTCGGTGAAAGAAAAACATCGCGAGGACCCCTGCACACATCTGCGAACCAATCCAACGGTACATGTGAAGTTCCCAATCCGCATTGGGCCCGCGTGTGACATACACCCTCTCATCCCTGTGTCCAGGAGTACTAGGCGGACTAGGCTAGACTAGAAGGACTAGGCGGTGCAGTGCCCCGGGGCCCTCAAGCTCAGGGGCCCTCGAATCCTTACCAGAAGTACATACATACATACATACATACCGTCACGCCTCTTTCCCACAGGGGTAGGCAGAGACTACTTTGTTCCACTTGCTACGATCCTGACATACTTCTTTCGCTTCATCCACATTCATCAATCTCTTCATACATGCTCGTCGGTTTCGGGTACTCCTGACCTGACCTTTATCCGTCTCCTATTTGGTCTCGAAACGTCCGTCTAGGCCTTCCCCTCCCAACGTTACCATTCACACTCCCCATATAGATCTGTTTAGTTAATCTACTTTCATCCAAGCTCTACGTGACCAAACCAACTAAGCATACTTTTTTCTATCCTAGTCACTATATCCTCTTTCACACCAGCACGTTCCCTTATCACACTATTCCTTATTTTACCTTTCAGTGATACACCTTCCATACTTCTTAACGCTCTCATACCAGAAGTAATATTTAATATTTTTACTCGGTAAACCTAACCAGTTTATATAGTAGTGAGGTCCCATTTTTATATTTGCACCAGGGCCCCTGGTTACCTAGCTACGCCACTGGTCGTGTATAGGCTGGACGTCCGGCCAGGTGGGATGACGATCTGCGAAAGACTGCAGGCAGATGCTGGATGCGTCAAGCTAAAGACAGGGCGCTATGGCGCTCATTAGGGGAGGCCTATGTCCTGGGCTACGTTCAGTAACTAAAGTGTCAGTGTGATTATCGTCGGATGAAAATCGTCCGATCATGAACACACTTACTGAACGGGTTGGGACGTTCTTCTGTCAAAAGTGTCAATTCAAAATAAATATAAAATAAATATTTGCTCCGAGACCTGAATAGAACATTTCTGTCCCTTTTCATCTCGAATCATTAACGTCTTCATTGAATCTCCCATTTTAAATTAAATTCACATTAAATTTAAATGTCGATGGTATGCGATTTCGTATTCGTAATAATAAGTTTGTATCCCCAGCGTTCGAATTATAAATTTTGCCGCTTTTAACTGTCAAAGTGACGTCTGGGCGTTTTTTACCCATCTATTTTACGGGGTGACCGGTGCGATCGCCCGACGACGCTCGACGATGTTACTGAACGATTTGGTGTGATCGTCCGATGATCGCACTGACTTACTGAACGGGCCAGTGCGTCGTCGGGCGTCGTCGGGTGATCAAACTGAACGCACCCCAGCAGTGGACTAACATAGGCTGATGATGATGATCAGAGTTGTGACATATTTGAAATACTTGTATTTAAAATACAAATACAAAATACGTATTTTGGATTTTGTACTTAAGTACTTTTTTTAAAAAGTATTTTGTATTTTATTTGAAATACTATTCGAGACGTATTTTGTATTTGTAAAATGGTTTGTAAAATACAAAATACTTTTTTATTCTAAGCTTCATTTTTCTAAAGCATTCCGCGATTCAGTAAAAACAAAAAATGGCCACTAGTGGCGCAGCAGCTTTGAAAGTCTATGCGCAAAATGACAGATGAAACAAAACGCATATAAAACCTGACCAATAATATATGAGGGACCCTTCTTGACAATCCTCAATGTCACTGTTACGTTTTGCAGTAATTTCACCATAAAGTATTTTATTTCAATAAAGTATTTTGAAAATACATATTTTGTATTTAGTATTTAAATACAAAAGGCAAAAGTATTTTGTATCTTGCATTTGAAATACTATATTAAAAAAGTATTTGCATTTTGTATTTAAATACTTTTCGAAAATCTCTGATCTTGTACATCTCTGATGATGATGGTGATGATGACGCTGGCGTACCTTCTTGCTGGGCATGCTGGGCATGCGGCGCGTGAAGTCCAGCGCCGACGGGAAGTTGTCCACCAGCACCCGCGCGCCGCCCGCCGGCCGCGCCTGCACGCTGCCGATCACCATGGCGCCGAACGACCGGGTTATGTTCATCACCTGCACACGAGACCACGTCACAACCACAGACAGAACAACCTAATCACTGTATATATATACTAGCTGACCCGGCGATACTTTGCTGCTGTCAGGAGTCATTGGCAATAGTGGTTGTCAACCAAAAGCAACCGGTTGCCATTATACAAAAAGTTGAAGTTGAACTTTGTTCCGCCTTAAATTTGAAAAAATCCTTTGTGCATCTTTATACTAATCAAGGAATAATGTGTAGGCATGCTAAATTTAATGTCTGTAGTTTTATTAGTACTACATTTCGGAAAATCGGGATAAAAAGTATCCTATGTCTGTCTCCTGGTTCTAAGCTGCCCTACCAATTTTCAGCCAAATCGGTTCAGCCGTTTTCGAGTTATAAATAGTGTAACTAACACGACTTTCTTTTATATATATAGATATATAAGCTAAAGCAGTAATAGGCCGGGAGATAGTGACAGAAATTACTGGGTCATTTGTACCAGTATGGCGGTTCTTCAGGGGTCTAAAGTACGCAATAACAAAAAGAAAAATGATGGTCATAGCTCTGGTACCGGCGGCCCAATCGCGTGGGCGTTAGTCGAACTCGTCGGATAAATTACGAGTGTCAAACGATTTGTTCCACAATCATTTTAGTATTTTCCGATAGTCCATAAAAAATAAGCAGGCGGTAGTGTCATGCCATACTTTTCCGGTGTGACTTACAGCCCGCCATCCCGACCCGAATGCGTTAATTAAAAAATAAAAAATTCAACCATTTGTACCAGGCTAATTTTTGCACAGTTAATCATCGTCGTACAGCCATTTACGAAAATCACCATGCCATACTTTTTGGACGGTTCCAAATGGTCGCCATACCGCCGAAAATCAGCAAATTTTTTTTTTGCACCAAACGATTTGTACCACCCTAAATTTTTTTTTCAATAGTTCCTGAATGATCATAAATAGAAGTGTGATCATGCCATACCTGTGGGAGGTGGCGAATGTGTATAATATATTTTTTTAATTGTAAGATTTTATTCGTGTTTTGAACGATTTGTAACAGTATGGCACTAATTTTTCTCGTAAGTTTGAGGTTCAATGAATATAAATACAAAATTTCAAAGATCTAGGTGGCGGCAATCTTGACTTATAACCAGATGTTTATATTGTATAATTTTTTGTAGGTAGAATTATATCCAATTAAACAGAATATAATGATCCCATGCTGTAAAAAAATATTTTACGTATTGTACAGTCGTATTTTTGAAATGTGTCGAATAAATAAGTTTTTCAAGTATGGCAGCACTTTTTCCCCCTACTAGAAGTATGGCAAATATAATCACGGTCACATTTTATCAAATACTTTCTAAAAATCCAAATGCAATACTGGTACAAATCGTTTGGCGAAAGAAAAAAAAATTGCTTATTTTCGGCGGTATGGCGACCATTTGGTACCGTCCAAAAAGTATGGCATGGTGATTTTCGTAAATGGCTGCACGACGATGATTAACTGTGCAAAAATTAGCCTGGTACAAATGGTTGAATTTTTTATTTTTTAATTAACGCATTCGCGTCGGTATGGCGGGCTGTAAGTCACACCGGAAAAGTATGGCATGACACTACCGCCTGCTTATTTTTTATGGAGTATCGGAAAACACTAAAATGATTGTGGAACAAATCGTTTGACACTCGTAATTTATCCGACGAGTTCGACTAACGCCCACGCGATTGGGCCGCCGGTGCCAGCGCTATGACCATCATTTTTCTTTTTGTCATTGCGTACTTTAGACTCCTGAAGAACCGCCATACTGGTACAAATGACCCAGTAATTTCTGTCACTATCTCCCGGTCTATAAGGAAACTATGAACAAAACGGTTCAAACGAACGCACACAGATGCGCGCTTATACTAGGCCCCTAAGCGGATCTCGCGGCGCCGTCAGTCGCAAGTGCCGCGTTGAGACGAGCGGCCGTCTGCTACGTGCGTCGGACAGTCCGCGATCTTTTCGTTTTAAACATGCCAAGAGCGTATTGCGCAGTATGCCCATGTTTCCCAATAGTTTATTCAAGTAAGTAAGTAAATGCTTTATTGTACAAATAAAAAGAAGCAGAGGCAAATCACAAAAAAAATACCTTTAATATATGCACAAAGGCGAACTTATCTCTATAAGAAAACCTAAGAAAGCTATTTCCACACACTAAAGCTATTTCCACTATTTATTTAGGGTCCAGTAACACAGGGTATTCTAGCAAAGGGCCCTCAGTTGTAACTAACCTAAAATTTGTTTGGAATAAACACTTTTTTCATTTTCACTATTATTTTTCTATTTATCGGATGGGAATTTTTCATACCATAAAATTTAATAATAGAGCTTCCCGAATGTGTCGTAGCAGGCGAAAGTATTTTTGAGTAAGCAATATATAATTCTCCCCTACCGACGAATAAAAAAAATAACATCTGCCTGTAGAGAGATATCTCTATTGTGGCACTCCCCAAAATATTAAGGATATTCATACCTCGGCCTGGTCTTCGGGGGATACTATGATCACCATCCCGATGCCGCAGTTGAAGGTGCGAAGCATCTCTTCATCAGACACGGCGCCCGCGTCAGCGATCCACGCGAACACCTGGAAGGAACGTCACTTCATAACGGGCAACGCCATCTACCGTACATCTGCGGTATTAACACTTCATAACGGGCAACGCCATCTATCGTACAACTGCGGTATTAGCACTTCATAACGGGCAACGCCATCTACCGTACAACTGCGGTACTAGCTAGCATCAGTGTCACTGTGAAGGTGTACTGGAACCATGAGCCTTGTTGTCTAACGCGTGGACAGTCGTGGTCGCATTCACTGTCTTTGCTTACCCTCATGCTCTATCATTTGACAGATTAGAAAGAAATAGTGAATGCGATTGTGATTCAAATCCAAATATCATTATTAAATTGAATTATTTACTAAATTAAATTTTTACGTGATAGTTCTAGTGTAATACAGGTTATGGGCGGAGTCATCTGCTGTGTATGTCTATGTCAGTCCCTCTCTCTCTGTGTGTGTGTGTGTGTGTGTATGCCTCCCCCTCTCTTTGTGTGTGTATACGTATCCATCTCTGTGTCTGTCCCCACCCCTCTCTCTGTGTGTGTATACGTCTCTCCCTCTCTGTGTGTCTGCCCCCCCTCTCTGTGTGTATGCGTCTCTCCCTCTCTGTGTGTCTGTCCCCCCTTTCTCTGTGTGTATGCGTCTTTCCCTCTCTGTGTGTCTGTCCCCCCTTTCTCTGTGTGTATGCGTCTCTCCCTCTGTGCTGTCCCCCCCTTCTCTCTCTGTGTGTGTCTGTCCCCACCCCTCTCTCTGTGTGTGTATGCGTCTCTCCCTCTGTCTGTCCCCCCCTCTCTCTCTGTGCGTCTGTGTCCCCCCTCTCTCTGTGCATGCGTCTCTCCCCCTCCGTCCCCCCCCTGTACGTACGGGGTGCACGTTCCACCAGTGCGCGTTGAGGCGGGCGCGCACCCACTCGGGCGTGACGCGCGGGATGTTGTCGAGCAGGCCGCCGCCCGTCACGTGCGCCACGGCCTTCACCAGCCCCCGCTGGAGCGCCGGCAGCACTGAGCGCACGTAGATGCGTGTCGGCTTTATCAGCTCCTCACCTACAGGTAAAAGCTTTTGTAAAAAAAACCGTCGAGCGCGAGTCGAACTCGTGGACCGAGGTTTCCGTAAAGTTTCGGCAAGTTATTATAAAATCCGTGTGTGCGGTGCGAGGTCATCTTATGTCGGTTACCGACATAGAAGTTACATACATAAATCACGTCTTTATCCCGGGGGCCAGGGAGGCAGAGCCTAAGGTAGCAAGACCAAAAGAGTTTTTTCTCAAAAAAACAATAATCTTCTATGAACGCCCACAATCATGCTAAACAAGGCCTTTAGGTCTTGTTACCATAGGCTCTGTCTACCCCGTAAGGGATAAAGACATGATTTGTGTGCGTGTGTGTGTGTGTGTGTTTGTAGTAAAATTTTGCCTTGCTTACAATTTTGTATTACCTACGTACTTTAGAAGACATTTAAATTTAGTCGCCGTGGTTTTATATATGCATCATTTTTTTAAATTCTTTGTAGATACTACAAATACACGTGATTTTGGATGGGGAAGGGGGGGGGTTTACATTTAAACCTCACCACGTATCACCAAGGGGGGGGGGGGGTGGTTAAAAGTGCTAAAACACATGATTAATTAACTAACTTTTACTTAATCAAAAGCTTACCCAAAGTGAGTCCCTCTTTGCTGAAGGGAGCCTTGTCGTTCAGCGTCAGACCAATCTTCTTCACCAGTTTGTGGATCAAGCTGAACCCGTTGCTGTGCACTCCATTGGAGGGTAGGCCGATGATTATGTCACCCACCTAGCACGTTTTTAAATTAGGGAAGCGTATCTATATGGTCACGTGACAGCTAGTAACAGATAGAAAAATTCGAAGGCCTACCCACCTGCTATGGGTGGTGTAGGGGTATAGCACGCGTCACGGAATGACGAAGATCCGTTTGATTCCCAGCCAAAGCTTTACTCTTCGGAATTTTTCACTGACATTTAGAAATTAAATTTTTACTACTTCATTTTTTTATAATTAAATTCCTAAACGACACTGAAAATTAGAACACATAGAAAAATCCGAAAAGTAAAGTTATGGCCGGGAATCGAACCCGGACCCTCGTCATTCCGTGACGCGTGCTATACCCTACACCACCCATAGCAGGTGGGTATTCTTCGAATTTTTCCACCTGTTACTAGCTGTCACGTGACCTTGTTACTATGCGAATTTTTGTCGCTAAGCGTCATCTGTTTGAATGTCTGTACGACATAATTACAAACTCCCGTGGAACATCTACTGCTCACCAGGGACGAGAGGAGTAAAAATTCTTGATCCATTTGATAGTACCTATTATAATCCTGTTATTTGTTAATGAAATGTAAAACTAAGTGAGCACTATCACGCTATCCATCCGTCAGTAGACTTACCGTGATATCCTGAATCTTGGGCAATATGTGGGAGCGTTCCACCACGCCGAGAGCAAAGCCCGCGATGTCATACACGCCGGGCTCATACATGCCCGGCATCTCTGCCGTCTCACCGCCTGACGAACAACCATACAAATACAATACAAATATTTACTGAACACAAACAACTCAGCGCAATGATCAAGGCAGATATGGTGGTCTTATCGCTTAAGCGTCTACCAGACAACCATTTCGATAAAGAAATAATACGAATATTACATAATACAGTTACAGAGTTGGGCGTTATCTAGATAATTTCTTATCTAGATAATTATTTCAAATAAAATCATTTCAAATCAATTTATTCGAAGATAAATTCCTATAGATATAAACCTTCCTCTTGAATCACTTCATCTATTAAAAAAACCGCATCAAAATCCGTTGCGTAGTTTTGAAGATTTAAGCATACATAGGGATATAGGGACAGAGAAAGCGACTTAGTTTTATACTATGTAGTGATAGTGATGTATACAAAATGTCACGTCGGGTCAAACCGTCCCACTGACATTCATTTATTTAAAATCCCAACTAATTTATCTGGATAAAAATGAAACTGATCTAGATAAATTCAAAATAACAAATGACGGATTATTTAGTTACTTCAAATAAAATATGATTTAGTTATCTTCCCGGTTTTTCGTGAATAGATAATTTTTGCCCAACTTGTTGTTGGCAGGGGAAGACCTAGACGGGTCTTCCGAGACCAAATAGGAGACGTTTCTAAAAAGGTCACACCAGGAGTGCGGAAAATCGACGAGCATGTATGAAGAGATTGATGAATGTGGATGAAGCGAAAGAAGTATGTCAGGATCGTAGCATTTGGAACAAAGTAGTCTCTGCCTAGCCTACCCCTATGGGAAAGAATCATGACGGTATTAGACTACAAGCCCATGGACAAAAAACATGAGAAATGAACCGGCGTGAATGAAGCTTAGAAGGCTGTTACTATATCATAAAATAACTCTGAGCGCTATGCCGCCATTTCTGAGCGGTACATTTATGGAATTTCTCAGGTACAAGTAATGAATTACGACTTATTAATTTACGGCGTTTTTATAGTTTATAGATGATTAAAAACAAATGTCGAAAAACCTAGTGCCAGCAATTTTTTTTTTTCAATGTTTGAGAAAAAATCTGTACTGCTCAGAAATGACGGCATAGCGCTCAGTTATTTTATGATATAGTAACAGCCTTCTAAGCTTCATTCACGCTGGTTCATTTCACATGTTTTTTGTCCATGGGCTTGTAGTCTAATACCGTAGTCTATATTTGTATGTACGATGTTTGGAATGGGCTGGCGGCTGGGGTTTTTCCGACTGGCTATGACATGGCCACCTTTAAGAGGCGAGTGTACCATTTCTTGCAAGGCCGGCAACGCGCTAGCAGTCCCATTGGTAGTAGTTGTCCATGGGCGGCGGTGATCACTTACCATCAGGTGCACCGCATGCCCGTTTGTCGGTTTTAACATAAAAAAAACACTCACCGATAAGCGCGGCCTGTGCCTGCCTGCAGCCTTCCGCCACGCCGGACACCACGGACCTGGCCACGCTCACGTCGAGTCTGCCGCAAGCGAAGTAGTCCAGGAACGTGAGCGGACACGCCCCGTTGCACAGTATGTCGTTGACACACATGGCCACCAGGTCTACGCCGACGGTGGACTGTGTAGTTCCCTATCCGCAGCGAGCGTGGGAAATACTGTCCAAGCCCTCATTACAATGCCAATTCCCAGCAGTAGGACGTATACAAGCTGGAGACGAGGGTGAATAGAAGGTTGGCAAGGGAAGACCTTTTTTTTTTAACGTGTGGAAAATGCACCGTATGCATTCCCGCGCTCGGGCAGCAATGGGAGTAAGAGGGGCTCTCCAGCTCGCCGCTGCCTTCCTCATGGAAGGAGGGGAGGCATACCGTCTAAAAACACACACGTTCCCTCCTGGCCATGGACTGTGAGCGTTACGGGAGCATTAGGTGTCACCGCGACGGTAGGGAAGACCTAGACGGGCGTTTCGAGACCAAATAGGAGACGTTTCTAAAAAGGTCACGCCAGGAGTACCCGAAACCGACGAGCATGTATGAAGAGATTGATGAATGTGGAAGCGAAAGAAATATGTCTGGATCGTAGCATGTGGAACAAAGTAGTCTCTGCCTATCCCTATAGGAAAAAATCATGATGGTATGTGTGTATGTATGATGAACAGACTCACCGATAAGCGCGGCCTGTGCCTGCCTGCAGCCTTCAGCCACGCCAGACACCACGGACCTGGCCACGCTCACGTCGAGCCTGCCGCAAGCGAAGTAGTCCAAGAACGTGAGCGGACACGCCCCGTTGCACAGTATGTCGTTGACACACATGGCCACCAGGTCTACCCCGATGGTGGAGTGCTGGTTGATCTTCTGCGCGATCTTTAGCTTCGTGCCTACCCCGTCCGACGCAAGGACCAGCACTGGGTCCTGAAACGGGAAGTGTTTCTGTCGAATTGTTGTATGTATGTATGTATGAATAACTCCTTATCCTTACTAATATTATAAATGCGAAAGTAACTCTGTCTGTCTGTCTGTCTGTTACCTTTTCACGCTTAAACCGCTGGGCCGATTTAGTTGATATTTGGTATACAGATAGTTTGAGTCCCGGGACAGGACATAGGATAGTTTTTATCCCGGAAAATTGCATAGTTCCCGCGGGATAGCACAGCCCAAACCACTGGAATTTTTAAAATTTAAGGCGGAACAAAGTTCGCCGGGTCAGCTAGTTGTACATAAAACACAAGAAAAAGATGAATACAGGACAACACACATGCACAAAGGCGAACTTATCCCTAAAAGGGACCTCTTACAGTTAACCTTTGAACGATTGACAGTACAGTACAGTGAGTTTGATTGATTGTATTGCGTTTCCCGAATTAGTGATCGACTGAAATCCCACATTAATAAATGGGAGTTTGTGAGAATGTTCCATGCAAGGGATTTCAGAAATGTCAGAAATATTTCAGCACCAACATGACATAAGTGACAATTCTGTTTACATTGCGAACTCGACCAGAGTCTACGCCAGTTAGCTTCATATTGTACGGACCGTGTATAAGGTGATACTACCCACAATTAAAAACTTCGTTAGTGGTAGATTAATGCCGAGGCCTGGAAAGTAGCCAATTGCTGGACGAGTAACTTGTTTAAAAACACGAACCACAGGCGAGTGTTTTTTAAAGTTACGAATCCAGCACTTGCTCTTACAGCAGAGGCAGATATAATGTTTTTCTCAAACATTGAGAGGAAATGAAAACTAAATTTGCACTAAACTTCCTCGCAACTTAGGTGGTTTTCACGTTCCCGCCCTTTTTCTTAAGTTTTTTTTCTCATCCGTCACCGTAAGCTATTTGAGACATCGATAAAAACGTTAGACTCGAACAAAACGCGCACTCCTTCGTCGTTCATTATTCCATAGTCTCGGACTTTTAAAAAAAAAGTTAAAAACAAACGAAAAACAGTCCAGCAATCCGACTTATGGTCAGAAAATCGCGCCAGCAATGTAATTCGGCCGTCGACAAGACCCTACGTGTTGTTACTTAGAACACAATGGCGACATTTACGACAATACATACATACATAAATGACGTTTTTATCTCTTACGGGGTAGACAGAGCCTAGGACAAGACCTAAAGACCACGTTTAGCATGATTGTGGGCGTATGGATGGAAAGGGGAATCAAAACAGTGATGGGTTGCTAGCCACATCGCCTACGACAATGTTTGAGACAATTAGCATTAATGAATTACTTCGTAGTGAACCTTATAGTCCTGCTCGATGGCTTTCAGCTGGAAGCAGCCGCCGAAGCCACCCAGGCCGCCCATGACGCCAGAACGAGACGTGGACCTGCAAATAAAGCCGGGAATTACATTACAATTTTCAGAGCAACAACTCTCTGTTAAGTACGTAAATAAAGCATTGGGCATAATAATACAATACAATACACAAATCACGCCTTTATTCTTTACGGGGTAGACAGAGCCTACAGGCAAGCCCTACAGGCCGCGTTTAGCAAGATTGTGGGCGTATAGGTGGAAAAGGGAATCAAATTAAATTAAATTAATTAAATTAAAGGGAATTTAGGGATAAGTTCGCCTTTGTGCATGTGTGTTGTCCTGTATTCATCTTTTTCTTGTGTTTTATGTACAATAAAGAGTTATACATACATACATACATACTCTCTCTCTATCTCTCTCTTCCTGTCTCGTCTTAGCGGAGTACACGCGTTTCATTTCTAAGGGGCATTTTTATTTATTTATCACCTTCAGCACGCCAATTTGAGCCAACTAACATAAAGTACAACTAATACAGTGCCTGTTCTACAATGCCCCTTACGGGGTAGACAGCGCTTAGGGTAACAAAACCTTAAGGCAACGTTTAGCGTGATTGTGGACGTATAGGTGGAAAATTGAATCAAAATAGTGATGGATTGCTAGCCGCATCGCCTATAACATTATCTTTGAAATTTTAACCCATTTCCTCGATGGGCTTTTAACATCTGCACGGGAAGAGAAGCAACTGGTATATTCTATTTTTTCTTTGCTCCCAGACCAGCATTATGACATGACTAGCTGTTGCCCGCGACTCCGTCAGCGCAGAATTAGCTTATCGCTATCCCGCGGGAACTATGAAATTTTCCAGGATATAAACTATCCTGTGCCCTTTCCCGGGCCTGAAGCTACCTCTGTACAGATAGACAGAGTTACTTTCACATTTATTATATTAGTTCAAATCTCACTATTTATCACTAATTTAATCCACTCCCTGTCTTTAGTACCTTATCTCTTCTTTTTGCTTCTGATCAAATCCTTTTCTGTTGTATGGCCTTCTTATTTTTCATTGTTACATTCTCAAATTTATTTTATCTTAAGTTATATATCTTAAGTTATATTATTATTAATGTTGACTAACACTAGTTTTGTAAGCACTGATACTAACATAATATGGATTTATAATCTGAAATAAAAACATTTTATTTTATTATTTATTATTTAAGTATTATACAGTAATGTTGTGTGTATGTATGTATTATTTTATTTTATTTATTTAGCTATGTATTATATTTATGTTGGTATTGTTGTTTTTATTATCCCTGCGTTTGTCCTGTCTATTTGTTTCCGACACCTACTTACACTGTCTTCAACTTATTTATTTTATTGGTTGTCTGGTAGTCGCTATTAAGCGATAAGACCGCCCATTGTCTACTTTGTTCTTTGTTTCTGTATTGTTTGGTACTGATTTGTGGTGTTCAATAAAGAGTATTTGTATTGTATTGTATTAGTACAGGCTGGAGTGCCCAGTTACCTGGCCAGGGGCTTGATGAGGGAGACCAGGGAGTCTCCAGCCTCGATGTCGACCCCGCTGTCCTTGTAGGAGAGGGACTTCTGCGCGGAGGCCTGCGCGGCGCCGTACGGGGCCGTGAGCGGCGCCATGGCCTCCTTGAACTTCTCTACCACCACTTGGTGACCGCCTGGAGACAATCATACAACAATAGGAAATATTCATGTTTTTTATTGTTTTCATATTGAAAAAGTTTTTTTTTAAATATATGTACATAGAAATCACGTCTTCATCCCCTACGGGGTAAACAGAGCCTAAGGTAACAAAACCTTAAGGGCACGTTTAGCATGATTAGGCCGTATAGGTGGAAAGGGGAAACAAAATAGTGATGGGTTGCTAGCCGCATCGCCTATAACATGATTCCTAGTAATTTTGCCCATTCCCTTGATGGGCTTTTACAATCAGCGCGGGAAGAGAAGCAACTGGTAAATACTATGTTTTTTCTTTACTCCCAGACCAGCATGGAAGAAAACAGAGCCTAAGGTAACAAGACATATTCCCAATTAAACACCCCTGGGGGTCTACTCTGGAATTTTTATCCAAAGTTCGTATTAACTAAAAAATTAAGTAACACCAAAAAGTTGGCAGAAACCGACAATTGTTACAATGACAGTGACTCACCTTCCTTCCCCATGGCCTCTATGGTCCCCACCACGTCGATGGTGCCCTCCACAGTCTCCAGGACCTCGCTCACGCAGACCGGGTCCACTATGACCACCATGCCAACGCCGCAGTTGAAAGTCCGCAGCATTTCAAAGTCTGACACACCACCTAAAACAAGTCTATGATCAGTCTAGTTTACTTACTCATACACACACACACACACACGCACACACACATAAATCTTGTCTATATCCCTTACTGGGTCGAAAGAGCTTGAGGTAAAAAGACCTAACGGCTACGTTTAGCATGATTGTAGGCGTATAGGTGGAAAGGGGAATCAAAATAGTGATGGGTTGCTTGCCGCATCGCCTATAACATGATTCCTAAGACTCGCCCATTCCCTCGATGGGCTTTTACCATCTGCGCGGGACGAGAAGCAACTGGTACATTCTATGTTTTTCCTTTACTCCCAGACCAGCATGGAAGACATTTTCAACTATGCAGAATTCCAGCTCAATAGCTCAACGATTTCTGCTGCAAAATTGAGTCGCAAGATTCCACTCGGACAAACATACATACATACGTTGCAAGTTCGACGTAAAAGTAGTTTCCACCAATATCACCTTGATAGTTGGTGCTCCAACACCGTGCGATTCAAGCGGTCTTTCTTGCCCCGTACGTGCAAAATTTGGAATGGGCTGGCGGCTGGGGTTTCCAACTGGCTATGACATGGCCACCTTTAAGAGGCGAGTGTACCATTCCTTGCAAGGCCGGCAACGCGCTAGCAGTCCCATTGGTGCTGTAGTTGTCCATGGGCGGCGGTGATCACTTACCATCAGGTGCACCGCATTTTTTTTTTATATGAATAGGAAGGCAAACGAGCAAGTGGGTCACCTGATGGTAAGCGATCACCACTGCCCATAGACACCCGCAACCCCGGAGGGATTGCAGATGCGTTGCCAACCTAGAGGACTAAGATGCAATGCCTCTTGTGCCCGTAATTTCCCCGGCTCACTCTCCACACCGGAACACAGCAGTGCAACTGCTACTTAGCGGCAGGATTAGCGAGTAAGATGGTGGTAGCGAATGCCCGTTTGTCGGTTTTAATATAAAAAAAAAAAAGTTAGTTAAAAGCTTATAAAAACCCACCTTTGGCCTGCAGCCACCCGAAGATCGGCTTGATCTGGAACTTCGTCGCATCCAGTTTGACCTTGACCCCGGCCGGCAGGATCCTGGGGATGTTCTCCAGCAGCCCGCCGCCGGTGATGTGAGCCAGGGCTTTGATGGAGCCCTTCTTGACTGCCGGCAGTAGCGCGCGCACGTACAGACCAGTGGGCTTGAGGAACTCCTCGCCGAAGGTCTTGTTGGAGGTACTGAATGGCGCTTTCTCTGAATAGCTGTGATCAAAATACGTAGGTAACATAATTTTCTTTTCTTCGAAAGTTCGAAAATAATTAAACGACTACAATTTTTTTTTAAATTGACGACCGGATAGCCTTGTGGTTTGACCCTGACTATGAAGCTAGAGGTCCTGGGTTCGAATCCCGGAAGGGGCAGACAGTTGTACGATGAATACGAATGTTTGTGCCCGATGTTGTATGTATTTAAGTATGTATGTATTTATCTACATTATATAAGTATGTTTATCCGTTGCCTGGTAGCCATAGTACACGCTTTGCTTAGTTTGGGGCTGGGTCAATCGGTGTAATTTGTCCCAAGATATTTATTTATTATTTAATTCATAGACAATCTAGATTTACATCGATTCAAACATACATAAAGTTGAAAAAATGCATTAAACAAGAATGTCACATTGAATGATTTAACCAAATATGATTTATGTTTATAAAAACATGTTGCAAGCAATTTGAATGTGATTAAAGTATCGATATTTATAGTTTAATGGAAACATTACGATACAACCACAGATGCAACATTCGTAATGTAGGTACCCACACACACATAAATCACGTCTTTATCCCTTTCGGGGTGGACAGAGCCTAAACGTGGTCTTTAAGTAACAAAACCTAAAGGCCACGTTTAGCATGATTGTGGGCGTATATGTGGTAAGGGGAATCAAAATAGTGATGGGTTGCCAGCCGCATCGCCCTATAACATGATTCCTAAGATTTTCGCCCATCGATTCTATGTTTTTTCTTTACTCCCAGACCAGCATGGAAGATAATGTAGGTCATTTGCTAATCGCTTCTAAACATATCATTGGGAAGCTATGATATAGATGTAGATCAGTGGTTCTTAACCTTTCAGACATGAGGGACCATTTGACAAAAATGTTGTCTTGCCAAGGACCACCTAAGTACCTAACTACAAAAAATCTAACGTATGGCTTCGATCGGCCCCAATGGATGGAATTGCACATTCACGCGTTCTCTGGTTGTCACTTATCTAATTATTTATTAGATTGGCCCCGCGGACCACTTAGGATGCTTCCAGGGACCACCAGTGACAAAAACACCCTACTGCCACCACAACTTACCTATGCCCAGTCTCGCCCATGATCTTCTGCACCAGGCTGTACCCGTTGCTGTGTACACCGGTGGAGGGCAGGGCTAGCACAACGTCCCCCGCCCTGATCTCCCTGGTCCGCGGCAGCTGCTTCTGGTTGTCCACAACGCCGACAGCAAAGCCGGCCAAGTCGTACTTGCCGACGTCGTACATGGACGGCATCTCGGCTGTTTCACCGCCTAAGAACAGGGAATAAGCATTTAAATAAATACATAAATAAATAAATATCTTGGGACAAATTACTAGAGATGAAACGGATAGCAGTTTGGCCGGATAGCCGGATATCCGGCGACACTTAGCCGTTTGCGTAGGCGGCGCGCGAACGATCGGGTGGACTCGGTTCGATTCCAAACAATTTCCAAACAATACCCAAATTTAACAAAGTTTGCCAAAATCCACCTTCCTGCACCTTGCAGTAGTGTGTATAGCGAAAGACTTTTTTTCTGAAGCTGGCCTTATTTATGAAGAGAAACGCAACCGCCTGCTACCTCTCAATGTAAGAGTACTAAAAGCAAATAATTACTCAAAAATATGTTTCTCTTATTCATTTTTTTTTTTATTCGGCCGGATAGATATCCGGCCAAATAGTAGCTATCCGGTATTTGGCCGGATAGTATTATGGCGGCCGGATAGGCCGGATACCGGTTAGTTACCAGATATCTGTTTCATCTCTACAGATTACACCAATTGACCCAGCCCCAAACTAACCAAAGCTTGTACTATGGATACCAGGCAACGGATAAACATAGGTACTTATATAATGTAGATAAATACATACAACATCCATGACTCGGGCACAAACATTCGTATTCATCATACAACTGTCTACTACCGGGATTCGAACTGAGGACCTCTAGCTTCATAATCAGGGTTACTAACCACTAGGCTATCCGGTCGTCATACATACATAAATCACGTCTTTAGTTATCCCTTACGGGGTAGATAGTGCCTAAGGTAACAAGCCCTACGTTTAGCAAGATTGTGGACGTTTAGATGGAAAATGGAATCTAAATAGTGATGGTTTGCTAGCCGCATCGCCTATAACAAGATTCCTAAGAACTCCGCCCACTCCCTCTTCTGTCTTTTGTCTTCTGTTTGACAAAAATCAATTTTTGCAATTTGCCGCGTTTGTAATTATACTTCAAAGAACGTGAATTTTACTGCCCAAATTAAAGTACTTCTATTTCTACCCTCAGAGCTACCTTTACTGGCATATCCCCACCGCGTACACTTTCCAACAAATAACCAACGGTGTGACTCACCGAGCAGCGCGCACCCGGACTGTATGCACGCGTCGGCGATGCCCCGCACTATCGTGGTCGCCACGTCGACCTGCAGCCTCCCGCACGCCGTGTAGTGACTCACCGAGCAGCGCGCACCCGGACTGTATGCACGCGTCGGCGATGCCCCGCACTATCGTGGTCGCCACGTCGACCTGCAGCCTCCCGCACGCCGTGTAGTGACTCACCGAGCAGCGCGCACCCGGACTGTATGCACGCGTCGGCGATGCCCCGCACTATCGTGGTCGCCACGTCGACCTGCAGCCTCCCGCACGCCGTGTAGTGACTCACCGAGCAGCGCGCACCCGGACTGTATGCACGCGTCGGCGATGCCCCGCACTATCGTGGTCGCCACGTCGACCTGCAGCCTCCCGCACGCCGTGTAGTGACTCACCGAGCAGCGCGCACCCGGACTGTATGCACGCGTCGGCGATGCCCCGCACTATCGTGGTCGCCACGTCGACCTGCAGCCTCCCGCACGCCGTGTAGTGACTCACCGAGCAGCGCGCACCCGGACTGTATGCACGCGTCGGCGATGCCCCGCACTATCGTGGTCGCCACGTCGACCTGCAGCCTCCCGCACGCCGTGTAGTGACTCACCGAGCAGCGCGCACCCGGACTGTATGCACGCGTCGGCGATGCCCCGCACTATCGTGGTCGCCACGTCGACCTGCAGCCTCCCGCACGCCGTGTAGTGACTCACCGAGCAGCGCGCACCCGGACTGTATGCACGCGTCGGCGATGCCCCGCACTATCGTGGTCGCCACGTCGACCTGCAGCCTCCCGCACGCCGTGTAGTGACTCACCGAGCAGCGCGCACCCGGACTGTATGCACGCGTCGGCGATGCCCCGCACTATCGTGGTCGCCACGTCGACCTGCAGCCTCCCGCACGCCGTGTAGTGACTCACCGAGCAGCGCGCACCCGGACTGTATGCACGCGTCGGCGATGCCCCGCACTATCGTGGTCGCCACGTCGACCTGCAGCCTCCCGCACGCCGTGTAGTGACTCACCGAGCAGCGCGCACCCGGACTGTATGCACGCGTCGGCGATGCCCCGCACTATCGTGGTCGCCACGTCGACCTGCAGCCTCCCGCACGCCGTGTAGTGACTCACCGAGCAGCGCGCACCCGGACTGTATGCACGCGTCGGCGATGCCCCGCACTATCGTGGTCGCCACGTCGACCTGCAGCCTCCCGCACGCCATGTAGTGACTCACCGAGCAGCGCGCACCCGGACTGTATGCACGCGTCGGCGATGCCCCGCACTATCGTGGTCGCCACGTCGACCTGCAGCCTCCCGCACGCCGTGTAGTGACTCACCGAGCAGCGCGCACCCGGACTGTATGCACGCGTCGGCGATGCCCCGCACTATCGTGGTCGCCACGTCGACCTGCAGCCTCCCGCACGCCGTGTAGTGACTCACCGAGCAGCGCGCACCCGGACTGTATGCACGCGTCGGCGATGCCCCGCACTATCGTGGTCGCCACGTCGACCTGCAGCCTCCCGCACGCCGTGTAGTGACTCACCGAGCAGCGCGCACCCGGACTGTATGCACGCGTCGGCGATGCCCCGCACTATCGTGGTCGCCACGTCGACCTGCAGCCTCCCGCACGCCGTGTAGTGACTCACCGAGCAGCGCGCACCCGGACTGTATGCACGCGTCGGCGATGCCCCGCACTATCGTGGTCGCCACGTCGACCTGCAGCCTCCCGCACGCCGTGTAGTGACTCACCGAGCAGCGCGCACCCGGACTGTATGCACGCGTCGGCGATGCCCCGCACTATCGTGGTCGCCACGTCAACCTGCAGCCTCCCGCACGCCATGTAGTGACTCACCGAGCAGCGCGCACCCGGACTGTATGCACGCGTCGGCGATGCCCCGCACTATCGTGGTCGCCACGTCGACCTGCAGCCTCCCGCACGCCGTGTAGTGACTCACCGAGCAGCGCGCACCCGGACTGTATGCACGCGTCGGCGATGCCCCGCACTATCGTGGTCGCCACGTCGACCTGCAGCCTCCCGCACGCCGTGTAGTGACTCACCGAGCAGCGCGCACCCGGACTGTATGCACGCGTCGGCGATGCCCCGCACTATCGTGGTCGCCACGTCGACCTGCAGCCTCCCGCACGCCGTGTAGTGACTCACCGAGCAGCGCGCACCCGGACTGTATGCACGCGTCGGCGATGCCCCGCACTATCGTGGTCGCCACGTCGACCTGCAGCCTCCCGCACGCCATGTAGTGACTCACCGAGCAGCGCGCACCCGGACTGTATGCACGCGTCGGCGATGCCCCGCACTATCGTGGTCGCCACGTCGACCTGCAGCCTCCCCCGCACGCCGTGTAGTGACTCACCGAGCAGCGCGCACCCGGACTGTATGCACGCGTCGGCGATGCCCCGCACTATCGTGGTCGCCACGTCGACCTGCAGCCTCCCGCACGCCGTGTAGTGACTCACCGAGCAGCGCGCACCCGGACTGTATGCACGCGTCGGCGATGCCCCGCACTATCGTGGTCGCCACGTCGACCTGCAGCCTCCCGCACGCCGTGTAGTGACTCACCGAGCAGCGCGCACCCGGACTGTATGCACGCGTCGGCGATGCCCCGCACTATCGTGGTCGCCACGTCGACCTGCAGCCTCCCGCACGCCGTGTAGTGACTCACCGAGCAGCGCGCACCCGGACTGTATGCACGCGTCGGCGATGCCCCGCACTATCGTGGTCGCCACGTCGACCTGCAGCCTCCCGCACGCCGTGTAGTGACTCACCGAGCAGCGCGCACCCGGACTGTATGCACGCGTCGGCGATGCCCCGCACTATCGTGGTCGCCACGTCGACCTGCAGCCTCCCGCACGCCGTGTAGTGACTCACCGAGCAGCGCGCACCCGGACTGTATGCACGCGTCGGCGATGCCCCGCACTATCGTGGTCGCCACGTCGACCTGCAGCCTCCCGCACGCCGTGTAGTGACTCACCGAGCAGCGCGCACCCGGACTGTATGCACGCGTCGGCGATGCCCCGCACTATCGTGGTCGCCACGTCGACCTGCAGCCTCCCGCACGCCATGTAGTGACTCACCGAGCAGCGCGCACCCGGACTGTATGCACGCGTCGGCGATGCCCCGCACTATCGTGGTCGCCACGTCGACCTGCAGCCTCCCGCACGCCGTGTAGTGACTCACCGAGCAGCGCGCACCCGGACTGTATGCACGCGTCGGCGATGCCCCGCACTATCGTGGTCGCCACGTCGACCTGCAGCCTCCCGCACGCCGTGTAGTGACTCACCGAGCAGCGCGCACCCGGACTGTATGCACGCGTCGGCGATGCCCCGCACTATCGTGGTCGCCACGTCGACCTGCAGCCTCCCGCACGCCGTGTAGTGACTCACCGAGCAGCGCGCACCCGGACTGTATGCACGCGTCGGCGATGCCCCGCACTATCGTGGTCGCCACGTCGACCTGCAGCCTCCCGCACGCCGTGTAGTGACTCACCGAGCAGCGCGCACCCGGACTGTATGCACGCGTCGGCGATGCCCCGCACTATCGTGGTCGCCACGTCGACCTGCAGCCTCCCGCACGCCGTGTAGTGACTCACCGAGCAGCGCGCACCCGGACTGTATGCACGCGTCGGCGATGCCCCGCACTATCGTGGTCGCCACGTCGACCTGCAGCCTCCCGCACGCCGTGTAGTGACTCACCGAGCAGCGCGCACCCGGACTGTATGCACGCGTCGGCGATGCCCCGCACTATCGTGGTCGCCACGTCGACCTGCAGCCTCCCGCACGCCGTGTAGTGACTCACCGAGCAGCGCGCACCCGGACTGTATGCACGCGTCGGCGATGCCCCGCACTATCGTGGTCGCCACGTCGACCTGCAGCCTCCCGCACGCCGTGTAGTGACTCACCGAGCAGCGCGCACCCGGACTGTATGCACGCGTCGGCGATGCCCCGCACTATCGTGGTCGCCACGTCGACCTGCAGCCTCCCGCACGCCGTGTAGTGACTCACCGAGCAGCGCGCACCCGGACTGTATGCACGCGTCGGCGATGCCCCGCACTATCGTGGTCGCCACGTCGACCTGCAGCCTCCCGCACGCCGTGTAGTGACTCACCGAGCAGCGCGCACCCGGACTGTATGCACGCGTCGGCGATGCCCCGCACTATCGTGGTCGCCACGTCGACCTGCAGCCTCCCACAAGCCATGTAGTCTAGGAACGCGAACGGCTCCGCCCCAGCACACAGGATATCGTTCACACACATAGCCACTAGATCTTGACCGATCGTGTCGTATTTCTCCATAGTTTCTGCTATCTGCGAAAGAGGAAAAAATCTGGCTTTTATAGAACCCCAACGCTAAAAGGGCTTAACTGATTTTTTAAAACACTAGCGGCCCGCCCCGGCTTCGCATGCGTATTTAACAATAACAATAAATTAAAATCTAAACCCCGCCCACGCATTATTCTACGCATTATTAAATAAACATACGTAAACCCTAGACGGACGTTCCGAGACCAAATAGGAGACGTTTTGGAAAAAGGTCAGGTCAGGAGTACCCGAAAACGACGAGCATGTATGAAGAGATTGATGAGTGTGGATGAAGCGAAAGAAGTATGTCAGGATCGTAGCAAGTGGAACAAAGTCGTCTCTGCCTACCCTTGTGGGAAAGAGGCGTGACGGTATGTATGTATGTATGCATACGTAAACGATGCCAAAAATGCCTCACATAATTTTGGAAAACAGCTGATACTCTTCAAACCACTGGATCGATTTTTAACAAGCATGAAACTGGCATTAAGATGAGAAAAAAACCACATCCAAATCAGTCCCTCCGCTTGAGAGCTACATTGCCTTAGACAGACACACACACCAATTTTTGTGCAAATGTTTCAAAACTGGATAGAACTATTGACTTCACACATTTACCATGACTCCCAATCGTTATTTACAGCTACCGTTGAATAACTTGGCCGTGCCCCGCCGGTGGCCTACCTTGAGCTTGGTCCCCACGCCGTCGGTCCCCTGCACCAGCACGGGGTCCTGCAGCCGCGGGTCCATGGCGGCCAGCTGGAACAGCCCGCTGAAGCAGCCCAGCCGGCCCAGCACGCCCCGCCGGTGGGTCCCGGTCGCCAGCGGCTCTATCTTGCGCACGAGCAGAGCCGCCGCGTCTATGTCCACTCCCGCTTGGAGGTAGGAGAGGCCATTGATTCTGAAATGAAAGGTGTCGAGTCACAAACTGTGTGATATAAAAGAAAAACTATTATCAACCTATATTATTATTATTATGAGCCTATTGGGTCCCACTGCTAAAGCAAAGGCCAACGCTTCCATTGCTCCCTGTCTACTGCGGTAAGTGTCTAGACCTTCAAGAAGGCGTCCAACTCGTCCATATATCATCACTATCACTACATAGTATAAAACAAAGTCGCTTTTTCTGTTCCCATGTCCCTATGTATGCTTATATCTTCAAAACTACACAACGGATTTGGATGCGGTTTTTTTTAATAGATAGAGTGATTCAAGAGGAAGGTTTATATGGATAATTCGCTCGCTTCGGGTCGCTAGTATTAGATAATTTATTGAATCAGACGTAAAATTTCTACACTTAAAATTGTGCCGGGGCTCCTGCGCTAAGATGGAGGGGGGCCGGGAATACTTGGTCCCCCCTAGACTCGTGGGCCTCTAATTGCTAGCAGGGCAAACTGCCACCTTCTCCTCCCCGTCCGTCTGCGCCGGAGCGGGGACGCCCGGGGGAGTCGTTCTCGCGATCCCACTCCCTATGTTACCCCTACGATACATGACGTTTATGAAAAAAAATGCTGATAAACGTTTAGATAAGTGTGCTCAGTCAACGAACTGAACCATCTAGTTTTTAATTTACGGTGTCAAATTAATTCGTCTCATTCGTTAAATTCTTAATTCGTCTTATTCGCTATTTGCCCCTATCGTCTTCGGTCCCATTCTGTAACTTAACTCGCTCTTCATATGTCATTCATTTTTCGCCACGTTCTCGCTTGGACTCATTCTTAGTGTCATTCCTCTTTGTCTTGTTGGACTAAAAAACCGGCCAAGTGCGAGTCGCACTCGCGCACCGAGGGTTCCGTACCACCGCACAACAAAACACATTTTTGTCCCTCCCTTAAATATTAATTTTATTCTGTTTTTAGTATTCGTTGCTATAGCGGCAACAGAAATACATCATCTGTGAAGATTGCAACTGTCTGTGCAACTGTGTGTGTGAAAATCGAATTTCGGATTCTAAAGCCAGGGTTTCGTGATGGCAGCCGGAATCAGATAAAAAAATTGGCATCTATTGGAGAAATGAAATGCATAAATGCGAAGACATGATTTATTCAAAAATACCATGGAATGGATGTACGCAAATGAATACATGTACAATCGAACAAATAGATTCCTGACCCAACGTGGAACCCTCTCACAGTAAATGTCATGGTAACGATACATTGACAAAGAAAAACGACGTTTACCGTGACGTTTTACAGGAATCAAATTGCTCAATAACACACTCAAAGAATTTAATTCCGAAACCACCATAGAACCTTTTTATAGTGACCGTCGTAACGATTTTCATTGTTAAGTAACGCGATGTTACTATGACGTTTTGTGTGACAAGGTTCCTAGATGGGTCAGGAATAAAATTGCTTGACTGATAAAGTAACAGGTATGAAGTGAAACAAAAAATCTTCATCGCTCGATTGGGTGCAAACTGAAACAAACGGACAAGACGACACGTGAGCTGATGCGATGAAATGAGACGGCAACAACGACATGAACAGTTCAGCAACACGACAGAGACAGAAACATTGGCCTGATGAATCTTCTTAAGTGGACTTAGTAAGTTTTGTGTGTGTATATTTATGTAGTTTATACGTAGTATATTTCTGACATATACTACTTCCGTGCTGGTCTGGGAGTAAAGAAAAAACATAGAATGTACCAGTTGCTTTTCTTCCCGCGCAGAAGGTAAAAGCCCATCGAGGGAATGGGCGAAAATCTTAGGAATCATGTTACAGGCGATGGCTACCAATCCATCACTATTTTTGATTCCCCTTTCCACCTATACGCCCACAATCATGCTAAACGTTGGTCGTCTTCTCACCTTAGGCTCTGTCTATCCCGTAAGGGATAAAGACGTGATTTGTGTCTGTGTATATTTCTGACATATATTAGTTTATCGTATTTTTTTTCATATGTTTTAGGGTGTACCTGTATTGTTGTGTAGGTATATTCTTATTATTATTATTTCAACGCTTTATTTGTTTAGGTTAAGTTAGGGTCTTTGGTCTTTTAGTATGTCTACTCTCTATACTCTGGTGTGTGCTGTCAATCGTTCGAAGGTTAGCTGGAAGAGATCCCTTTGAGGGATAAGTTCGCACTTTCTCAACCTGCATAATTAAATGTGTTTTATGTACAATAAAGAGTTATACATACATACATACATCTCACTAATTACTCTTACTAATATACGTAGCAGGCGGTCGAGAAAGAGATAGCTTATCACCAAATGACGCCCTAGGTCAGGGATGATGAACCAATGGCACTTGAAATAATAATTCGTCACCGTCAACATCATCAATAGCCATAGGCTATCCACTGTTGGACATAGACCTCATAGACCTCCAGTTGCCTCGGTTGGAAGCGGCTTGCATCCACCGTGAACTCGCGACTTTAACCTGTAGGCTTAGTTAGTACCTATACTTCATTTATTTTAGGATGAGAAAACAACATTATATTCCGTCTGGTCAACTATTTCTTACCTAGCAAATAGTACAGTGCAATAGTCGGGGAGCCGCAAAATAAAATTGTTTTAATGTCACTTTATTTTCGTGTCGTTTACAATTACTCTAGTACAAATTGAAAAGAGAGCACACTTCACGAGCCGCAATATAATGTTGTTGTGGTTTCTCATCTTAAATTAAATGAAGTATAACTCGCTCGCAATCGCCATCGTGTTCATTTTGACAGTTCTTGTATGAATGTGACAGCTACTAGATTCCGATGCCAATTGTCAGTTCATGCAAGAACTGTTAAAATGAACCAGTTGCTTCTTTACCCGCGCAGATAGTAAAAGCCCATCGAGGGAATGGGCGAAAATCATAGGAATCATGTTATAGGTGATGAGGCTAGGAACCCATCACTATTTTGATTCCATTTTCTACCTATACGCCCACAATCTTGCTAAATGTGGCCTGTGGCTAAATGTTATACCTGTTATCTTAGGCTCTGTCTACCCCGTAACCCGTAAGAGATAAAGACGTGATTTGTGCGTGTGTATGTATGTACGTATGTAATGTATATGAATGAATTATAATAATAATAATATAATATAGCCTTTTTATTCCGATTTCGCTACAATTTCACTAAGTATGTTGTTGTTTTTTTTTTAATTTTTAAATTGTCGCGTAATTCGGCGTGCCTCATGGCATAGGCCTCTTCCGTGTATGAATGAATTAGACCGGGCGAAACTCTTAGGAATTATGTCATAGGCGATGCGGCTAGCAATTTCCTTTTCCATACGTCCTTAATCATGCTATATGTGGCCTAAGCTTTTGTTACTTTAGGCTCTACCTCGCAAGGGATAAAGACGTGACATATGTATGAACTAGCTGTTGCCCGCGACTCTGTCCGCGCAGAATTCGCTTATCGCTATCCCTCTAGTCTCATGCAAAGTCTCAGCCCGATCGGTTTGAAAATTTACAAATTTCCATCCCCTATTTTATGACCTTGGGGGTAGAATTGATCCAAATCCTTTCTTAGCGGATGCCTACGTCATAACATCTACCTGCATTCCAGATTTCAGCCCGATCCGTCCAGTGGTTTGAGCTGTGCGTTGATAGATCACTATGTCAGTCAGTCACCTTTGAGTTAGATATATTTAGTTTAGACTCACTTGGAGAAGGCTTTGTGCGCGATGTCCTTCCTGTACTGCTTGCCGGGGAAGTCCACGGCGGCGGCGGCGGCGCCGGCGGCGGCGGCGGCGGCGCGCAGGGCGGCGGCGCGCGCGCACACCAGCAGCACGCGCCCGCCCGCCGTCACCAGCGTGCCGTTGGCGCCGCGCGCCACGCCGCTGTGGAACACCACCACGCCCGGGTTGCTCTGCACCTGCGCTAGGCCTGGGACAAAACTCGACTATGTAACTAAATTACTAAACGACACTGAAAATTCTGAAAATGAAGCTATGGCCGGATCCTCGTCATTCCATGACGCGTGCTATACCTAAGCTTCGACATTGGAGACATCTCCAATGAATTTATTTGACGGTGGAGGCGTTTTACACCTCCACTAAACTGTACATTACTGTCTAGGCCAGGAAGTAGGCAATTGCTGGCTGAATATTGGTTTGAACGGACCAGCTTGCGAGTCCGTTTAATAATACGAAGCCAGCAATGCTATTCTGGCCGAGGCAAGTATAGTGCTTTTCTCAAAAATCGAAAATAAAACAACAACCAAAATAAATGAAAACAAAATAGTGAAATTATTTTTGCTTTGCCGCCTTTTTCTATCAATGGCATTTGAAGAGAGTATTTTTCTACCCAGATCACCTAAAGCTATTTCAGACACAGAAAAACACGTTGTCGTACTAGCTTTTTTTTTTAAATCTTGTGCCTTTATTTTATAATGGTGATTTGCATTTTTAAAAAGTTAATAACTAGACAGTAATGGAATTTGTATGCAACATTACTGGAGAGTTTAGCGCTACAGTAATGTTTTTTTTTTAATTTTGGACTGACCGGCAACAATTAAGTTCCTGTTCTAATATGTAGTTAACTGTTAAATGACGACTTTAAGGGACATTTTTGAGAAAATTATATTTCCTCATCTTGTCATCTCTTTCATATTTTCATATTTTGTTAAAAAGTTAGTTAATTTTTTAAAAGCATATAATCAGCTACTAGCGCAACGGCAAACTTCGTTCTGTCTTAGAACCATTTTCTACCATATCATAGGGAAACCAATTAATTAATTTATTCTTAATTATTTATTCTGCAAATCGGGACAGAAAGAACTCCAACAAATCAAAGATCATTAAAATAAGTAAGTAAGTAAATGCTTTATTGTACAAATATAAAGAAGCAGAGACAAATCACAAAAAAACCATGTATACTAAAAAGTTCTAATTTCAAAATTTCAATCATGCTATTATTTTTACCTGAATCGCTTTGGACAGACCTGAGAAAAGTATTACCATTTAATACATATCTAGGGAATAGCCGATTTTTTTTTAAATAATGTTAACCTTTTCGCCGCCACGTCAAATACAAGAGACGTCACCGGTACGCCAGACTTCTTTATCGCGATGCCTTAAGTTGAACCTAGACCCAATTGAACGAAGATTGCTTTTGCATTGTAGTGTGCACTCACACACCTCTGTCCAACTATTATATAGCAATGCAAAGCCTAATAAACCTCAGTTCGTGAACCGCACTTGAGCTCTCATTTACTCCGAACTCCCGTCCCTACATGGCGATCCTGCCAGTGAGGCCTTGGCGCTGCACTGGCGGCGCGCCGCGCCGACCAGGAAAATAGATCAACAATTTAATTATTATACCTAGTGAAAATTTCAAGTGAAAGACTACGTGAAGTAGTGAAGTACTTCATAAAAAAACTCAGTGTTGAAGAGAAAGTGTGAGTGTGAAGTAATGGCGATGTGGCTAGAAACCCTTTACAATATTGATTCCCCTTTCCGCCTATACGCCCACAATCATGCTAAACATGGCCTTTAGGTCTTGTTACCTTAGACCCTGTCTACCCCATAAGGGAAAATTACGTGATTTATATATGTATATATCTAATACCCTTTTCAATACACCTCTAAGCGACTCAAGACATGCTGTCGGCTTATTATCTAACTCGCTCGCAATCGCCATCGTGTTCATTTTGACAGTTCATGTATGGGCTGACAATTGGCATAGGAATCAGCCAGCTGTCACATTCATACAAGAACTGTCAAAGTGAACACGATGGCGATTGCGAGCGAGTTAGACAGTAAGCCTACTGGTCACAAGTCTAGTACTTATATAGGATAGTTTAGTCAGTTCCCTGGTTCATTACTCACCGCTAATGACGCAGCCTTTGGTAGAAGTCTCCGGGTACCCCTTGGATGCTATGACCACACCCACAGCGGACAGCTTGGTATTCCAAGCCACTTGCAAGTGCTTCAGATTGCCGTCCACGCAAGCCTTCGAAAGAAAAACAATTTTAATAATGGGTACTAAAAACAATTGTAATAAAGGTTACTATAAACAATTGTAATAAAGGGTACTATAAACAATTGTAATAAAGGGTACTATCAACAATTGTAATAAAGGGTACTAAAAACAATTGTAATAAAGGGTACTAAAACAATTGTAATAAAGGGTACTATAAACAATTGTAATAAAGGGTACTAAAAACAATTGTAATAAAGGGTACTAAAAACAGCGGACTTGTATGTATGTAAGGTTAAGTGCAAAAATAAGTATTGATAAGAACATCTCAAAAATATGTCCCACGACCTTATTACGCCGGTGTAAGAGCGTATGGTACTTATTTTAAGATAAGATAATATAACGTTTATTGCCCTCAAAAATAAGACACAAAAAATACAGACTTAACTTAAGAATTAACATTAGATTGTTTTGTTAACAAAACAAAACTTGTACACATGGCAAAAGGAGCAGGCTCAGCTTATGCTGCGCTTACGCAGAAGCTGCCAGCGCTCGTTTTCAGCCTGCCCCTGTGGCTCATGCTGGGGTGCCGAATATATATATATATAAAGGGTTAATTGGCGTGCGAAAAGAGCAAACCCACGAACAAAATGCAGTAATATTATATAAAAAAATTGCAAAAGAAATCAAATCTAAACAATAATAATAAAAAAAAGACAAAATAAAAAATACATTTTGAAACTTTGACTACATACACATTATTACTGCAAAATAACTGTTAACGCTCAGGTTTGGGGTTTTAAAATGAATGGACTGTATTCGACGAAACAAGAAAAACGAAAACCATAATTAAACAATAAGTAGCCTTGTGAGAGTCAAGAAGACACCTCGTTTAGCGCTGTGTGGGAACTTTACAGCAGTCAGGCACAGGGCCACTGGACTTCTTCGAGCTGGCCAGTCTTACCTTCCAGTCCTGGGTTACCTGCTACCCGACTATACACGAAAGTGCTGAAGTATCCTCCTGAGCTCGCAAGGCACTTGATGATGATGATTTTACACTCATACGACAATACTTGATAGCTATAGAGCTCTCGATTTAAACTTAACCGTGCTTCTACGAAATATGTACGGCGCGAACGTTTCTATGCGATGACAGCGACACGACTACAACTCGAGAAGGGGCGAGACTAAAGTTTTGACAGTTATGACATTTCTAAATGTTGCTAGGTATATGAATAAACAAATAACTTAAGCGAAAACGGAACATTCCGCCCACCAAAATACAGAGTATTTTCAAAATACGGACGATAGCGAAGCTAAACTAATTCTATAACTAAAGTTTGATAGCTTGAACTCAACCGAAACGACAGTGTGTTAAGTTCAAACTAGGAAACTGGAAAAGTACGATAACGATACAATATAAACTAGTCTTTCAGCGGTAAACAGCAAAGTTTAACCACTGGGCGCTTGTATTCTCCGGTTGCAGTACGGACGGTAACGACACGACAAGTACCATCGGCACCTGGGTGCAATTGAACTATTCTGCCTAAACTCCACTTCAGGGGACTACATTGTTCATTAATGATGAGAACCATGGCTCCAACGACAAGATTCTGTTCTTGATTAGACCACTTTTTTCGCTGGTGCAGTGTATGCAGATATTCAAGATGCCATTTACGCCAAAAATCTTGGTGCATCTTCTGTAAAAGTTTCCAACGACGAAGGGGACCAACTTTAACTTCGGTGAAGTTTGGTTCAGGCAGAATAGTCAATGGCTCTAGAGTCAAAAAATGACCTGGGGTCAACACTGAAAAATCATTGGGATCTGAGCTTAAAGGCGATAGCGGGCGTGAGTTTAAGAGCGCCTCAATTTGAGTCAGCAAAGTATAAAATTCTTCAAACGTGAGGCGTTGCAATCCGATAACTCGCGACAGATGAGTCTTAACTGACTTAACCCCTGACTCGACCAGGCCCGAGAAGTGCGGACTACCAGGAGGGTTGAAGACGAAGTTAATATGCTCTACGTGTGAAGCTTCAGACATTAGCTTTTCGAGAATATTGCATGCGCCGACGAAATTTCTACCCTGATCAGATATCAATTGAGAGCAACGACCTCTACGAGCAACAAACCTTCTAAGCGCCGCGATATAGGCCTCAGACGTTAGCTCAGACACCAGTTCTAAGTGTACTGCCTTCGTGGCAGTACACACGAAAACACATATATAGGCCTTATATGATTTGCTTCCTCTACTACGTCCTAGTGAGACATTAAAAGGCCCAGCATAATCGACAGCAGCTGACGAAAAAGGCTTCAACTGACTAACACGAAACGATGGCAGATCTCCCATAAGGGGGGGTGGAGCAGCTCGTGGGCAGACCCGAAAACATTTGACACATGAAGAGATCACCGATCGAATAGCCCGCCTCGACGACAGAATCCAAAACTCTTGAGCAATAAGGTTCTGCAAGGTTTGCAGACCAGGGTGCAGGAACCGACGATGATACTCCTCGATGATCAGCGAAGTCAGTTTATGGTCCCGAGGTAACAGCAAGGGATGCTTCTTCTCATAGTCCATATTAAGACTATGAGAGAGCCTGCCGCCCACCCTCATTAAACCCTCTTTGTCCACAAACGGACATAATTTTCGAAGAGGTTTAGGGAGTGAATTTGTTAAACCCTTGCTTATAGCTCGGATTTCAGTCGAGAAGACGCGCTCTTGCACGTGTTTTACCAGAAACTGAATAACTGAGTTTGTCTCATTAGATGACAGCGCTTTACCAACCATCTTCCTGTTAGGATTTTTTAAATTATGAAGATAACGAAAACAATACGATAGAACATTTACAATACGACGAAATGACGAGAAACGCAACAAGATTCTATCGACGAAATCCGAGTTCATGGCACTAAACAAAGTCAAAACTCTTTCCTCCTCGAAGGCTGATCCGTCAGTTCCAGTCTGATGCCTTGGCCAATCCTTCTCGGGACCTGACAACCAGGAGGGCCCCGCCCACCATGATCCACACCGCACCAAGTCAGCTGGAAGCAACCCACGAGAACCATGATCCGCCGGATTATCCGCTGTGGGAACATGGTGCCAACAATCGGGAGCAATTCTGTCCTGGATAGCAGCAGTCCGGTTTGCGACAAAGGTCTTCCATCGGGACGGACAGGACCTGATCCAAGTGAGAGCGACAGTGGAATCGGACCAGGCATAAGTCGTGACGATTCGATGAAAATCCTTCAAGGCATGAGAAAATGCCGCTACAAGTTCCGACAGTAAAACTGCAGCTTGCAATTCCAATCGTGGGACAGAAAGCTTCCGAAGTGGTGCGACTTTCGACTTCGCACAGCACAGACGCACGATAATTTTATTATTGTTGGTAACGACGCGACAATATAACACAGCACAAAAGCCACGCTCTGACGCATCGCAAAATCCATGGAACTGGATATTTTGAAACGGTTCTACCATTCTACGAGGAATAGAGAGTGAGCTCAACAACGACAACTGAGATTTAAATTTGAGCGCGATAAGTTTAGGGGCATCCTCATCCCAATTAACACCTGACAACCACAAAAGTTGCATCAGATATTTAGCGAGAAATACGACAGGCGAAAGGAATCCTAACGGATCGAAAATCCGAGCAATATCGGAAAGGATTGATCGCTTCGTGCAACGACTATCTAATGAAGTAGTCTTAAACGAGAATGTGTCTGATTTAGGCAACCACAAAAGACCTAAAATTTTTAACGAGACATCGTGCACGTCTTCGAAGTTACGAAATTGTTCAGAGTACAGGTCCGAATCCGATACACTATTAAGGAAGTCTTGGTGGTTTGATGTCCACTTCCGTAAATGAAGGTGGGCCGACGATAAAATTTTCAATAATTCTTCTCTAATATGTACAGCATTCTCCACTGAGTCCGCGCCTGACACGATATCGTCGACATACGTGTCTCTATCCAGCACTGCAGCACCAAGAGGAGCAGTAGAAGAGAACTCCTTTGCCAGTTTTAGGATACACCACAGTGCCTGATAAGGAGCACAGGAAACGCCATATGTGACTGTGAGCAAACGAAAATCTTTCACGGGCTCTTGTGGAAATGAACGCCACAGGATGCGTTGGTAATCGCAGTCTTTGATATCAACGAGAAACTGCCGGTACATTTGTTTGATGTCCCCTGTGAAGACCACTGCATGCCACCGAAAACGAATTAATAAATCAAAAATACTTTTTTGTAATTTGGGGCCTGGCAACAATGTGTCATTTAAGGAGCTTCCCTTGGCATCCTTTGCACTGGCATCGAACACAGTACGCAACGGAGTGGAGGTAGAGTCAGGTCGCAACACACCATGATGCGGCACATAATAGAAGTTACCTTCAGTTGACAGAGGGGGTTCCACTTCTTCCATATGACCACATTTCAAGTAGTCATCCATAAATTTAATGTACGCTGTCCGAAATTGAGGATTTATACGAAATTTCCTCTCCAAACTTTGAAGGCGTTTTAAGGCGATTTCACGAGTGTTAAGAAACCGAGGCTTCTCCTGAGGATCGACAAAAGTTAATGGGACAACCATTTTTCCCTCAGGATTTCGACAGTATGATGCCTCCATATGGTTTTCACACGACAAATCATCTTTCGACAAAGCAAGCGATTTAGGAGCCTCGACGACATTTTCTATTTCCCAAAACCGCTTAATGTTGTTATCCAAAGATAAACTCGAAACGAGGAAGCAATCCTTGGTAACGACATTCATACAAGGATCGCTACGAGAACGAGAACGAGAACGAGAACGACAACGAGAATAATCAACGCCAGGGGCACATTCGCCCATCACTATCCAGCCGAATATGGTGTTGACAGCAACAGGTTGACCCGCCTCGCCTTTGACAAGACCAGGTTGGAGTGCTGACGCGAGAAAACTGACATTGACTAACATATCTATAGGTCCTGGTTCATAGAAATGAGGGTCAGCAAGATCCAAATTCCTAATATGAGTCCAGGTCGAAACATCAAATTGCTCAGACGGCATATCTGAACATATTTGCGACAAGACGAAAGCTTCCAACGAAAGTTTAGCAGAAGAATCTCCCTTTAATGGGAAAACTTCACAAATGACGGAGCCAAGTGTCATTGTTGATGTCTGACCGATACCATTCACCGATTGCTGACAGTCATCGACATTTAATCCCAGCCTATCCGCAGCCTCTTTAGTGATGAAGTTACATGCACTACCAGAATCCAGAAGGGCACGGATTGGAACCAATATTCCTTGATGGTTCCTTATGTGAACGACAGCAGTCGAAAACAAAACTTGAGTAGTACAAACTGAAACCGACAAAGCGGTACAAACTGAAACCGACAAAGCGGTCAGCTGAGTGTTTGGCTGTGAATTGTCCGCTGTTTCAACACGTTTCGGAAAGTGAAGCAATGAGTGGTGGCGATAGTTACATTCACCACAGCGTGTGATCGATGTGCAGTTCTTCATAACATGAGATGTACGCAGACACAACATGCACAAGCCTTTCCTTTTTGTGAATGAAAACCTCTCAGTTGGAGATAAGTTTAGAAAGGTACTACACTTCTCCAACTCATGACCCGTGGCAGCACACATTGGACAGATACACACAGGGGCCGATGGCACAGCAAGAGAAGATTTATTTTTAATAACTGGTTTTATCTGAACTGCATTCACTCTAATATTCAAATTATCTAATGCCCTGCTTCTTTTTTCGACAAAATCTTGCAAATCTTCTAATTTGGGAATATCAATAGAAGAGTCAAGTTGCAATTCAAATGCTTCGCGAGTTGCAGTATCTAATTTCGACCACAATAAATAAAAGAGCATAAAGTTCTTATCGGGCAAATCAAACTTCGACAATATACTTAAGTTTTCATTAAATATCCGAACAACTCGATCCAAATCACTTTTATTTTTAACTGACTCACAATGTAGCAACTTTTCATAATAAACAATTGCAATTTGCCTCTTTTTATTGTAGTACTTAGACAAAGTTTCATATGCACTATCATAACTGTCACCTGACAAAGGAAAACTTTTTATTAAATCATAAGCGGAACCCTGAACACAACTCAACAAATAATGGAGCTTTTCAACCTTAGGTATGTTCCGACTATGAATCAGAGAGTCGAATAATTCCTTGAACGAGACCCAGTTCTCGAGCTTGCCATCGAAAGGCTTTATCATAATTTTCGGCAGCTTAGCCAGGTTCGAGGAGTCGTTCGACAGCACAGGTTTGCTGTCAGTTTTACTACTTGTTTGTCTAAGCCTACTTTTAACAGCTTTTATTCGCAATTCAAACTCTTTAGTCACTTCGTATTCCGTGGAACGTTGTTCAACGCTTAGAGGACGCAAAATCCTAAGTTGAGCACTATGAAAGTCCTTTTCAATATCTTTAAAATCTTGTTCATTATAACCGACCAAATCGGAACTTTCAATGTGCTCCAACCGCATAATTGCGTAATCCCTTTCAATTCTATAAACATCGGCAACCGCGGGCGCAAATTCTTCATCACCGTGGCTACTCATTTTCAACAATAGTCGTGCTAAAAACCAAAAATATCATACAAATGCCGTGAACAATTATCTCAATATTGTTAATCTGTCAAACTCAACTCGATTGACGTATGACGTTTCACAGATTCAACAAACAGCTTGCGAAATGCGTTTCGTTACACGGCAACTATTTACCAGCGGCGTTTTGAACGACCAGTTATTAATAACGAAAATAAATTTAACTTTATTAAATTAAATTTTTATATTAAATAACAAATAATATTTAATTATTATTACTTACGAAACTGTAATAATTGTTTCCGAAATGAACTGATTCTGCACAAGATTCTAGAATTTTCGAACAAAGGATTCTAGGCATACCCTACAATTTGGTGGACGAAAAATGTTACAACGAAAACCGACAAATTTTACACCAAAATGAACGGAATCTACTAGAAAACAACGAAATTAACGCGAAATAAGCAAATTAACCGTAGGTCACCTCTTCTAGATGCGGATCGTAGGACCAAAATGTTAACGCTCAGGTTTGGGGTTTTAAAATGAATGGACTGTATTCGACGAAACAAGAAAAACGAAAACCATAATTAAACAATAAGTAGCCTTGTGAGAGTCAAGAAGACACTTACCTCGTTTAGCGCTGTGTGGGAACTTTACAGCAGTCAGGCACAGGGCCACTGGACTTCTTCGAGCTGGCCAGTCTTACCTTCCAGTCCTGGGTTACCTGCTACCCGACTATACACGAAAGTGCTGAAGTATCCTCCTGAGCTCGCAAGGCACTTGATGATGATGATTTTACACTCATACGACAATACTTGATAGCTATAGAGCTCTCGATTTAAACTTAACCGTGCTTCTACGAAATATGTACGGCGCGAACGTTTCTATGCGATGACAGCGACACGACTACAACTCGAGAAGGGGCGAGACTAAAGTTTTGACAGTTATGACATTTCTAAATGTTGCTAGGTATATGAATAAACAAATAACTTAAGCGAAAACGGAACAATAACCATAAAACAAATGCAATTGACAAACACTGAGATACATGCGTAAAGGCGGACTTAAGATTTGTTAAAAAGTTAAATCTTTCCATGCTGGTCTGGGAGTAAAGAACAAACATAGAATTTACCAGTTGCTTCTCTTCCCGCGCAGATGGTAAAAGCCCATCGAGGGAATGGGCACAAGTCTTAGGAATCATGTATTGTTTTAGGCGATGCGACTTGCAACCCATTACTATTTTAACTCCCCTTTTACACCTATACTTGTTAACTTCGGCTCTGTCTACGCTATATGGGAAAAAGACGTGATTTCTGTATGTATGCTGTATGTTTAGTTTAATTTATTGTTTTTTATTATTAAAGGCCAAAGAAATGTTAAAGAGTTTAATTTATTTTAACATACGTATTAACATACAACCTTATCTTCACGCATGCATGAAGCATGTATGAAGAGATTGTTGAATGTGTATGAAGCGAAACAGGTATGTCAGTCGTAGCAAGTGGAACAAAGTGGTCTCTGCCTACACCTGTGGAAACGGTATGAGAGAGAGAGAGAGAGAGATTTACACACATTCGATACACGTAGATATACAGGGCTTCCCAAGACTGTATGTATGTATGTATACCTTCATGACTGCGTAGAGGTCAGTCTCCATCAGGGTCATCAGCACTTGGGTCTCGGGGTCGCCGAAACGGCAGTTGAACTCCAAGGTCATCGGCCCCGCCTTGGTAATCATCAGACCAGCGTACAGGACACCTGGGAAGGAAGACCACAGTTCAGTTAAGTTTATTACATCACTAGCTTCTGCCCGCGGCTTCGTCCGCGTAGAATTTGATTGAAGAACTGATGTTGATAGCTATATTCTGCAATAATTATTTACGTGTGTTTATCACTATCCCGCGGGAACTTCCGGAATAAAAAGTAGCCTATGTGTTAATCTAGGGTTTAGCTATCTCCGTTCCAAATTTTATCCAAATCCGTCCAGCCGTTTGCGCGTGAATAAGTAACAAACATTCACACACACTCACAAACCTTCGCCTTTATAATATACTAGCAGTTGCCCGCAACTTCGTCTGCGTAGAATTCGTTTATCGCTATCCCGCGGGAATCACGCAATTTTCCGGGATAAAAAGTAGCCTATGTGTTATTCCAGACTATAATCTATCTATGTTCCAAATTCATCCAGATCGGCCCAGCACTTTTTGAGCCTATTCATTACAAACATACAAAAATAGGTACAAATCTTTCCTCTTTATAATATTAGTATAGATAGTATAGAAGTGTGATTCATCTTAATCCTAACTGATAAAAATGCGAAGATGAGTTTGTTCATCTGTTACGCTTTTATGTGTAAGCTACTCAACCGATCGTGATAAAATTTAGCATGGCTGGAGAACCTGGCAAGGGACATTCAACGCTCAATTAAAATAAAATAAAAATTAAACTTTTTTTTTACGACAAGGAAGGCAATGTCTCTTCACAATGAAGAGATTGATGAATGTGGATGAAGCGACAGAGGTATATCAGGTTCGTAGCAAGTGGAACAAAGCAGTCCCTGCCTACCGCTGCAGGAAAGAGGCGTGACGGTATGTATGTTGTATATTCTAAAATACACACAAGTTCCATCACGCAATTGGCATTGTTCATTTTTTTTAGTATGCTCCAATTCGAAAACCATTTCGAGGAAAACCATCAATTATCCGATTTATCTTGTCCGATTTCAAAAATACTTTATGATTGCAGATATTTTTGTAAAAGTGCTTTGAACCTTTGTTTGACCGAACGACCCGGTTTTTAGACAGAATCCAGCATCGAATGTTAGCCACAAAAATGAAAAAAAAAAGTTTGGCTATATGGCAACTGTCACGTGTCACTGTCAAATCGACAAAACCATAGACAAAGCCGTTTTTTTATAGCCAGCCGAACGAAGGCGATTGGGATTCTGTCTAAATTCACGAATTATCAAACAGCGAAAAAATATTTATTATTAATTAACAAAGCTACATAAAAGCATAATATTCAAATTAGTTGCTTGAAATAGTCCATTTTATCAAATAAAGGTGTTAAAAGCACAGCTTAAAAAAAATGAGCAATGCCAATTAACCTTTGAAAAAAACACGCCACAATTTTTTATTGCAAAAAATAACTTAATTAGATCATCTAGAGAAACAATCGTAACTTTTAACAAGCATTACAAATAACAAACTATTCATGCTAGATCCACCTTAAAAACTATGCAAATAAAGTTTAAAATTCAAAAACGGCGTCAAATTTAGCTAAATACATGTTTGCTCCGCTTTATCATTGTTTATCTACAAAACTATTTATATAAGAATGAGTAAATATAAACAATAAAAACAATAATGGGTCAGGGGCCATCAATATAATTGCATATTATATGTATATGACGTTAATACTGTGTTATTGTTACGATTAAAAATGCTGTAATAAATTACATAAATTGCTTAGACTATAAAGCAGTTGCTCCTCTTCCCGCGCATATGGTTCCTGGAAAGCCCATCGAGGTAATGGGCGAAAATCTTACACACACACTTAAATCACGCCTTTATCCCTTAGGGGGTAGAGGGAGCCTAAGGAATCTGTTACCCCGTAAGGAATAAACACGTGATTTGTGTATGTATGTCCATCTATACGCTCGCAACCATGCTGGGCGCGGCCGTTGAGTTTTGTTGCCTTGGGCTCTGTCTATCCCGTAAAAGATCGAGACGTGTTTCATGTACGAGTATGTACGTTCAATCTCTACACGGTTTACTGTAAATATTAGCTAAGCAACATTTCTTATCACTACATAGTATAAAACAAAGTCGCTTTCTCTGTCCCTATATCACTATGTATGCGTAAATCTTTAAAACTACGCAACGGATTTTGATGCGGTTTTTTTTAATAGATAGAGTGATTCAAGAGGAAGGTTTATATGTATAATACATGCATAATATACCGTGCGAAGCCGGGGCCGGTCGCTAGTGTAGTAATAATAAAATGTTATTTGATATAAATAACATCTAGTTATAACTAGAAAGTAATTTGTGAACGCAACGTGACTGCTAGCACGCGCTACAGTTTACTCATTAGGTTAATTACACGTCTTATCGGCTGATTTAAATGGTACACCCAGAGACGCAAATAAATAAGTAGAAATTAAACGGTCATAAGATTTAACGATCAGCGATAAGTTCGTACTACTTTCTATATACTATTGCATTTTTTTGTTACGTGAAATTTCTTCCATGCTGGTCTGGGAGTAAAGAAAAAACATAGAACGTGCTAGTTGCTTCTCTTCCCGCGCAGATGGTAAGCCCATTGAGGGAATGGTCGAACATTTTACGAATCATGTTATAGGATAGGCGATGCGGCTAGCGACCCATCACTATTTTGATTCCCCTTTCCACCTATACGCCCACCAATCATGCTAAACGTGGCCTTACTTTACTACTAATACATTTAGCATAAAGGGTTTTACCAATTTAAGAACCTAATATTAAGGTATTAAAGATTTCCTTAGGAATTCATAAACACTCTATAGACTTCTGCTAACTTAGCAATCGTTTGTCCTTATCTGTGAAAGGTAAATGTCAAAGTGACAGACAAGGACAAAAGATTGCTAAGTTACCAGAAGCCTACAGAGCGTTTATGAATAAAGGGGTTTTTAGACTATAGCTTCAAAAATAAACGTTCCTCAAGATATAGGAAGAAACGGCCGCAAGTTCCACAGCAACAAGGACGTTAGACGAACAGTAGTCGTTTGTTCGTGGAAACGTAAACACAGCCGAATGTTCTAGACAATCTATGGTTATCTCTATTTATTACTACCAAACAGACAGAGACATTATCATAGATAACTGACACTTCGACGGGGAAGAACCAAGACCTCCCATCTTGTAATTTCGGATTAATGTGCGAAAATCTTTGGAATCATGTTATTGGCGATGTGGCTAGCAACCCATCACTATGTTTACTCCCCTTTCCACCTATACGCCCACAATCATGCTAAACGTGGTCTTTAGGTCTTGTTACCTCAGGCCAGACGCGTTCATCCCTTACAGGCATATAAGCAGTGCTTGTAAGTATACGTAAATGTGCCCGACACGCTTCGTACCAATACGGGTTTTGTTCTCAATATGCCTACCCTCTGTCAGAACCCACTGCACGCCCCTGCCTCAGGCTCTGTCTACCCCGTAAGGGATAAAGACGTGATTTATGTATGTATGTAGATCTGTTCTTCCCCCTCGACTTGAGATAGCTGGAACTTAACAGAGAATCGTGGAACAGGCCCATAGTAAACTAAACTTACCAACATACTTGATCCCCTCGGCCTTCAAACCGTCAACGGCTCGCTGCAACACCTGATCTTTCACATCGAGCAGCTGATCCGGGGTGATGAGGGGGCAGGGGCAGTAGGCCCCCATGCCCCCAGTGTTGGGGCCAGTGTCCCCATTCCCGAGACGCTTGTGGTCTTGGGCGGGGGGCATCATGGACACTGTCTCGCCATCGGTGAAGGCGAGGACCTGTAGGGAATGGAGTATTTGTTGAAAAAGAGTCTTGTGAGATTAAAATTGCATGAAACAGATCTAAATAAATGCCTTCGATTCTTTTTTATATATACATATAAGAGGGGGCTAACGAGCAGACGGGTCACCTGATGGAAAGTAATCAGCATCGCCCAGGGACACCTGCAAGACTTGGGGAATCACAGGTGCGTTGCCGGCCCTTTCAAGAACAGGAAGGCTCGCTTTTTAAAGATCCGTAAATGTACCGCTCAGGGAATGTTGCAGCAGGAAGTTGGTTCCAGATGTTTGTCGTATGAGGAAAGCCCATCGAGGGATAAGGACGTTATTTATGTATGTAGATAAATTACTTTGTAAATCGTTGGAATTTAATGAAATAAGGCTGGACTTCCCAAACTGTGCGTCGCGACGCCCTTAGGTACTAAAATTATGGTGAGTATTTTTGGGGGCTGGGGGCGTCAGTAGTAAGTTTGAGAAGGTCTGAAATAAAGAATAGAGATGAGCTCATCTCTTCCTATCTTTGTTTTAATCATTCTACACGTGTGAAACCGGCATTTGTAATTAATTAAACAGTTACTACACGCACTTGTATTACATATTAATAGTCACGATTAGATATATAACGCGCGTGCATGGCCATAGGTCAATGACTAGCAATTGCTCCAGACACATACACATATATATATAAACAGAGCAAACCGCAAGTCTGACACAGGAATTTCGTTACTCAGCTATAATACAAATTGCTTACAATTCGCTTACTGATCTTCAACCTACACTTAGATAACTTACATATACATATATATATTATTTTTATATAAGAGAGGGCAAACGAGCAGACGGGTCACCTGATGGAAAGTAATCACCATCGCCCAGGGGCACCTGCAAGACTTGGGGAATCACCTGCGTTGCCGGCCCTTTCAAGAACAGGAAGGCTCGCTTTTTAAAGATCCCTAAATTGTATCACTCAGGGAATGTTGCAGCAGGAATTGGTTCTAGATCTTTGTCGTACGAGGAAAGAAATTGCGTTTAAAACGCACGGTACTTGACTGCCAAAGCGAAAGCATGGCGGACAACTCCTCAGGTATAAGGCTGCGGCTCCACTGAGGCGGAGACGAGCGGAGCGGAGAGGAGACGTGTGGGGATCGACCAATCATATTACAGAGCGGAGACGAGATGTGGATTTCATGTAATATGATTGGTCGATCCCCACACGTCTCCTCTCCGCTCCGCTCGTCTCCGCCTCAGTGGAGCCGCAGCCTAAGGATGTGCTAAAGCGGCATATGAGAAAGTGCAATGTTGAGCCTACGCAATGGGAACAGCAGGCCTCAAAGCGGCCGGAATGGAGAATTTTGATGGCAAACAAAGTCCAAGTTTTTGAAACTCGTTGCTCTGAGTTGGATACCAAGCGCGATGAATTGAAAGCTCGACCACCTGCGGCAATCAATTACAACTATATTGATGGGGTGCTCACAATGTCCGCACTGCGCGCGAACTTTTATAAAAAAGATTGGCTACATAAGTCACATGCAAGCACACGGTCGTACTCTAGGAAGGAGTTGAGGCGGTCGCCATGGTCGGAAACGGCCGGGAGCACATCATCATCATCATCATCACTTGACTGCCAACCATCAAGATCACGTCTTGATCCTTTACGGGTAACAAAACCTCGCTTGGCATGATTGTGGGCGTATAGGGCCCGTTGCGACTGGAGCCTGATGCGCGCTCCTAGCTTATAATATAAGTGTACATTGTATATTCCTTAGTCGTAAGTTTTCTGGTAATAACATCATTATCATCTTCTCCTCTACCGTTAAATACCTCTACCTCTACAACTAAATAGGAAGTTTCATTATCCATCTTCAAGTGAACCCACACTTCCTAAATTAATTAATTTATGTATTTTTTTTTTTAAGTTACACATAAGTCGGGCCTATTGTCTACTCTTTTCTTTGTTTCTGTATTGTTTTGTACTGATTTGTGGTGTAAAATAAAGAGTATTTGTATTGTATTGTATTGTATTGTCGGGTTCTATCTATTTATTGCTTTGTTTACGTAAAAGTTTATGGATTATGTAGTGTAGTATATTTTATCTGTGTATCGTTTCGTGAGTCATAGACGGTTCTGGCTGAAAATCAGTGCTGCAGGTGTCTAACACCTCAGCGTAATGCTGAGCCAGCGACCGTTTCACTTTTGCGAAGACACACACAACGCTGATGATCTATTTTTCATGTCTGTGTTTATTTTTCCTGTTTATTTTCTATAAATGTGTGTATATTCTCTTATATTTGTGTGTCTTGCCAAAAGGAATAAATGTCTTCTTTCTTTCTTTCTTTAAATTACCTTAGGCTCTGTCAACCCCTTAAGGGAGAAAGACGTGATTTACACAAGTATGTATAGGTATAGATGCAGCCGCTTTCATTTAAAGTAGTTAGTACTCTAAGACTCAGATATTAGGTATAGGTATACCATACGTAATTTAGTGGTCTAGACTGTTCCTGGTTATTTATAGATTCATGAGTGATACATTGTTGAAGACTGCTGATCTTCTAACGCACTTTCGTATTCACGTATTCAAGACTTCGCTCGGAGGGCTACCTCTGCGTGTAGTCAAGAGCTGCGGTTCGTCTTTGGATCCGTCCGAGGGAAAGACCAGTGCGGGCAGGCTCTGAGGGATATCATTATCCGTTGGCTAAGAGCCCGACAGTTGAGAGAGGTCTTTTGACCGTGTTACCGTGCAACGTTGCCGAAATCATGTCACAAGATATTGAATATAAATAAAATAAATAAATAAATATCTTGGGACAAATTACACCAATTGACCTAGCCCCAAACTAAGCAAAGCTTGTACTATGGGTACCAGGCAACGGATAAACATACTTATATAATGTAGGTAAATACATACTTAAATACATACAACATCCATGACTCGGGCACAAACATTCGTATTCATCATACAACTGTCTGCCCCTACTGGAATTCGAACCCAGGACCTCTAGCTTCATAGTCAGGGTCACTAACCACAAGGCTATCCGGTCGTCAATATGTTTTTATTACTTTGACATTGGCGAAATTGGCGCAGTAATGATAACCTGACCGCCACAAATAAAAAGAAGACATCGATCCTTTTGAAATTTGAAACCCGCCAATTTTCATAAACAAAGATAATTTGTAAAAATGCAGAGATGCATTTAGATAAATTGTGACTGCCCAGCAGTAGGACACCAAATAAAGAATTTCATTCATTCATTCATTCATTCCAATACTGGTTTTTTTCTTACTAAAGGCGACAAACTAGCATGCGTTTCACCTGATATTAAGTAACCGTCATATTATCACCCGGAAGATCCTACTCATCAACATCTCCAGCCTATACACGTCCCACTGCTGGGCACAGGGCTCCTCTCACAACAAGAGGGCTTGGGCCACGCGGGCCCGTGCTGATTGGGAGCTTCACAAACACCATTGAATTGCTTCGCAGTTGTTGGGTTTCTCAAGATGTTTACCTTCACCGAAAAGCTCATGGTGGTCAAACGAGATATCGCACTTAATTCCGAAAAACTCAAAGGTTCCAGCCCGATTCGAACCCACGACCCTCTGATTGAGAGGCCATAGGTCAACGACACACTACTACTAAAAAAAAAAACTGCTGGTGCTTTTAAAAGTCTCGGTCCCAAGTGTCAAGTGTCAATAAGCGGCAATGATGAATAAACAAGTGGACCGCGCTCTCATTTGCCGGTTTTAGAATGAAAAAAATTTTACCACAGACAACGTTTCAGAGACGCTATTCGACACTATCTATACATATAATAAATCAGTAGAAAGTTCGTGTCTGTACAGTCAGCGCCAAATAGTTCGTGACACCCAAAGTGGTCAGAAAGTTAGCAACACGACCTTATTTCAACTGTAACAGTGACGTGTTGCGAACTATTTGGCTACTTTGAGTGTCACGAACTATTTGACGCTGACTGTACATTAAATAAATTCATCAAAAATAGAGTGCTAACGATCAGGAAAGAGTAATAAAAACATAAAAAGTAGATTTTATAATTTTTGTCTATCAGCAGTATGTATGTATGTATGTGTTCATTTACCTTATGTCTGTGTTGGACCGATTTAAATGAAATTAAACATACATACATAACTAGGTTACATTAAACATACACACATAATTAGTTGAAATTTGGTATACAGTTAGTTTCAGTCCCAGGGACGGACAAAGGATAGTTTATATCCCAGAAAACTGCATAGTTCCCGCGGGATAGCGATAAGCGAATTCTGCGCGGACGGAGTCGCGGGCAACGGCTAGTACATAAATAAATCAGGGCAGAAAAAACCGGCACTCGCCGGAGATACGGCGGTGGAGGCTGCTGTATTACTACCGCTCTATGGTTTCACACACACACACACACACACACACACACACACACACACACACACACACACACACACACACACACACACACACACACACACACACACACACACACACACACACACACACACACACACACACACACACACAACACACACACAAACACACACACACACACCCACAGTCTTCATCCCTTACGGGGTAGACAGAGCCTAAGATAACAGGTACCTACAAACCACATGGTTTCATGACAAGAAAAAAGCCCAAGGGTTTTATATGGAACATTACGGCCAAGTCAACCTGTATGTTTTGATAGTGTTTACGTGCAAGTGTCGATGCAAAAGTCCAAGATATCACTCACCGAAACCTCCTCCCCCTCAAGCAACTCCTCAACAACAACGGTCTCCCCAGCGGCGCCGTATTTGGAGTCAGTGAGAATATCATCCACAGCCAGACAAGCCTCTTCTTTGGTGGCGGCAACCACCACACCCTTGCCGGCTGCGAGGCCTGACGCCTTTACCACTAGGGCAGGGTAGGTCGCGCTGAGAAAAAAAAAAAAAATAAAGAACACACATGCATTACGACCAACGGAGTCGCCAGGCGGGCAGGAAGGCAGTACCCCCCTCTAGAGCAGGGGTTCCCAACCTTTTACCCTATACTCCCTCAAGTTTATCCTAAAATATCGGGTAGTGCGCCTGCCGCCCGCACCGCTCTCGGTCCCCTTTGTCGTCCTGCCCTGCGCCTCTGTACCCGCGCGGGCGAAGACTCATTTAAGCAGTTGGTCTATGCCTACCCTTCGCCATATAATAATTAAGAACAGAGTAGAACGGAATCTCTTTTGACCGCGTCCAAAACGCCGCCATTTGTATACCTACTTCCCCCTTCACATCGTTACCCGTTACACCCCTCTATCGTCCAGGCGTGTTGCTAGGATTGCTTACTGTTAAATATTACTTACGTCGAAAGATAATATCGCTAAAATATAAGTTTTTATTTACTTTGAAATCATTATTTTATTCTAGTTTTACAAAATATGAGATTTATAAATCATTAGGTACGTACCCTACATATTATAGATAGGCAGGTACTTTTAAGTAAGAAGTTATTACAAGTGTCATACCAAATGAAGCCATTTAAGGTGGTTTAAGTAAGTATTACTTACCTACAAATATAAAATAAAATACATACAGGCTCACGTAAAACTAGTAGTAGTTTTACGCCATTGTTATTTGACTCCAATACGAAGGTAGGTACGGAACGCGCAAAGAGCCAAACGCGCGTGCGGCGACGCAGGCCGTGACAGCCCGACTGAAATACCCGCTTAACGGGTACTCTAATATCGTGACCTTGATCCGGCCGGAGCGGGAGTTTCCGTTCTACTATGTTCTTATTTATCTATGCCTTCGCACCCATTCGCAATCGCCATATACCCTGCGCCACATTATTCGAGCGAAACTAATTCGATTAATGGGTGGAAACTCCCCGAGTCAGGGGAGGGGCTAATCACCCACACTTCCTTATTTTTATACCAGTCTAGAGGACATTTAAGTATCGGAAAGAAAAACAAGATAATGTTTAAAAATAACCGACATTGGCCTGCTTTATGAAATCATTATTTACACTCCTACAGGTCATAGATCAATGGGATGGCGTTGCCCGTTCATTGAAGGACTGGTTCTTAATTGGTAGGTAAGTTTTAAACAAGGGGGGCTACTACAAAATTTTAAGTTCCTAACATGCCGTCTCTTTCTCACATCAATGAGTATTCATTTGAGTGGAACGACGCGATACGAAATTATAATTTCGGAGTATTAGGCTTGACAACTTTCGTGAGCATGAGAAGCAAACATTCTTGGCTATAACACTTATATGTGCACTTATTGTTTATGGCAGGGGTCGCCAACTGACGGATCGCGGTCCGCAACCGGACCGCCGGCCCATTTTGTGCGGGCCGCGAGAACACAGCAACTTGCACTACAGAGGACGTAATTTAATAATGTCTTGGTAACGTACAGTCAAAGAATTTAATTTGCAACCCACCTAAATACAGTCACCAGAAAAGCAAGCTAGAGCACGACTTTTCTCTCACTCGACTCAAAGTGGTAACGTTACTAGCTTTTTAACGATATTTCAAGCCCTATGCTATACCGCTACACCATCCATAGCGTAGGTGCATGTGTGCATGAGATAATTTAAAATTATACTTTTATATTTTAAAGGTTCTTCATAAGACCAGTTTGTTGTCTGTATGCCTGTTCGCCCATCCGTCGATACGCAAGGTCAGTAATACTTCCGTAAGACCCCTTTATGGTACACATCCCTTTACCCTTTCAACAAACTAGGGACCTGTCAATGAGTTTTCACTGTTTAAAAAAAAAATTACCCGTACATACAGACGGTGTGGAGTGACTTTGTCTTATACTATGCGACTTCAGTGGCGTCAGTCCTCAGACTAGGCAGGGGGACGTTGACGCGACACAATTTGTAATGCTTCCATTGACGTACAATAGACAACTAGACTCCCAATCACGCTCAAAAACTGTCCGAAGCAAAAGTCTGAACACGCGTCTATTGTTCAGAGTTTTGGTTGTTGTGTTTCGACCACGCTTTGATAACAATGTATATGTCTCTTTCGCACCGTAATCTTACTATTGAGAACAAAAGAGACAGGCAGGTTTCCAGCATGTGGCGTCGTGTCATTACTTCTCACGATCCTACGCCATTGATATTAAACATTACTGCCACGAAATAAGGTGTCAATTTGAACGAATATGTTAATGTTATCTGTCTAAGTCGATGTGTTGACACACACAACACATAGACAAAGCAACTCGGACGTTTCTTGAGGAACCTTTGTTAGCGACTGAGAGTCTAGTTGTTTATTGTAAGGCAATGAATGCTTACTATTCCTACCCTAAGAACCCTACACAGCACGCCCTAAGGCTACTTACTTGTTGATATGTTCCTTAGCAGCCGCAGCATCCGTGAAAGACTTGTACCTCGCTGTTGGTATCTGATGCCTGATCATGAAAGCCTTGGCCCAGTCCTTGTTGGCCTCTATCTGGGCCCCGGCCTTGGTGGGCCCGAAGCACTTGACACCCAGAGGGGCCAGGCCATCCACGATCCCGTTGGCCAAAGGATCCTCGGGGCCTACTACCACAAGGTCGATGGAGTTTTCCTTGCACCATTGCGCTAAAGCCTGGTGAATTAAAGGAATAATAAAAATTAAAGCGAGGTCAATCCTACTATCTTATCTTATTTTACTAATATTGATGATGTTAGTGAGCGTGTGTGTTTGTTCCTACTTCGCACTGAAACGCCTGGACGGATTTGGATAAAATTTGGAGTCAAGATAGCTCGTACTTAAGATTAAAACATAGGCTACTTTTTAAACCGGAAAATTGCAAAGTTCCCTCGGGTTGGTGATAAACGTGTCAAAGGTCGTAGCTGCGTAGAACCGCAACATAGAGAGGAAGTACTTTTAGCACAAATTTTGATTCTGCGCGGACGAAAGCTATTTTTTAATATAAACTTCAAAAGCTGCTTAACATTTTTCAACTATTGTATGGAATACTAGCTTTTGCCCGCGACTTCGCCCGCGCAGATACCGTCAGTGACGACATAAAGTATCCTTTGTTACTTCTAATACCTTCAAGAACATGTGTACAAAATTTCATAATGATCGGTGGAGTAGTTTTTAGAGTTAGTTTTCGGTGCGAAACCGTAACAAACAAACTTACATTCACAATTATAATATTAGTAGGATTAACAGTAATAAACAATTATAATCAGAGGATTTACAAGTATTTAAATTTAAAAAATCAGTTGAGTTGCCAACATCTAAGATATTGTTTATATATTTTAAGAAAACAATATGACATTATTTTGGTAGTTAAAGTAAAAAAAAAATAGAATGATGACACTGAAAAACTTTTTTGTAGTTAATTGCCTTAATATCAAATGATGAAAGTCTGAAAATGCATAGTACCTAAGTAAAGCATTTTCAAACAATATTATCATTTAGAACCAAGTTCAATGAAATTAATCATATGTTAAGGCCTAGGTCTTTGACCCTGACATTCTTTTAATGGAAAATTTATGTTAGATATCAAAAACTGAACAACAGATAAAAACATGTAAAAAAACTATTGTTACCAAGTTTTTTCATACATTATTGGTCTCCAGGGGTCTCTTATCGTTACATAATTTGTTTTTAAGTGCCACCAGTTAAGTGAGATTGTCATATGTATGAGCGTAGGATGAATTCACATACGAAGTTCAGAGGTTATCATTTACGCACTTAATGAGTGAATTGATCTTTAAAATTTAATTGACTTGTTTAACAAATAAATAACGTATTAAAACGACATTTAGATTTAGATGCAAGGGTTACATGTACCAAATATTGCTATATTTTTTATTAATTTTATAGTTTTACAGCCTAACTCAAAAGCCACTCAGAGGTATTAATAATGGTAATATAGTTAAGATATAACTTGAATTCAATTAATAAAAATTGTTAATTTATTTATTCATATACTTATTAATGTACCAGCATCAATGTAATGTCCCTTAATATGTTTATTTAATTGTCTGTGTGCTACAAATTGTACAGGTGAAATTTATTCACTCCTGGTTGTGAGATTCATTTCAAAATTGGTATATGGTGCAGGTTATAAGCTTACATAAAAAATATACAAACCACTTAATAACTCTCTCAAGGCTGCAGGAAAGATTAGAAAGTTTAAAAGACAAAAGGTATAGGTACTTTGCAGCTTAAGAGATACAGAAGTTTTTCATTTTATTCTTCCTATGCTACAATTATAATTTCGGTGAAGTGTCGAATTTTGAAGACTGAATTTACATTTCCATTTACCCTTCATTTAACAAAAAAAAAACTGATTCGAGTCTGTTGATTTTAAATCTCAACCTAAAAACGTATAAAATTCTTATTAGAAACTTACTGGATAATTTTTGATGTCGAGATCGACAGAAAGTACTTTGTTTGTTGTGGATACACCGACGCTTCCCGGCGCGCAGAATATTTGTCTCACGAACGGCGAGTCAGCCAGTTTCCAACACAAAGCATGCTCGCGGCCCCCGCTACCGATCACTAGTACGTTTTTCTGATCAACCATATTAAAATCGGCGGTCACAATAAATTGAAACCACTTGTTTACGCTAACAACGATCACGTGTTTAATTAATTCAATTTATAAGATCAATGCTACCAAAAGTACTTGGAAGTAGCTGAAGCTGTCGAGTTGTATTTCTTATTCGTGTTAAGATTTAATACAATTTAATTCATTACGATTTTATCATTTACTTTCCAAGACACTGTCGTCTCCAGCACGCGTAAACTTTCGAATGACGTTTCGAGTATTCGGTTCGAGTTATCAGAAACGGTCGCGTTCAGTTATCGGTGTTGAGTGCAAATGACAAAAGGTCAACTTCTCCAGTACCCTATGATAAAATTACATCATGGCATAAGCGTAGCGTAATAATATAAGCAATCATACGAGCGGCTAAATCATCTACAAATAAGTACAAGTGGCGTAAACAATAATCTTGTAACTAAGTCAACGTTATTAATTAAAATCGCTGACGTCGTTAAAGCAGTTATTCAACGACTGGTGGGATTTTTCAAACTTCAATGTATCTTTCTGTTAATAACTAATTAATGCGGTAAAGCAAGGTAGTGAAAGGCCGACTTTTGCCCAACTTTCATCCCTTCTAATTCCAAGCCTATTTAGCCTGGAGAATCAGCTGAAAATTTAAATTAGCTACCAACCACGCTAAACGAGGCCTTTAGAGGTAGGTCTTGTTACCTTAGGTTCTGCCTACCCTGTAAGGGATAAATGCCTGATTTATGTATGTATGTTTGTGTGCAATTAACTGAGACTGCTGTATTCAAAACTGAAAGTTAAATAGAAGTGCTTAGAAGATTTTTTTGAATTTCATCTATCATTTCCACAAAAAGTGTTTTTGAAGTTAGCGCTTTATTGAACTTAATGCTTCGTTCGTCGTTCCTTTAACTCAACATATAATGAACGCATTTATTAAAAAAAAAAACAAGTACGTTCCATAACCATAATTTCGTAATACAGAAAAAAAAGGTATCTTTATTTGTATTAGTCAATTAATTTAATTTAAATGGTTAGTATTTATAATGCCTTAGTATCTTGTAAATATTTAATTTTTAATTTGTCTTCTTGCTTTGAATCGTGTAAAACCGAATGATTGAATGATGTAAAAGTATAATGTTTCAATTGCATTTTGAGGAGTACGGAACGGTTACTAACATGGCGAATTTTATTCGTTCGTTCGTTTGTCATTTTACTGTGATGCTTGCTTTTGTGTAAAAAGTTGTGTTTTGTTGCGTTAAAATGGCTGACACCGGTCTACGTATGAATTTCGCTGCACTAAAGAGAGCAGATCCATACGCTCGAGAAATAATTGACAGTGCTACCCACGTCGCACTTTACACATTTGAGGAGAATGAATGGGAGAAAACGAACATCGAAGGAGCTTTGTTTGTATATAGTAGGAATGGGGAACCGTATCACAGTTTGGTGATTATGAACAGATTGAATACGAACAACTTAATCGAACCGGTATCGAAAGGGATAGAACTTCAGTTAAAGGAGCCGTTCCTGTTATATCGGAACGCCAAGTGTTGTATTTACGGCATATGGTTCTACGATAAAGACGAGTGCGTCCGTGTGGCCACGAAGCTAAATTCTTTGGTTAAGGAGTCTATAAAGCAAGCGCCTGCCGAGAACATACCGCAGACACCCGCTTATAGCTCGACGCCGTCGAACCCCCCGGTGGACATATTCGGCATGTTGAGTAAGGCTCAGGATGATTTTAATTCTAATAAGGGCATCGTGGCTGGCAAGAGCGATGCGCCGCCGTCGCGAGGGCCGGACATGGCGTCCCAGAGCGTGATGGACTTCTTTGCGAAGGCGGGCAGCGGCGCTGCGGTGCAAATGCCCGCGGTATCATCACTGCCGTCTCCCGGCATCTTCGGTCCGCGGCCCACCGACGTGCGAGAGGGCCCCGGCCTACTCCAGAGGCTCATGAGCAATCCTGCTCACTCCGTTGAACATATAGAAAAGCAGCAGCGCTCGGTTACACCGCAAGAGGTCCATAGTGCAAACGGCAACATCTCTTTAGACTCCTCGTTGAGACAAACCAGCGGATTCCAGTTGAAGTCTACCCCCATTGAGAAAAATTGTCAACCTCAGAACCAGCAGAGGATATCCGGTATTAAGAAAGGTCAATTGCTAGGTGGGTTAGATACAAATGGGCCAATACCCCTGGAGAATGAATTGAATCTAATGCATATATCTTCACCAAAGACTACTTCCCCACCGGCAGCTTATTTGAACCAATCACAGGACATCAGCTTTTTAGACAAGGGAATTTTTCCTTTGAACAACTCTCTGCCATCTCAGTCCAAGCCAGCGCTGATGCCTCCAACAATGTTCACAGCGAGTGCTGGTGACAACCATGCTTCTCCCGAGCCTTTGAACAGGAACCAGCTGCTCCAAGCCTTCAATTACCTGCTGAAGCACGACTCCGACTTTGTCAACAAGCTGCATGAAGCCTATGTAAAGTCCTTTTCAGAGAAGACATTCTCCGTGTCATAAAACCTCATTCTTCATGACTAGCAACTGAAGTGGCCAGTTGCTGCACTGTACAGTTGTAATTTGAAGTATAAATCCTCTGAAACATGTGTAGATTCCTAGTTTTGTAGAAACTCATCGTTTGGACAGACTATTCGTAAATAAGTTTTAACCTTTGACTGTCTATACCTGTATAAAGAATGAATTTTAGTGACATGCTTTAGTCTTGAATCTTGTAAATGATTTCTTGGAAAGCTGTTTGTGATATTTGTATTGGCTTCTTAGGTTACAGCTAAATCTGGCAACATCTAAACTGTCATTATCTAGTTTAGTTACTATATTAGTTCATTGCAATATTAAAATAATTCAGAAAGAATTTCAATGACAATACTTATTTTTCTAAGGTATTTTATCTCTTATGAATGTTTAAAAGTTTATTAGCCTATTTATGTTGGTTGCAATGGGCTTGAGTAAGGACATCTAGTTATTTGTTTGTAATAAGGACGGCAAATTTGCTATATCTTTACAAGAATTATCCGTTAACCTGCACCTTAGTAGATACGCATCAGTTCTTAGTCTAACTGTATGTTTACGAAATTGATGTTTGGTAGTGATCTATGATCGTTTCCCACTTGGAGTTTAGATTGTTCATTTGAAAACTATTCTTTTGTATACAGGGCATATCTGAATCTAGTTGGATTTTATCCTATTCTATTATCTTTGTGATTTGTATGCCATGTAGAAAGACTTTGGTTATACCAAAATGTGATCCCCTTGCCTACTGTTGTTTGTGGTATTAAAATACTTGTTTTTGAGATTGTATTTATCTTGAACCGTATTCAACAGTTTTTGTAGGGGATAAGGGAGCCAGCGATTATTACCAGTGAAATAATGATTGGGTGTTGTATTAGAAACTGATGTTCCTTTTATTTTGTCATTATATTAGTGAAGCTGGCACTCCCTGTAACATGTTACATTACTTTTGCACGTGTAGTTTACACATTTTGTTAAAGAGTATAAAAATATCTACTTTGAATTCTTAAAGAATTTCTATGGAATATGACATCTGTTTCCTGTAGCGCCATAAATTATGGTTGATATGAGGTCGTTACAATCTTTGGCCTTAGCTATCGAATTTTAATCGGAAAACGGAACGATACAAAATATGGCTGTTGACATTTGATTGATATCCCATATTTTTTTAAAGGGAGCATATAAAATATTAGGATCACCTATTTTGGCCTGTCATACTAAATGCAATATTAAATCTGTTACACAGTAATGTTATTTCCCCATGCTCCCTAATTAAAAGCAACTCATGTTTTCCTTATGTAATAATCAGACATTGGACAATTCTAATTACATCAAAATAGTCTCAAATTAAATTAAAGGGTTCATGAATATTGTTTTTCTCTTATTTATTTGACTTAACCTGTGTGCGACACGATTTTCCAATTTTTTCAATTTTTTTCAACAGCGTTTTGGATAATAAATCCTGCAAGTAATTCTTCAAAGTTGTCAATGCAATTTTAACCACCTTCAACAAAAATTATGTATGTATGTAAACTCTTTACTGTGCAAAATAAACAATACAATTGACAAACACTGAGATACATGCACAAAGGCGGACTTATCCGCGTTTTAAAATTAATTTAATTACCTGAAACCTTGGTCTAAAATTTGTTAGAATCATAAATTAAGTATACCACATTTCAAAATCAAACGACCACTACAAGTTGGTTAGACTTGCAAGATTTAGGGCCCGAACTTTAGATTGCAAGTTAATCAAAACCGGCCAAGTGCGAGTTGGACTCGCGCACCGAGGCTTCCGTGAAAATTCGCGAAGTTACTATAAAATCCAGTGTTAGCAGAGCCCTGCTCCTGAGCAAAATGTATGCAGTGTGAGGTCATTTCACATTGGTTATTTACATAGACAAAAATATTGTTTTTAATATTTGTTATAGCGGCAACAGAAATACATCATCTGTGAAAATTTTTGCTGTCTAGCTATCACGGTACAGGAGCCGGCCCCAGGGCCCGATTTTTGAAAGCACACCACTCGAAAATAGTGTAAATCAGCTTATATCTACAAAACTACAGCTCTAATCAAGGCTTTGACTAGTTCACAACATTAATGAGAGCTGCGATTGTCTTCTATGCTACTCGTATTTCAAATTCGCCATTTTTCACCACTATCGAGTGGTATTTTCACACATGTGCTTTCAAAAATCGGCCCACTGGTGACAGACGAACAGACGGACAGACAGCGAAGTCTTCGATACTAATAGGGTCCCTAAAAACAGTCAACTGCCGTTCCAATGATAATCAAAAATTTTCTCGCCACTAAGCCCCATCACCGTCAGTTTAGAATTCTCATAAATAAATAATGAAGTCTTGTTGAAGCTTACGCATAATTGTTTGTACAGGTGTATTAGATATTATGTAAAACAAAACGTTGCTAACGCGTTCACGTAAACGTCCCTAAACATGCGTTCAAAATAAACAGCGCCACTGGCGGTACGTAACGGTAACAATCAAATTTCAGGAGGGCTACTCCGAAATTCGATTTTCAAAGTTCGTATCGCACCGTCACTCTCACTCTCGAATTAATGACCATTAGTGTGAGCGGGACGGCATGAAACGAACTTCGAAAATCGAATTTCAGAGTTTAAGGGCAGCCTTTCAGCGTGAGCGTGTTCGAGTTTTTTTTTTATATGTTCGAGACTAGTTCGAGACTACAAACGGGGGCGCATTTTTTTTTTTCAATAAACTGTGCCGAAAAGGTCTGGCTGTTTATACTACATCAAGGATTGAGTATTGAAAAAAAAATGGAATCGAATTCAAACTCCCACTTCCTATTGTGAGTTACGGTGAAACGGTGACTAACCACGAAGCGAGAAATATCGAAATAAAACAAAAGAATTAATAATCATACTTATATTTTACAGAACCATGTGTATCCAGTATTATATTTAAAGTTCGACCTTATGTACAAGTCCCTAGAGTAGAGGTCTAATTTCACAATGTTAGAATTTTTAACATTATAGACGACAGACAACCATCTTCCGTCGGCACAATATCTTATTCTAAGTATTTGGTTTAAAATTAACACAATCAATATTAACTATTAAGTTGTAAAGTAACAGTTCTTGTAATCTCATATTCCTTTATGAATAAATTCAGTAAATCAATGCACGTACAAATAGTCTTGAATACATTCTAACATTTTCATTTACCAGTAACAAGGTATTCCGAAATTCGATTTTCGAAGTTCGTATCACACCGTCTCTCTCCCACTCCTATTATTGACTGTAAGTGTGAGCGGAATGGAGTAGGCCTTAAATCACCAGGAGCTATATAGATGCTATATATTTTTTAACACCCGAACATCTGAGCTATCTGAACAAAATAGCTAACTTATTTTTTATTAGACCCACAATCAAATACTTTAATAATGAAATAATTGTTTTTACAGACTCTTTGGAAAATGGGGTAGGTTCAGAAAACAAAGTTTAAAATGTATAGGTAATGGATTAAAATACATATAATATATAATGTTTCAAAATATATAATATACTTTAAACTTTATAAATTTTAATACGTACCTGTTGTGTGTACAGTCAGCCAAAGTTGTTAAAAAAGCCGTGGTGGTTTGACCTACGGCCTCTCAAGCAAAGGCAAGAGATTTTCGATGAAGGAAACCATCGCGAGGAAAACTGGACACAACTCAAAGCAATTCAATGAAACGTGGGAACTATAGACCAAACTCTCTCATCCTCAAAGGAGAAATGGTTCTATGGTTCTATGGCAACCCATGGACCGCTTTTGAAAGTAAATCACTCGAAAGTGACGACAAATTGTGCCGAATGAAAACAGGTTTAATTAACCTCCTGAGTTCCAATGTACTATGCAGAGGACATAATACAAATTTTAAAACCATTTGACGTACGACAACCTGTAGGCAAGAGGTAGTAAAAAAAATTACAGCTCCAAATAAATCTCATTGTCTAATCGTCAATTTTATTCAAAATGTAGTTTTGTAGCAATACACGGTTTTATATTTCCAAATGGTCAACAATCTGGTCTCAGATATGATATAAAATCGAACAGTATACTTTCAAGAAGACTTCTATCCCCACTGTCTCACTTACCGCTGTCCCTTTCTTACTAAGCGAACCGAACAGGCTAAAATTCACACGGCAAGTGATATCATTCTGTGTAATACAAACATGGCAACATCCTTTTCGCACCAATAGAGATAAAAAAGGAGGCACTGATCCACAAATATCGACGAGCTAGCTGTGGCCCATTTCTCGAAGTTACAAGTTACAATTTAAAATTCTAAACTAGCAACATTCGTCAAAAACTCAACCATTGATTGGTTGGACTAATGTTGCCAGCTTGTACTTGTAAAGTTGTTACATGTAACTTCGTGAAACGGGCCACTGGTCCATACTCGTACAATCTTGAATACTAATATGCAATAATTCATAACCTAGAAACAATTATTAAACTTAATCTACAATTTTAAATAAATGGCAGTGATAGTTATAGAATAGGGAATGAATTGACGAATTAAAAAAAATAAAACAAAACAACTGCAAGTTTTAACGTTTAATTCTCCGAACAGTGCAAATTGGCTCCATTACTTTGTACAAAATGCATATTAGTAAACAAAATCGATTAAAAATTATCACTTAGTTACACAGATTTAAAGACTATAGCATAGATAGATAACCTTCCCGCCGCCACCGGCTTGATATGAACTCAGTAGATGCAGTGCAAAACACCTTCGTTTGACAAGACAAAGTTGAAAGTAGTGACTTAAAATATGCCTGGCGGTGAAAAGGTTACGTGAACAGAGCACATCAGTCGGTTCTGAGATCATAACGTGTAACGCGTTCACAATCTCTTTCTATCCTCATCTCATACCATACGACAGAATAAAATGGTGAATTATTGTGATTCCAGGGGCCTTACACAATTTAGCCTTTGTGTCCCGTCTCTCGGAGTTACAAGTAAAAATTTTACAAGTGTGTGTGTATCATACAGTCTGTTTGCCTAGACTTAAGTCTGAGGCGCAGGTATACGCTGATTCGTTTACTATTTTGATAGTTTGTTGCATTTTTTAACCGTGTTTATATTGTACTTTTGAAACTACCTAATGTAAACAAACTATTAAATAAATCTTTTTTTAAAGTGTAAACTAGCAACATTGGTCAACTCCCAACCACTGATTGGTTGATGGGACAGTGTTGCTAGTTTACACTAGTAAATTGTAACTTGTAGCTTCGAGAAATGGGGCACTAGTTTTACTCATCCTGGTTATAACTAAAAATTGAAATTAGTAAGAAGTAGTATTGTGTCTGACCAGAAATAAGATTAGAAATTAAAATTTGGTATCGTAATGACCTGCTCGCACTTATAGCGTTGCATACTAGAGCGAGATGGACTATATATAATAATTATGGAGTAGACCTCCACGTATTTCGAGTTGACACTACCTTTTGATTTACTGTCATGTTATGTGAAAAGTTTGATCATTGCATACCACGCAATAACGGCCTTCGAAAATGTGAAAAAAATACACCCTACTACTTCTAACTTACTACAACCAGACTAAGTTAGAGCAGGCCCAACTGATGTCCGCTATTGTCATCTATCTACGCTTGGCATAAATCTGAGCTTAGGTCGTCGGATTAAACAGCCTGGTGTCTATGATATACTTTTTAAAAAGGTCAACCCCTGACTGATATCCCGGGAACCAAAGTGATCATTCCTTATCACAACTGAATCAGTATACTTTGTACATGATTTAAGTAGCAAACTACTCTATTGTCATTATTCTGTTCGATCACAGCGTGACTTAAAAAAAGAATAGTCCCGTCAATGTGATTTGCCGACATCGAAACTATCCTACCCTCATTTTTTTTCTCCAATGTCATCGAAATTCGGTTTCTACAGTACAAAATCATAATTTGATTACAACACTAAATTACAAAAAAAAGAGAGATCGTTTTTTAAACATACCGAAAACTGGGCAAACCACTGGAACTGTTTACATAATATTTACAGTTTTTTTTTCACTGGGAGGTAAAGGGGTTGCGTTCGTTAAAAACATCATTTTCTAAAATTCAATTCGTCATTTTTCAGCATTACATATTATCGTAGCGAATGGTCCAACAAAACCGGTTCACCAAATTCAACTAACTATCAATTAAACCTTAATTTTAATTAATTAATAGTGTCCGACCGAAACACGATTTTTAGCCGAAACCGAAACCGAAACCGAATATTCGGTTTTTTTCTGATTTCGGCCGAAACCGAAACCGAAACCGAAATTTTGAAGACCTATCAAAATATTCAAAATTACTATACAAATCGTAAGGAAAAGGTTATTGCAAGGATTTCTTATATATATGAGAACAGTTTCTTTTTTGTTAAAAAAAATAAAAAACATAATTACACAAACGGATAACTCACGTATAAAAAGTCGAGTGATGCTCGACATGTTTCGGACTATTTCGTAGTCGACTTTTTATACGTGAGTTATCCGTTTATGTGTAATTATGATTAAGTCTCACGGTAGTTTCATGTTGAAAATAAAAATCGATTATTTTTAATGAAAATAGATATAATTAGACTATACCTACCCGGCCGAGCGCGCCCGAATTAAGCCGAGTGCTCCCGATGCATAAGGCCGCGAAGTAATTTCGGCCCGGCCGAAGGTTTCGGCCGGATTCTGGCCGAAACCGAAACTTCGGCCGAAATCACTTTTTTGGCCGAAATTGGCCGAAACCGAAACCGAAACCGAAACTTCGGTCGGAAACTATTAATTAATCAAACATTTAATTGACTCCGAGAAAATAATGTTTTTAATAATTTGCAAATTATTAGTTTGAGCAGAGCACCTCACAATTTTAAAAAATACATATTTTCAGTACGACAGAGTACGTAAAAAAATTTGACAGATAGCTAAAGTGGCGCCCTCATTTCATTTCTACTCTATTGTCGTGTTAATATTCAATTATTACTTACAAGGTGTCGTTAAAATTATTCTAGCATATTCCAGCACTTGCTTGGGTTATTTTGAACACTCCTGTAAACATTTCTCATTGCTACTGTAGTGACACTTCGAACAACCAATTTTTTTTTTCATGTTAAAGAGGCCAGACAAACGAACTAGTGGGTCACCTGATGTTAATGCATGGAAACATGTCAAGAACACTTGAAAAATACCTAAAAATATTTACAAGGTCCGTCAACTAACCCAATTACCCGGTGGAAGTATTCCTGATAAATTTTGCGACACAATGTATATCTACCAATATAGTCCGCTATGGTCTACCATTCAGTCCAATTAACCTTTTCGCCGCCACGTCAACGTCAACGTCACCCGCACGCCAGACTTCTTTATTGCGATGCCTCAAGTTGAACCTAAACTCAATTGAACGAAGGTTGCTATTGCACTGAAGTAATGGACGTATATGTCGTTGGCGTCGAAAAGGTTCAGGAATAAACGGACGGAAAATTCCGTTCAGTCCTATTAGCAGGCGAGACAAAATTAAGCTTGCTCGTCCGTAACCAAGTTACATAACCGGCCTTTTTGAAATCAATGTAGGATAATTAATTCGGATTAATTTAGGTTTAAGTGCGGCGGGGGTAGCCCTTGGGCCACCCCTAAGCCGCGAACATGTTTGTTTCAAAAAAAAATTGTAAATGTCAGTGAAAATTAGAACACATAGAAAAATCCGAAAAGTAAAGCTATGGCCGGAATCAAAACGGATCCTCGTCATGTCCTATTAGGTAGACCAACACGGACTTAGCGTATCTAGTCTGTAAGCTAGACATTAGTTTCGTGTACCCATGAGAGTAAACGAGATAGCAAGATCATTCCCTTCTCACGCTCACGGAGTGTCTACGAAGTCAATGCTAGCAGATACAAAAACTAGATAAATAATTTTCATTAGTCCATTTTTATGACAATATAATATCCATTTTAACATGGTATAAAAGTGAGGTGCTTAGTTTTGAAACATCATTGTTTTAGTACAGGTGGGTCACTGCAGGTTTAATTCTAAAACCGGGCTTCTATCTCTCTCGCACAATTTAGAGCGAGACAACGATTAACAATAAGAAGTTTTCATACAAATAATGTTTGCGTATAAAATTATAACTTATTTACAGTTTTGATCCACTAATATTTAAGTAGCATGGATTTTTAATAATATAATATTGAATACTAGATTTTACGCGTGACGTAGTCTGTACAGAATTGGTCTTACTCAGAGACGCTGATTAACTTACTAATAAACTATTAAATGCGAATACATGCTCAGATTTCACCGATTTATTGCTTGCAAAAGTTCGTATCGTTTTTTAAAAATAAATTTCTACATAATATGAAAGAAAGTCATCCACCGCGTCTGTCTGTTCGAAATAAAAAACTACTAAACGGATTTTGATGCGGTTTTCACAATGTACAGTTGAGGAAGGCTTACGTATAAAATTTGTAAAGGTTTTTTTTGTAAATTGTTATGAAATATGACGATAGTTGTGGCAAAGCCGTGTTATTATCTACATTGCACGCGAGCGACGCCGGGGCGGGTCGCTAGTATAGTCCATAACCACACGAACACACAAAGTCATGGAGAATCCAGCATTAAATTAAGTATTAAACAAAATTCACGGATAAGTCCCAATTCGCAGTTGAGCTATGCCCGACACGTTTCGACCACTCCGTGGATCCTTGTTCAGTGAAAAAAAAATTTACTATTTTTTTTAAATCGTTCTCTCCGTAACGGAAAGCGTAGAAATATTTAAGTAGTCCATATAAACACCAAACAATATTCGTACGAAACTATCTTATTCATAGGTCGCCCACTAACATTAACAGTCACGAATATACACAGTTGTATAAGCGTTCACTTTTCAAGTACGAAAAAACTAAAAAAAAAAAAAACTTAAAAACAAACATACTCAACTACACTTTTAATCTATTATGTATAGAATACGCGACGACGTTTTAACGAGTGAAATAAATAAGTCCCTGGACGCTGTCGCCCATTTTGTACAAAAGCCGTCCACATCTGAAAAAAAAAAAAAAAAACTTTTTTATATATTTTTTTTTTTAAAAGTACTTGTTCTTGCCGTGGTACACACATACATACATATATCACGTCTTTATCCCTTACGGGGACAGAGCCTAAGGCAACAAGACTTAAAGGCCACGTTTAACATGATTGTGGGCGTATAGGCGGAAAGGGGAATCAAAATAGTGATGGGTTGCTAGCCGCATCGCCTATAACATAAGTAAATGTTTTACTTTATAAAACACTAGCTGTTGCCCGCGACTGCGTACGCGCATAAGCTGCATAAGCGATAATGTAGGATTCTAACGGTGAAAGTATTTTTAAAATCAGTCCAGTAGTTTCGGAGCCTATGCAATGCAAACAAACAATCAAATCTTTCCTTTTTATAACATTAGTATAGATTCCTCTTGCAATGTTAGTTTCTTGCGGGGAAAAATTACATGATATTTGCCTAAACCCCCCCAACGTGAGATAGAGTCAGATTTGGTACGACCCTACACACCTTTTGAAAGATTTAACTCTAAAGATCTGACTCGCTCGCAATCGCCATAGTGTTCATTTTGACAGCTCTTGTATGAATGTGACAGCTAGCCGATTCCGACGCCAATTGTCAGCCCATACAGTCATGAACTGTCAAAATGAACACGATGGCGATGGCGAGCGAGTTAGCTAATAAGCCTACTGATCCAAATACCTTTCACATACATACATAATATAATAATAAATAGTATAAAATAAAGTCGCTTTCTCTGTCCCTATGTATGCTTATATCTTCAAAACTACATAACGGATTTTTTTAATAGATAGTGATTCAAGAGGAAGGTTTTTTTGTATAATTCTACGCAGACGAAGTCGCGGGCAGAAGCTAGTACATACATAAATCACGTCCTTATCCCTTACGGGGTAGACAGAGCCTAAGGTGACAAGACCTAAAAACCACGTTTAGCACGTTTACCTCCCACGGATGTCTTTATTACGCTCACATTCCAAACGAAAATGTATAAATTTAAATATACGGATGCCATCTCACAGTACCCCCCACGGCGGCGTTGGCGTACTCACAGTACTACCACAGGCGGTGCAGGTGCAAGTTGCGCGACAGCACGGAGCGCACGTCGTGCGTGAACCGCAACGCGTCCAGCACCGGCAGGAGGTTCAGCAGCGCAGAGTCCAGCGGGTCCGAGAACCACGACTTTATTGGTATCGCGTTATCTGTGCGATAAAATAGTACATTACTGTCTAGGCCAGGAAGTAGGCAATTGCTGGCTGAGCATTGGTTTAAACCGTTTAATAATACGAAGCCAGCGATGCTATTGTGAGCGAGACAAGTATAGTGCTTTTCTCAAAAATCGAAAAAGAAAACAACAAAAATAAATGAAAATGTAATTGACATAAATTATTCATTATTTTGCTTTGCTGCCTTTTCTATCAATGGCATTTGAAGAGAGTATTTTTCTACCCAGAACATCTAAAGCTACTTCAGACACAGATAAACACGTTGTCCTACTAGCTTTTTTCTTTTAATTTGGTGTTTTAAGTCTTGTGCCTTTATTTTATATACTGGTGATTTGCATTTTTTTAAAGTTAATAACTAGACAGTAATAGAATTCAATTACGAATGACCGAGCGAAAAGCGAAATGCGTTTTCATTTCGCGCAATCCCGAAACTGTATCAACAATCGCACAAATGGCATTGCATTTTTAAATCAAAAATCATATCAACCCTGTGTCAGTTTAATAGGTCAATTTCGATTGGTTACATCTAGAACGTCACGATGACAGTGGCATTAGCGAGAGACATCTTTAGTTTTTTTTTTTAATTTTTGAAATCGAATTATGACACAGAGTATGGCAAGTCTAGTAAGATCTAGTAAGTGTCATTGTCTCACCTGGAAAGTCCCGGTAGGCTCCGGGCGAGTTGTCCAGGATAAACACCCTGTTTAGGTCGTCGCATATCGACGACAGGTTTTTGGTGTAAGAGCCGTGCTCTGCTGTGCAGTGTTGTCTGTGGACGAGGCACGATTTTAAGTCAAAAAAGGCTTTTTTTTTATCATAGCCTCGCACTCTTGCCGCGTTTAACCACACAAGCCGATTTAAAAACGAACATTTTACAAAGTAGTAAAACTGCCTACTTTGTAATTCAAGTTCTTTAATCAAAATGACAAAAACCGAACACTATGAATTAATATTGTTACATAAGAGCACACTCTCAACTTTTGAATGGTGGGAAGAACCAGATGCCTTTGCCTAACAGCGGAGTACTTAAAAAAAAAAACTGTTGTACCTGTAAAACCGTCTGCGCAGAATACCGCGCCCGTTGTCGAGTTTATCGGCGACGGCGGCGCCATAAATCTCCATAGAGGCAGTGAACACCACCAGCTCGTACCACTGGGACACCTGAAACAACCGCCACAGACTATAAAAATGGGGATATGCTACAAGTGCTACAACACTATCCCACTATACTCGGTTTTTGAATGACCAGATTTTTTTTTCATTATTTTTGGCCATGGCTGCAGTGTTCTTAAGACGGGTTCAGAAAAAAAAAGAAGATTTGCAGAACTTAATGGCCAGTTACCCCATACATTATTCCTGTCAAAAATTTCATTCAAAACACCCTAAAAATCCGCGCATATCTACACTAAATATTATAAAGAGGAAAGATTTGATTGTTTGTTTTGAATTGGCTCCGATCGAAACTACTGGACCGGTTTGTTTCTAATAATGAAGACTTTCTGTTTGAAAGCAGAGTATCAGATCACTTTGGCTTTGAGTTCTATCGATCAACCCGTTTATCTAATCGCGTTTTGGAAACACCAAAGTCTATGCAACACCATCACAATCAAAATTCTCAAGTCCTAAAAATATACTGATCGCGAGCAAAAGCTGTTAATCCCAGAACTGGCTCGTAGTATTTTACACGCATTACAAGTCTTCATTCACAAAGCTTCAGTGTTAAAATAAAAACTAATGAATGGGGTAATAAAAACCAATGCCACTAAGCCAACACGTGTCCGCCGCATATGGCATGTTATAAACAACATCTTAATATAGCATCAGTTCTGTGTAGAGCCAAATAACTTGATGTTCGTGTACAAATTCTATAAAGCCACAATGGCACCACATTGGCTCATTATTAATTTATAGATTGCTTGTTTCTTGGCGTTACCGAGAAGCAGCATACTTGCCAAAAGAACATAGGTCTAAGTCCTGCTCAGACTCGCGCACCGACGGGTCTGTATAAACTCGGCGAATGTATATAAAATCCAGTATTAATAGAGCCCTGCCTCCGAAGCCAGTGACGAAGACAAACATAAAAATATTCTACGTTCAATTATTGTTTTTTTTTTTATCTTATATTCTTCTTCTTCTTCTTACTTGTGGCGTTTCAAGTCGCCAATGTCAAAGTAACAAAAATATAATTTAAAAAATCTTGTGACAAAATGTCGGCAACGTTGTACGGTAAAGGTCAAAGACCCCCCTCTCCACCCTGTCGGGCTCTTAGCCAACGGTCAATGATATCCCTTAGAAACTGCCAGGAAATCATTAGCCGATGCCCAGGGTGCACCGGATCAAGCACTGCTCTTCCCCCCGGACGGATCCAAAAAGGAACCGCAGCTCTTGACCACACGTGGAGGTAACCCGACTCGCACCCCTATCTTATATTTAAAGAGGCTTTAGTACACAGGGGTGACTCTGTCAGCCTCATGGGAGGACTCCAGAAGATCGGAAATTACTGTTATTGTTAATGTATAGGTAACAGAAATACTAATATAATTCATGGGGTAGAATAGAGCCTGGTGACAGACAGACCGATAGACGGACAGTAGTCTTAGTTATAAGGTTCCGTAGAAACTTTGGGTAAGGAACAAAAAGGTTAAAATTTACTCACAATGTCCAAAAAGTAATCGACATGTGGCCGTTTGTGCACAAAGAATCTGACGGGGTGCTTGTCTATGGTGACCTTCAGTACGAAGTCAGGCGGAGTGCCCGGCTTCACCGTCGGCCGTATCATCGCATCATGATGCGAATGGATCAAGGTTTCATCCAGGTCCAATACCAGCATTTTTCTTCTCACTAGGCCTGAAACGAAGAGTTTAATGTGTTAACTGTGATTAAGTTTAAATATTACCTTGTATTTTACTGAGTAGTCCCTTGGAGAAGCTATAATAAAGCAGGGGTGGCCAACTTGATAAGACCCAAGATCTCCTGTTTACTAACGAAACCCTGTGTGATCTACCAATTACATACTTCATGAAACCTTAAACCAGCAGTTGGGGAATACGTTGCACAGTCTGGTCCACATATTTATATTTTTTGCCTTGCCGCGATCGACTGGACTAACAGTCGCTCGCGACTGTTGGCCACCCCTGCTATAAAGAGTACAGAGACCAAACAAAATGGATAACCTTACTTTGCTACCATACAACATAGTGAGGAGCGTCGCATCGTCGGAGCATTAAGTATCTAAGAATGCTTCGGAGTGGTGAAACACTTGTAGCATTATTTATTGTGTTTGTGGGTTGGTTGTGGGTTTGCAGATTATTTCATTTTATAAAGCGGAAGAAGTGCAGCTGCTTTGCACAAATTGACTTCCCAAATTATGAGTGGCAAGTTAGGTTATCTATTAAATTTTACATGGACCGTGAAGCATACCACGTCGCGACGCCTCAATGGTTTGCAATACACCCTGGGACGTTTGGGAGCCCCTGATTGTGTGACAGACATTATCATTTGTTTCTTAACCCTGAGTTAGAAGTTAAGTCAGAGTTAAACAGGTCTATCTTAGTCAACTTGTACATTCTTATTAGATTGAAATGATACAATATTCTAGTCTAGTACAATAGAAATAAAATACAAACAATATAAAAAATAGAAAGATATTATAGATTATATATATACATCATGTTTTGTGTGAGGGAACTAGACTACATATTTGAAAGTCAAGAGCTGTTTGCGCATGAATAATGAATTTCAATGGAAACCATAAAGTTTATGACATAAACAATACAACATTTTTTTTGAAACTATGAGTTGGGACCCACAGGTATGCAAATTTTAGATGAGGCCCCATAAACGTAAGTATATTTATAACTCTTTCTGTAATATGTACAAGGAAAATATATTTTTAATAAAGTCTCATTTAACAATTTATACAGCTAAGTCAAGTAATCTGGTTAAGAATTAAATCAATTTATTTTAATTGATTGAATCAGGTGTTAACAAACTCTATCAATTATTTGCTACTGACTGGCATGTATGTACAGTCAAGGGCAAAAATATAAGCATGCAAGACCTCAAAAAAATCTATACACCTTTATGCCATAAACAATAAGGCTAATGACACATACATATATTTGACATGATGACTGTATAGATATTTATGCCCTCAACTGTACTATTTATAATGTTAGTTACTGCTGCTATATTAATACTTAGATTCATCACAGATATTGTTGCTTGGGTCATTCTTATTGCATGGAAGTGGGGAAGGGACAAAAAACTGCATTATTTTCGTCACAAGAATATTTTTAGTAAATATGGCATAGTCTAATGGAAGTATTGATATATCTGATGTTTAATACTAGCTAACAAAATATAATATTGAAGGGTATTTTGCACATGCAAGTCCCCATTGTTCAAGTCTAGCATGAATGGTTTGATAAGATGAATTATGTGCCCAAGTTGGCATTTATCAAGTGATTTAAGACTTTTTAAAATTAAGAGTGTTAGTGCATAAACATGTTTGGACTTGTTTACATCAATAAAAGCTTTGTAGACTAGGAAATTAGTAAATTGCACTGAATAAAATAAGGAGATAAACATTCATACATATTCAGGATAGCATTAAGGATATTTTTAGCAAACAGATAAAGAGGAATTAACCTCTGATATAGCACACAAATTTCGATATAACATGCCCCTGATAAGGATAAATGGAAATCTAGTATGATTTGCATTAACATTAGAGATAAAAAGAACAAAAGCAGATAATACTTACTTAGCCTATGTCGAGATACTGGAGACAGAGGGTACACTTCATACTTGACAGATTGGTACTGAGCCAACTGAAATGAAACCACGTGAATGTATAGACGCCTGCGCAAATACAGTAAAACACAACATTAGAACACAAACTCATAATTACCGCTCGGTATTGCTTCTTAAACATATAACAAACACAACTCCATACTTTGGAAGCGAGCAGCATAAACGCGCGAAGGCCCATTTGCAATTGTTTCAGCATTTGAATTGTTTACCAGTTGATCAATACTTGATAATCAGACGAAGTTTTAAACAAAAGAGTACGGAACGGGATCATTGACGGCGTAATTCAAAGCAAAATCTATTGAATCAAGTGCCGAAAACATCTAACCCGCCATGACATAATCGACCCAATTCTCGCACCACAAGCAAAATAGAATTTTAGCCTTTCAAATTGGATTTGTCTGTGGTTTTAGTGACGTGCCACTCCATAAACAAGATTCAAATTCATTAATGATAAATGGATAAAAATGATTCTTATTAATTAGTAAGTTTATTGGGTCTTTAACCACAGCAAAGATTTTATAAAAATTTAGCTATTAAAATAGGATTAAACAAAATAATGACACATATTATTGCAGTTTTGTCATGACAAGACTGCCTAAAATAATTGCATTTCTGAAAATTAATTTATTATCTGTTGTCGGTATCAGTGGTTGGAAACTTCTATATAAAAAACTGATGTATGGCGATGGTCTACAACTTTAGCCAACCTTTAGAAATAGTTTTTTATTGGTGGCAACACTTACTTACTAGTTGTCAACATGACAAAGACGTTCGACTCGAAAGACGTTAAGACATTTTAATTTTTCTTTTTCACTTTAATTCCAAAGTTATCATCGGTTTTACTTGAACAATGATAATTTATTCTCTGGTCAAAGAGAATATAATCACTACGCTTTAAGAGACGGAACTTCATACTAATAATTTTCTGAACGTTTTGTATGACGATGGTCTTAGTTATGTACCAACATAAGAAAAATGAAATGTTGCCACACCAAACTAAGTTAAGAAGTTTATAATGTAGTGCTGTGAAAAACCGCTATTAGTGATTTCCACAACCGGTAATAATCGACACAGAAACTACTATTCCTATAGCCTAGTATTTTATGTGGGGTAAGAAATTAAACAAAAACGAGTTTAGGTGTACATTTAATTTATTTATTTACTAATACATATATTTTCATACATTTTCATGAGGAACTGACTTAAAACACTATCTTTTACAGACCAATATTAGTTCATTTTTTTACGCATTACAAAATATTTTATATACTTAGGCACAGGAAATAACAAAAAACGGATTTACATTTCTTACTTATTACTTTAAATGCATAAGACAAGGTTTATTCTGTATTCTGAGCCCCACAAACACTTTTTGAGCAACAGTGTTGAGAGCTTGGAACAAACTCCCAGAAGATGTAGTCTCAGATATTACCTATTATTTACGAAATTATTATGCTTAGTTAGGGTCTTTCCACATCTATAGACGCGGAATTGGCTTTAGCCGGTCAAAAACGCTTTATGTCCACTCAATAAGAGCGAAAAATACGTCGATCGGAAAACTGGCAAAGAATCCTCCTCTGACGCTTTCTTTGACGCCACATATTTCACAGTGTCTGCTTTTACCAGCCATTATGCGACACTATTGTAAAATACCACGAGTCTATATCTCACAAACACCACGAGTCCCTATCTCAAAAACAATACGAGTCTGTCTCTAAAATAACACACGAACACACTTAATTGAGCGGAGGAGCAAATTTGCTCAACTCAACGCTTCAAAACACTCAAAATACCAGAGAATAAATTATCATTGTTCAAGTAAAACCGATGATAACTTTGGAATTAAAGTGAAAAAGAAAAATTAAAATGTCTTAACGTCTTTCGAGTCGAACGTCTTTGTCATGTTGACAACTAGTAAGTAAGTGTTGCCACCAATAAAAAACTATTTCTAAAGGTTGGCTAAAGTTGTAGACCATCGCCATACATCAGTTTTTTATATAGAAGTTTCCAACCACTGTCTCTGGTATTTTGAGTGTTTTGAAGCGTTGAGTTGAGCAAATTTGCTCCTCCGCTCAATTAAGTGTGTTCGTGTGTTATTTTAGAGACAGACTCGTATTGTTTTTGAGATAGGGACTCGTGGTGTTTGTGAGATATAGACTCGTGGTATTTTACAATAGTGTCGCATAATGGCTGGTAAAAGCAGACACTGTGAAATATGTGGCGTCAAAGAAAGCGTCAGAGGAGGATTCTTTGCCAGTTTTCCGATCGACGTATTTTTCGCTCTTATTGAGTGGACATAAAGCGTTTTTGACCGGCTAAAGCCAATTCCGCGTCTATAGATGTGGAAAGACCCTAACTAAGCATAATAATTTCGTAAATAATAGGTAATATCTGAGACTACATCTTCTGGGAGTTTGTTCCAAGCTCTCAACACTGTTGCTCAAAAAGTGTTTGTGGGGCTCAGAATACAGAATAAACCTTGTCTTATGCATTTAAAGTAATAAGTAAGAAATGTAAATCCGTTTTTTGTTATTTCCTGTGCCTAAGTATATAAAATATTTTGTAATGCGTAAAAAAATGAACTAATATTGGTCTGTAAAAGATAGTGTTTTAAGTCAGTTCCTCATGAAAATGTATGAAAATATATGTATTAGTAAATAAATAAATTAAATGTACACCTAAACTCGTTTTTGTTTAATTTCTTACCCCACATAAAATACTAGGCTATAGGAATAGTAGTTTCTGTGTCGATTATTACCGGTTGTGGAAATCACTAATAGCGGTTTTTCACAGCACTACATTATAAACTTCTTAACTTAGTTTGGTGTGGCAACATTTCATTTTTCTTATGTTGGTACATAACTAAGACCATCGTCATACAAAACGTTCAGAAAATTATTAGTATGAAGTTCCGTCTCTTAAAGCGTAGTGATTATATTCTCTTTGGTCGGTATTGACGTTTCATTTTTGGGGGCGGGCATCGTCTTCGATTGAGTGATATTCGTTTAAAATGCAATAGTTGCACTATTCCTATTGATATTAGATCAATAATTAATATATTACAACCTGATGTTTGTAGCAAACGGTTAGCAGGTACGTCAGAGCAAGTTACATTCTCGTCTTTCGATGATGATTTCCTGGTTTCCTATCTGTTTTATAATGGTCACATCCTGTCTTCAGTAACTTCCAAACCTCTGATCTATCATGGTCCATTCTAGCCTCACAGCAACTCGAAAAGAAAAGTAATGTTCCTAAATGTGGGTATCCGCCCATCTGATTCTGGCTTTTCTTGTAGGTAATCGTCAAGATGATCGGTGGGTTGTTCGTTTACAACCACAAGGGGGAGGTGCTGATCTCGCGGGTGTATCGAGACGATATCGGCCGGAATGCTGTTGATGCGTTCCGGGTTAACGTGATTCACGCGCGGCAGCAGGTCCGGTCGCCTGTCACCAACATCGCTAGGACATCCTTTTTTCATATCAAGGTATGTATCTTTCAAACTGATTCAAAACTAGATGAGACACCCTGACAGAGATAGTCCTGTTTGTGTGTGTGATATTAATAGGTTGCCCGGTACTGTGCCGACCCACTTGATACTAACTTAACAAAAATTGCTAACTTATTTGATTTAAATTGTAATAGGTTTTATATTATTCTCGCGTCAGCACCTGACTGTGATATATTTGCTAGTAGCTGGAGGATTGTATGCAGTGAGTGTATGAAGTTCTGTGAGGCGAAGGATGACCGTCCGTCTTCACTTAATTGTTTGTAAATGTAAATTCTGTTTATTTTCTGTTCTATGTGTAAGATGTGTTGTAATGCTGTAATTAAGTATGTGCATGAATTTCACAGTGCCTTGGCTTGTCTGTAATGCTGTGTAATTATTTCAATAAATAAATAAATAAATAAATAAATAAAAATTATTTTCTTATTCAATTAAAAATACACACACAACATGAACATTGACATTAACACAACATTGAGTTTTCCGGCATCAGAAAATGAGGTATGAATATACAGGTTTGTGAAATACTACTTTGCTGCCAGAGAATCTGGTAGTGGGGCAGGGGAGTGTTTGATGAATCTGAATCAAGAGACATCCAATGAGGCTGACATGACTATGTCGTGTGACTACACAAGTGCACTGGACACACAAAATCTTGAGCTGACATTCTACTAATCATGAACTGTTCCAGTCTCATTCGCTTATTGTTATAAACATAGCTTTTCGCTGACTATTCATACATCAAAATCAAAACTGCATAAATTTAATACACAAGTACCAAACAGTGGCATGACGTCAAGTATATCAGAAGGCAAGCCGAAGGGAATTCAACTAGCCATTTCCTCTAATTCTGCACAATAAGATGCCCAACTGCCTTAAAATAGGCAAGCTGGTGGGACTCGAGTTCTATGGACACCATGCCACTGGTACCGTCACAAAGCGATTGAACCTCTGGAAGTGGGTCAGGTCACTTGCATTGCTGGTTAAATTAGAACTATCAAGCCATTATTTAACTGTTTCACCACCAAGGATCTCTTGTTTTACATGCAACTGTCAACTTTATCCTTTCAAGTGAAAGTATATTTTACACTGCATGTACTGAGTTCATATCAAGTGAATGCTGGTGTAAAGGTTAAAAAAAGCTTGTAAAAATATAGCTTGTTCCCCATAAATAACCAAGTTACATAACTGGCACTGGTAACACCAATGCAGGATGATTAATTTGGATTAATTTAGGTTTAAGTGCGGCGGGGGTGGCCCTTAGCCGCGAACATGTTTGTTTTAATTTAGAAATAGTCTTTATTTTACTTTAGCATATCCAGGTAATGTAAAATAGTTATGTACGGGGAACGAGTGATAAATATTTTTCTCTCTATCTTCAACAGCGAGCCAACATCTGGCTGGCGGCTGTTACCAAGCAGAATGTGAACGCTGCAATGGTGTTTGAGTTCCTCTTGAAGATCATCGAGGTTATGCAGTCATACTTCGGCAAGATCTCGGAGGAAAACATCAAGAACAACTTTGTGCTCATCTATGAATTGCTTGACGGTAAGACTTCATTATTAATTTAAGTCCAATCATCATTGTCTCCAGGTTATTCGTCCTTCTGCTCGACACTCCTCAGAATGAGAGGACTTGTGCTTTAGTTCCGATGTGGGACCAGTGCTGGTTAGAATTGGATTGATTCAGAGATGTGTGCTGGTTTCCTCGTGATGTATTACTTTACCAAAAAGTTCAAGGTATTTGTTACATAAGGGAGACAGTAGGTCCAGTCTGGAAGTGGGAAATGGGCAACCGTTGCAGATGGAGAGGGATTAGAGAGGCATATGCCCAACGGTGGGCATTTACATGCTGAAGAAGACATGTCACATGTAATTTTATGGATCCAATCCCACAACCCCCTGCTAACTGCAATCAGTTGACCTCACTTATACATAATAATATGAACTGAGTTGAAGGATGCCTGATTTTTAAAGAGCAGCGAGCCAATGTTTTATATTCTCGGAGTAAAGAGACTAAAGGCCTGTATCACCACTCCCTGTTAAGTGCCAGTTATCTTAAGTGTCAGTTATCTATGATTCTGTTTCTATTTACCAGAAAAGACTTGCAAAACATTAAAATGAACTCGCCCTTGGACTGTGTGAAGACAAAAGTCTGTGATATAGGAGATTGAAGATACGTAGCAGCTTAATACTAGTAGATAGATTCAACAGGATGGAATGAGACACCCAAATGTGAAGTGTCTCACCAAGTTAAATAGCTAGAACAGATACTAGATATCAGACAGAGTAGTGGCTTATTGTTGTGTTCAACAGATCACCACGAAACAGATAGACGTCATTATAGATAACTGACACTTAAGATAACTGAAACTTAATAGAGAGTAGTGGAACAGGCACCTAAGAGTTGCTAACTCAGTCAGTGCTCTCATTTGAGTAATAATTTGTCACAGTATGTGATAGTAAAGTTATATTAGTTTTATCTGTTGTCACCCATAACAGACATAGTTTTAGTTGCGTAATTTGGAACGAAGCCAAGTGTTGTCAAAATTGTTCTCATATTGTTTACTGACCTACTTCATTGATAATACAGGGTGTTTGGTAGCTAGATGCAAAGCTTTAAGGGGACGACAGCCGAGGTATTTTTGAACATTTTTAGCCACATATGTCTTAGCCGAAATTGGATATTTTTTTTTTAAATTGAAGACTTAGAAATTTTAGGAAAATACCCAAAATTTGATAGTCACAAGTCAATATTGCCCCAATGAGCGTTAATTTGAAATCAAAATGTTTTATTTCGGATAGTTTAATGTGTATTGGACCAAATGAAATAATTTTTAAGTGTCTTTCTTGCCAGAAAAACAAAATGGAGGCATTCGAAATTACTAAAAATGTCTTAGGTTGGAACAGAATAATTTTTCTGTGCTATAAAAAATAATTAAAAAAAAAACCTTGAAATGTTCAAACATTTTTAGAAACATGCCTGTTTATTGTTCTTTCTTTTAAGGTATCACTCATTCACATTGCTTGCTAAATCTGAGATAAAAAGTAAAAACCAAACTCAGGGAACACTCGCTAAGAATGCACTAGTCTTGAAATTTTACTAGTAAATAATGTGTGAAAAAGACATTTGATTTTTAATGTAAAAAAAATTGTAAAATTAATTAATTTAGTATTCAAATCACAACAAACCTAAGATTAATGATTTAATTTTAATCTTTTTTTTATGTAATTTACTAGTTAAGTACCATTAATGTGAAGTTCCAAGACTAGTACATTCTCTTAGCGAGTGTTCCCTGAATTTGGTTTTTGCTTTTTATCTCAGATTTAGCAAGCAATGCGAATGAGTGATACCTTAAAAGAAAGAACAATAAACAGGCATGTTTTTAAAAATGTTTGAACATTACAAGGATTTTTTTTTATTTTTTTTTATGGCACAGAAAAATGACTCTGTTCCAACCTAAGACATTTTTAGTCATTTCGAATGCCTCCATTTTGTTTTTTTGGCAAGAAAGACACTTAAAAATTATTTCATTTGGTCCAATACACTTTAAACTATCCGAAATAAAACATTTTGATTCCAAATTAACGCTCATTGGGGCAATATTGATTTGTGACTATCAAATTTTGGGTATTTTCCTAAAATTTCTAAGTCTTCAATTAAAAAAAAATATATCCAATTTCGGCTAAGACATATATGGCTAAAAATGTTCAAAAATACCTCGGCTATCGTCCCCTTAAAGCTTTGCATCTAGCTACCAAACACCCTGTATATGGAGTGTCAGGAAAAGTATCACTCTCATGGCCCATATGGGGTAGACATCCTAAGGTAACGAGACCTAAAGGCCATGTTTAGCATGATTGTGGGTGTAGGCCGAAAGGGGAATCAAAATAGTGATGGGTTGCTAGAAGCATCGCCTATAACATTATTCCATCTGTGTGGGAAGATAAGCAACAGGTATATTCTATGTTTTTTTGTTCGCCTAGAAGGTAGATAATGAGAAGAATAATTAATGTTTACGTGCATTTCGGTAAAATGGTCTCTATGTAACCATCTTACTCGCTAATCCTGCCGCTAAGTAGCAGTGCTTGCTGTGTTCCGGTGTGGAGAGTAAGACAGCCGGGGAAATTACGGGCACAAGAGGCATTGCATCTTAGTCCTCTAGGTTGGCAACGCATCTTCAATCCCTCCGGGGTTGCGGGTGTCTATGGGCAGTGGTGATCACTTACCACCAGGTGACCCACTTGCTCGTTTGCCTTCCTATTCATATAAAAAAAAAAAAAAAATGTATTTATTAAATTCATATTGTTTAATTTCTTGTGTTACAGAAATCCTGGATTTTGGATATCCGCAGAACTCAGACACTGGTGTTCTGAAGACATTCATTACCCAGCAAGGCATCAAGTCAGCATCCAAGGAGGAGCAGGCACAGATCACCTCTCAGGTTGGTTCCAACATATACATTGTTAACATTGTATAAAGTTAATTGTGTTAGTGTTATTTCTTAATTGAGAGACAGATAATTACACATAACCAAATAACTCACGTATAAAAAGTCGAGTGATGCTCGACATGTTTCGGACTATTTCGTAGTCCTTTTTCCAAGAGCGCTCGCCCCGGCGGCAGCGACACGAACACTGCGCGCCAGCGCCCTGCTCGCGCGGCTGATCGACGCAACTGACAGCGGCGCACAACTACCCTCGTTTTCATCGTCATTTTTATTATTGTCAAATGTCGGGCAGCACACAACACTGATCACGTCACTCCGTACAAGCTCTTGGAAAAAGGACTACGAAATAGTCCGAAACATATCGAGCATCACTCGACTTTTTATACGTGAGTTATCCGGTTATGTGTAATTATGATTGAGTCTCACGGTAGTTTCATGTTGAAAATGAGAGACAGATATTACAAAGATTTTAATCTAAATCAAGACCTGTTTCAACATGATATGTACAGATGAATATGGCTCTGATATAGCAGTTCCAGTATTTGGCCTGAGGCTGCTCCTTTAGCTACGCAGCTCTATACGAGACAGGTGCCGCCAAAAATACTCAATGGTAATCTTCCCGAAAGCCCTGGTGCCCCTGGTGGTATTAAAAATAGACCTGCAAGTTCGATTTCCAGTTTCAGAGTAAACCTTAGATTCTAATTTTGATAGTATCCTTGTTGACTGTCTCTTCAAATCTTCATGTTCTTTATAAGCCCTGGGGTCTAGATTTGTGTTTGTGTGGACAGGTGACGGGTCAGATTGGCTGGCGGCGCGAGGGCATCAAGTACAGGCGTAACGAGCTGTTTCTGGACGTGTTGGAGTATGTCAACTTGCTCATGTCGCCGCAAGGTAATGTATAGATTAAGGGCCGTCAACCAGCCGTCAACCGTCCGCAAGCACGTAACGGAAACGGCTCAGCACCTTCGAGGTGCCCGCGCGGCTGCGGCTAGGTGACATCGCGCTTACGGCTGGGCGACAGCGCGCTTAAAGCGAGGCGGCGGTGGGGGGGAACGATGGCGCCCGTTCCGGCGGCGAGACGCAAGCGCGGCGGCGGCCCGACGTAAGTTCCAGTTTGTTAGAAGAAATGTGTCTCACTATAGTAACGTGCTTAATAGATGGCCAATTATGGAAGAGGCTTAAATGCACCTGTAAACTCATGTTTTAAAATGTGAGCAAGGAGAACGTAACCATAGCAACGAGTGACAAGAAACAGTTGATCCACCCATGTGCCAGTAATTCACCGGCTGTCTTACTCTCAACGCCGGAACACAGTAACGTAAGCGCTGCTGCATGGCGGCAGGATTCGTTAGTAGAATAGGGGATACTATAGTGTCGGGAAGCAACCTCTTTCAAAGGTGGCTGGCAGGTCGACGGTCTGACGTGGCGCTAGCTGCCATGTGTCGACTCCTGCCAGCCTACGGCTCTGCATATAATCCATTATTTGTTCCATTTTCTGTTAAATTGTACTAATACTCTCATAAATTGTACTTGTATGCGTTGAATGATCTCAAGTCTTTCATTAGGAACCAGAGGTTCCTTATTATACCATAACTTTTCCTAAGAAAATCACAGGTTGAAATCTTCAACCAACGATCATGACTTGGTCAAAAGAGTGACTTGGAAGAGACAATAGCAATTTTTTTTTCCAGGTCAAGTGCTGTCGGCCCATGTGGCTGGCAAAGTCGTGATGAAGTCGTACCTGTCTGGCATGCCGGAGTGCAAGTTCGGTATCAACGACAAGATCGTGATGGAGGCCAAGGGCAAGGGGAATGGTGAGTTGCATCATAGTTTAGATGACGTAGAGGAAGTAATTGAAATCGTGAGCTTTTTATCCAATAGCGGAATGATAAATTACAGCAAGTGGGGACGAATTGGCCAAGTTTCTATACAAGATTACCTACACTTAGTGTCGGACCGAAACATGTTTTTTTACACATACATACACATACACGAATCACGTCTTTATCCCTTACGGGGTAGACAGAGCCTAAGGTAACAAGACCTACAGGCCACGTTTAGCAAGATTGTGGGCGTATAGGTGGAAAAAGGAATCAAAATAGTGATGGGTTGCTAACCGCATCGTCTATAAGATAATTCCTAAGAATTACGCCCATTCCCTCGATGGCCTTTTACCATCTGCGCGGAACGAGAAGCAACTGGTACATTCTATGTTTTTCCTTTGCTCCCAGACCAGCATGGAAGTAACCGAAGAAGTTTTTTTGCCCGAAACCGAAATCGGTTTTGATTATAGTTTCGGCCTAACCGAATCTGAAAATTTTATAAATGTGATTCAAACGTTGGATAAAATGACAGTGGCCTGTTCTTTCCATATATGGACAACTAGCTTCTGCTCGCGACTTCGTCGACGTAGTATTAGCAATTGACATGTTTATCGCTATCCCGCGGGAACTGTGCAATTTTCTGGGATAAAAAGTAGCCTATGTTTTAATCAAGGGCACCAGCTATCTCTGTTCCCAGTTTGATCCAAATACAGTCGTTTAAGCTTGAAGAAGGAACAAACACACACTCACATCGTCAGAAACTTTCGCATTTATAAAATTAGTAGGATTAAACTTCTCGCTGGTGCTCGCTCGTACGCTCGGATTGAAATTTCTGGGTCTTAATTAAACTGAAATGAAACTACCCTAGAAAGGGGAAATTTGACATAAAACTGCGATACTGTTAGTTTCGGCGCGACTGAAAGGTTCGGCTGTTTTTTGGCCGAAACCGAACCTTAGGTCGAAACATGATTTTTAGGCCGAAACCGAAAGTTTGGTCGAGCACCACTTACATTGCATTTTTTTTTTATATACGAATAGGAAGGCAAACGAGCAAGTGGGTCACCTGATGGTAAGTGATCACCACTGCCCATAGATACCCGCAACCCCGGAGGGATTGCAGATGCGTTGCCAACCTAAGATGAAATGCCTCTTGTGCCCGTAATTTCCCCGGCTGTCTTACTCTCCACACCGAAATATGATTTTTAGGCCGAAACCGAAACTTTGGTCGAGCACCACTTACATTGCATATGTGTGGGTCATTTTTTTGCTACCGAGTATATTTCACGCTACACACCATCCTGACCTTGGTATTCCCGGCGTTGACTTCTCAGGCGGCATATCCGGGAACACGGACAGCGACCCGGCGCGCTCCGGCAAGCCGGTGGTGGTCATTGACGACTGCCAGTTCCACCAGTGCGTGAAGCTCAGCAAGTTCGAGACGGAGCACAGCATCTCGTTCATACCGCCCGACGGGGAGTTCGAGCTGATGAGGTGAGTTGTATGCTGGCAGCTGGCAGATTAAAGGTCTTCGCACATTAAACTCCACGCCAATCCGACACCAACTCAACTCACACTCTCGATGAGTAGTCAACTAGTTGATCCACCCAATGGTCACTAGTGGGCAATGCGTTGTCAACGAGTGGACAACGCGGTGTCAACGAGTGGACAACGCGGTGTCAACGAGTGGACAACGCGGTGTCAACGAGTGGACAACGCGGTGTCAACGAGTGGACAACGCGGTGTCAACGAGTGGACAACGCGGTGTGCTGGCAAATGGTTGCCCGTCACGCGTCAGTCGCAAACGCATAGTCGTTGCGTGGACGACGTGTGGTCGTTGCGTGGACGACGTGTGGTCATTGACGACTGCCAGTTCCACCAGTGCGTGAAGCTCAGCAAGTTCGAGACGGAGCACAGCATCTCGTTCATACCGCCCGACGGGGAGTTCGAGCTGATGAGGTGAGTTGTATGCTGGCAGCTGGCAGATTAAAGGTCTTCGCACATTAAACTCCACGCCAATCCGACACCAACTCAACTCACACTCTCGATGAGTAGTCAACTAGTTGATCCACCCAATGGTCACTAGTGGGCAATGCGTTGTCAACGAGTGGACAACGCGGTGTCAACGAGTGGACAACGCGGTGTCAACGAGTGGACAACGCGGTGTCAACGAGTGGACAACGCGGTGTCAACGAGTGGACAACGCGGTGTGCTGGCAAATGGTTGCCCGTCACGCGTCAGTCGCAAACGCATAGTCGTTGCGTGGACGACGTGTGGTCGTTGCGTGGACGACGTGTGGTCATTGACGACTGCCAGTTCCACCAGTGCGTGAAGCTCAGCAAGTTCGAGACGGAGCACAGCATCTCGTTCATACCGCCCGACGGGGAGTTCGAGCTGATGAGGTGAGTTGTATGCTGGCAGCTGGCAGATTAAAGGTCTTCGCACATTAAACTCCACGCCAATCCGACACCAACTCAACTCACACTCTCGATGAGTAGTCAACTAGTTGATCCACCCAATGGTCACTAGTGGGCAATGCGTTGTCAACGAGTGGACAACGCGGTGTCAACGAGTGGACAACGCGGTGTCAACGAGTGGACAACGCGGTGTCAACGAGTGGACAACGCGGTGTCAACGAGTGGACAACGCGGTGTCAACGAGTGGACAACGCGGTGTGCTGGCAAATGGTTGCCCGTCACGCGTCAGTCGCAAACGCATAGTCGTTGCGTGGACGACGTGTGGTCGTTGCGTGGACGACGTGTGGTCATTGACGACTGCCAGTTCCACCAGTGCGTGAAGCTCAGCAAGTTCGAGACGGAGCACAGCATCTCGTTCATACCGCCCGACGGGGAGTTCGAGCTGATGAGGTGAGTTGTATGCTGGCAGCTGGCAGATTAAAGGTCTTCGCACATTAAACTCCACGCCAATCCGACACCAACTCAACTCACACTCTCGATGAGTAGTCAACTAGTTGATCCACCCAATGGTCACTAGTGGGCAATGCGTTGTCAACGAGTGGACAACGCGGTGTCAACGAGTGGACAACGCGGTGTCAACGAGTGGACAACGCGGTGTCAACGAGTGGACAACGCGGTGTCAACGAGTGGACAACGCGGTGTCAACGAGTGGACAACGCGGTGTGCTGGCAAATGGTTGCCCGTCACGCGTCAGTCGCAAACGCATAGTCGTTGCGTGGACGACGTGTGGTCGTTGCGTGGACGACGTGTGGTCATTGACGACTGCCAGTTCCACCAGTGCGTGAAGCTCAGCAAGTTCGAGACGGAGCACAGCATCTCGTTCATACCGCCCGACGGGGAGTTTGAGCTGATGAGGTGAGTTGTATGCTTAAGATGGGGTGTGGGGTGAAAGCATATTGTGTCTGGTGGGTCTTGAGATTAGAGGTTTCTGCAATCTCTTTCGTTTCTTTATTTCTTATTTTATTTTAATACTAACTTTTGCCCGCGACTTCGTCCGCGCAGATATCTTCAGTGTGACAACATACCCCAAACATCCACTCATGTCTCTAAGTATAAGGTTTTTATTTCCTATCCCGTGGGAAATTCGGTAAATCCCTTCTTATAGCACCTACGTGATCCTCTAAGAATATTATCTACTAATTATAGTCTTAATTATTTACCTCGTGTTTTTATCCCGTGGGAAATTTGAAAAATTCCTTTGCAGTGCACCTTTATACTAATGAAGGAATAATATGTAGGTATGCCAAATGTAATGTAGCTTTATTGGTACAACATTTCGGGATTTTCCAATCCCGCGGGAAAATCGGGATAAAAAGTATTCTATATCCGTCTCTTGGTTCTGAGCTACCTCCCCACCAATTTTCAGCCAAATCGGCTCAGCCGTTCTCGAGTTATAAATAGTGTAACTGACACAACTTACACACACACACACACACAAATTACGTCTATATCCCTTACGGGGTAGACAGAGCCTGAGGTAACAAGACCTAAAGGCCACGTTTAGCATGATTGTAGGCGTATAGGTGGAAAGGGGAATCAAAATAGTGATGGGTTGCTAGCCGCATCGCCTATAACGTGATTCCTAAGACTCGCACATCACTTTCTTTTATAAATATAGATTACACTTACGTCAGGTCAGGAGAACCCGAAACCGACGAGCATGTATGAAGAGATTGATGAGTGTCGATGAAGTGAAAGCAGTATGTCAGGATCGTAGCAAGTGGAACAAAGTAGTCTCGGCCTACCCCTGTAGGAAAGAGGCGTGACGGTATGTATGTATGTAATTTACCCTTTCAATTTATTCAGATACCGCACCACAAAAGACATATCGCTCCCGTTCCGCGTGATACCTCTGGTCCGCGAGGTCGGCCGCACCAAGATGGAGGTCAAGGTGGTCCTCAAGAGCAACTTCAAGCCCTCGCTGCTGGGCCAGAAGATTGAGGTGAAGATCCCCACGCCGCTCAACACCAGCGGGGTCCAGCTCATCTGTCTCAAGGGCAAAGCCAAGTACAAGGCTTCAGAGAACGCTATTGTGTGGAAGTAAGTTTTTTTTTTTTTTATAAAAGAGGGGGCAAACGAGCAGACGGGTCACCTGATGGAAAGCAATCACCGTCGCCCAGGGACACCTGCAAGATCCGGGGGATCACAAGTGCGTTGCCGGCCTTTTGAGGAACAGGAAGGCTCGCTTTTTAAAGATCCCTAAATTGTACCGCTCAGGGAATGCTGCAGCCGGAAGTTGGTTCCAGATCTTTACCGTGCGAGGAAGGAAATTGCTACAACAAAAAACTCAGAAGTGAAGTGTCACAGAACTGTTATAGCCTTTGTAAATACGGCTTGGAACCGGTGCCGAAACGGCAATCCGTTTGGGTTCAAAAATACAGGTTCTAACGGTTTTTACAAGTGTGTGCGAGGCTGCCGTTTGTTGCCTTATCGGAACCTTGTAGGATACCGGTTCCTAGGCTTGGTACCGGTACCGAGGAACTGTTTCAAAAATACAGGTATTTCGAGCCACGGCTACCAGGGTAGTAATTGAGGTTCTGCTCTGAGGTAAATATTGTTTGCTCCCTGCTCTAGATAAATCTTATACTTAGATACTGATATCTATCTATTTATCTAGATGATTTATCTAGAGCAGGGAGCAAACAATATTTACCTTGCTACTCCGGTACTCACGTGGGAGATAACCAAGCCTATGTGATATATATGTTTTTCATGCAACCCTCCCTCCACTGCTGCCAATAAAACACACATAAATCTCACAAACTTAATTATCCCTTACACCACACAAACACTGACGCGTTTCGATCCCTCTACGGGATCAATATCAAAGTTTAATGAGCACAACTGTTACACATGCAAACCAACGTCGTACTGATTCGAAACCGTATAAATAAGCATAATGTACCTACATTCATATATTTTCCCAAACTACCCTTTTATTTATGATTTTTATAGTAGGTACACAAACAACTACCTTCAAAAAAAAATTCCGACTACAGCAAAAACAGCAAGGTTGATGTATTTAAGAAAAACAATTCTTCTATTCATCAAAATGGACATGCAATAAAGACCTTTATTTCGTGTCCATTACCTTAAAATGCTAGCTGGGCTTTTTAGGAACGGGGCGCGCAATACATACGTTAGGGAAACTCAGGCCTAGAGTAATCTCTATGACAACATGTCACATCTAAAATTTGTTCTTTGTAGAATCAAGCGCATGGCGGGCATGAAGGAAACACAGCTGTCAGCTGAGATAGAGCTCCTCGAAACGGACACCAAGAAGAAATGGACTCGCCCGCCCATATCCATGGGATTCGAAGTGCCGTTTGCACCTTCTGGCTTCAAGGTAGGATCGTTTACTAACACATGAGATGCCATGAGCATTTCTATTTTGAAAGTTTCGCAGAAGCTGGATTTTTTCAGGTCTTAAATGTACTTACTTTCGTGCTGGTCTGGGAGCAAAGAAAATATATAGAATGTACCAGTTCTCGTCCCGCCCTGTTGGTAAAACCCCATCGAGTGTATGGGCGAAAGTCTTAGGAATCGTGTTATAGGCGATGCAGCTAGCAACCCATCACTATTTTGATTTTATTTTCCACCTTAATCATGCTAAACGTGGCTTTAAGGTTTTGCTATCTGAGGCTCTGTCTACCCTGTAAGGGATAAAGACGTGATATATGTATTTACGTTGGCGAAATCATGGCAACGATCGATGGTGCCATATTAAAAAAAAAGTTGTCTATGTGTTATGCTCATTTCGACGACCGCATAGCCTAGTGGTTAGTGACCCTGACTATGAAGCTAGAGGTCCTGGGTTCGAATCCCGGTAGGGGCAGACAGTTGTATGATGAATACGAATGTTTGTGCCCGAGTCATGGATGTTGTATGTATTTATCTACATTTTATAAGTATGTTTATCAGTTGCCTGGTACCCATAGCTTTGCTTAGTTTGGGGCCGGGTGAATTGGTGTAATTTGTCCCAAGTTTTTTTTTTTTTTTTATATGAATAGGAAGGCAAACGAGCAAGTGGGTCACCTGATGGTAAGTGATCACCACTGCCCATAGACACCCGCAACCCCGGAGGGATCGCAGATGCGTTGCCAACCTAGAGGACTAAGACAAAATGCCTCTTGTGCCCGTAATTTCCCCGGCTGTCTTACTCTCCACACCGGAACACAGCAGTGCAAGCACTGCTACTTAGCGGCAGGATTAGCGAGTAAGATGGTGGTAGCGATCCGGACGGACCTTGCACAAGGCCCTACCACCCGCTAGATATTTATTTATTTATTTATTTATTCTTATCGTGTCCGCAGGTCCGGTACCTGAAAGTGTTCGAGCCTAAACTGAACTATTCTGATCACGACGTCATCAAATGGGTGCGCTACATCGGAAGGTCTGGGCTCTACGAGACTCGGTGCTAGACCTGATTGTGAGAGCTATTTATTTTTAACATAGTTACTAAACAGTCAGGGGTCTATTACTGCCTCTATCTCACCTGATGGAAAATTTATGAGGCTCGCTGGCGTTGCAAAATTAATTCTGCTGAATGGGATTTAGGTAAAAGGTACTCGAGAAAATCTGATTCTGGCGGAATCGTTCTGCTTCTCGAACGGTCAAATTCAATTTGACGTTTGTACATGCCATTTTCCGCGTATAGGTGGCTCTTTTTTTCTATGATTAAAAACACCACTGCGTTTTGATAAATTCCTGATATTTTATTTTTTCTCAAACATTGTCGTAAATGTCGTCATTGTATTCTGAGTAACAACACGACGGAACAACAGGCCGAATTACTGACGGTTTTTCATTCGTTTTTAACTTTTTTTTAAAGTCAAAGAGACTATAATAATAGGGGCTTAATGCTCCTCGCTTACTCAAAGGTTAACTGGCAGAGGTCCCTTATAGGGATAAGTTCGTCTTTGTGCGTATATTTAAGGTCTTTTTTTGTGATTTGTCTCTGCTGCTTTATATTTGTACAAGAAAGCATTTACTTACTTACTTACTATGGAATAATGAACAACAATGTCTTACAAGCAAGGAGTGCGCGTTTTGTTCGATTCTTACGTTTTTATCAATGTCTCAAATAGCTTGCGGTGACAGATGACAAAAAAAAAACTTAAGAAAATAGGCGGGAACGTGAAAACCACCTAAGTTGCGAGGAAGTTTAGTGCAAAATTTATTTTCATTTCTTCTCAATATTTGAGAAAAACATTATATCTGCCTCAGCTGGAAGAGCAATTGTTGGATTTGTAACTTTAAAAAACACTCACCTGCGGTTCGTGATTTTAAACAAGTTACTCATCCAGCAATTGGCTACTTCCCAGGCCTCGGCATTAATCAACTATTAACACTTACCTAACTATGAGGAACTTAAATCAGTCTTGTAAAATTTACCGTTTCTGTTTGCAGAATTTCTCTTTATGGATTCGGATACGAAGCTACTACGGCGTGTCACGTACTGTTCATATGACGGATATGTCAACTTTGAGACCACCTAGAGTTGAATATAAAAGACAGTTAGACTACTCTTTCTAAAAACACTGTTTGTTAAACTATACTGTAGTTTGAAGTGTTGTCTCTTCGATGACGGTACTGTACTCATTCTGTGTACTGTGGTACATAATAGTGCTACATACAGGGAACGCTCTCCTCTCAAATAGGGGAGGGGGGTATACCCGTGACCAAGGCAAGGCAATAAGGTCGAAACGTTGAGGTAAGTTTATTAACATTTTAACGTGATTAAGTCAGTGGAGTCGCAGCTAATAGGGAATATTCTTTTTTTTTTCCTTATAACTATACTGCCGTGCTCAAACTAAAAGGCGGCTAAGTGACATCGGGTCAATTTTCACTTTTTAATGCCATCCTACACAGCAAAAAAGAACTCTATTGATCTGTCTAGGAACGGTGAAAATTGACCCGATGTCACTTAGCCGCCTTTTAGTTTGAGCACGGCAGTATAAGAACACAAGGATTTGTCTCCATATCTTTCTAGAAAAACGGAATTTTAATGCGGAGTTTATATGGCCGTTGTGACAGATGACGTCACTTGCCATATCGGATCTCTCTTTCTAATCGCTGACTGATTAGGACACAGGTGCGATGCCCGCGTTTGCTTCGACCGGAACACAGTACACAGAATATATGCGGTACGTCAAATACTTTGACACATGAGATTCTGAGGTTTTATTTTTTTATAACGGCAATATTTTTATGTAGATCATTATTTTCATTTTTATGCGATAGCACGACATACTGAGTAATTAGTATGATATTATGTATGTATAAATATGTTTGTAAGCCACATCGAATCTCAAAATGAAATGTTTTATTTTTATGTATTTAAATTTGTTTTGATGATGGTTGCACACAAGTAGACAAATAGTAAAATTATGTAGATATACAATACATACATACATGTATACATTATGCAATTTAGTAAGTTATTGCGTCGTAATATGATGCCTTCTATGCATTTGGCCAAAAATCAAGTATTATTGCACTAATTTCCAAGCATAATTATTATGATTATTTCAAAATTATTGCTCACACGTAGTACCACTTACTAATTTATTTTAACCTTTTCGCCGCCAAGCAGTTCTAGTGTTATTCGCAACTGTCAACTTTGTCTTGTCCAATGAAGGTACATTTTACACCTTTTGACTTCATATCAATGGTGGCGAAAAAGTTAATAGAATAGTACATTTACACCCCGAGTGGTGAAATAAAGAATGTCTCGGATAGCAGGAACTTGCCGCACGAGCTAAACGAGGGCGATAAACATGCGACCCGAGGCTTTCTTTATCACCGCCCGATGTGTGCACAATTTTACGTCTTCCCCTGGAAATTTCCGCTCGCGTAACGGCCAGGGGTGATGTAAAATATTTAATATAGCAGTGAAACTCCTTAATGTCCACTCTTTCCAGGGTTGTCACTCTTTAATAGTCTCACACCCCTAACTGAGCAGGTATCAGTTTTAAGCAGGCATAACTTGACCTTGAAATGGAATACGTGGCGTAACTATAGGGTGGCAGGGGTGGCAAAATGCCAAGGGCCCCTAGCTCTACGGGGCCCCGAACTGGCTTGGTTTAGAGCACAGAAGGGACGCTGATACACTTCTTTATATTGAGGAAGGAGCCCCATCTGACGAATTTGCCGCGGGCCCCATGTTATAGTTACGCCACTGAATACGTGGCTTAGTTTCACTGCTATGACATGTTACGTCTTGCTATTTTGTACCTATATGGTGTTTATAGATACGATTTGGTTTTAAAATTAATAATTTTACTTATTAATAAACCCAATATGATGTGAAACCGCGAACTACCAATGTTAACATACCATTCCTATACAACTTAGATATGCTTTCATTTAATTGAATTAAATACATAAATTATTATATACTTTAAAAAAGTATCACTATGTAATGAAGTTATTGTAATTAGAATAATAATAATGATAGGATATTTGCTTGAAACATGTTGTTTCCGAAACACGTCAACAATTGCTTATTTTATTCAGTACTAGCTGTTGCCCGCAACTTCGTCGGCAAATTTGTTTATTGCTATCCCGCAGGAATTACGCAACTTTCCGAGATAAAAAGTAGTCTATATGTTATTCCAGACTATAATCTATCTATGTTCCAAATTTCGTCCAGATCTGTCCAGCTGTTCTGGCGTGAAAGAGCAACAAATATCCATCCATACTTACAAACTTTCGCGTTTATAATGTTAAGTAGGATTCCAAGACCTATTTGCTGTGGGATATAGACTCATAGTGGTTTGTATCTCGTACAAAACATTTTCATTATAAATCTATTTCGGTAAAAATATATACTATGTTATATTGACATCTGCTTTTCTCTGCAAAGCTTGTCTCACGAAGTTTTTTTTTTTGTACAGATATAACAGTAAATAAGGTTAGATGTTGAAAAGATAATGGTAATTAATATATACTTGGGAGTAAAAAACGGGGTCACATTTCATACAAGTTTCTGTGGGTAGTGACGGTTTTTTTTGCTTCCGAGTATATTTTAAATTTTAACGTGTTTCGGAGAGAACTCTTGTGTAAGTGCATGCTGTTATAGGGAATGCTTATATTGTATGGTGTTACAAAAAGGTTAATGTACAATTAATAGTAAAACAAAACTCGTTTTTTTAAACCCTTTCATATGGCAACCCTCTCAACTCAGCTTGTTCCCCGTACATAACCAAGTTAAAAAAAAGTTACATAACCGGCACTGGTAAATCGAATGTAGGATGATTAATTTGGATTAATTTAGAATAGTCGTTATTTTACCTTAGAATGTCCGTAATCTTCACTATCACTACATAGAAAATAAAGTCGCTTCCTTTGTCCCTATGTCCCTATGTATGCTTATATCTTCAAAACTACACAACGGATTTTGATGCGGTTTTTTTAAATAGATGGAGTGATTCAAGAGGAAGGTTTTTTTGTATAATACATGCATAATATACCGTGCGAAGTCGGGGCGGGTCGCTAGTTGTATATAAAAATGAATCCTTGTTTCCCTTGGTCACAGCATCACGCGTAAACGGCTGGACCGATCTCGCCGATTCTTTTTTTGTTGTGTTTGTTATTGTCCGGAGGTTTTCATGTAACTATATATTGAAAAAAAAAACTGGTACGGGGGCGAAGCCGCGGGTAACAGCTAGTGTAAAATAGTTATGTACGGGGAACAAGCGCTCAACTCGATCACAATGGGAACACCTTGCTCTATTAGAAATTAGAAATAAAACACCGATTTCGGTTCCAGAGAACCGGTATAAAAGTACCTGTACCTATTAGAACCCAAAATGAACGGTTTGTAAGCTTGGTACCGAGGAACCGGTATCTGGTTCAAGACCACGATATCCGTTCTTAATACGGTATTACAAGTCCTGGTGGTGTCACAGTAACAAAGCAACAAATTTAATGACTTCAGCGGAAAATAGTTTCATTCCTTTCGTTGGGTGACACTAGGTTCATACAGGCTCAGGGTGTTGGGTGTATGAAAAATGTACCTAATTAAAGAAAATCTGTTACACGGCATAACATTATCTGTTCGGACTGAAAATTAAGAAAAAAGAGTAGTTTGGCCCAATAGGGGCTATCGCGTGTAAATTTGCCACTAGAGGCGCTAGTGTCGCGTGAGGTCCAATAACATTCACTTTTCACTGGTTTTGGCGGGCTTCGTAACATAAATTATAATTTCTTTCATTTACCTGTTTAAAAATGATCTCCTCCGTGAAATTATCGCAAATGTATATTTGGCGATGAATGTGAACGCTTTGAAAGCGGAATTAAGAAAAAGAAGCGCAAAAATAAGTTAAAATTATTAATAAACTTGATGAGATTCAAGGTTTAAAACTTTGTTTCGGCGCTGATCTTATAGTCTCCTTTGACGGCTATACCTCTGGACCTTAGTCACCAGTGGCGCCAACTGGTGTGCAAAGAAACGATAGTCCCCATTGGCAAGACTTGGCGTAGGTACCTACTAGGTTACCTATATAGCTAGTAACTAGCTAACTCCTGAAATCAAGTAAAAGCACGTAGCATTTACGACAGGAGACGGTAATGCTAAAAATATTGCTAGAAACATTGGCCACGGGAAACGTTTAGTTGTGTGTGTGTCGTATGCCAAAATGTCATTTAAAATAAGCGTTTTGACTAAGCACGTTTTTGTCTATGTATAGGTCCAATCCTCGTATTGCCCATTTATACGACTTATGCAGGCATGTATTTTTTTTTTTTTTTTATATGAATAGGAAGGCAAACGAGCAAGTGGGTCACCTGATGGTAAGTGATCACTACTGTCTATAGACACCCGCAACCCCGGGGGATTGCAGATGCGTTGCTAACCTAGAGGACTAAGATGAAATGCCTCTTGTGCCCGGAATTTCCTCGGCTGTCTTACTCTCCACACCGGAACACAGCAGTGCAAGCACTGCTACTTAGCGGCAGGATTAGCGAGTAAGATGGTGGTATCGATCCGGACGGACCTTGCACAAGGCCCTACCACCCGCAAAATGTATGTATGTAAAACTCTTTATTGTACAAAAACACGATAACTTTACAGGTAACAAGATAAGCAGATGTACAGAGGAGAACTTATCCCGATAACGATTGCGAGGACAACAGAAACCAGAGTAGGACCTATAAAAAGTTTTGTCTTGGTAGGTAGGTATGAGTTTTCATGAGAGTAAATTATTGTCTGCTGAGCTGAAGACAGGGCGCTATGGCGCTCATTAGGGGAGGCCTATGTCCAGCAGTGGACTAATATAGGCTGATGATGATGATGATGATGAAATTATGGTCTAAATCGGTTCACATCATCATTATTATCATCACCAGCCTAAATACATCCTGCTGCTGTAGTAGTAACGAAAGAGATTTGGCCATGCGAGTTCATACACATCCAAATGTGGTTTCGCTCATAAATTCCGAAAAACTCAAGAGTGTCGATCCTGATTCGAATCGAAACCACGACTGCTTGAGAGGCGGTAGGCAAACCACTGGGCTATCACGCCTTTGGAGATATCGCTGGATATCCAAAAAAAACAGTGAACAATTTAGTTTTCCCTCCTTTTTATTTTTTGTTCATCGCAGACTATTTTTAATTCATTTATGTATTTTTTTATATTTTATCTGTGTATCGTTTCGTGAGTCACAGACGGTTCTGGCTGAAAATCAGTGCTGCAGTCTAACACCTCGGCGTAATGCTGAGTCAGCGGCCGTTCGTTTCACTTTTGCGAAGACACAACGCTGACGATCTATTTTTCATGTCTGTGTATTTTGTATATTCTCTTATATTTGTGAAAAAGGAACAAATGTCTTCTTTCTTTCAAGTTGAATTGAGATCTCTTCTTTTTATAGTCTGTTAAAAATGCTACACAAAGATGAGCTAAGGGTAACTCCAGTCATAATTGTTTTGACGGCAAACCCTATAAATCATTTAAACGGCAGTTTAAAAACACCTAAACATATAAATTCCAGCGATTAGGACCACACCGTGTCTCATAAAGTTCGTATTGGTACCAGTTACCATAAGAAAACCATAGATTGGTTGCCTAATGGTACCGAAGTTGGTAAATAGTTAAAGTTTTGGCAGTAAAATAAAAATTGGTGATGTAGAATCGAGTTTCTTCAAACTAAAATGGATTAAGGAACCGAAGGTTCTACTGTCAAACTTGGTTTCTGTTCGTTCAACGAATGGGTTTAACGAGTTTTACTCAAAACTTACACTAGCTATAATAGCTAGCTGTAGTGAGTATAGGCAAAGGGGCTGGTAACCCATCACTTTTAATCCTCTTTTCCACCTATACGCCCACAATCATGCTGAACATGGCCTTTAGATCTCGCGTTTGTGGTGAAACCTAGTGGCATCCCACTGCATCCCCATCACAGTGGATTGAGGCAACACCGGAGAGTTTTTAGTTCGGGTATACCCCTTCGGAGGGGAGTCCCTCATAACCCTAGGCATCCCCGTGCATAGGGCATCCACAAAGATGTCTGCTCCGTTAAAAAAGGCTCTGTCTACCCGGGCCTTATGTATGTATGTATGTATGTATGTAAAACACTTTATTGCACATTAAAAATTAAAAAATACAGAAGTACACAGAAAATAGTCCAAAGGCGAACTTATCCCTAAGAAGGGATCTCTTCCAGCTAACCTGACACAGAAAGGAAAAGTTTACAAAGAAAGGCAAGCAGTCATTGTTATGCGCAAATAAGTAGTCTTATAATACTAATGTGATCTAATTAGGCGATTGTGAGGCGGGTTACGAGTACCTAAAGAAGTGACGACCGCGACCACTCTGTCAAGAGTGTAACGAAAAAGAAGAAGAGATCTTATCATAAACTCGCCTAGGCTTGTTTCTAACCCACACTTGTATTTTAAGGAGCCTTATTATGTATCAATTTCTACACTACTATATTAGAAATCTTCGTCCTATTAAAGCGTTTAGACAGGTACATCCATACACTGGAAATTAAACCACCATCGAGCCAGTTGTCTTAACAAACATTCAATTATATTACCTCAAAATCAGCTGAAACACATTGGCATTCTTCCCAGAAACGCTCGGATAGCCGGCTAGGAGCTCAGCCATTTTATTTTACGTTAATAACTAAAAAAAGCTGGAAATCTTTAAATCAGTTTAGTTGCAATCCGACAAACAAATCTGGCTTTCGTGAGGTTCTCGCGGGGGTTCTCGAGATGAATGTAAAACGAAAAAAATATCGGGAAGGATTGAACGGCGGACTGTTAGGGAGAGTTCCGTGAAAAACAAAACCTTTACTCTTTAATAAAATTGATCCTTACATACTTCTTTCGCTTCATCCACACTCATCAATCTCTTCATACATGCCCGTCGGTTTCGGGTACTCCTGACCTGACCTCGTTCCAAAACGTCTCCTATTTTGGTCTGGGAACGTCCGTCTAGGTCTAGGCCCTACCCTCCCAACGCAACCATTCACACTCCCCCTATATAGATCTGTTTAGTTAGACATACTAAACAGATCTATAGGGATTAATACTTATTAGGTAGAATTGTATATAGCTTAATTATTATTATCATCACAAGACTATTTGCCAGTTTATTCGTAGCACATAAAAAAGACTAATATTATCACCACCGAGTTTCACGTGGCAGATTTAAAAAGGCAACGTTTCATTTTAGGTAATTGTTAATTTATTGTTTGATTCAGTTTTAAACAGTAATGTACTACGGATCCCTAAATTGGGAAGACGTAAGAGGAAAAATGAGTGATACGTGTTCGGCGCCAAGCGGTGGGGGTTCCGCGGAGACCGCTAATGGTTTCATGTGCGCGCTGCGCTGCTTGAGCGATGGATTCCAACATTTAGGCAATCATAAGACGTCATTTTTAACGTTATCAAATGAAAAGCCTCTCGGGTTGACTAAATATGGTTTTTTAATTTAACGCCCCACCGTCGCACGGGTGCAATCGTTTGTCCTTATCTGTGAAAGGTAAATGTCAAAGTAACAGATAAGGACGAGCGATTGCTAAGTTAGGTTTTAGAATAAGGGGGTTGGGGTGCGAGTCGGGTTACCTCCACGTGTGGTCAAGAGCTGCGGTTCGTTTTTGGATCCATCCGGGGGAAGAGCAGTGCTTGATCCGGTGCACCCTGGGCATCGGCTAATGGTTTTCTGACAGAGGGATTATCATTGACCGTTTGCTAAGAGCCCGACAGGGGGGGGAGGGGGTCTTTGACCATCACCGTACAACCTTTGCCGACATTTTGTCACAAGATTTTTGAACTATATTTTTGTTACATTGATATTGGCGAAGTTTTCGTAGAAATAACGACTTGATACGCCACAAAAAAAAAGAAGCTGTTCTCCCCCCCGGACGGATCCAAAACGAACCGCAGTTCTTGTCCTTACGTGGAGGTAACCCGACTCGCACCCCGAATAATGTGTCTGTACGACACATTAAAATTTAATGTTTAAAGACTAGAGCTTTCTCAATCGAACCCTAAACAATATGCAACCCGCATGTTGCAGCCTCGGCAATAATAAGATCTGTTTTAATCTTCGGGCCGATTCGGCTGACGCGGCTAGGGTTGCGGCGTCTGGTGATTTGACATTTATTGATCTGAGTCAACATTCAACAAATATTTGTTAGTGAAGAGTTTTTAACGGTTCTTTAATAAACACGGAAATGGTCGAGCGTTACCAAACATGCTTTCGGTTCCTAAGTTTTTAAGTGAACTTTATGTCCGCTGGCATGTGTCGTCAGTGTGTCTGATTTCGTTTAGTATTTTTCTTAATAAAAGGTATAACCGGGTAAACATGCCGGGCGGTATGCTTCATCCTTCCTAACGCGAACTGCTAGGGAATGGAATTCGCTCTCATCGTCCATATTTCCGGACAGATACAAACTAGGGCTCTTCAAGGCTAGAGTAGAGCTATTACTGAACCAGTGAGTTACACCTTTGGCCTTATCTACACCTTCCACCAAGTGAGATAGAGGTCAATCACTGGTCAGTTCGTAATAAAAAAAAAACATGGAGAATCGGCCCCAGACGTAGAATTTATTGGCCTTTTCCTGAGTTATTAATACAAACATACGATCCCTCCGCCCCCTTTCAGGCTCTTAACCAACGGATAACGATATCCCTCAGAATCTGCCAGGAAATCATTAACCGATGCCTAGGGTGCACCGGACCAAGCACTGCTCTTCCCCTCGGATGGATCCAAAAACGAACCGCAGCTCTTGACCACACGCGGAGGTAACCCGCCTCGCACCCCTTGCTTTAGGTCAATTCAATTCAAATTTAGGAAAAAGTGGCTCCGTCAACTTTTTGATGATTCTGCCAATGTCGAGGTTGGATAAGACACGGCAAGTTGCTTTAGGTCCATTGACTTACAATAAACAACTAGACTCTCAGTCGCTAACAAAGGTTCCTCAAGAAACGTCCGAGTTGCTTTGTCTATGTGTTGTGTGTGTCAACACATCGACTTAGACAGATAACATTAACATATTCGTTCAAATTGACACCTTATGTCGTGGCAGTAATGTTTAATATCAATGGCGTAGGATCGTGAGAAGTAATGACACGACGCCACGCGAGATTACGGTGCGAAAGAGTAATATACATTGTTATCAAAGCGCGGTCGAAACACAACTGAACAAAAACTCTGAACAATAGACGAGTCGTTCAGACTTTTGCTTCGGACAGTTTTTGAGCGTGATTGGGAGTCTAGTTGTTTATTGTACGTCAATGTTTAGGTCATAATATATCATAGCACGAAATCCTTCCCGCGGTTACCACCATTGCGGCGATAAAGTGGCAGACATGCTTTTTTTAATAATGCCATAAAAAATAACTGAATGTCTCTGGCTAGTGAGATAGCACCTACGAGTTTGTAATAAAATTTGCCTTTAAACGACACAACTTAAATCAGTAGGATTCATAATACGCCTTTGTAACTATTTTCGGACCAGCCTAGGTATGTTTAAAAATGTAACTAAGCTACTTTAAGAGCAAGCCGAGCCAGATATTTTAAGTATCTAGCACACCGTAAAATATTAGTTCTACCCCTGCTCCCCCCAATCCCTTCTCACCCCGTTTCACGTACGGCCAAGTGCAAAAATAAGTATCGATACGATCTCCTCACAAATATGTCCCACGACCTTATTACGCTAGTGTAAGAGCGTGTGGTACTTATTTTTGAGACGTTGATTCATATTATTACACTTGACTGTAAGTTCGTTTTACGTATACTAACCTAAACTAGTGTAAGTTTTCGCTCACAAAATACGCCTCGAACGAGTTTGCATTAAAATGTCAAATACAGAACAGTTTGTTGCCGTTTCGCTCCGCAAGTGGCGCTGCCAATTATTCCATAGTAATTGAGACGTTTACGTGAACGCGTTCGAGACGTGTTTATATGCGAAAACTTACACTAGAGGCTCAGAGGCTGTTTGTCCGGCTCGTTATTCTTTGACATAAGTTGTAATGCCTCGGCCTCCCCCCACCTGTTAAGAGTCCTCGTATTGACTTATTTGCACTCTGTCCGCGACAGATTCAGGTTTCAGTAGATTCGGAGATTTGCTCTGCGATTGCGACTGTCTGGGAACAATGTAAATAAAGAAATGGGACGTCTTGCTATTTCCTGTGGCTTTAGTTCATTTCAAACCATAACCATCGACGCAAAAAGGTGTTATGAGTCTGTGTGTGGCGCCGTAAATCTCAAGAGGATGGACAGTTTTGAAAGCGGTTGTTTTCATTCGAAAGCCCGCTTGCGGTGGTTCTTAGCAAGTACATACATACATATATCACGTCTTGTCCCTTACGGGGTAGACAGAGCCAAAAGTAACAAGATCTTAAGGCCACGTTTAGCATATTGTGGGCGTATAGGTGGAAAGGGGAATCAAAATAGTGATGGGTGGCTAGCCGCATCGCCTATGAATATGTATAATGAATATGGATGATGTATGGGTATGTATGTATGTAGTTTTTAAGAATGTCAGTTAAGCGGCGGGAGGAATCACTATTTACAATAGCATGTTCCTATAACATGATTCCTAAGATTTCAAATTTTCGCCCATTCCAAATTTAATGTTGCTTTATAGGGTCGCTACCCGTGGTGCCATTGTTATGTCCCACTCTTATAAAAAACTAGCTTCTGCCCGCGACTTCGTCTGCGTAGAATTATACATAAAAACCTTCCTCTTGAATCACTCTATCTATTTAAAAAAACCGCATCAAAATCCGTTGTGTAGTTTTGAAGATATAAGCATACATAGGGACATAGGGACAGAGAAAGCGACTTTATTTTATACTATGTAGTGAAGTGATGACGAATTATACTCCATCATAAGGTCGACGGAACCCTGCTTTCGCGGAGTTCCTATTTCTACTCGGTTCGCCCTTCGGGCTTTTGAAGATACCTAACAAACCTAACCTAATTTTACTATCTCTAGTGAGATTTTTACAACATACATACATAAATCACGTCTTTATCCCTTCTGGGGTAGATAGAGGCTAAGGTAACATGTATGTATGAATACAGGACAACACAAATGCACAAAAGCGAACTTACACTAAAAGGGATCTCTTCCATTTAACATTTGAACTATTGACAGGACATAAGTATTAAGTAAAAGTAGACACGCAGAAAAAGTAAAAGAACCGATCGAAACCTAAAATAATACCAAATAGTTTACGTCTTACTTAAGCGGTAGTAGGGTAGTCTTGTACAGACACGAACTTTCTACTGATTTATTATACTCGTATGTATAGATTATTATTCGTCTGGATCGCCACAACCATTTTACCTGCCTATCAACAAGCATTGCAACCCATCTCCAATCCTCTGACGTACACAAACTAAACGAAAAACCCAAGAAGCGAATTCGGAATTCGTCGGTCCAACAACCCAAAGGCGCCTTCGCGTGGTTATATCCGGATATACCCGGATCATACCGGTATGCTCGCGTTACAGCTGGCTTATAGCACTCCTTTAGGGGTGTTATGACAGTACGTAATTTGAGTAGCTTGCAGTGGTTTTTTGGAGCGCGAATTGGGATTCTAATGGGCTTGCTTTTAACATCGTGACTATGAACGTATTTGTAAATAATTTGTCTTAACTAGCTTCTGCCCGTGACTTTGTCCGCGAAGAATCAGCAATTGATATGTTTATCGCTCCCGTGGGAACTATGCAATCTTACAAGATAAAATGCCAGCCTATAACCGGTGATTTTCTCAACATATTAGCAAGCATACACAAATCACGTCTTATCCCTTACGAGGTAGACAGAACCCGAGTCTAAAAGTCACATTTAGCATGATTGTAGGCGTACAGGCGGAAAGGGGAATCGAAATAGCGAGGGGTTATATAATAAACTTCGCCCATTCCCTCGATGGGCTTTTACCATTTGCGCGGGACGAGAAGCAACTGGTACATTCTATGTTTTTCCTTTGCTCCCAGACCAGCATGGAAGTAACTTACGCCCTGTCTACTCAGTAAGGGATATAGACGTGATTTCTGTTACGTAGATACTCATTTTCATTTAAATACATTTTAAAAGTCACTTTTACTCGTAGCTGAGAGACTTAATGTCTGCAAAGTTCCTCGCAACAGCCTTATTATGGAAATCATTAGCAATTCCCAATGAAATTGCTTTCCATCGGACTATCCTCTGAGTCCTCCGACATACCTCTGTTTGAAAGGAACGAGATTTCTAAACTAAACGTCCTTATTCTGCGAGGCTGGAGCGACGCAGCTCGAGTGTGTTTTTGCTATTGAGCTAAAATTGTATTTCAGAGAGGCCTTACTAGAGTACATAATTATATATACATACATACATAAATCACGTCTTTATCACTTACGGTATAGACAGAGCCTAAGGTAACAAGATCCAAAGGCCACGTTTAGCATGATTGTGGGCGTATAGGTGGAAAGGGGAATCAAAAATAGTGTTGGGTTGCTAGCCGCATCGCCTATGACATGATTCTTAAGATTTTCGCCCATTCCCTCGATGGGCTTTTACCATGTGCGCGGGAAGAGAAGCAACTGGTACATTCTATGTTTTTTCTTGGCTCCCAGATCAGCATGGAAGTGCGTAGTGCCGTTAAAATTAATGCTTTCCTACCAAGTACTCCATTCAGGGTATTTATTTCAACAAAATATATCCATAGCGTAAATATACACAGCGTGGTCATTAAAAAGTTAGGCTTTTTAAACAATTTCATTTTAATACCAGATTTTGCTAAACGCATTACAATACAATACAATACAATAACTCTTTATTGAACACCACATATAACAACCAAAACAGAAAAAAGGTATACAGAATATTACAAGGTAACAATAGGCGGCCTTATCGCTACAGAGCGATCTCTTCCAGCATTATTATCTCTTATCCTATATTATGAAAATCCAATTGAGATCAAGCTGGTCTGGGAGTAAAGAGAACTTAGAATGTACCAGTTGCTTCTCTTCCCGCGAAGATGGTAAAAGCCCATCGAGGGAATGGGCGAAAATCTTAGGAATCATGTTATAGGTGATGCGGCTAACAACCCATCACTATTTTGATTCCTTTATCCAGTTGGTATATGTGGCCCACAATCGTGACAAACGTGGCCTTTAGGTTTAGTACCTTTAGTGTCTACCCCGAAAGGGATAAAGACGTGATTTATGTATGTACATAGTATAAAATAAAGTCGCTTTCTCTGTCCCTGTGTCCCTATGTCCCTATGTATGCTTATATCTTCAAAACTACACAACGGATTTTGATGCGGTTTTTTTAATAGATAGAGTAATTCAAGAGGAAGGTTTTTATGTATAATACATGCATAATATACCGTGTGAAGCTGGGGCGGGTCGCTAGTGTATGTATAAAACACATTCTAGAGAAATTCTCCGAATAGGTACAGCGGAATTTTCAGATTGCTTCAGTCCTCACCCACTGTTTCCGAGTTTCTCGATTTTCAATATAATGGGTAGTTTCAGCTCTTATTACTATTTTCCGGTCCTCAAATGTGTCTGTAAAACGTTATCTTTATGCGATAAGTGTTTACTTTTGTTGTGGGCTGTACGCTGAGATTCTAAAGTTACTAGCTGTCCGCGAATGCAATTTTCCGGGATAAAAACTATCCTTGCTTTCCCGGGACTCGAATTAATCTGTTTACCATACATACATCCATACCGTCACGCCTCTTTCCCATAGGGGCAGGCAGAGACTACTTTGTTCCACTTGCTACGATCCTGACATATTTCTTTCGCTTCATCCAGTCATCAATCTCTTCATACATGCTCGTCGGTTTCGGGTACTCCTGACCTGACCTTTTTCCAAAACGTCTCCTATTTGGTCTCGGAACGTCCGTCTAGGCTTACCCCTCCCAACGCAACCATTCACACTCTCCATATAGATCTGTTTAGTTAGTCTACTTTCATCCAACCGCTCTACATGCCCAAACCAACTAAGCACCAAATACCAAATTTCAACTTATTAAAAAAAGGTAACAGATAAACAGAGAGAGTTACATTCGCATTTATAATATTAGTAAGGACATTGACCCAATAATACAAGAAAGGATGCCAATTTATTTTACAACAGTAATTTTATACTTAATTACATTATCTTTGAATTAAAAATGAAGTGTCTATTACTGGTGCTTGTCGGCTCAAAATGTCCAACACTGGCGCCGTCACACTACTTAGCTTGCGCCCGCGGCTTTGCTTGCCACAGAACTCTATGCTGTGGAAAGCACAATGCCTACTTATACCTTGTTTACATCAGAAAAGGAGAAGAATTCAGCTTATACGTAGGCTGGGCGGTGATAAATCAGTCAGTTAGTAAATCAGTGAGTACTTAACACAGTATCCTCCTCTGCATCTCGCAGTCGGTTAATAATACCTCTTCTGTCTTGAGCATATTAACTTATTAAGTCGAAGCTCCCTTAATTTGGCAATTTGTATTGGAAAAGTGATTCCTGACCCAATGTAGGACCAATTCACAGTGTCATAGTGATGTTACATTGAGTTGACGAGGAAATATCATGTAGTTGACGTTTACTGTGATATGGTGATAACTTTCTACAACGGGTCAGGTATCAAATTATTCGATAATACATGGTCTAAGAATACCTTGTTGTATTTTAAGGCTGGATAACAATTTTAGGACTTAAAAATTACGACACCATGACATTTTTAAAAGCATTTGAATTTAAGGGTTAACAGAGTTGCATTTAGACTTTAGACGTCGTAAACTTTGAGCATGTATCCAAAATTTTTGAAACGAAACATCAAGGCAGAAATCAACCTGTAGTTAGAATAGTTAATTCAGAGCTACAGGTGAAAGCTTTCGAAATAGGCCACCCTCATCCTCGTGATATTGATCCTGATTTTTTCAACTCCGAATCCCAGTTTAAGAACAGCCTCGTTAATTGGTCTGCGTAATCCACAGGTGCAAAACTCATAACTCTTTAACCGACTGAGCCGGCGCCGTGCCGTCTACCGGCGAAGACAAAGGGTGTTTGTTTTTGGTCAGGGTAGACGAAATGAGACGGCCCACTGACCGAGTGCTGTGCATCGACCGATCTCACGCATGCGCGGCGGGGGCTGTCAGTCGGGCAGTCGCGTCTCGCGCCGCGCCTCGCCCGCGCGTGTCCACAACTCTCGCGACAGCGGACCCCAGACGGCGGTACTAATGCAATTTCACACACCACAAACACTCGACTCGAAACTGACGCCCCACGCGTACCACTAAAACCCTGGTAAGTCTGGGGCGAGATTTACGCCGTCTATTTAGGAGTTTACGCTTTGTTATCTAGCACATGCGTCTAGTCGGGTTATTCTTAATAAGGAAAGCCTACAAATCCATTGCAAAATGGCTCGCCGTCCATGTCAGTTTGATAAGAAACGTCATGCTTCCACGTGTAGGCAGACCGTCATGCGAGATTGCGTGATTGACAATGTTAGTCTGTAAAAAAAACGGAACTTTTAATGAATGATAGAAACCGATTCGAAGGCCTAGATACTTGTTTTTTTGCCACCGCCAACGATATTATCACTTACAGCGTACAGAACATGTGAAGGATACATGCCATTTTTCCATTCTCGTCGAGAGAACGGAATATGTTTTTCTAATTACACTTTTTCTCATTTGGTATGGTAATTCCCTGTCTAAAGATTAGTCCAGATTTCAGATTGCAGGTTGACGTGACTGAAAAATTAATGCAAAACAACGGCTTCCATCGGAAAACAATCGAGATGTATTAATCGTTATTTACGCACGTACAGATAAAAAGTGGGTTTTTGTATGGGCGTCAAAGTGTTTTTGGACGTAAACATTAATCATTTAGTGGGCGAAATGTAAATGCGTCTATTGTGCGTTGCCATTACGAAGATAGTGGGTTTTTGTACAACAAAGGTTTGGACAAATGATGTACTAACTCTGTTGTTGGGATTATTATTTTCGCGTTATTCTTTTTTTATATATAATAAAGCTCTTACGCGGAATCTCGCTGGCCGCTGGAGCTATGTTTATGTTGTCTGTCTAGCTTGAGACTTGCCTAACATTGCTGAATAAAAGTTAGATATTTCGTTTATTAAAAATTATAAGTATAACTTAAAAAGCTTTCCATGCTAATATTGTAACTTTCAAGTAATTCTATGTTACCTCTTCACTGTGCTTTTATTTAGGGAAATATCAAAGTTCCCGCAGGATAGCGCTAAACGTATTCCACGCGAACGGAGTCGAGTGTAATAGTTAATGATTACGTATTTTAACACGTTTATTTAAGTGTTATTTTATTATAATTTGCTGTTGATCTTAACAAACACAGCTCATAAGAACTAACGTTTATTACTTAAGTGTTTTGTTACAAACAGTCTTTAAAGTTTATTAGTTCGTACTTATGTAAGTAATAAGAACCAGCATTCGTTTCAATTATAAAAATTTAGAATACCAATTTAACATTCAAAAAAAAAACACTGTTGACCAAAAAGCCAATCACGAACTTACGTCAAAATAAGTTTTTAAACATCCTGTATTTTTAATTGAAAGTCGATTTGAGATTTCATAAACATCTATTAGGTACCTACCAGAGACGAGAATGCGTTCGTTATTTAAAGTGAAATTCGGTGCCTAAAGTGTGCTCGTATATCTTAATAATATCACCTAAATCCATGTCAATATGTTGATAGAACCGCAGTCGTGCGTCGCGGGCACTGCGATTATCAACCATTGTTTAAGTAAAACTAGCTTCTGTCCGCGACTTCGTCTGCGTAGAATTATACATATAAACCTCTTGAATCACTCTATCTATTAAAAAAACCGCATCAAAATCCGTTGCGTACTTTTAAAGATATAAGGATACATAGGGACAGACAGCGGAAAGCGACTTTGTTTTAATTATGTAGTGATGAAGTCGGTTAAAAAAGCGTGTATTTATTATTTCCACCCCCACAAGAAAAAAAACAAGGTAGGTACGCTAGGATTAAACTTCCATTTAGGTAAAACTGAAACAATATCAGCTCTGCTGAAACAGTATTTTGATTGAAACAAATATTTGTCGACGTTTTCGCAGCTACCTATCTGATATGTTTCATGTCTGACAGCTATCTATGACAATTTGCATGTTTTTTTTTAATTTTATGGCCTGGATGCTAGGTCCTTTAAGCCAAGTCTATATATTTTGAGAATACTTAATTTAGAAGAGAAAAAGTAATATAACTTAAATTTGCTCGCGACACACCATAAAATTTTTTTCACTGTAGTTTTGATAAATTTAAATCATAGTTTTTAAGAATGTCAGTTAATTAACAACTGCATGTATGTATGTCAACACATTTAAGGGATGCCACTCATCTGATTGGATGAGACGAGCATTTACAAGTAACTAGAAACCGACAAAGATTGCATTGAAAATTACGAATTGTATGAATCCTGACAAAATAAAACATAACTGAAAGAAGTGATTGACTAAATCCAATTAAATCGCAACCAGATACGCCAGTTGTATGAGTTGTATGAGGTCTTATTTCCATCTATTTCTACCTCTCTCCCCGTTGAGTGATTCTTCTAGGAATGTCAAAGGGAGTATTGGATTACTTATTTGTTTTGATCAATGGCTCTGACACACAGAGCTTCGAATATTTACGAATTGTGCCTTGTGCTAGTCTGAGAAAGAAAAAACATAGAATATACCAGTTGCTTCTCTTCCCGGGCAGATGGTAAAAGCCCATCGAGGGAACGGGCGAAAATCATAGGAATCATGTTATAGGCGATGCGGCTAGCAACCCATTATTAATTTGATTCCATTTTCCATCTATAGCCCCACAATCTTGATAAACGTGGCCTGTGGTTGTCACTTTAGGCTCTGTCGACCCCGTAAGGGATACAGACGTGATTTGTGTATTGTATTGTTTTTTGTGCCTTTAGCGTAATAAAGGTTCCGTGGCTACAGGGAACCTGTGGTGGTACGGCTGTGATCGTCTACATAATTAAGTTATTGAGTGTATCGAATGTATTTAAAGTTACTCAGGTCGACTCGTAGAGTCGGAACACATTTTCGTATCAAGGAGGCAGCTTTGTTATTGAGTTTTCGAGGCTTTACACGGCACATTGCGATTGAGTGGTCTAATACCCATACTGTCAACCATTCAACCCGCTTACCCATAACTTTGGCACGTCGAACAAACAAGGATTAGTGTTATCGTGACTGATCTTATTCTTATAAGATCTTGAGAACATCATCTAGAAGCTATTATTTAGTACGGGCCAAAAGGTAAGTGCTCGGATAGCGTAATGGACAGTAAAATATTAGCACGGGTACGCCCGAACGATTCTGGCCAACCTCACTCTGACACAGGGACTCCCTACACCGGTAACCGGTTCTGGCATCTCAGATTATTGGGGGACAGATGACCTCCTTTCGCTACGAAGCGTTTAATGTTTCCACCATCCAAGGACGGGTACTTTTTAGTGTGGCCAGACGGGCCCCCCCTTTGTTACCATGGATTTATGATTATTCAATAATATTATGAGTTATGGTTTGGCCAAACCAGGTCGGAGGTCAATCTGTAAGACATGGCGTGTATTGGGTGCCCAGGGTTGCTACCAGTCGCCACCAAATCATGTGCTCGTTTATATGGCAATACTTCCTCTAACCGGTCTGGACGCTGAAACCTCCTGTAACTTTGATGCTTCCAACCCTGCGAGTTTAACCTCTCAAGGTTAAGGAAAACCTCATAGAATCTCTATCTTTAGGAATAATACAAGTGAGGTCTATACCAATTTAGGCATTTGACACAGGGCCTCCGCCTCTGCTTCATTCTTGGTCACATTAAATCATCCAACTCTACAGCACTCTCAAGTAATTGTGACAATGTAACTTTATTTGAAAACCAATTAGATTTATAGATTAGTTAATTAATGGTTTAATCACTTCAACACAACCGCTAAGGCATTCAATTCAACTAATGCTTGGAAGAAGCTAAATTTAATGATCATGACTAGAATTACTTTGATGAACATAGCCTTTCTCAGTTAAGACAAAACTAGTTAATTAGACTGTCCCACTAAATATAGTCCAAGAGAAACAATACTAAATTGAACGAGGCCATTTGAATAAATGAACGATTAGGAAATCATACTTGAGTGTATCAGCGGAAATCTTCAATACTGGAGATTAGTTTGTACAAAACAGAGTCTCTAAGTTAAGTTATAAGGTTCAAGATGTTAATACAGTCTCGAGAATACTCAGATAGGGAAAATCTCCATTATTAAATATCTCTGAGGGTATAGGGGTTTACCTAGGGTAACATGAAAACATAAAGTTTAATAATCAATAGTTTATTTTATTCAAATAAGGTTTTAAAGCACATTTGAGCGTCAAAAGAATCTGCTAGATTAATTAGATTGTCATCGATAGTATGATATTCGATGACAACCGGATTTTCCATTCCTAACTGCCATACTAAGTATAGGGAAAACGGGAAATCCAAACGAAAAACCCTATAGGCAATCTATGTACTATACACACATGCACATATTTTAAGACATTAATATCACAAGTTAATCATTAGTTAATTACACATTAGGTCACACGTTAACAACAAACTGTCAAATAGTAATACATACTTAAAAAACACATGGATAATCTGCTCCCGTTCGAAGGGGCTAGTCCCAGTTGGTATATAAGCTCTTTACCTTAATTGGGTAAGACATTACTGTAATTATTGCATATGAGCCTTGTCATTCTTATTGGATTTATATAAAAATCACATCAGTATCAACTCTACACGGCAAATGCCCACTATGATCAGTATCATATTTAATTCTACAAAACATTTAATAGTTCTGAAAGCCGTTATCATTAAAGGGATGAGGATGAAAAGATGATTCTATTTTATTACAAAATTAAGAAGATTGTTGAAGTGAAGGCTTGTTGCTTGCCTGTATACACTATTACAAAGGCGGTACTTTACCGGGTCTCCTAGGTCCTGCTGCTCACCGTCACTCAAAACTTGACTTTACTGTTAATTTAGTTTTACTGAATTTAATTACAAATTTATAGAATAGAAGATATTGGTGTACAAAGTATTTGTATCTCTAGATTAAGCGTCTTCCCGTTAGGCGGTCGTGAACTTCACTGTCCTGTGTTCCTCGCTGCGCCCACGCAACGCAAGGCATCCCTGCCCCACTTCCAGCGGATCATCGTTATTGGTCACTGTAATTGATAGAAAGGTTCCCGCCAGTAAATCTGTATGGATATTGGTTATTGAAAAAGGAGCGTCACTGCGATTGGTCCATTCGAAATTTAGATCGTCCTCCTCAACACACCGTCCCTTTCTCACGCTCACGCGGACTAGGTCGCATCTGGAAGTAATCACTTATTTCAATTCTAAGAAAGCTTGCAAAAGAAATATTGGAGTTGTATTTGTCTTCGAATGTTCAATGACCATAAGACAGGTTCCTTTATCTCAGTTTATATTTATGGCTCACTTTACGCCCTTAGAGATGTTTATGAGTTTCGTCTGTGATAGTTTTAAGTTTCTTTTAAATTTCTTAAGGATTTCTGGGTAAATATTTTAACTGCAACCAGATGACAGCCCTTAGCTTGTGAAAATAAAATAATTGTAATACTCAATTACGAGAAATTTTGCTATGAACAGTGTTGGCCATCTCACACTCCCCCAAATAGATTTTGGAACATCTAGTACTAGCTTGCTTCCAAAATATATTTCCCTTCCTCATTTAACCAAGCTTAGCATTTACCTCAAACTCTTTTACACCACGATTCCCACGTTAAAGTTACATTTCCCACGCACGCTGCCGAATCTCTCACGCCTATCTATTGTGCATCCCGAGTGGTAATAAAGTCCTATTCTACTCCGCTCTTTTGTTCCCGACCTTGCTAACATTCACTACCTTCAGCTGGGCTCCTTAACTATATGACATGTTCGTATTTGTCGGTCAGTCCTAAGTCATCCGTAAACAGTTTACAGTCATTGTCTAGTACAGGTAACAACAGCGTCCTCTGTTCATCACTCAATCCGGACTCATTTAAAACGGTACTTCCTATCGTCACTATGGTCTGTTACTTCGTTAGACTCGCAAATCTCTATCGCTCGCGCATTTTGTTTTAGTATTGAATTGATAATGGCAGCGTTTGACTCTCCCCCAAACCGCTCGACTTCACAATCCGAATGTAACCTAATATTAGATTTGACCCCTAGATGTTCGATCGTCAATGTTCGTTCTCTACCGCAATTTATGACTCCCTTCACTCGTTCTAACCAGTCGTACCCTAGTATCAACGACCTAGGTAATCGTCGCATGACTAGTACAGGCGCCTCTACAAAAGTACTCCCCAATCTGAACTCTATTAGCACCAACCGATTCGCACTCTCGCTTCGCGATCCGAACGCTCCCTGTACCTGTATAGCTGGAATTGCGACCTCTGACAACTCGACATTTTCTCTCCGAATAGCATCATACAACTCCCTTGTTATCCCGCTGATCTGGCTTCCGGTGTCGATGAGTGCATTCATACTTTTCCCGTACAACCACACACATACTTCAGGTAGCCTAGGTAACGAATAATCCTCGCCTATATCGACCACCTCATCAAGTTCGTGAAATATAGTGTACACCTCTCTGCCCCTTCTCTTGCAAAATTCACACGCTGAACCCTTCTCGTCGCACTCGACTATGTTACTGAACTGATTTTCTAATAAGACTCCTACACTATTTGCTACCGACAAGTAATCGAAGTTGGATTCGCTCGTACTCCCCTCTCTAATGTCCGCTTCAATCCTCCTCCGCTTACTCCTAATCTGTGTCCTGACCTCCAGCCACTCCTAGTCAAGATTCTATAAACTACTCTTTCCACTCTGCTTCTCGAAGCTTCCTCGTTCCCTGTACTACACAACAACAAACTATCGAACTTCGACTGTGTAGGGAACGCTAGTTTTTAGACTCGCCCTCCCCCACTGCCTGCGACAAAGTTGAAGTTTTGTCCTCCCTTACAAAAGCGACAGCTGACCGGTTGCTAACTCCCTCTCGTTCATTTTCCCACGGCGCGGCCCTGTTGAAATTCGCTCTATAACCCGTACGACCCTGACAATAGCCTCGACCTCTAGCTGAACCTCTCCTGTTCTGCCACCTGCCCGCTGAGATCATAGCGGCGATTGGGCGTGCTATCTGCGGCCTGTTGAAGCGCTCCTTCCGAAACCCGCCGCCAATAACACCTGTAACGACTCCTCCCTGTCTTACAACGATGTTTTGCTCGATGCTCCTGAGAAAGTTTGCTCCGCTCATTATAGTGGGCTCCTCAGTCCTAGTGAACCATAATCTTTGCACATCTAATGAATAGTGTCGCATTATTGAATTTACCAGATCCCTCTCATTAAAAGAAATCGTCAACGACTGCATCGACTCGACCTGCTCTGCGAAATGCTCAGACATAGACACTCCCGAGTCACCTGAATACACTGCGTTAATAAGTCTATACCTGACAGATTCCTGAATCTGCTCGGTCCAATAATTACGCCTGAAATCCGTTTCAAAGTCGGCAAATGTAGTCCATCCTTTCGAATACAGTTCCATAACCTTACGCGCATGTCCCGTAATACATCCTAAGGCTATATCTACCTCGCGATCCTGTCCATTTACCGCCCTAATATACTTTTTTAGACGCTTTAAAAATGCAATCGGGTTATTTAACGGTTTCCCATCAAAACTCGGTTTGCTAACCGAAGGTTGCACTACGTACAAATTCCGTGTCTCCGAAGACATCGTGTTAGTGCTAGTAGATTCGCGACCTACTGAATCCGGCCTCACGTTCTCAATGCCGCTCCTATTCTCACTTTGCGAAGGACCTGCCTCACCTACGTTTCGTCCGTTGTTATTGTTACCGTTCGAACTCAATTGTTGTAATTTTTTATCAAATTCGTTCATTTTTTTCAAAATCAACTCTAAAGTCGCGTTCCCTACGGTTCCCGTCTCTCCCGCGTTATTACCGTTTACGACCGACCCAGTCTGTCTTGTGGTACGCTTTCCCCTACCTGTCAACATCCTTTAAGATTACCCGGTACGTCACGCTACAACAGCCTATTTAAACTTAGTTCAATGTTAGGGTTTTATGATACTAAAGCAATGTTCCGTTTGTTTGTTATTCAACACAAATAAAACACGAATCTATTGACCAATCGCTTTGAGACTCTGTAGGGATATTTTATGGGGTTCAGAATGAGCACAGTAAAATAGACAAAAAATGGTTCAAGTTAGACAATAAAGTAAACAAAATGGTTTAAAATCAAACAGTAAAATAAGCAAGGAGTAAAAGTTGAGTATACGCTCCAGTGCAGCTTCCTCCTAGAATCCCTGTAAATTTCACATTTATAAACAAAAGCTTATACTCCGCTCCCCCGGAACCTAGGATAAATGTTTTAAACAATCTACACATAAAGATACATGAAGCACGCACAGTGTGTTCTCTCTTCTTTTCGTATTATTCCTGAAAAAATCCTTATACACTCAACCATGGTTCCTACGTTGTGTTTTTTTTTTTTTTTTTTTTTTTTTTTTTTTTTTTAATTAATTAATTATTAATCCAATCGTATCGTTATTTCGAGTACGTACTTGGATCCTGGTCACGGCACCAAATTCTGTGGTGGTACGGCTGTGATCGTCTACATAATTAAGTTATTGAGTGTATCGAATGTATTTAAAGTTACTCAGGTCGACTCGTAGAGTCGGAACACATTTTCGTATCAAGGAGGCAGCTTTGTTATTGAGTTTTCGAGGCTTTACACGGCACATTGCGATTGAGTGGTCTAATACCCATACTGTCAACCATTCAACCCGCTTACCCATAACTTTGGCACGTCGAACAAACAAGGATTAGTGTTATCGTGACTGATCTTATTCTTATAAGATCTTGAGAACATCATCTAGAAGCTATTATTTAGTACGGGCCAAAAGGTAAGTGCTCGGATAGCGTAATGGACAGTAAAATATTAGCACGGGTACGCCCGAACGATTCTGGCCAACCTCACTCTGACACAGGGACTCCCTACACCGGTAACCGGTTCTGGCATCTCAGATTATTGGGGGACAGATGACCTCCTTTCGCTACGAAGCGTTTAATGTTTCCACCATCCAAGGACGGGTACTTTTTAGTGTGGCCAGACGGGCCCCCCCTTTGTTACCATGGATTTATGATTATTCAATAATATTATGAGTTATGGTTTGGCCAAACCAGGTCGGAGGTCAATCTGTAAGACATGGCGTGTATTGGGTGCCCAGGGTTGCTACCAGTCGCCACCAAATCATGTGCTCGTTTATATGGCAATACTTCCTCTAACCGGTCTGGACGCTGAAACCTCCTGTAACTTTGATGCTTCCAACCCTGCGAGTTTAACCTCTCAAGGTTAAGGAAAACCTCATAGAATCTCTATCTTTAGGAATAATACAAGTGAGGTCTATACCAATTTAGGCATTTGACACAGGGCCTCCGCCTCTGCTTCATTCTTGGTCACATTAAATCATCCAACTCTACAGCACTCTCAAGTAATTGTGACAATGTAACTTTATTTGAAAACCAATTAGATTTATAGATTAGTTAATTAATGGTTTAATCACTTCAACACAACCGCTAAGGCATTCAATTCAACTAATGCTTGGAAGAAGCTAAATTTAATGATCATGACTAGAATTACTTTGATGAACATAGCCTTTCTCAGTTAAGACAAAACTAGTTAATTAGACTGTCCCACTAAATATAGTCCAAGAGAAACAATACTAAATTGAACGAGGCCATTTGAATAAATGAACGATTAGGAAATCATACTTGAGTGTATCAGCGGAAATCTTCAATACTGGAGATTAGTTTGTACAAAACAGAGTCTCTAAGTTAAGTTATAAGGTTCAAGATGTTAATACAGTCTCGAGAATACTCAGATAGGGAAAATCTCCATTATTAAATATCTCTGAGGGTATAGGGGTTTACCTAGGGTAACATGAAAACATAAAGTTTAATAATCAATAGTTTATTTTATTCAAATAAGGTTTTAAAGCACATTTGAGCGTCAAAAGAATCTGCTAGATTAATTAGATTGTCATCGATAGTATGATATTCGATGACAACCGGATTTTCCATTCCTAACTGCCATACTAAGTATAGGGAAAACGGGAAATCCAAACGAAAAACCCTATAGGCAATCTATGTACTATACACACATGCACATATTTTAAGACATTAATATCACAAGTTAATCATTAGTTAATTACACATTAGGTCACACGTTAACAACAAACTGTCAAATAGTAATACATACTTAAAAAACACATGGATAATCTGCTCCCGTTCGAAGGGGCTAGTCCCAGTTGGTATATAAGCTCTTTACCTTAATTGGGTAAGACATTACTGTAATTATTGCATATGAGCCTTGTCATTCTTATTGGATTTATATAAAAATCACATCAGTATCAACTCTACACGGCAAATGCCCACTATGATCAGTATCATATTTAATTCTACAAAACATTTAATAGTTCTGAAAGCCGTTATCATTAAAGGGATGAGGATGAAAAGATGATTCTATTTTATTACAAAATTAAGAAGATTGTTGAAGTGAAGGCTTGTTGCTTGCCTGTATACACTATTACAAAGGCGGTACTTTACCGGGTCTCCTAGGTCCTGCTGCTCACCGTCACTCAAAACTTGACTTTACTGTTAATTTAGTTTTACTGAATTTAATTACAAATTTATAGAATAGAAGATATTGGTGTACAAAGTATTTGTATCTCTAGATTAAGCGTCTTCCCGTTAGGCGGTCGTGAACTTCACTGTCCTGTGTTCCTCGCTGCGCCCACGCAACGCAAGGCATCCCTGCCCCACTTCCAGCGGATCATCGTTATTGGTCACTGTAATTGATAGAAAGGTTCCCGCCAGTAAATCTGTATGGATATTGGTTATTGAAAAAGGAGCGTCACTGCGATTGGTCCATTCGAAATTTAGATCGTCCTCCTCAACACACCGTCCCTTTCTCACGCTCACGCGGACTAGGTCGCATCTGGAAGTAATCACTTATTTCAATTCTAAGAAAGCTTGCAAAAGAAATATTGGAGTTGTATTTGTCTTCGAATGTTCAATGACCATAAGACAGGTTCCTTTATCTCAGTTTATATTTATGGCTCACTTTACGCCCTTAGAGATGTTTATGAGTTTCGTCTGTGATAGTTTTAAGTTTCTTTTAAATTTCTTAAGGATTTCTGGGTAAATATTTTAACTGCAACCAGATGACAGCCCTTAGCTTGTGAAAATAAAATAATTGTAATACTCAATTACGAGAAATTTTGCTATGAACAGTGTTGGCCATCTCAAACCCAACAGAATCCTCTTAGCGTCTGTTATCAGTCTGTCCGTCCGTCAGTTCGTTTTTAAAGAAGTATCTTTTAAACCGTAATAGGTTGTCACTTGGATTTTTCAACCAGATTTTTTTCTATCTTAATAATCATAACTGTATGATAGTACAGGACCTTTTGTTTGTACTAAAACATGGCTACTATGAAGATCTGGCATAGAGTTGAAATCGCTCAGACTTCTAGAATGAACGCATCAATGATTTTCTTGTAGCTATTCTTAGCCTAGACTAGAGCATAACAGTGACTAGGATAGAAAAAAGTATGCTTAGTTGGTTTGGTCACAGATCTATATGGGGAGTGTGAATGGTTGCGTTGGGAAGGCCTAGACGGAGGTTCCGAGACCAAATAGGAGACGTTTTGGAAAAAGGTCAGGCCAGGAGTACCCGGAACCGACGAGCATGTATGAAGAGATTGATGAATGTGGATGAAGCGAAGGAAATATGTCAGGATCGTAGCAAGTGGAACAAAGTAGTCTCTGCCCACCCCTGTGGGAAAGAGGCGTGACGGTATGTATGTATTCTTAGCCAAGTTTTCCAATAAAAATATATTCTTCGACTTCTCTTTAAACCTGCGTCAGACAGCTAAGAAAAAGTACATGAATAAATAAATCGTAGCAACTGCTACGAGTTTCGTAGCACGTCTACAATCGCGTAGCAGTCACAGTCAAAAATTGTATTAACAGTTTAATTTAAGCCTATTCATAAACGTAACATGCACAACTAACTAAAATTACATAATTACCAACCCACTTGCGTTCGGAAAGCCCTTAACTCTATAATTACAGAAGTCAATTTCGCAAATTCAAACTGGAAAGTTTAATGTGTTAATAATGGCTAGTTAAGTGTGAGCTGTAGATCAATGGGTTGTGTAGCACGTTAGAGGGCAGGTTACAGTGGCCACGTTGACCCAGCCCTGACCCCCAAAATAGGTATTTTGCGTGTTTCGTTCAATTCGGTAGTTTTTCTGGCATTTAATATGAGTGTGTATATGTTTACCTGTAATTATGAAGATTTAGAAAATTTATTTATCACGATTTTTTTTATGACTAATGGTTCCGTACACATTAATTTTTTTCTCATACATTGTCGTGAATGTCGTCATTGTATTCTAAGTAACAGAACACAAAGGGCCTTGTTGACGGCCGGATTACATTGCAGGCGCGATTTTCTGACCATAAATCGGATTGCTGAACTGTTTTTCATTTGTTTTTAACTTTTTAAAAAGTCAAAGAGACTATAAATAATGAACAACAATGTCATACAGCCAAGTCGATGGCCGAGGAGTGTGCGTTTTGTTCGAGTGTAACGTTTTTATCAATGTCTCAAATAGCTTACGGTGACAGATGACATAAAAAAAACTTAAGAAAAAAGGCGAGAACCTGAAAACCACCAACGTTGCGAGTATGTTTAGTGGAAAGTTTATTTTAATTTCCACTCAATGTTTGAGAAAAACGTTGTATCTGCCTAAGCTGGAAGAGCAATTGCTGGATTCGTAAGATTAAAAAACACTCACCTGCGGTTCGTGTTACTATGCCAGCAATTGACTACTTCCCAGGGAGCGGCATTAATCTACTATTGTGTCACACAGTTAAGTTCATAAGCCTTAGTTTAACGCGAGCGCGGCCATTTTGCATTACCTACATAACATACATTATTGACATGGGCGAAAATCTTAGGAATCATTTTATAGGCGTTATATACGTACATACATACATAAATGACAGATATCCCTTACAGGTCGACAAAGCCTATGCCAACAAGACCTAAAGGCTACGTTTAGCATGATTGAGGGCGTAGAGGTGGAAAGGGGAATCAAAATAGTGATGGGTTGCTAAGATCACATCCTAAGATTTTAATCATGCTAAAAGTGGCCTTTAGTTGTTACATTAGGCTCTGTCTACCCCGTAAGGGATAAAGTGATTTGTGTGTAAGATTTAAGATGAACCATTTTTGGCTGTTCCAAGGAACCCTAAAAGGCTCAGCCCACGTGTACGTCTGACGTCGCGTGCGGCGCTAATTTAGGAAACAAAAGCATTGGAATATTATGCAACATGGCCGCTTCATAATAAAATTTAATTAAAAATAAATTTAATAAGTGTTAAGAATGACTGTTTGAATGACATTAAGTCGAGATTTGTTTGGTATAGTAAAACGGGGTGAGAAGGGATTACGGGAGGAAAAGGGATAGAACTATTTATTTTGTTCATTTGCTGGTTACTGTAAATTTTTGGCTCAGCTTGCTCTAAAAGTTGTTTAGTTATATTTTTAGACACATTATATCTTTTTTTTCTGGTAATTTGTTATCGTCATTTAATTTTATTTCTTCCTAACCTCACCCCACTACGAGATGAGCTGGGATTTGCCTATATTTTAGTGTTCATCCACGCTGGTCTGGGAGCAAAGAAAACACATAGAATATACCAGTTGCGTCTCTTCCCTGCAGATGGTAAAAGCCTATCGAGGGATTTGGTCAAAATTATAGGAATCATGTTATAGGCGATGCGGCTAGCAACCTCACTATTTTGATTCCATTTTTTGTCATCTATACGCCTACAATCTTGCTAATCGTGGCATAGGTCTTACCACCTTAGGCTTTGTCTACCCCTTAAGGGATAAAGACGTGATTTGTGTGTGTGTCTATGTATTAGTAGTCATTGTTTAAACTATGAAACTAAACGACAGATGGTCATTATTAAACTAAGATTCGTCAATAAACTTGAGTTTAATTTTGTTTCTAACTTAAACAAACTAACAAGAACTAGGGCTCTATGTACATGAATACATTTTTCTTACTGTACGTCATCTACTTTAGTATAACCCCGTGGCTTTCTGTAATCACTATTGACAAAAGCTTACAGCTTTGTTCTTGCACTTTTAGAACTTTGGAATTGAAGTTTCCATCGGCCCGGTTATTTGTTCTTTACTCCTGGACAACTTTGTCTCATTGTCTACGAGACTATTTCGGGAGTTCAAGAATAAAGTGATTTAATTCGACAAGGGAATTAAGTGTTTGATATTTCAAAGTTATTTTCGGGGATTTGACAGTCTAATCTTAACTTCCATGCCGGTCTGGGAGCAAAGAAAAAATAGAATGTACCAGTTGCTTCTCTTCCCGCGCAAATGGTAAAAGCCCATCGAGTAAATGGGCGAAGATCATAGGGCGATGCGGCTGGCAACCCATCACTATTTTGATTCCCCTTTCCACCCGTACGCTCACAGTTTTGCTAAATGCCTGTAGACCTTCGGCTCTGTCTACCCCGTAAGGGTTTATCCCGTGATTTGTGTATTTAGAGGAGTAGAAAAACATTTTTTAAATGCATCATAACGCTCTACTACCTCGCACATCTTTGGTGGACATGCGACCTTATACCCGGATAACGGCGGTCGTCCATCACTGCAGTCGCACCTGCAGCACCTCGGGGATGACAGCTGCTTTGAATTTAGGAGTTTTAGTCAGCGTTTAAGTTCGTCTGCGATCTTCCTTATTTAGACGACCGGATGGCCCAGTGGTTAGAGAACCTGACTATGAAGCTTGAGGTCCCGGGTTCGATCCCCGGTCGGGGCAGATATTTGCATGAAAAATACGAATGTTTGTTCTCGAGTCATGGATGTTTAATATGTATTTAAGTATGTATTTATCTATATAAGTATGTTTATCCGTTGTCTAGTGCCCATATTACAAGCTTTGCTTAGTTTGGGGCTAGGTCAATTGGTGTCAATTGTCCCAAGATATTATTATTATTATTATTATTCCAAGCTGGTCTGGGAGCAAAGAACCTTCTAAGCTGATCTGGGAGAGAAAAATCATAGAATGTACCAGTTGCTTCTCTTCCCGCGCTGATGGTAGAAGCCCATCGAGGATTGGACGAAAATCTAAGGGATCGTGTTATATAGGCTTTGTGGCTAGCAACCCATCACTGTTTTGGTTCTTTCCATCCATACGCCTACAATCATGCTAAACGTGGGCTTTACAATACAATACAATACAAATACTCTTTATTGAACACCACAAATCAGTACAAAACAATACTGAAACAAAGAACAAAGTAGACAATAGGCGGTCTTATCGCTTAATAGCGATCTCTTCCAGACAACCAATAATAGATATAAGTTGGAGACAGTATAAGTGTTCTTTAGTTGTTACCTTAGGCTCTGTCTACCCCGTAAGGGATAATTACGTGATTTGTGTATGTATGAAAACTAAACGTTAAGCTGTTTAAAATTACACCTTGTTCAGGAAATTAACTGGGCCATTTCTATTGGGCCGGATATTAAAGTGCTAAAAACTGATATTACGCTAGTCGGAGCGTTATTAGTGGAAGTTTTTGTTTTACGGGTCTTTAGTACGTAAAACGGGGTGAGAAAGCATTGCGGGGTGAGAGGGATAGCACTAATATTTTGTTTTCACTTGTTATCCTTACAATAGTCCTCCAGCACTTTGCACTTTGATATGCCAGCCTGTTGTTTTTGAAAAGTTTATTTTTGCCTCCTTTTTTGTTTTTTGCAAATGCGATAGGTGTAGAGCTGCCATATGAAAAAAATAAAAGTCCTGACAAAAATCCTTACAGGACCCTCAAAGTCCTGACAGTTTTATAACAGAGATCAGAGTAGGTTGAATAATGTAGCTCCGTACTCCGTAAATTCGTGCAATGTTTTTTTTTTTATGAGGTAATTTCTAAAAATCGGACACTTGTGAAGTCCGGCCGCAATCCTGACAAGTCCGGACAAAATATCCTGACGTATGGCAACCCAAGATAGGTGGCACCACACGTCATTAGAAATAGAGTTTACGAGCTAAAAATCTTAGTGTAAGGTGGTCGGGAGACTCACCCAAATGGAAGAAGATAGCTAGGACGTTGGGCGCGAATAGGCACCCTAATTTTTTTCGAAATAAAAAATGACCATAGTGAATATGCACGCTTGTATGCGTCATTGAGAATTAATTGCGGAGTTTATAGATCACTCACTGTTTTTACACTGTGACCCTGAGTTATCGCTACAAACGTTAAGGTAAAGGCAGTTGTTAAACAACCGGTTCCGGCTGATTGTCTTGTTCGTACCATTCCTTGAGGTAATTTTAATATTCCTCGTCGCGAATTCGTATTGTATTCATTAAAATGCTTTTGGAATGGAGCGGGAGTTGGCACGCAAAAAAGAGTTTCATTTTGTATAAAAATTAGTATGAAAATGTCTAAAAATCTATGTTAGTATGTACAGTACCCGACCATAAAGATTGCGCATCGGTCTTCTCGGCTTATTTCGGCTTCGTAGAGCGATGTCTTGCTCTGACTTAAGTGACACCAATTATCTCTTTCCAAAGACTGAAGTGCTATTTTTATGGTATAGATTGAAGTCAACCGTCACGTGAATGAATAATCGGTTAAGAGTCGTTGCAATTATTTTGTTGTACTCTTGATGTGGTTCATAAAAGTTTGTCAAAAAAAAATAGATAAAAAAACGAAGAGCTAGAGTGAAGGTAAGGGGCTATTACATGAAAGCGGTGAACTAAATTATCTTACGTTTTCTGTCTAGAAAATGCGGGTGCAATGTTAAAGAAAAAACTTCTCGCGTTGAATCAAACCAGACTAAATACGCAGGAGAATACCAAATAAAAACTAAAAAGAAAACCTCAAAAGCACACAAACCTAATGCCCATCTCGCAAATTACCGTTTGAATGCAACAAAGCCGCTTCGCACAAGTCTTCGCAAATTTTAAACTACAGTTCACAGCTTTTCAGAAATAAAGAGCACATTAAAATCACATCACAAAGAGCCTCGCGGCTCCCGGTCTACACTCGCATTACGTAATGGAAACCAGCACGCTAATGTAATTGAGTATTTTTTTTAACATTTTTATGACTGTAGCACATTGAGGTTAGAAATTCGACCATGCGAGGACGTTGGTGGGAATTCCAAACTTCATCATCATCAGGGCTCGAAATTCATTTGGATGACGTAATAATGTCAATGATGATAATGTCAATACTTCCATGCTGGTCTGGGAGCAAAGAAAAAACAGAATGTACCAGTTGCTTCTCTTCCCGCGCAGATGGTAAACGCCCATCGAGGGAATTGGCGGAAATCATAAGAATCATGTTATAGGCGATGCGGTTAGCAACCTATCACTAGTTTGATTCCATTTTCGCCATCTATACGCCCATAATCTTGCTAAACGCGGTCTTTAGGTGTTGTTACCTTAGACCCTGTCTACCCCGTAAGGGATAAAGACGTGATTTGTGGGTGTGTATGTATAATCATTGTATTTAAACTTACGTGTGACATGTTGCTCCTCCACAAAGTAACGCCTGATTCAATAAAATACTTAATAACTTAGTTTATACGTGTCATTTAATTGTTAGGCTTAGTTTTTAAAAGAAACAGTCACAGAAAACCATCACGCCTTTTTTCTTAAGTTAGCTACTTAAGTAACTATGTCGAATCTGTGTCAATCATTATTTTTCTTTTCTTCTTTGACTAGAAGGCGCTGCCAATTGGCCATAGTAGTTTACGTTTCGTTGTGTCAAAATGTACAAAAGAGTCTCTGTAAGTGCATGTCATCTAACTTATAGTAGTATATATAAAGTACATGAAATAAATATATTTTGGTGACTAAATAAGCTTTTAATAGTAATTTAGTCCGTACATGTGATAGCTGGCAAGAGTAAATCCGTGAGTTTTTTTACAGTCAGCTCCCGAGCTACTTGCGTGTCAACGGAATGTCTTTTACGAAGCTGTTTGGAGATTTTAGTGTTTTTTGTGTCCCAATTGTGTACAAGTTTATTTTAAAGCGGCAGCGTGGTTTTAGGCTTGAAAGTTGAGTTTGTTTCTATTTTTTAGCTACGTTCTCGCTTACATGTACATGAAAATGAAATGAAATGAAAATGAAAATGTATTTATTTAAAATTCAGGAGTATATAATGAGAAGGTTAGGGACCTCCTAGTAGGTATGCAAGATACCTGTAGCAGAAGACCCCACTTCTCCAATAAAATGCAGCAAGGTAATCAGACAATTTACTAAACATACACACATACACATATCACGTCTTTATCCCTTACGGGGTAGACAGAGCCTAAGGTAACAGATACTTACAGGCCACATTGAGCAAGATTGTGGGCGTGTGAAAAATGAAATCAGAATAGTGATGGGTTGCTAGCCCCATCGCCTATAACATGATTCCTATGATTTTCGCCCATTCCCTCGATGGGCTTTTACCTGCGCGGGTAGAGAAGCAACTGGTATATTCTATGTTTTTTCTTTGCTCCCAGACCAGCTCGCTTACATGCAGTGGCGTAACTATAGGGTGGCAGGGGTGGCGAAATGCCAGGGGGTCCTAGCTCTACGGGGCCCCGAACTGGCTTGGTTTAGAGCACAGAAGGGACGCTGATGCACTTCTTTATATTGAGGAAGGAGCCCCAACTGACGAATTTGCCGCGGTCCCCATGTTATAGTTACGCCACTGCTTACATGTGTTCGGAACTATTTACTTGTGTTCCTTAAGTTATACGTTTGTAAATCGCGCGCCTCCTTTATAAAAAGAGAAAAAAAACTGATAATTTTTGCTACTGGCTGGTTTGCGGCCTATTTTACCTTTTGATACGTGTCAATGTATATACCAGTGAGTCTGCCTTGTGCCACCATTGTGTGAAATACTGTCATATACTGTTCATCGTCATCATCATCATGTCAGCCGAAAGACGTCCACTGCTGAATATAGGCCTCCCCCGCGGCTCGCCAAACAGATCGGCCCTGCGCCATCCGCACCCAATGCGTTCCCGCTAGCCTCACCAGGTCGTCGCTCCATCTTGTTGGAGGCCTACCTACAGCATATACTGTTGCCTTTAAATAATTAAATATTATTACGTTTAGAAAGTGTTTCCAGCGTCCTCCATTTACTCTCTAAACAGTCCATTACCAGTAGCTATCAGATACGTTTACATGAACGCGCTAGAGGCGTTTTTTTGCGTGAAAACTTACACTTTATAGACTAGAAGAGTGTAGAACCTTTTCACTGCAATTGCCATAAGGAGAAGAAGGAGAAGTATGGCATGACACTACCGCCTACTTCTTTTTTATGGACTATCGGAAAATACTAAAATGTTTGTGGAACAAATCGTTTGACACTCGTAATTTATCCGACGAGTTCGACTAATGCCCACGCGATTGGGCCGCCGGTACCAGCGCTATGACCATTATTTTTCTTTTTGCCATTGCGTACTAAGACCCCTGAAGAACCGCCATACTGGTACAAATGACCCAGTAATTTGTGTCACTATCTCCCGGCCTATTACCATACAACTGCCAAATAAATTATTGCAAAATTCTATGACAAAGAGTTCCACAGAGATACGTGATTCAGTTTCTTCGACCGTGTACGAAAACATTTTCGCCCAAGCTGAAACGCAGGGGGATGTCAACTCACCCGACTTTAGCAAGAGCAGTCGAGCTAGCTATACCTGTCTCATACTTTCGGCAAGTTGACCGTAACCTTCTAATTTCCTCCATACTTCCTGCTGGCAACTCCACACTAGCGCCATCTTACAATGCCATGGGAAATTAACCCATCATACAAAAGTAAAGATTTTGTTGAAAACATTTTTCGTACAAGCCTTTTTGCTATCTTTGTTATTCGTATTTCCGTTCCGTTCCCAATCCGTAACATTTGGAACCAAACTTTTCAGTAGAATTGCAAATGGCCGCCTACATAAATCACATCCCATTTTCCAGCATGATCCACTGCAATATCTCAGATATCACAGGATGTGCTCAGCATATGAGTTGCAAACGACGTATGCCTCAGCGTCGTACCGATATTTGTGTTTTTTTTTCTAGCCAAGAAAACAAAGGTAAAGGGACGAAGGTGGTAAAAGATTAGGGTTGTATTCGGGATACTGAATTTACGCGGATAACATGTTGCAATCGCGACGTGCGATCGAAACGTTTGAATGTAGAACGTATTCATTGATATGTCGCAATTATAATGTCAGTCAATGTGATTTCATTATGGCACTCAACGTCTAAAACAGTAAATAGATGTTCTTTAGTTCGAACAGTATATATTTAGTCCTACAAGCTTTTATTTAGGTATGTAACTTTAACCTACAATAAAACACCTATTTTGATAATGCAACGTATATCTACTAAAGTACAATTTTATCGCACTGGCCACTTACAGCTCAAAGCGCTATTAAAGATTCGATTTAAAAAAAAAGAATAAAGAATATCTCGCCTATTTAAAAAAACAACTTAAACAATGGACCAAGGAGTGCGTTGCAAGTCTGCGGGAGACAGTGCACAAAAAGTGCTGGCAGCCTGCGAAACCCTTAAAAATAACGGCTTCCCCGGCAGTTACGAATAAATATGGCCGGTCCTCGGTTAATTCAATCTCTAGAATAAGTGCACTGTGAGGATATTTGAATGCGTTATGTTTATTATGTTGGTGTAGTGTAACCATTGAAGGAGCAATACAATATTGCGTTTGTAGGCAGTAATTCGAAATTAGAAGTGTTTTTTTTTTCAGTTTGTTAAAGGCCAGTCCTGCAAGTAATATTAATTTTAGTGTGCAGTTCAGTTAGGTACAGCTAGTTTTAGATTACAGGGAATAGTATAGTTTTGCGAAGACACGCACAATGCTGATGACCTATTTTTTATGTCTGTGTTTTTTTTTGTTTTATTTGTGTCTTGCAAAAAGGAATAAATGTCTTGTTTCTTTCTTCCTTTCAAATAAAACTTAAAATACTATTTTTTAAAGTTATGCCCCAGTTCTATTCCTAGTATGCTTAGTGTACGTTTTCGGTTACAAAATACGTCTCGAACGCGTTTGCGTTAAAATGTCAAATACTATGAGAATAGTTGCCGGTTCGATCCGCAAATGGCGCTGCCAATTATTCCATAGTAATTGAGACGTTTACGTGAACGCGTCCGAGACGTTTTTATACGCGAAAACTTACACTAGAGGCTCAGGGGCCCTATTCTTGAAAGCACATCATTCGAAAGTGTTATAAATCAGCTTATATCCCCAATACTACAGCTCTAATCAAAATTTTGACTAGTTCACAAGATTAATGAGAGCTGTGATTGTTTTCTAAGCTACTTGTATTTCAAATTCAGCACAATTGTTCTCCACTTTCGAGTGGTATTTTCACACATGTGCTTTCAAAAATCGAGCCTCAGTTCTTCAACAAGAAATACTCCGTAAAAGCAGAGATCCCTTCTAAAATATTACTCGTTTGATCATCTCCGTTTGGAAACTTGCCACATGCATATACGTACATATATATAGAGCATACACACATAGTAAGTGCATTCAGCGTATTGTATTCGTCGTATAGTGGGTGATATGGGGCCCGATTTTTAAAGCACATCACTAATACGAGACCGCATAACTGGCAGGCAATATTGGATGCCATTTACTACGGTACTGTTTAAAAAAAAACGGCCAAGCAAATTTCCGGGATAAAAAGTAGCCTATGTTTTAAGTTAGGGTATCAGCTATCTCCGTTTCAAATTTGATCCAAATCCGTTCAGTCATTTCAGCGTGCAGAAGACACAAACACACACTCACATCTTCACATCCTCACAAACTTTCGCATTTATAATATTGGTAGGAAGGTCGAGCATTCGAAGCCAATTCCAGGACCTTTATTATTCGCACCCTCAAAAATCTCTAATTTTAAATCACTACACGGAAATAATTTACGTCAGCTAATAATCTCAAATTAAATCAAAATTTTCTTTAGACAGGTGAAAATATGAGCCCTGCCTCCCCTTTACGAGTGCTCGTAAAACGGGCGACGTCGGAATCTATTTTTGAAGTTTATGTAACCCGCGGGCCAGTATTGCCAACATAAAAGATCAAAGTCGCTAAGCTCAATGTCAAAAGTCGCTATTTGGCCATTATTCACCATTTTCGGCATATACGCGTCTTAGAAAAAGAGAGCTCGGGCTATAGTTTTCGCGCGGCCAATTACGGATTGGAAACTTCACATAAACCACTGATTACTTACTTCGCACGTTTTCCTTCACCGTAAAGATAATGGTAAATTCCGAATGTAATTTCGCACATAAATTCCGAAGTCGGTGCAAGCAATGATTCGAATCCATGAAAACCCTCTTATTATGACAGGACTGGGTTAGGCTAGATGATAATGGATTTTACTCATTTTGCGTTTCACGTAATTAGACAGTGATAAATTATCGAAAAAACATTGTCTGAAGCTGTAAAAAAAGTAACGTGTGTCCCCAAAAATATTGCTTCATATTCGTCGCTAATTTTTGTTGTCTAGCTAAAAAGTCGCCATCTCTGGCGACAGAGTAGCTAAATTGGCAACACCGCCGAGGCCTGGCCGCTTCTGAACGCTGTCTTTGTTTAATGTTCTGAGGTATTAAGTGTTGTTTCCGACAAAGGCCTGGTCCAGGGGTTCCCAAAATATCTACGTTGCTCTGGTCCGCCGTAGAAAGTAAAGAGAGGGCGCCGTGATACAATCCTGTTTACCATTTTCAGACAGATTGTACACTCTGTTTTAAATTAATTGAATACTCCTTCAAAATTTAGCCACTTAGTCACTTCAAATCAAAACTTAGCAATTTCTATATGAATTACTTGACATTTAATCTAAGTAAATGATAATGTTGTCTCTCTCTATTTGTGTCGCTAAAAACCGGGAACGGCTGTACCGTTATGACTGATTCCGGTTTTGAAATATTTGTGCAAGTACAGGGAAGCTTTTAAATGGTAAGAAAACGTTAAAAAACAGGAACGGGGGTGAAGCTATAATAATTCAGTACTATTTTGGCTGGACTGGACGCATGGCGTTAAAATCAACATGGCGGATAGAAACTATTAACGTCATGCCGTATCTTTTTAAATTTCTCTGAGGCCGTGGCAGCGTTTAGTTTAGTGGAACGCTCGCTCATCAGGGGCGTTTTGTTTTTGTTTAGTCATGTTGGCTCTACTGATTATGGGAGCAGTTTGAAACAGTTTGGGCTGAGTCGCGGCTTTTAGCGTAATGTGGTGGTCGATTTATAAAAGCTGAAACGAATTTGTAAATTGGAACAGGTCATGGTCCAATAATTTTCAAATTGAAAATGAAAACACCATTTTATGATATCAATAAGATGTATTTATTTTGTGGATATAGAGACTTCTTATTTAGCAGATAATGATTTATTCAAAACTAACTGTTGCCCGCGAGTCTGTCAGAATTCGCTTATTGCTGAGAATTCCCAGGACCTGAAACTATCTGTATACCAAATTCCAACTTCAGTGGTTTACGCATGAAAAGGTAACAGACAGACAGACAAACAGACTGGCAGAGTTAATTTCTCATTTATTGGTAAGTATCTCTGTGAATTAACTTCTTTATCTTACTTTAAAACACATCAGTTATACAAACACGAAAGCAATACTCGTATCTGAAAAAAATACGTATTTTTTGTGTGATAACTTGATTAAAAATACTCATATAACTCTTTATTCAATAACTAGCATAAACAGATTTAATCCAATCACCGCAACAAAACAATGACAGGTGGCCAGTATTATATTATCTGTGGATTCTCTACACGTTCCTGTTTTTTTTTAAACAGTCGAAGCCGAAAGCTTTTATTGCTTTCAGCCGATTGTACCTTGGGGGAGCCGAGGCTATGCAACGAATTTTAATACCTTACTTATTCATTATTAAGTACTTTTCGGGAATTAATTAGTAGAGAGAGTACTAATGAACTGTCTCTATGGATGTCGTTGTTTTTTAAATGTCGATTTATTTGAATGTCTCAAGTTGGTAATGCTTTTGGACCGAATAAAAAGGAAATGTCTATTGCAAGGACAAGTCATTTTTGGTTTCGGATCAAAATTAAAAGGAAAGAAACTTTGCGAATTATTAAGTGTGTAATGATTGTTGTTAATTGACTTAAAAAAAAATCGTTCGATAAAGTTTTGTAAATATTATTTTATTAAAAAAATCCACTTGTTTTTTAAATTTAATTTATTGCGAGAGCTACGCAAATAATGTTCTTTAGGCAAACATCAAAAACAAACGTACTTTAATTTATAGTACACAAAAAAACAACTAAAAGTTCTACTAGGTACTTCGTGTAATATTAATGTTGTATTAACTGTTATATGTTTTTTGTAATTATCAACCTGTTTTTTAATGTATATAATATTATGATAATCCTTTATACGGAAGTAAAGGTGTTATGTCTACATAAACTCCATAGTTAGTCTGTTCTCTATTCTTTTACCAAATTAACAACTTTATTCTAAACTCGAATACTAACAACCTAGAAGAGACTGGCTGGATGGAATTTAGCGGCCATTAAGAAAATAAAAACACGTTTATTTTGTCGGAGCACAAACGAGCGAGCTATCTCATCTTTTCATTACCTTCGCAGTGCGGCACTTTTGAAACTCACAGTTTTCTCACTTCCTATTTATACAACACAATACAATACAAACACTATGTAAAACGAAAATTTACTTTAAGTAACATTTGAAAAAGTAAAAGTGGTCGTTTAATAATTATATTGTACAAGTTACATTCGAGTACAAATATGTTTATAATAAGCTTTTAAATACTCAACAAATTAATAAAGGTACAAAAAATTACTGTTCATAGTGTTTATAGGATCATAATGGCTCCAGCGGAGGCAGTGGATAAATCAAAACAAATATTATTGTCACAACTATATATTTAATTTAATACATCGATGGTTTGTTTATTTTACACATCTAATATTCCAAACGCAAGGGGCCCCTCATAAAAATAGTCGAACCAATTTATTCCAACTGAAAAGAAAGCAACGTCCTATTAGACAAATGTATTTCTTTCTTATGTAAATGTCAGTGGTCCTTCGAAGCTTGTTCGTACAAGCCGTATCAAGGTCCCATAGCGTGTTTATATTTACATACAATATTCGCTATTATAACTTCGGAAATGAAATGTTTTACTACAATGTAAGAAAAAAAAATAGCAATACTTACTGAAGAGAGGCCATAATAGAGAGATTGCACTTCAGGCAGATGTTACGCCTGGGATCGAAGACCGAAGGAATAAAATTAGAAGTTGTATTTATGCATCAGCGTTAAGAAACTTCGTTAGCGCGATGTCGAACATTGTGACGTCACTAGTGCAAGCTGCTCTACTTTTTTTTATCACCATCGTAATCCCTAATCCTGCTATTCCTGCCGCCAAGCTGCAGTGCTTGCGCATCTGTCCTCTGTCGTAGAAAGTAAGACCGTCGGTATAATTACAGGCTCACGAGGTACCCTTTCTCAGCCCTCTAAAGCAATACTTAGCACACTTTCACCAAACTTAAAAACAGAAACAAATAGTACCTCCGTCCGTGCTGCCGCCTTCAAACACAAGTTTTCAGTGCAAGGAGGTTGTATAGCTTAATAAGGCCGTTTCACACAGTCGTAAGGCCCGCACGATCATTGTTGGGTTGGCTAACCTGGGTCAATTGGACCCTGGCCAAAACAGTTTACTAGCATGTTTTTGATGCTATTGCGTGAGTCTTTATAATAAAGTTGATGTTCTGTTTTAGAACGCTATAAGGAATAGACAATGTGAATTTCCTTTTATTTTTTATTTTTAAATTCAACTTTATCCTTAATTTAATGTGTATTAATAATGTAATTTAAAGTCAATCCAACCACAAAGTACACTTATAGGATTTAAAGCCACACATACAAACACGTCAAGCCAAATTAAAACATAATTATACAAAACATTTTTTTGTGTATTCTCGCTAACGAACTTTTCATCGTACTGTTTGTGTTTGTTTAGTATTTACTTGTAATAATATCAAACAATTGATTTGTACGGACTTGGCTCTTTTGGCAGCGCAATTGCCTTTCTCTGCCAAATCACGAAGACAATCTTAAAATTGAATAAACTAACTTATTTCAAAATAACAGTCCGTTTGCATAATCTATGGTTCTTCTAACTGAAAACAAGACCTGGCAATTCGGGCAACATTAAGTTTGAAAATGGGAATAATCAAATAAAATTCCAGCCAACACTGGCTTGTGAGACATCATTCCATGTGCCTTATAAAAAAAAACATAGATCGTTTATCTCGTGACGTAGCGAACAGTGAAAAACAGAGCACTTCGTCAGAAACTAAGTCAATTTAGTAATTGTTTGTTCTCAATTCGGCTCGATTAAATTATTCCATTAACTACGTGTATTTGGGGCATCGGACGATTCAACTTTTCGGCGTTTTCAGGCCATAATATTCCTACTGAATAAAACCAGCCAAGTGCAAGGCTTTGGGCACGGAAAAAAGCAACAGACAGGCTGACCAAAAATATTTTACTAAGGAGTGGGGTATTATCTCTAATTAAGCTAGTTTGTTACGCTTTTAACAAGCTTTTTTAGCTTTTACCAAGTACCTATAAATTCGTTAAGTTTTAACGTTTTTATAATCAAACAAGTACCCGCAAGTTCATGTAGATTTTGGGTATAATAATCACAGTAGGTATATTGCTATAAATGTCTTGAAGTGTCATGTATGATACATACAATGAATGTTTGTGTGGGAATTTAGATGAAATTGGTTTGTGTACAAAGGTGTAAAATGACAGAGGTTATACTTTACTGCTTCTAACTCATTGTTACGAATATAAGACAGAACAGATCCAACTGATATTGCTAATTTTCAGTGTCTTTCTTGTCTGTGGTCCGCGAAGCGTCTCTTTTTTACTTTTAATTTTATCGTACGTAATATTGCCAGTATTAAAATCGATTGAACATTTTTCGTATGAGGAATAGTCGAACGTCAGTCTTTTTTCTGACAGTGAACGCGCGTTACTGGCAGCTTTTAAAAATGTTGCGATGCCTCGAAAAGCAAAAAAAAACTACGTTGACTTTGTCGCTTCGCCTCCTATCTAAACGGCCTACTTAATGTTTCAGACCTGACCAATGTTTCCTACCGGGGACCTGACTATGTTCCGTCCCTCGGGACACCCAGGCCAAATTAGTTATTCGCAAACAAAGGTAGGGTGAGGACAAATTTATGGTTTAGTGGGGCCATAAAGTATCCCATACGATAATGTTAGGAGATACAGGAGGGAATTGGTTGTGAAGTGGGAAAATCTTGTTTAAGCAAGTGGGTATACGCGTCAATCAATATTTAAGTTTAGGGCCGACCCGCGTGCGACCGAGTTTCAACGGTCGCGTATTTCAGTATTTTTTTCACGCTCTGAGAGTTTAGTGTAGGTATAGCTATGAGTGTGACGCCAATCTCTCTCTCTCTCTCTTTCTATGTATGAGTGTTTGTGTGTATGGACACACTCTCTAATGGATGGTGGTTTTTAGCAATGTGTGGTCTAAATCGCTCCAGCAGTTCAAAGAGTCAGTCAGTTTTTTTCCAAAACGATGTCAGTCATTTTTGGCATAAAATTGTTTGTTTTTTATTGCGTGGGAGGTTTTTTTTATAGAATTGTCGTAAAGAACGTTTTGAACGCGTTTGCGCAAACCATAGATGGAGTATAAACTAAGTATGTTAGATGTATACTCAGCACGACCTTAAAAAGGAAACTGAGTATATTTAAATAAGGCTGAAACCATGCCCTGAATGAATTCACCTTGATCTTCCAAGTATACCTACATTTTCCTGTATGGTCATTTAAGCATGTGGTGCAAAAACTTTTGTTATTGTTTATAAACTGATTTCGTTCGTATACTATAATTGAGATTTTTTTTAAGCAAGTTGCCTTAAGGGCTTAACGTAAATGGTTCATGTTAGTTAATTACAAACAGTATATTCAGGACGAGGCCGTTTGTACCTAATAATTATTATAAAACTCGGCCATTACTAATCTCTGAGGACATGGAAGTCATTTAGCATTGTACGTTGGAAAAAGTGGGTGTTGCACGTCACAGTATACAAAAACACGAGTGTCGACGTTCCGCTCGCAGCAGGCTCACAGGGATAAGTCCGCCTTTGTGCGTGTATCTCAGTGTTTGTCAATTGTATGTATGTATGTAGTTATAACTCTTTATTGTACACATAGTATAAAATAAAGTCGCTTTTTCTGTCCCCGTGTCCCGATGTATGCTTATATCTTCAAAACCACACAACGGGTTTTGATGCGGTTTTTTTTAATAGATAGAGTGATTCAAGAGGAAGGTTTATATGTATAATACATGCATAATATACCGTGCGAAGCCGGGGCGGGTCGCTAGTTGTACATAAAACACAAGAAAAAGATGAATACAGAACAACACCCATGCACAAAGGCGAACTTATCCCTAAAAGGGATCTCTTCCAGTTAACCTTTGAACGATTGACAGGACATTGTATTTGTCTTGTTTATTTTACACAATAAAGAGTTTACATACATACATACAAGCCATGTCCACACAGAGGTTTTTGGTTAGTGTTGTCAGGTTGCGATGTGAGAAGAATGGACGGTGGATAGAGTTTTTATTTATTAAAAACACTAGCTTTTGTCCAGGGTTTCGCTCACGCTGCAATTTTTTTTTCAAAATTTTATTTTGTACCAGCCTTGTCCAAACAGTAACAAACACAACTAAATAGGAATTAAGCCTGTGTAAAATAGAAATGTTTTTCATGCAATCCCTCCCTCCACTGCTGCCAATAAAACACATATAAATTCCACAAACTTAATTATCCCTTACACCACACAAAGTTAAGTTAAGTGCTTGGTTATCTTGCACGTGAGTAGTGGAGTACCAGGGATTTTTTTTTGTTAATTCCCAAGAAATAAACAAGGATTATCCAATTCGATGCAGTCATTTCGAAGTTATGCGCGCACATACATATCCCGCGCAGATGGTAAACGCCCATCGAGGGAATAGGCGAAAATCTTAGGAACCATGTTATAGGACATGTGGCTATAGCAACCCATCACTATTTTGATTCCCCTTTCCATCCAGCCCACAATCATGCTAAACGTGGCCTTTAGGTCTTGTTACCTTCGGCCCTGTCTACCCCGTAAGGGATAAAGACGAGATTTGTGTGCTTGAGATTTTTTGTTGTGTATACTTACACAACCCCAGACAGCCTCTTTTCACAAACGAATCTCGAAATATCATGTTAGCTTTTACGAGCGGGCCTAAACCAGGTACAGAACTAAAACGAGAGTTTTACGTTAGGTACCATTTTGGAAGAAAAAGAACGAAACGGTTCAGAAAATACATTTTGATCGCTGGGTGAGGGCATGGAGAATTTAGAATGTGTTACGCCCGGTTAGAACGTTTGGAGTTTGATAAAAACGTTTTAAGAATTTGTTGTATGTAACTGGCTAACCAAAACTTTTAAACTTAATATTCTTTTCTATACGTTGTATTCTATCTGATGTACTTGTGTCACTTCAATAAACAAAGTCTAATACAACATTCGTTATCAGCACGAAACTCTATTTTTAACTGAGTAATACTTATAAAACTGCATATTCTTTATTAAAAAGTGAATCTACTAGTTTTTTCCAGTATGTGCATGTATGAATTACGAAAATCTGTGAAAAATTAATATAATTCACGAAGATATTTTCATATTATTTTTGTTGTGACATCGAACAGCTGTACGTATAAATATGTCAAATATTTCGATTACTGGTATAAAACCACTCATAAACAGAGACGGTTATTCCGTATGGAAATTCAAAATGCGTATGTACCTTATGCATGAAGAGTTATGGGAGACGATCATCGGATATTCTGAAGGTAGTAAAGTTTCTACTGAGATAAAATCACGAAACGATCAAAAGGCGTTATCGAAAATATGTCTCACTTTGGATGGTATGGCGATAACTCATGTGAGGTCATGCAAAACAGCCAAGGAAGCTTGGGATGCTCTTTCGTCCACTTACGAGGACAAAGGTTTAGGGCGACGTATAAGCCTCGAGCGGAAACTGTACAGGTACTGTCTTGATGATTTTGATTCCAACATAGAGACGTACATAAATGCTATCATGTCAACTGTGCAAGATTTAGCCGACATTGGCAAAATTATAGAAGATGCTTCAATAGCTGCGATTCTTCTTGGAGGTTTAAGTCCTCAATACGCACCTTTAGTAATGGCTTTGGAAAATTCCAATATAGACATTACAGTGGATTTAATTAAGACCAAATTATTGAATGAACTGAATAAACCAGCTATAGATAACCCAGATACTGCTCTTCGTACACGTATAAACCAGAACAAACCTTCTACATCCAAATCGAAGAAACCTATTATGTGTTACGACTGCATGGAGCCAGGACATAAGCGTCCAGATTGTCCCCATAAAAAGGACAAGAAGAAGAAACTCGTAAATCACAAAAATTCTCTATGTGCACTGAATGTCAATGACGGATTAGAGCGTGATAAATGGTTTATTGATTCTGGAGCTTCAGCACACATGACGTCACGAGCTGATTGGATGAATAATGTGAGAAGTTCGTCTACTGGGACTGTAACTATTGCAAATGGAGATGTACTGCCCAGTAAAGGCATTGGAGATATTTCTATCACCAGTTGCGGTCAGAATACTGATATAAAGAAGATTACTGATGTGGTTCATGTACCGAACTTGAATTCTAATCTTATTTCAGTGAAGAAGGCAGTAGATAAAGGTTTTAGCGTAGTTTTTGATAGAACTGGTTGTAATTTTTATGATTCTGATGTTTTTTCTTGTTCAGGCGATGTAATTTTACATGGTTCTATATGTGGTGGACTGTATTCTCTAGATTGTACGGTCAACCCAACGACTCAATTATCAGCTTTTGAGACGCACTCTGATGTTTCTAGCTTCAAGCTTTGGCATAGAAGACTAGGTCATTTATGTCGCATCGGAATGGATCAACTGAGAAAGGGACACGCAGTGGGCGTGGACTACACAGAAGTCGATAAGGAACCATGTATCCCCTGCATTGAAGGTAAGCAGCGTAGGAAACCTTTCAAGAAAATTTCTCATAAAAGATCAACTTCTGTTCTGGAACTTATTCATTCAGATATTTGTGGACCCTTGCCAGAAACTTCATTTCAGGGCAATAAGTATATTTTATTTTTTATAGATGACTTTTCTCGTATGACTTTTGTATTCTTTATTCCTTCAAAAGCGGAAGTAAAGAACAAATTTCGTATTTTCCAGTCCAGAGTAGAGCGGGAAACAGGAGCAAATATTAAGATATTGAAGAGCGATAATGGAAAAGAATATGTTAATGCTGAATTTTCGAGTTATTTACAAAATGAAGGAATTCAACATCAAACAACAGTTCCCTACAGTCCTCAGCAAAATTCTATTGCAGAAAGAACAAATCGTTCAATTATGGAGAAAGTAAGATCAATGCTTTCTGACAGTTCTCTTTCTCCGGCTTATTGGCAAGATGCTGCAGAGATGGCTGTATATCTCAAAAATAGGTCTCCTCACCGTGCTCTCGAAGGCAAGACGGCGTACGAGAAATGGTATGCTAAAATACCAAATCTTTCTCATCTGCGTGTTTTCGGATGTAGAGCATTTATTCATGTTCCTGAGTGTAATCGAAAGAAACTGGATATGAAAGCATCCGAACATATTTTCGTAGGATATTCAGAAGATCCCAGAAGTTATTATTTCAGAGATATTAGATATCCCAGAAGACTTGTGAAAAGCAGAGATGTTACTTTCTTTGAATGTGATTTTCAAGATTTGAAAGTAAAGACAACTTGTAAGTCTGATAATGATTTAACTGAATCAGCAGTTGTACCTCTATTGCTAAATGCGCAAGTAAACTCTTTAAATAGTTCAGATAGTCGAATGACTACTTGGAAACTTTCTCGCCAGTCGTCCGAAACTCTTCTTTACGCATGTTGTTCGCGTTGGCTGCGGAAGAGGGAATGAAAATGCACCATTTAGACGTTGATACGGCATTTTTAAATGGATTTTTAGAGGAAGAAGTATATATGAGTCAGCCGGAAGGATTTTTAAAACCTGGTCAAGAAGATAAAGTATGTTTACTGAAACGTTCGCTTTATGGGCTGAAACAGGCTTCGCGAGCATGGTATAAAAAGTTGACCGAAATTTTACAATGCATAGGTTTTAACCAAACTCCTTCGGAAGCATGTATTTATACTAAAAAGTTTGGTAACGAGTTAATAATACTCGCTTTCCATGTCGATGACATTGTCATCTTGTACAAAGATAATAAAACGCTAAATACTGTCATATCTGACTTACGGAATTATTTTGGTCTGAAAGTGATTGGCGAACTCAGTTATTATTTAGGTTTAAATATACATTGCAAACCTAATGAGATTAAAATATCTCAAGAAAGTTACATTCGTGATTTACTGCAAAAATATCACATGATGGACTGTAAGAGTGTGCCTACACCGTTGGAAAATAATAAGTTTCTGCCGAGTGAGAAGAGTAATGTAAGTGAATCCTATCCGTATCAGCAATTGATAGGCTCACTCAATTTTCTGGCCGTTAATACTCGCCCAGACATTGCTTTTGCCACATCATATTTAAGTCAATTTAATACTAAATATGATAAAAGTCATTGGAAGGCGGCAAAACGCGTATTACAATATCTGAAAGGCACTATGGATTTGGGCATTACTTACAGGAAAAACGGTGGATGCCTAATTGGCTACGCGGATGCAGATTGGGCCAATTGTCCTATGGATCGTCGTTCATACACCGGATTCTACTTTTCTATGGCCGGGGGAGCCATTTCATGGGAAAGTAAGAAGCAAACCACCATTGCTTTGTCGTCTAGCGAAGCAGAATACATGAGTTTGTCCAGTGCGGGTAGAGAGGCTGTATTTCTGAGACGATTGATGTGTGAACTTACTGGTAAGTCAACTGTCATTACTATTTATAATGATTCACAGTCTGCCCAGAAGTTAGCACTGAATACGGTTCACCACAATAGGACCAAGCATATCGACACGAGATTTCATTTTATACGAGATTTATTATGTAAAAATGTTATCAATGTCGTTTATATTAATACTTTGGAGATGTGGGCTGATGTACTAACTAAGCCATTGGCTCGTATCAAGCATCAGAATTGTATAAAAGGAATAGGTTTATGTTTATAATCTTGTTTTGATTACGGGGGAGTATGTTGTATGTAACTGGCTAACCAAAACTTTTAAACTTAATATTCTTTTCTATACGTTGTATTCTATCTGATGTACTTGTGTCACTTCAATAAACAAAGTCTAATACAACAGAATTTGTACGGTTATGTAAGTTGAAAGTGTGGAGCAAAATCTGGGTAGAGATTTTAAATACGATAAGTAGACTGTAGTTTATTAGAAAAATATTGGAAAATCCGATAAAAATTACATTTTTGAGTTTCATAACCTCAAAAGGAAAAAAAGAAACTGTTTAATGACTTCCTTGTTTGTCTGTATGTTAGTCTTAAGCCTTTTTTACGCTGAACAAAGACATACATACAAAAAAAAATCTAAACGACACTGAAAATTAGAAGACAGAAAAATCCGAAAAGTAAAGCTATGGCCGAGAAACGAACCCGGATCCTCGTCATTCCGTGACGCGTGCTATACCCCTACACCACCCATAGCAGGTGGGTAGGCCTTTTAATTTTTTCCACCTGTTACTAGCCGTCACGTGACCTTGTTACTATGCGTTTTTTTGTCGCTAAGCGTCATCTGTTTGAATGATGTGTCTGTAGCTTTACTTATCAGTGTCGTTTAGAAATTTAACTTCTAACGGTAAACCGTAAAAGTAAACATAAAAATCAAGAAGTAAAAATTCTTGATTCATTTGATAGGAAAGACAATGTTCAAAATCGTGTTTCTAATATTTCAATAGGTACCTACATAAGTATTAACAGATTTAGATAACACAACTTCGTCTTCATTAAATTTGGGGATAAACCACATCGAGATAAATTAATCGATGAAGGGACAGGGAGCATAAATTATCTCTTTGTCTCCACCTTTGTTGAATCTGTCGTATGCAGATAAGTGTTAGATATATTAGCAGGAGGCGTATTCATCTGTCCAGTTAGCTCATGTCTTCTTATAAACGTTGCTTTGTATTTCTACTCCTGTACCCGTTACCCTCGGAATGTACTATTTAATTCTAAAAGCTGCTCTAAGTAGGCCTGTAACGAGATAAGGCCTGTGACGGTGTTTGTTTATTCTTTTTTTTTTTATTGTTGACAGTTTCGTTCGCAAACGCTATATGCGTGCAAACTTAAGCTTCATTGAAATTTGCCAGATTTGAGATTTGTTTTGTTTGTTCTTTTTATTCTTTATACCAACTGTCTCTGAAGTTCGTGTCGTTGTTGCAAATTTAGTTTTTAGGCTTAGTTTTAGGCAAAAGGGTCACGCAGGGTGCCGCAGCATCATGCTGAGTGTGGCCCTTTTGGCACTTTCGGCACATAAGTTACTTAGTTTTATTATTTATATTATTTTATTTTCTTTATGTGTCGTTTTGTGTCATTAAACGTTTTCTTTCTTTCTTTCTTTAATTATAAGATGCAGCCCGAAGTGGTTGACTATGGCTTGTGCAAACTTTTGCATATACGTACTTGTTTCAAATTTCGTAACTCGCATGCCCCCAACACGCCTGCTTACACAAAAATAAAATATGTATGGTACACGCCATATGCCCCGACCTTGTCTAATAAAACTTGGAAAGGTCAACAGCCCCGCAGTCCCGGGAAATAACAAATGTCCCGTCAGTTGAAAAGTGGCGCTTATCGCCGTCCCGGGGGAAGGGGAGTCTCGGGTGCCGTGATAATGATAACCGAGGTAGTGATGGGAACAACAATTCATAAATACTTGGTACTACAACGTGTTACACCATAAACAAAAGCTGAAAACAGTTTGTTCTGAATCAAGAGAAGAATCGATTAAGTATTCTCATGCAGGTTGTGTTTTTTTCTTTATTTTTGTTTACCGTGCCCAATTTTATACTTAGCAATAATTCACGGATTTACAAAGAAATAGTAGACTAATATTCAGCATTAGATCAGGTGGGGTGCCTGAGGTTTTTAGTGGATGGGGCAATATAGAGTAGAAAATACCAGGGAGTCTTCACCCAAATCCAAATTTGAAGCTTGTATCATACATTCCCTCTCACTTTGATATTAAACATTTAGTGTGAGGGAGACGGCGCGATTTGAACTTTGAATTTCGAATTTCGGAGATTAACTCGAAAGTACCATTCGACAGTGATAAAACTGTGTATTGCTAACTACTAACTATGGCTGAAGTTAAATGTATGAGAAAGTCGATTAGATTTAATAAAGAGCTGTTAATTTTGTTTTGACTGTACTCTTTTTTATTTTTACTGTAATTCAGTGCCTCTATACCGGAAACGGATGGAGAAAGTAAAATTTTCGTCAAAAATGTATCATATACAAAGAATCGACGAATCCCATCTAATTTGTTTTCTTGCGTTTTTACATAGGTAATTAAAAAAAAATTCAAGGTGGACATAACATACTTGACAGTAAAAAATACTCGGTAACAATTTGATAAGTATTTTTCCCCGTTCCGAGTACAAAATACTTTTCCCAAACCTAGTATAAATCCCCGCTCCCGAAAAGGGATTCGGGATCTTGAGACCGCGCGATTACGCTCAGGTGCGTTCTTAGATTAATGATACCTTACTCGTAAATAAACGCGATCCACAGCAAAAGCAACCTTAAATATATTGAGCTTAGACCGTCGCAAGCGGCACAGAAAACAGGTATTGGGACAACTTTGTAATGTACAAGGATTTTCGGAAATGCGATTTTAATTCCAAGGTGATAAGGGTTTGCGCAGATGCATTTGTAAGGATGTTGATAGGGATTTTTCCTTCCGATATTTATTAGTCGAGTATAAATGTGCTTTTCCGTTTAGTGGCTACTTAGATTTTTGATCGTATTTCATTATTGGCAGATTTATTTGGCGAGAAAATTGTCTTTTGATTTGGAATGTTTTCTTTTTTTGACGTAAATCAGGAGGAGGATTAATATAACAAAGAAACATGCACGTACACATACATAAACCACGTAGACAGAGGCATTTTTTACGGTGTGGAAAATGCGCCTAACGCATCCGTCCGGTACGGGTTTACCGGGGTATGTGGGGCTCTCCCGCGGCGGCAGGCATACCCACTAAAAACCACACGGATTCCCTATTCAGTCGTATGTGAGGCGTTACGGGAGCACTCGGTGTCACCGCGCCCCACGACCACCCCGGGATGGGGTTCTTCGCGGCACCTGTGCAATGCAAGGTTGACAGAGCCTAGGGTAACAAGACCTTTAGGCCACGGGGGCCACGTTTAGTATGATCGTGGGCGTATAGGAAAAAGGAATCGAAACGGTGATGGGTTGCTAGCCGCATCGCCTTTAACATGATTCCTAAGATTTTCGCCCGTTCGCTCGATGGGCTTTCACCATTTGCGTGGGAAGAGAAACGTGCTTCTAACTATTTTAATGACCGATGATTGGAAAGATTGATCCAGCCATTCCCGAGTTTTGCGCTTAACTAATTTAGCCATTCATTTTTATTTTATACATCACAAGTAGGATAAATAAAGGCTTAAAAAGTATCTGTTTACAATCAACAAGCGCCAATGAGTTATTTGCACAAAACGACTAAAATAAGCACAAATTTATATTGTACCAAACAAACGGCACAAAAAATGCAAATGCGTGAAACGATTAATTATACGTCCTTAGCAAGGACCGGTATAAAAACCGGTACACGGCAGAAAACCGGTACTAATTGTCGACGGAGCTATTTGCTTAAGCCGTCATTTGTTTAGGATTCGAGGTAAACTCGTTTTTAAAAGATTAGGAGAGTTTCGTTTTAATTTTGTAGTGCCGGGTTTGGGTTTAGGCGTAAGGATTTTGGTTTTGCCATTTCGACTTTTAATACTAGGGGATCTAACAGATTTTGGTACTCTAGACTTACATACATACATAGACAAATCACGTCTTTATCCCTAATTGGGTAGACAGAGCCTATAGATTTAGATTTAGATTATTTATTCATTCAATAAAAATTACATCATAAATTGTACATGGTTAAGATAGGCGAATTTAGATTTAAATCGTCAAGAGTAAATAAAATATATACATAAATAACATACTTCTTCCCTTACGGGGTAGACAGAGCCCAACGTTTAGCATGATTGTGAGCGTATAGGTGAGTAGGAATCAAAATAGTGATGGGTTGCTAGCCGCATCGCCTATAACACGATTCCTAAGATTTTTGTCCGTTCCCTCGATGGGCTTTCACCATCTGCGCGGGAAGAGAAGCCACTGATATATTTTGTTTTCTGTGTTGTCATAGTGTTAAAACATAGCCACTCATTTCCCATCACATTATAGTTAGGATACAACTATAGTTACACAAACCGATAACTCACGTATAAAAGTCGAGTAATGCTCGACATGTTTCAGACTAATTCGTAGTCCTTCCTCCTGGAGCGAACACATGAGTTGTCACGTGACAGCTAGTAACAGATATAAAAATTCGAAGGCTTACCCACTACGTTTAGTGTAGGGGTATAGCACGCGTCACGGAATGACTATTTTTCTGTGTTCTAATTTTCAGTGTCCTTTAGAAATCTAGGCTACAACTGTTTTTTTCAATACTTTTGACGACAATTCGATTCTCTGTCGTAATTACTTCACAGGACAGTTTCCTTTCAAATAAAACGAAAGTTTCGTCGCTCTCCGAGGGTCGTACCTGAATGAAGGCCGGCCTAATTCTTTATTATCTTCGGTTTACGTCCGAAACGTGACTTACGAGCAAGATCTGTTACCAGTTTCTGTGGACAAAATGCCAATACTCCATTCAAGATAGAACATACATACATATATCACGTCTTTATCGCTTAAGGTAACAGAACCTTAAGGCCACGTTTAGCATGATTAAGGGCGTATAGGTGGAAAGGGAAATCAAATTAGTGATGGGTTGCTAGTCGCATCGCCTGTAACATGATTTCTAAGACTTTCGGTAATTCAACTGGTAAATTCTATGTTTTTTCTTTACTCCCAGACCAGCATGGAAGATAGCAGGATAGAACTGACAGAACGAAAAATGATCATTTATAGTGCAATTTTTAAAGTGCAATAAGTCTTAGTTTGAGTGCCCAGTCTGAAATAAAATATCGAATACTTTCACCCAATTTGTCAGCCAATCATAGACATAGAGATATACAGTATTTATTAAAAAAAAGAATACATGTACCTATTGTGTTTGAAATACAGGCTATATGTAAGTTAATATAAATTAAGTAACTTAACGAAGAAAGAATATTAAACTATGCAATAAAAACACTACAATAGAACTACGATTATCAAAGTAATAACGAGAAATACATAATACCTAACCTTTACCTAATTAATTATTGAATATTTCATCTACACTGTAAAAACAACCCCTTAACAAAAACTTTTTAGTTTCTCTGAAACTACTTTGTTCGTAATATTTTTTAGTCAATTTAGGCAACTTTCATATCAGCCATCAGCAGTGCTGCTGTGTTCTGGCGTGCTTGGTGGCAGAATTACCGAGGAAATTGAGTGTCCTGTTATTGGAGTTCCGCACGTGGCAAAACTCGGAAGACACCCACTCTGTGTGATGTCTCTGAATGAAGAGGTGTTATGATTGTCTACCAAGCACACCAATTACTTGACGGAAGAGTTTCGTTTAGAAAACCATACCCCGGAGCATTCCTTTCCCATTAAACAATGACTTTAAAAAAAAGTAAATTTTCCTTAATATCTTAAGCAACATAAAACAGTCTTTATCCTCGTACAAAATAAACTGAACGTCCTATTAAGCGAACAGTTACTTTTCGACTTCGAAACGTCTCGAATTCCTGGCACTTTAAATATAAAAGTGACAAAAGACTTTCATAAAATGACGCCGAAAACCGAGCCGACTGTAATGGGAAAGAAACATTCCGAGTATTTGCTCGCTTAAGGCGTCCCCTCGAATTGTACGTTTGCAAGGTTATACGCATTTTTGCCAGAAATGTCGAAGCTTTGGTGGCCCAGTGGTTTAGCGCATGGCGGCTGAAGATTGAAGTCGTGCGTTCGAGCCCCACGAACTTTTTAAGGCTTTTATAGGAAGTTTTGTGCAAGGCTACAATTATTTACATGTATCATTCAGAAAATAGAAAGACGTGGAGAAATATTTCGAGAAAAGCATGAAGAATCAATTTGCTGTCAATCTGACCAACCGTTGAAGAATCCCACTAACCTAACGAATGACGGATGGGGACATATGGATGTTTGCTAGTCTTTCACGTCAGAACGACCTAACAGATTTGTCTGAAATTTGGCATAATGATAGATTATATCCTGGAATACATAGGCTACTTTTTATCCCGCAAAATTGCTTAGTTCCTGCGAGATAGCGACAAACGAGTTCTTTGCAGACAAAGCTGGCAACAGCCAGTTTTCAATAAATATAACTTTGAAATTACAATAAAAATCGTATTTTTAAGACTGGACATAACGTTGATATATTGCACGCATTATACAAAATTGACCCAGCAAAGTTCCCATTTACATAAAACACGGTACAAAGTATTACTATCAAAGATATTTCCCGAGCCACATTATTCATACCAAGCTCTGTTTCCGACGGTCCTAGCTAAGTGCACTCCAGTGCGTGACTTTACGTCCATAGGTATGTATTCATAGTTATATATTTAAGTACATACTATCCGACAATGGCCAAGTGATATTGAAGCGGCGGACGAGCGAGACTTGTACCTCATACTTTCTATTTAGAAGCGACCGCACTGAGAGCATTCGCGTGTAAAGAGCATCTATGTTAATAAATAAAGACGGAATTATAACTGTCACTTAAGATAACTGGAACCTAAAAGAGAGTGGTGAATCAGGCTCTTAGTCTAATTAATCGCTGATAATTCGAATTAGACTTTATCTTACGCGCGTAAGAGTTAAGCGTGATATCCTACTAATATTATAAATGTGAAAGTTTGTGAGAATGTTTGGATGTTTGTTACTCTTTCACGCCAGAACGGCTGGACAGATCTGGATGAAATTTGGAACATAGATAGATTATAGTCTGGAATAACACATAGGCTACTTTTTATACCGGAAAATTGCGTGATTCCTGCGGGATAGCGATAAACGAATTCTATGCAGACGAAGTTGCGGGCAACAGCTAGTAACAGATATTTCGCTTGGACACTTCCGCAATATCACTTAGGACGATGCAGAATAGGGACCCAGCTGTCCCGAAAGTGGTTCTTGTTTGTGAAAGATGTCCCCTGGATGTTCGGAAATAGTGTCCCTGAAGGTAAATAAAGGGTGTCCGTAAAAGCAACGATAAACTAGCGAGGAATTAATGCTGGTTTTATACGTATATAAACAAGTCAACAACAACTAAATTGATTTTCTCAAGAAAAATCTAGCAATTTTTTTTTAATGATACATGGTGGCGAGCCATGAGGGTGTACTGGTGGTATGTGATTACCACCCATGGACACCCGCAACAAAAGGATTGCTAATGCGCTGTCAGCCCCCGCAACACCAGAGAATTACCTAGAAGGCCAAAATACCTCATGTCTTCCACGCCTTAACACAGCAGCAAAAGCACTGCTTGGCGGTAGTATTCACAAGCAAGATAGTGTTAGCCATCCAGATCAGCCTTGCGCAGGAAAAAACACAAATTTGATTGTCTATGTGAGAAGACAAACTATTTTGGTGCTTATGGCAAAATGGCGTGAAGCAGAAAAGTAGGACAAGAAAAAAAAAAGGATCTCGTCATGGGTAATTGAAATTGAAATCCGTTTGCGAGTCGTTTAATTGGATTGTAGGTAATTAAGAATTCCTCAGCCGTAAATAAAACCAGCTAGATTCCAACTGTTTGAGCTGAGATTTACCATAGACTACTTTTTTCCGGCACAGATATAAGTGGCCAGTTACAAAAAATACCACCTTTTTTAAACGCTACTTTTTAAACATTCGTTTGTTTTTAATTGTCACTTTGACATTTGCGTAGTTATGTCAGACGAAGACTTGACCAAAATCTAGAACAAGACTATAAAAGGCGCGCGAGTCGGGTTACCTCCGCGTGTGGTCAAGAGTCCGAGGGGAAAAGCAGTGCTTGGTCCGGTGCAACCTGGGCATCGGTTAATGATTTCCTGGCAAATTCTGAGGGATATCATTATCCGTTGGTTAAGAGCCCGACAATTGAAGGGGGTCTTTTGACCTCGTTACCGTACTACGTTGCCAACATTTTGTTACAAGATTTTTGTATACATTTTTATTACTTTGACATTGGCGAAGTTGACCTGATACGCCACAAAAAATAATAAGAAGAAGTCTATGAAAGGACACACTAAACTTTCGTCCAAGCCTTATACTCTAAAAGTCATGCCGTTCCGCTCATACTAATAGTTATTAACTTGAGAGTAACAGGGACAGTATGATACGGACTTCGAATCGATTTTTGAAGTAGCCCCCCAGCTGCATACTGCTGTGACAAAGCACAGGTTCAATCGTGTATGGAGTACTAGTGCCATCTCACCGAAAAAATATTAATTAAATAAATTAAGAGCGAGAGAACTGCGTTAGAGCCAAAGTACATAAAGTTCTATAACAATAAATACATATGTCAATGCAACTTACGTGATTGACTGTACACATGCATGACATGTAAAAATGCATATTTTAACACAACGCCTACCCTACACATATCACGACATCGGGAACCAATCAGCACTGATATCACGCCATCTACGGCTGCTCTGATTGGTCGAGACTCTCGGCGAGAGGGGTGCGCACCATCTAGCATTCGCCTTACCTCACAGCGCCGATGCGCAAACATACTACGGTTTTTTTTTTTTAATTATAATTCGATCCTGTAAAATACGATCCTAAGCCTTAAAAAATCATCTAAATCATTGCTGCTGATCCTACAAGCCGAATCCCCTCATCCAGCTCTACGCCGCAACACATACGTCACGCCTCTTTCCCATAGGGGTAGGTAGTTCTTCTTCTTCTTCTTTTTGATTGTGGCGTTACAAGCCGTTATAGCGACGACAACTTCGCCAATGTCGGTAAAAAATTTTAATCATAAAATCTTGTGACAAAATGTCGGCAACGTTGTACGGTAACACGGTCAAAGACCCCCCTACCCCCCCTGTCGGGCTCTTAGCCAACGGTCAATGATATCCCTCAGGTACTGCCAGGAAATCATTAGCCGTTGCCCAGGGTGCACCGCACCAAGCACTGCTCTTCCCCCCGGACGGATCCGAAAACGAACCGCAGCTCTTGTTCACACGTGGAGGTAACCCGACTCGCACCCCGGTAGGTAGTTCTAAAACAATCTAAAATTATTTTTTCCCGCATAATTTCCAGAAAGCCAGCGCCTATTTGTAACCTAAATTTATGCATCACAATGCCCCCTCGTTTCATTATGTTTTTCGTTTTTAAAAGGGTTCTCCATTTTAATGATATATCGTATCCCGTAACGTTGGTAGCCTCCAATAGCCCTGAACGGGAGCACAGAGCAAATATACCACAGATACTACCACAGCCATACAGTGTTCTACTTTATTTTTCTACCGAAGCATCTGTCACTGCGGGTGGTAGGGCCTTGTGCAAGGTCCGTCCGGATCGCTACCACCATCTTACTCGCTAATCCTGCAGCTAAGTAGCAGTGCTTGCACTGCTGTGTTCCGGTGTGGAGAGTAAGACAGCCGGGGAAATTACGGGCACAAGAGGCATTTCATCTTAGTCCTCAAGGTTGGCAACGCATCTGCAATCCCTCCGGGGTTGCGGGTGTCTATGGGCAGTGGTGATCACTTACCATCAGGTGACCCACTTGCTCGTTTGCCTTCCTATTCACATAAAAAAAAATAATAATAATAATAATAGTATTATCATGTTGGCAGGATTGGAGTTGCGAGTCGGGTTACCTCCGCGTGTGGTCAAGAGCTGCGGTTCGTTTTTGGATCCCTCTAGGGGAAGAGCAGTGCTTGGTCCTGTACCCTGGGCATCGGCTAATGACATTGACCGTTGGCTAAGAGTTTTTTACTCGCACTCGCTCACGAAGGGTTCCGTAACATTTATATTTATAAAAGAAATCCATGTTAGTTACACTATTTATAACTCGAGAACGGCTGAACCTGACGTAGCTTAGAACCAGGAGACGGACATAGGATAGAGAGAGAGAGAGAGAAAGAGAGAGAGAGAGAAACATTTATTTACACACATTCGATACACGTAGATATATAATAGGAAGAAATACAATATACTTAGGAATAGTACCGATAGGTACTTTTTATCCCGATTTTCCCGCGGGATTGGGAAATCCCGAAATGTTGTACCAATAAAACGGCAAAAAACATGTCTGTTGCATGGGAGCCCCCCTTCAATATTTATTTTATTTTGTTGTTATACCGGCAACAGAGATACATCATCTGTAGATTCAACTGAAAATTTCATAATAACCCTAATAATGGCGTATTGTTCCATGCTGGTCTGGGAACAAGAAAAAACATAGAATGTACCAGTTGCTTCTCTTCCCGCGCAGATGGTAAAAGCCCATCGAAGAAATGGGCGAAAATCTTAGGAATCATCCCATCACTATTTTGATTCCCCTTTCCACCCACACGCCCATAATCATGCTAAGGGATAAAGACGTGATATAATGTATGTATGTCTTGTATGTAACAATTGTGTATATAGTGATGATAATAATGGGAGTTGTCAAGTGCGAGCTTTCTTCTGGTTACTCTATGTCGGACACCTCATAGCAGTTGACCCAAAAATGCAATGATATATAACCGTCATATCTTCCTATCGCTCCCCACTCGACCCTTCCCCGGGTCATTACATATATAACTATACTATGTATACCTACGTAATGTATACTTGAGTATAACGGGCTTGTGCTTTGTAACAGTGCGAGTATACCTTTTTCAGATATAAGTTGTATCTTGATATTTACTACAATATTTAACAACAAGGCATGATAATTAAATATAGAGGTCTCAGCACCGAATACAACTTTGTCCCTTTCGGTGTTGAGTCCCTTAGTCCGTGGGGTCCTAGCGCTATTAGCCTCTTCAAAGATATTTCGAAGAGGCTAATAGACGCTGAGCTGGCAGCTTCCTTGGACAGCGTATTAGTATCGCTGTCCAAAGGGGGAATGCTGCCAGTGTCTGTGGAACTATGCCACGGGGGCCCCTTCTTTTATAATTATTTTATTTTAAGATTAGTTTTAGTTTAGTTTTTAATTTAATAGTTTAATTTGTATTAATTTCATTTATGTAATTTTTATTGTATTGTTCATGAATAAATTTTATTTAACAACATATATTTTTGTTTTCTAAACGACACTGAAGATTATAACAAACTTAAGTCATAAGTCATAAGTTATATGACACCTCTCTTTTAGCGCCGGGGATTGAAAAACTTTAAAACTAGTAAAATCACGATAATCCAAAGTCCATTTAGCGTAACACCAGGTTCATTTTCAATTTTCTAATTTTAATTAAAAATAGCAATGAGCGAAAATGATTCTTCCCATGTGTACCGAAGGTGACCACACGCGGCCCGGGAATTCGGAAAAGTCCCGGAATAACCGCCGTTCGTGGAATCCCCGGAACGCGGACCATTTTATTATCGGCCGGGCCTTAAAATGCTTTGATGTTTACGCTAGGTTTTTAGAATGAAGGGTATTTTGTGTTTTATTCTATTAAGGTGATTTTTGGGTTTGTTATAATACCACTAAAAGAGCTTACCTAGGGTTTTTGATGGTAGTTTTTATAACTAGCACATACTAGTCTTTAGGCGAATTCATAATAACAATTTTTCTGTTTAAAAATATTTAAAATATTGTAAATTTTTATTTCACATTCCCTCATAATATTGCCAATAATATTAAAGTATCTCTGTTCTTTATAATTCGTTTCTACGTTTGGTTTTGTGGGGAGTGTCACAAAAGAGAGATCTCTCTCCAGGCAGATGTTACCTGGGGACCGAAGTTCGAAGAAAGAGATTTGGAAATTGTATTTATGCATCCGCGTTGAGAATCTTCGTTGGCGTGATGTAGAACAGTGTGACATTACTAGCTCTAGCTACTCGTGCGTCGTAGTAGTTAAGTAGTCAACGTCTAGGTGACGCTAGGGTCGCTGAAGTTTCTTGATAGACTGGTCATGGTTGTCGTTTGAGGAGGAAAATAATGTGGTGGTTTCGCCTTGCCTTCTACTTCGCCTGTTTAAGTACGGTGTTCGCAGTTCGGACAGTCTTAAAATGGAGCTGGAAATATAAACATTTGACTACATATTTTTATTCCTTATGCTTCCCGTTCTCCATATCAATGAGAATTGAGAACAGTAGTACACAGACTATGAAAAAATAGAGACTGTCCCTCAACACCCGGGTTATCCATGGCCACCCTACTCTCCGGTCACGCGCACGCCTCGGACAAAAATTGAAATGCCCTGCTCATACAGAGAATTAATTCCAAACCGGTCCGGTTAAATGTGACAGAGTTGTAACACGGCATCCGTTCTGATTTTTGGTTTAGTAGGCTTCCTGGTTTAATTTAATTTAAGCTCTTGATTGCGGAATTTGTGGACTGTGATTATGTATGTTAATAATTAAAATTTGTGGTTTGAATCGGTGCGAATATGATGTGGCCTAGCTACATTTCTATATATGTAAAATACAGTTGGGTTATTTACATCATTTTTATAACAAGAAGGGTTGCACCGAATTCTATATCTACACACACACACACACACGCACACACACACAGACAGATAGACACACACACAGACACACACACACACACACACACACACACACACACACACACACGCACACAAGTACACACTTGCATATACCACACCTCTGCTCAGTAATCATCTATCTGTTACAACTAGCCTCCGATAAAGGGACCAGACTGAAAACCAGCGCTGGGTTCATGTAACCCAGCACACGCTGAGACTGGTACCCGTTGCCGGAACTTAGCCCGCCTAGTGTGTCTCTTGTTTTTTTTTCTTTCTTCTTTAGTCTTGAATCTGTTGTCAACTTAACTTCTATCTGCTTATGTTTTGGTAATAAATGTTTTTTTATTTTTATTTTTATTTATAAGTGCTTATCTACTAGAGGCAGCCTCGGGTCGAGCGGCTGCCTCGCTCCGAGGCCGCGCAAGTGGAGGCGCCGCCTCAACGCCACCTCTACGTCTTAGGAAGCGTCTCCACTTTATTTTTATATATTTTTTTATTTTTATATTAATAGGAAGGCAAACGAGCAAGTGGGTCACCTGATGGTAAGTGATCACCACTGCCCATAGACACCCGCAACCCCGGAGGGCTTGCAGATGCGTTGCCAACCTAGAGGATTAAGATGAAATGCCTCTTGTGCCCGTAATTTCCCCGGCTGTCTTACTCTCCACACCGGAACACAGCAGTGCAAGTACTGCTACTTAGCGGCAGGACTAGCAGGAGGATTTATAACAAGAAGGGCTGCACCGAATTCTATAAGTGCTTATCTACTAGAGGTAGCCTCGGGTCGAGCGGCCTCGCTCCGAGGCCGCGCAAGTGGAGACGCTGCCTCAACGTCTAAAGGTCTTCGCACATTAGACCAACTCCACGCCAATCCGACACCAACTCAACTCACACTCTCGATGAGTAGTCAACTAGTTGATCCACCCGATGGTCACTAGTGGGCAATGCGTTGTCAACGAGTGGACAACGCGGTGTGCTGGCAAATGGTTGCCCGTCACGCGTTTTCGCAAACGCATAGTCGTTGCGTGGACAACGTGTGGTCGTTGCGTGGACGACGCGTGGTCGTAGCGTGGAAGACGCGTGGTCATTACGTGACAAACGTGTCGGGGTTGACCTTTAGTGTACGATGCGTAGGCCACTCGTTGTACACTACTTTATAATCATTTTTTGAAATTGAACCTAGAACATATGACACAGGGCTTACATTTCAATGTCTAGCAGAGAGTCGAGTCGCCGTTGAGTTGTTTTAATGTGCGAAGACCTTTAGGAAGCGTCTCCACTTGCGCGGCCTCGGAGCGAGGCAGCCGCTCGACCCGAGGCTGCCTCTAGTGGATAAGCGACATGATCGTTGATTTGTTGGATTTGTCTCCCCAATAGCGAAACTACTAATAAAGAAACCGGCCTAGTGCGAATGGGACTCGCGCACCGAGGGTTGCGTACAAAGACAAGTAAATATAAAGTCCAGTGTTAGCAGAACCCTGCTCCTGGTTACTCACGACATACATATAAAAAAAAAGTTTTTTTTTGAAATAAGTGGAAGTATCCCCAATTTTTTGAAAACGAAGCATTTTTTTTTAAAACACCTTTTCTTATGACATCTCTTTTTTTTTCAACATGAAATTATTATTGATACGAATATATATATATATTTTTTTTCAAATTCAAAAATTCAATTTTTTTTTGCAAATTGACCGCCAAGGACTTAAAAAAGCCATGAAAAATCATGTCTTTTTTGAAACTACCAGCGCATTCAGAAAGACCACCAACTTGGCAGAAAGTCAATTTTCAAAATAAAATAAATAACACTCATTACATACTATGAGTCACACAGCGAATTCTAAGTACATAATCTACCGCGTTCAAATAATCCTTTAGCAAATAATGTACTATTATATTACACTTCAAAAATACCTCCAGATTACCGTAACCCCATACAAATACAGTTCAATATTCACTCCCATTTTCCATGTATCACGAGGTGTCCAAATATAATAAAAATTAAACAAAACGTGTGGACTTAAATTCCTTAATTATTTCCCGCTGTCCATTTTATCTTGATACGCGATAACGTTTATATTGTAACGCTGTAGAGTTCAAAATTAATCGGCGCCTTTATCAAAGCAAGATAGCAACCACAACAGAAGATGGTACAGTTGCGATACGCAATCAACTCGTTATGACGTGTTTAGAACAGTTATTTTTCATGAAAAATAACCAGCATATAATAGTAGTTTATTGACGAGGCGGTAAAGCGATCAGTGTGGTTTGTGAAAACATTATCTGTTCGTGTTTCATGTCGTCGAATATTTTCGCTATTGACATTATTTTCTCATACCACAAACCTTTGCGGCTGAGATTTATTGTGATAAAGTATTTTAAAATTAATATAACGTAATATTGTTCCAATGTACCAGTATAATATGGTGAGTTTTCCGTTTGTTTACTTTTGTTGATAGCATTCTTAACAAAGATAAAATTGGTCCTTGGCGCATATTTTCTGTCTTTTGATTTGACGATCGGATAGCCTAGTGGTTAGAGAACCTATGAAGCTGGAGGTCCCGGGTTCGATTCCCGGTCTGGGCTGATATTATAATATGAAAAATTACGGATGTATGTTCTCGAGTCTTTGATGTTTAATTTGTATTTATCTATATAAGTATGTTTATCCGTTGTCTAGTGCCCATATAACAAGCTTTGCTTAGTTTGGGACTACGTTAATTTATAAAGATATTTTAATTTTAATTTAATTTCGAGCTGGAATTGAGGCAGAATACTGTGTTCAAATAAAATAAAATAAAATATATTCATCAATTAACGTAGTCCCAACAACTAACAACAACGACTAATAACAACGGCTAACAACAACGGCTAACAACAACGACTAACAACAACGGCTAACAACGACTAACGGATGCAACTCGACCCGCGTGCATCTTTTGTGAAGTCACTCGGCCAACTGGACGGAATATCTAATCGCCCGAGCTACCCCACTATTTATTATTACACTTTGATTTAGTGGTCTGTCATACAATCCCTAAGGACCCCTAGCTTAGCCAGGTTACCTCACTATAAGTTGTCACTACACTATGCCTTAAAGAATCGTGGTGAGATCCCGCTGTTTTTTTTTTAAATTGTATGTTATAAAGTCAAGTTTTACAAAACCTCGACCACGCTTAATGAGTATTTAGATGTACTGATTAGATATCTGATAGTGACACTTGATAACTTTGCTCCATTTAACATGTAGGTACGTTTTAATTTGAATGTTTTTCGCTGTAACATAGTATCTAAATTGAATTGTTATTGTTTATGGAGATATGGCGTTTTGAATTTGGTTACTCGAATGGTCTCATAATGTTAACTTATTTTTTTATTTACTAAACGTAAGCATTAAAACGACCGGATAGCCTAGTTGTTAGTGACCCTGACTATGAAGCTAGAAGTGCCGAGTTTGAATCCCGGTAGGTGCAGACAGTTGTATGATGAATACGGATGTTTGTGCCCGAGTCATGGATGCTGTGTGCACTTATCTACATTATATAAGTATGTTTATCCGTTGCCTGGTACCCGTAAGCTTTGCTTAGTTTGGGACTGGGTCAATTGGTGTTATTTGTCCCATGTTTTTTTTTTGTTATTTTTTTAGAGTTATTATAAACATGTCGAAAGTCGTAGCGGCCTAGAGTCGCAACGTAAATTATTGCACGTACTATCAACATCAGTTCATTTATTCAACGTTTTAATCATGTTTATAAAGGGTTTGAATTTGGCCGAAACTACATAATAACCAGAGCCTCTAGTGTAAGTTTTCGCATATAAAAAAGTCGCGAACGCGTTCACGTAAACGTCTCAATTACTATGGAATAATTGGCAGCGCCACTTGCGGATCGAAACGGCAACTATTCTCATAGTGTTTGACATTTTAATGCAAACGCGTTCGAGACTTATTAAGTTACCGAAAGGGGTGCGAGTCGGGTTACCTCCGCGTGTGATCAAGAGCTGCGGTTCCTTTTTGGATTCGTCCGGGGGGGAAGAGCAGTGCTTGATCCGGTGCACCCTGGGCATCGGCTAATGATTTCCTGGCAGTTTCTGAGGGACATCATTGACCGTTGGCTAAGAGCCCGACAGGGGGGAGGGGGGTCTTTGACCATTACCGTACAACGTTGCCGACGTTTTTGTCACAAGATTTTTTAATCATATTTTTGTTACTTTGACATTAGCGAAGTTGTCGTCGCTATAACGACTTGAAACGCCACAAATAAGAAGAAAAAGAAGACTTATTAAGTTACCGAAAACTTACACTAAGCATACGGAACCGAGCCTTCGTTTTCGGCAAAAAAACATGTTTTGGTCGAACATTAGTTTTATTAGCCTTCTAGCTAACACATAGTTGAAAATAGCAATCGTAATCAACGCTTTTTTCAATCAAATTTGCCATTAGTTGATTGCTGGCCATTCTAATGCAATGCCAATCGATTGTGCTGACATGCCACATTGATTTGACTCCATCCATTGATACTTTTGCCATATTATTACATACTATAAAAAAAGGCTATAAATCGAACATACCCCACAATTTATTTAAGATGCATTTTTTTAGTTACACAAAAGTTGGGTTTTGTCTATTTTTTGCTTTGTTTGCGTAAACGTTTATGGATTATGTAGTATCATCACTACATAGTATAAAATAAAGTCGCTTTCTCTGTCCCTATGTCCCTATGTCCCTATGTATGCTTATATCTTCAAAACTACACAACGGAGTTTAATGCGGTTTTTTTAATAGGTAGAGTTATTCAAGAGGAAGGTTTTCATGTATAATTCTACGCAGACGAAGTCGCGGGCAGAAGCTAGTATTTTATGTGTATCGTTTCGTGAGTCACAGACGGTTCTGGCTGAAAATCAGTGCTGCAGGTGCCTAACTCAGCGGAATGCTGAGCCAGCGACCGTTTCACTTTTGCGAAGACACACAACGCTGATGATCTATTTTTCATATCTGTGTTTTTTTATATTTGAGTGTCTTGCAAAAAGGAACAAATGTCTTCTTTCTTTCTTTCTTTCAATATGTGTGAAGAGTACCGTTCAGGGTAATCAGCGCTTGTCAAACAGCGTTAGCGCAAGATCACGTTCATAACACAAAAAAACAAGGAAACATCTTAGAATTAGTTCAAGCAGTGCAATCAAATTTAAACCCTGATAAAGAGATAGTAGGACTGATAACGCAGAAATAGCTTGTTAGTGAATCGTAAAGCAAACGGCAAGATAAACGCGACCGCTTTATTTATATACGTTTGGCATGCCACTGAGGTTCTACAACAGTAGAGCCATAGAGCACTAACGACTGGAGTATCCACATACATATGTGTACTCTTTATTGCACATAAAAATTTTAAAAAATACAGAAATACAGAGAAAAAAGTACAAAGGCGAACTTATCCCTAAGAAGGGATCTCTTCCAGCTAACCTGCTACAGAAAGGAATAGTTTACAACAAAAAGGCAAGCAGTCATTATAATATATATCACGTCTTTATCTCTTACGCGCTAGACCAAGCCTAAGGTAACAAACTTTAGGCCACGCGTTTAGTATGATTAAGGGCGTATAGGTGCAAAGGTAAATCGAAATAGTGATGGGTTGCTAGCCGCATCGCCCTCGATGGGCTTTTACCATCTGGAAGAGAAGCAACTGGTAAATTCTGTTTTTTCTTTACTCCCAGACCAGCATGGTAACAAACTAACAAACGAGATACTGGAGTGACTCTTTTCCTGGCAGTCAAAGCCTACAGCTTTATGATAAAAAAAAATGTTTTACCTATTATTTTATTAGTGCTCCAGTTTTATTAAAATTGTAAATTAAAAATGACATGTAATAACTATAAGTATTACAAATAAACGAGTATGAGTATGAGTATGAGTATTACCTGAGAAATAAACGGGACTAATGCTCTGTCACTTTGCAGTACAAATACGAGATGCCACTAGCTGTCACGTGACCTTGTTACTATGCGAATTTTTGTCGCCAAGCGTCATCTGTTTAAATGATGTGTCTGTTCGACACAATTACAAATTCCCGTTAAACATCTACTGCTCACCAGGAACGAGAGAAGGCGCTGTTTCAAATGATAGGTACTATTACATGAATCAAGACTTTTTACTAATTGATTTTTTATGTTTACTTTTATGGTTTTACCGTTACAAATTGAATTTCTAAACGACATAGAAAAATCCAGAAAGTAAAGCTATGGCCGGGGATTCCCTTTTTTTGTTAGAAGGTAAAAGTACTCGCTTCCAACTCCTGTCGTAAGTGGTGGGTGAAATAATTAGTAAATAGACCTAGCACAGTGCAATTACTTACTGTAGTTCTTTTTCTATTTTAATTGCTGATTATCAAACTCTAAAAGATGTAGAAATACTTTATCTCCTCAAAATTTTGTATGTGTGTGCTCATATTGTATGTAGTGTGTATGTATGCATGTGTTTAATGATATTTAGTAGTTTATTTATGAATTGTTTGTTGTACTTTGAGATGTACTTTCACTATATGGATATTTCAAACTCACTCTTTGTCGGTCCCTCGCTTAAAGCTCCAATCATTTACTCAAAGGTTAACTGGTAGAGATCCCTTATAGGGATAAGTTCGCCTTTGTGCATATATTTAATGTCTTTTTTGTGATTTGTTTCTGTTTCTTTATATTTGTACAACAAAGCATTTACTTACTTACTTTACGTCCTTCTCAGGGTCTCAAACCATTTCCATAGCAAATTTAAGGTTGAGTAGTTCGTGCGTTGAAGCGTAACAAACAAACTCACATTCGCCTTTATACTATTATTTAGGATTTTTGTCAAGTTCTGCCGAGAATATTAAAAATAAGTTTCACGGCCGAAATAATAATATCGCAAATAAATTCCATTAGTAATATCTAGTACAGCCAACAGCACTACACGTACAGTCGGCAAAATCACGTGCGGGTAACAAAACACGGTTATCTAATATGCATTTTATTGTCGACCGTACACGGCCGGCGACGAAAACTTTACGTAGCGTCGGCAAAACAGGGCATCTTGTCTTCATTTTTGGTGTCAAAATGTGTCGAATATGTTAGTGCAAACGTCTTAATTGTTGAGGCGCCTCTGGCGGCGTGCGGTGACAAACATACATCAAACGTTTCATAGTTTGAGAAAGTGCTTAAAACAATTAATATTGTAAACCTGTTAAGTTATAAATGTGTAAGTTTGTTTTTGTTATTCCTTCACGCTAAAAGGATTTGGATGAAATTTGGTAAGTAGATAGTCTGAGACGTTGCGAAGGACATAAAAATATCTCGGGAAATTGTAGGTATAGTTTCCGCAGGTGCGCGATATACAACAGCTAGTAATTCATATTTTCTCGTTCTAAAAATCGACTTTGCAGAATTTGTTAAACTTTTTAGTCCCGTGGTTAATAATTATTTTTATTAGGTGGGGATTTTTCATATTTTTGTTCATGTACTCGATTTTAGAACTCAGATTTTTTCTTAAGTACACACTACACATAAAAGGATCAAAATGTTAATTTCGTACTTCATAATTTTTTTTGCTTCCCGTACCAAAAGTCTCGTAGCACTGTAGCTCGTAGCGCCCAAGTCGCGTAGCCGCGTAGAGGCCTACGAGCGTGCAACTTTGATGAGAGTCGTAGAGCCCACATGCTGCCTTATTTGTTTTCTCTTTGTCATAGTTAGCACTAGTTTAGTATATAAGAAAGAGACGCATATATGTTTGTTATTGCGTCGGCGTTCGGTTGGTTAGAACGGGAGTTGGTGCCAAATTTAGTTAGAAATTTCCTTGGGTAATTTTGGAGCTCAATTTTCGGAGTAGCTTAGTCACGTATTTTGTGGAATTTAATTAATTGGTTTATTAAGTTGATGTTAAAATTTCACCGATTTATTTAAAGTGCCATATTATTAACTTTAAAAGCTTAGTAGGGAGGGGATGAAAACCCCCGAGGTAGATGAAAATATATAATTGCATTTTTCTAGTTGTTCAAGTATGAGGACAAAATGGCGGCTAATAAAAAGGAAAGATTTAGGGATAATTTGTATTGTTCAGTCGTTACAAATAAATCGGAATAATGAGAGTCTTACATACTAATACATTTGCTTTTATAGCCGTTTAATAATGCCATCTGTCGGTGATATTCCAAACTTCTATACAAATCAATAAAGTTTTCCTATGCATGCTTAACAGCTTAGAGATTCACATAGTATCTACACAGGTGGCGTTATAGCGACCTCTATCTGACACAGTTTGGAACTAATTAAGAGAATCGATAAGTAATCAAGTAATTGACTAAGAGTATTTCCTAGTAGCACGACAGATGGCTCTGATGTTAATTCCTTAACACTAGTGGACATCAATTTGTGAGTGAGCGAGACGGTAATACTCGGTTTGAAAATCGAATTTCAGAAAGCTCCCAAGTCTATCCCGTAAGAGAAGACGTGATTTATGTATGTAGTATGGACTAGCTGTTGCCCGCCAGTGCGTGTGCGCAAAAGAGCTTATCGCAATCCCGCGGGAACTTTGCAAATTTCCGAGATAAAAATATCCTTTGTCCTTCCTTGGGATTGAAACTATATGATATGTAATACCAAATTCCAACTAAATTGGTCTAAAGCGTAAAAAGGCAACATAGACAGATGTACTTTCGCATTTATGATATTAGTAGGGATGTGTGATGTAGTATAAAAGTCTAGGTAGTACTAATTCGTAGTCCTTCCTCCTGGTGTTCGTTTCGCCGCCAGCGCAAGCGCTCCAGGAGGGACTATTCGAAACCTGTCGAGAATTACCCGACTTTATGATAGTTCACGGTCATGTTGAATGTAGAAATGACTTAGTGTTTTTTGGTTGCAGCTCCAGGCCCAGCCGCTCCCGCCAGCCAGGCCATGCCGTGCGGTGGCGTCTAGCCGCGCCGAGCTGGCTGCGTACGGCCGCCACGCGTACGCGGGCGCGTACCATGCGCGCGCGCCCGCCGTGCCGCTCAACGCGAGTGAGTATACTTCCAGCATTGACGTACAATAAACAACTAGACTCCCAATCACGCTCACTGTCCGAAGCAAAAGTCTGAACGACGCGTCTATTGTTCAGAGTTTTGGTTCAGTTGTGTTTCGACCGCGCTTTGATAACAATGTATATGTCTCTTTCGCACCGTAATCTTACTATTGAGAACAAAAGAGACAGGCAGGTTTCCAGCGCGTGGCGTCGTGTCATTACTTCTCACGATCCTACGCCATTGATATTAAACATTACTGCCACGAAATAAGGTGTCAATTTGAACGAATATGTTAATGTTATCTGTCTAAGTCGATGTGTTGACACACACAACACATAGACAAAGCAACTCGGACGTTTTTTGAGGAACCTTTGTTAGCGACTGAGAGTCTAGTTGTTTATTGTAAGTCAATGACTTCCAGGCATAGCCGCTCCCGCCAGCCAGTATGACCAGAGTTGGGCAAAAATTATCTATTTACGAAAAACCGGGAAGATAATTAAATCATCTTTTATTTGAAGTAACTAAATAATCCGTCATTTGTTATTTTGAATTTATCTAGATGTTTTATTTTTATCTAGATAAATTAGTTGGGATTTTAAATAAAAGATGAATGTCAGTGTGACGGTTTGACCCGGCGTGATATTCTGTATACATTTATTATAAGCTTACTTCAATAACAAACGAGGTCGGTTATCTTCATCTAGATAATTCATCTGAATAAAAAAGTTGACAACGCACTATTTGTGATTGAATTGATTTTATTTGAAATAATTATCTAGATAAGAAATAGTCTAGATAACGCCCAACTCTGAGTCTGACACCAGAAAACTGATATCAGAATTTTGCGAAATTCCTGTGGGATAAGTGTTGACGGGTTTAAACGGTTTAATAATACGTACTAACACACAAGCAAATTAACTAGAAGGCTAAATACGGAACAGCTGTTTATGCTAGCAACCTGACAGAGCAACTGTCTTCGATGTTGATGTCAACACAAAATAATGGTGTTTTAAAGTTTTAGCGCAAATTATGAATATGCCGACAAAGTTGCGGGAAAAAGCTAGTAAAATAATAAAATGGTTAAGTTTAAGGTTACATTTTTGGGGTTGAGGGTTTTTTTAATTTATTTTTGAACCATTTTTCGCCATATTATGTTAAATAAATAAATTCCAATCTTTATTTGTAAGACGAGACTGAGCGTCTTACAATACTCCCTTCACCTTTCCCTAGGCAACTTACAACTTTATTACTAAACGAACCGCCATCACTTTTGCAGACATCCGCCTCTCATACGTTAGAAAGAGACGGCTATCTTTTCACTGTCGCTCTCACATAATCACGAACCAAATCTACGACTATCAAGATAAAACCCTCCAGTCAGATCGATCATCGATAGCTACCTAATATTACCACAGAGTCTCAACCAACACTTTTGTCTTGCCAAAAGGAGCTTTAGAATTCGAGTGTTTCGGTGAAAATTTGTTTGCGTTCGTTGTGGTAGTTAGAACCTTGTACTAGTTAAGGGGAGCGGTTAAATGGCAGTAAACAAGACACGCAGACAAAACAGCAGTAAATTACTAGGGCGTCGTAATCGTATGTCACGACAGGTATGACCTACATTTAAATAAAGTGGTGTTTAAATATAGAAACGTGTTATTTGCACCACAAATGGGTAGCTCCCATTTATTCTGTAGAACGAAATGGGCACTCGACCATTCTCGAGGAAATGGAGTTGAAATATGACTATCGATTTGTTAAAAAAAAATATCGTCACATCACTAAGGCGGTTGGAGATTGCTCTCTGCCGGCTCAAGGTCAATGATGACACTAGAGTTGGGCAAGCGCTACTATTATCGATATCGATATTATCTTTTTCAAACAGCCTTTTTTGGTATGTGTGTTTGCAATAGCCATTTCTTCTTCTTTTTTTAATACGTGACAATAATGTCGGCAACGTTGTAAGGTAGAACACGGTCAAAAGACCCCTCCCCCCTGTCGGGCTCTTAGCCAACGGATAATGATATCACGCAGAATCTGCCAGGAAATCATTAACCGATGCCCAGGGTGCACCGGACCAAGCACTGCTCTTCCCCTCGGACGGATCCAGAAACGAATCGCAACTTGATCACACGCGGAGGTAACCTGCGAGTGACATGTCAAATGTCAAAGTGACAAAAGCAAACGACAGTCGAATAAACTTAACGTTAGCGAGAGTTTGGCAGCAAAAAACTGGGTCGCTTCCTATAGAGTTCAAAAAGTGAAGACTAAATTCTGTGTTCAACAAAGAGCTCTGTGTGTTTGTGCGTAAGCTCAACTGGCTTACTTCTCAAAGCTTGGTTGCGTGTTACTGTATACACGGTGAGGCGTACTATCACCGGCCTCACTTTCGCAGACAATTCACAGACGTCTTTACTTTTTAGTAATTTGCGAAGCTGGTATTAATAAGCATTATCTCGCGCCTCAAGCCGCACTAAAGGCCGACTTAATGCCTTTTAACATCCAGTCAACATACGCGTGAACGTTGGGCAATCAACTCAACACTCACGAAACGAGACGTCTGAAAATCAAATTCTACGATAATTAGCTTAGGCATGGCCTTATAAGACTGGCCTGCGCTTTTGAATTTAAGAAGCCGTGGGTAGCCTAGTGGTGTGACCTGTGTCACAGCAGAGGGTCGTGGTTTCGAATCCCGGGCTCGCACCTCATTTTCCGAAATTTACCATGAGCTTTTGTGTGTGATGCTGCCTGACCGCACTGGGCCCGCGTGGTAACTATAGCTCAAGCCTTCTCATTGTCAGAGGAGGCCTGTGCGTATGTAGGCTGGAGATGATGATGAAACTCGCGAGTGTATGACCTTTTTATGTTCTAACTCGCAGCTTCACTTTCTTTGAAGAACTAATAATACCTATAATTTGGAAATTTACGAAAATCAGTTTAGTTTCTAAAGCTTCAGTTCAGGCGTTATTTTGCGGAGGTGTAAGTTTTCGGTCACAGAACACGTCTCTACGCGTTTGCGTTAAAATGACAAATACTATGGGAACAGTTGGTTGCCGTTTTGATCCGCAAGTGGCGCTGCCAATTATTCCATACTAATTGAGACGTTACGTGAACGTGTTCGAGACGTTTGTTCGTGTGAAAACTTACACTAGAGGCTCAGTGCTTTTTTAATCCTGTGTCGTTACAACGAAGAAAAAACATAGAATGTACCAGTTGCTTCTCTTCCCGCGCAGATGGTAGAAGCCCATCGAAGGATTGGGTGAAAATCTTAGGGATCATGTTATATAGGCGATGTGGCTAGCAACCCATCACTGTTTTGATTCCCCTTTCCATCCATACGCCCACAATAAATCGTGCTAAACGTGGTCTTTAGGTCTTGTCACCTTTGGCTCTGTCTACCCCGTAAGGGATAAAGACGTGATTTATGTATGTATGTATGTAAGTCGTTACAAAAGTATTTCGTAATTATTCGTTCGTTAATTTTAATTCTTACTTTTTAAGCTGACGCACAAAATAGGTTCAATTTTGTGTTGTGCAGTATTCTTATAAGTATTTCGTGTTACAAAACGTCTGCGAAATTTTTAAAACTTCGTTACTCTGTGACGTGTCATTTTACGATGCAAATATTTTAGCGCAAGAAAATGTTACACGCATCTTAGCACCGTACAGTTCGTTTGACAGCCGCAATTTCCTTTTAGCGTATGGCAGAAATAGGCTGCACACAAGAAAAAACATACAAATGTAATTTAAAGTCAACGAAAATGTTTTCTTCCATGCTGGTCTGGGAGTAAAGAAAAAACATAGAATTTACCAGTTGTTTCTCTTCCCGCGCAGATGGTAAAAGCCCGTAGTTGGCTTAGGAAAGTCTTAGGAATAATAGGTTATAGGCGATGAGGCTAGCAACCCGTCACTATTTTGATCCTCATAATTTAGAGCAACCGACATAGTGCATTATGCCTAATTATCTTACAAAATAATAAACATAAAATGTACCAGTTGCTTCTCTTCCTGCGCAGATGGTAAAAGCCCATCGAGGGAAAGGGCGGCAATCTTAGGAATCATGTTATACGCGATGCGGCAACCCATCACTACTTTGATTCTCCTTTCCACCTATGCGCCCAAAATCATGCTGAACGTGGCCTTTAGGTCTTGTTACCTTAGGCTTACCTATATGTATGAATGTTACTTAATGTTTTTATTCTAAATTTTATACACTTCAAATACCAACTACCGATATTTTTCTTACGGAGTCAGTTTCGCATAAACTTCATGAGTGCATTCAAACTGTAACCTAAATATCGGGTTGCGTTTTTGGACCCGTCCGCAGGAAGATCAGTGCTTGGTCCGGTGCACCCTGGGCATCGGCTAATGATTTCCTGGCAGTTTCTGAGGGATATCATTGACGGCTAGGTAAAAGCCCGACAGGGGGAGATGGGTCTTTGACCATTACCGTACAACGTTGCCGACATTTTGTCACAAGATTTTTAAATTATATTTTTGTTACTTTGACATTGGCGAAGTTGTCGTCGCTACAACGACTTGATACGCCACAAATTAGAAGGTCTTTTTTTGAGGTCTCTCAAATGTGAGACCGCGTAACATTAACCAAATACCCTTGTAGGGCAGTCTTACTTCCCCGTAATCGCCACACGTAAACCATTAAGGCGTTAACACACTCGCAATTATATCCGTACAATTCGGCGTATGCGGCCGATTCGCGCGGTGTGAACGCCGCTTATTGTCGCAGAGCAATTGTGTGGATTTAGGAATGCACGTTATTGCATTACTTGAAGTCTGAGGCGCAAGTTATGGGCTTAAGCGGTTTTATGTTAGAGCGGCCAGACATAGGAACTAGTGGGTCACCTGATGTTAAATGATCACCACTGTCCATAGACACCCGCAGCGCTTTACGCTAAGTGGTTAAGTTTAGTGTTGCTATGGAGGAATTAGCATTAGTGAGCGTAGCTAAAAAGGAAGGGAAGAAGGGGAAGGGGAAGTTTAAAGGGATCCGCCTTTGTCACCTATCTCAGTGTTTGTCAATCGTGTTTGCAGTGGCGTAGCTAGGTAACCATGAGCCCTGGTGCAATTAAAAAAATGGGGCCCCACTACTATATAAACTGGTTACGTTTTAATAATAATAGTTCGATCGAGATTTTCTGGTAAGGATTCGAGGGTCCTCTGAGCTTGAGGGCCCCGGGGCACTGCCCCGCCTAGTCCCTAGGTAGCTACGCCACCGCGTGTTTGTCTTTTGTTTTTTGTTATAGACGCTGCGGCTAGCAAACCATCACTATTTTGATTCCTCTTTCCACCTATACGCCCACAATCATGCTAAACGTGGCCTTTAGGTCTTGCTACCTTAGGCTCTGTCTACTACCTACATTGCACGGTCTCATTGTCTAAGGGAAGACGGCCCCAGCGTTCGGGCCCTCCCCTTCTTGGCGCGTCCTGGCGGAAGCCGGGGCCACCGGGGGGGCGTTTGTGGTGAAACCCTAGTGGCATCCTACTGCGTCCCCATCACACCGGATTGAGGCAACGCCGGAGAGTTTTTAGTTCGGGTATACCCTTCGGTGGAGTCCCATATAACCCTAGATATCCGTGCCTAGGGCATACATAAATATTTCCTCTCCGTTAAAAAAAAAAGGCTCTACCCCGTAAGGGATATAGAAGTGATTTATGTACAGTCAAGTGTAATAATTATGTATTTAGTCAGTTTCAAAAATAAGTACCATACACTCTTACACCGGCGTAATAAGGTCGTGGGACATTATTTTTGAGAAGTTCGTATCGATACTTATTTTTGCACTTGACTGTACGGTAAACTGGTAAATTTATAATTTTCAAAATTTGATATATTAGCAATTCTGTGTGCAATCACTAATTGGTTGGCATGCATTTAACGAGGTCGTTTGTTTAATACTATTAGCGGCCAACGTGATAACGTCTAAACGTGACTAAAATTTAATAATTAGAAACGCTAACGCCGAATGAAATCAGTTAGAAATTAATTTGTTAATTTACGCGTTCCCGCGATGCATATGAATTAGGTAGATAGGATGTTTAATCAAAAGCTCTTTACAGTTCTCTGTATATTTAAAAAAAAAGCAAATTATTCTTCCATGGTAATCGGGGAGTAAAGAAAAAACTAGAACGCACCAGCTCTCTTCCCGCGCAGATAAAAAAAAAAAACAATAATTGAAAATTTATTTTTGCAAATATGGCCGCCAAGGGCGCTTTGTGAAAGACCATCATTGCCAAGAAGAATGCGCCGCAAGAAACTTGGCAGAAACATTTTTCAAAATAAAATATATTAAGCTACTGTAATACTTAAATTCTACTTAAATTAAATACATTTAGATAGTAAAAGACAACATACCATGCGATACATGTGATACCATTATTTGATCATTTACTTTCTATTTCTAAATTATGGCAAGTCCAAACCCATTACGAAGATGACCCGGCCTTTATGACATTAATTTGCTTGTAACCCAACCTCTATTCTCCCGAGTCACGTTTCTTGATTAAAACTAACAAGAACGGATAAATATCTCTTACAGTCAAAACAACTTAAGCATAAAGAAGATCAACACGTAACTAGCTCATTTTCAAAACTGCCGGAATACTTTTCACGTAAAACCTCTTTTTATCGAATCTAACTACGGAGAGCCGCTACTAAATTCGAAATTTGAAGTTGCGTTTTCCGTCCCTCCAACACTCATATTAATTACTATTGTAATGAGCGGAACGGCCAGAAATGAACTTCGAATTTAGAATTTCGTAGGAAGTGTAAGGCCAGTATTAATAAACGAATAAGCCTGAACGTAAAAAATACCGACTCTTCCTTTTTTAATATGTTTTAACCACGCGGCCACGTTTGAACACTTTTAATATCATGTTAACATTAGCTTAACTTCAAAATTAAGGTTGAAATGCTGCCATGTTTTCATAATTACGCGTACAAGATCTCCAAAACTTCAAACTGGGTCACACACCTCCCTAACTTCGTGAACGCACAACCGCTACATCAATCATGCTTCGTAAACGCTCAACCAAAAAGTTGCTCAGTTCTAAATTCAAAAGAAGGTTCTTATACCTACGTCAACGCGCTTTTGATACATTCGAATACAGCCATAAATCAACCTAATCCAGGGTGCATTATTAAAACTGACTATAAAGAACCTAAAATAATCCCAGCTTCAAATGATTCTTGCGCGCCGGTCACAAAGTTGAGAATGGTCTGATTTCGTCTGATATTTTGTCAATGCCCTGTCGAAGTGTCCAAATATTTTCTTTCCTTTTCGTCAGCGGAAAAAGGGAAAGCGTTTTTCCATTATTATTTTCTTTCTTTGTAGTACGAGGAAATCGTTACTTTGCGTCCAGAGAGGGAGTTAATGAAGGGGAAACACTCGTGCCACTGGCTTGAGACTGCTCGTATTCGCTGTGACGTTTGTTTCGAAATTTGAATTTAAATTCAGAATGAATTTGTAACAAGATGCGATTTTGTAACGGAATAAATTGCCGGTTGTATGTAATGGAACCAAAATGGAACTATTTAAATTATAATCGTGTTTTTATATACTGGTCTGGGATGAAAGAAAAAACATAGAATGTACCAGTTGCTTCTCTTCCCGCGGAGATGGTGAAAGCCCATCGAGGGATCGGGCGAAAATCTTAGGGATGTTATATACCCGATGTGGCTAGCAGCCCATCACAGTTTTGATTCCCCTTTCCATCCATTCGCCCACTATCAAGCTAAACGTGGTCATTAGGTCTTGTTACCTTAGACTCTGTCTATCCCGTAAGGGACTGTGATTTCTGTATTTAGGTATGTGTTTTTTATACACTCTACGTTTATGTTTTTACTCTGGAAGTTCATTTATTATTTCTATTATTACTTAGTAGGTAGTAGTTGTCCATTCATTTATAGAGTTCCAAACCCAAATAGTAAAAACCGGGTACTATTCCTAAGACTCCACTGTCCGTCTGTATGTCTGTCACCAGACTGTATCTCATGAACCGTGATAGCTACACAGTTACAACTTATACAGTTACTCAACACTTCCTAAAAAGAAATGTAACACTTAAAATAATTTATACTAAATTAGGTATTAACCGCATCTAAGATCATTCCTTTCATTCAAAACTTAACCCTATTCCATACAACGTTAAGCTCATTGTCTGGCAACAAAAAGACAAAAAATTACATCACACGTACCTACAGAATTTAATAATAGTCCCGCCTAGTGCAATAAGGTCGTTAGTCGGACGCACTCAGCCGGAATAATTGAATTAGCCGGGATGTAACTGGCTGTAAGGTGCACGGAAGTTTGGCTCTTATTTACATCGAGCTGATTGGGGATTGCCAGGGATCGATTTTGAAATGGAAATTTTCTAGTTAAAAGACGCCGGGTGCAAAGTGTGTTTATTATATACACACACACACACAAATGTCAGATCTATACCCCTAAAGGGGGGGGGGGGGATTGGGGCTGGAGGAGATCACACTATTTTATTTTATTGTTTGTAACTTTTACTAAAAGTGTCTTATTTTTTAAAACAAGTGCTCGTTTTTTTGCAAAGAAGTTTGGAAAGCCGCCATTATAAGTAATTCCCGAAATCTACACACCGACAACGTCATTCCAAATTAATATTCTTCTTCTTCTCTCCGTAAGGCTTGGGCCAAAATGTTGGTCTAAATGGCAAGTGGCGGTAAAAATATAATTCAAGTCTTGTAGGTACATGTCTGCAACGTTATACGGTAATGGTCAAAGACCCCCTCCCCCCCGTCGGGCTCTTAGCTAACGGTCAATTATATCCCTCAGAAACTGCTAGAAAATCATTAACCGATGCCCAGGGTGCACCTGACCAAGCACTGCTCTTTCCCGCGATCCAAAAACACGCCGCCTTGACCACACGCGGAGGTAACCCGACTCGCACCCCTCCTTATTTAGAGAAACGAAGTGTCACCATGACGTTTTGAAAAGACGCAAAACACGAATAAACATGCCTAGTAATGTATCATTAAGACACCACATGCGAACGGCAGTAAAGTATGATTCATATCCGATTTTATTACCATAACAAGTATAATATCGTATTGGCCCTAAGCCCGCCAAAATCGTTCCTACTCAACATGGGTCCAAATCGACCAACTTATCAACTACGCACTATCGCGGCGCCACTGTACATACAATTTTGTCAAATCGTACGACATTTTTCTAGTTCTAAATTTATCCACCGTTGATGTTAAATTTGTTAGTAGTTACATCGTGATTTGTCTGGATTAGGAGTAATCTTTTAGGTATTGTATTTTTACTACCGTCGTTTATTTGAATTGTGTCATGTGTGTAACGTTTTACTCAATTGTTTGTTAGATTTTGTGAGGCTATGAATATCGGAAGCCACCTAGTTATAACTTTGTACAGTTAATTAAAATAATAATACCGATTTGAAACTTATTTTTTTTTACTTTGGTTAAAAATCGGTCTGCTTTGTAAAAAGTTCTTTTTCGTCGAATAAAAAGTTTAATATAAATACATTTTAACAAAATATAATTTTGTGTAAAACTGCTTTTATTATGCTCAGTTTGTGAATTATAGCAAAAAAACTTAAAAAATTTAAAAAAAATTGTAAAGAGAATAATATTTCGTCTTACCTATTGTTTAGCTAAAACGAAGTGCTGTATAAAACATTTTATTGTAATGTTGTAAACAGTGCCATCTTTGTTTGTTTGAGATTATGTAAATAAACCTTGCAACTGTTTTACCGACCGAGCGCACGGCGCATGCGTATTGGATTCGAGGCCACGGTCACAACTACACGGAGCGATTGTGTTATCACACACACTAGCGCATCAGTCGCCAGCGGTGTCAAACGTGTTGATTGTCAATAATGTCAATTTGTTGTGAAATCAGTGTATATTGAAGTTAAATTGGAGTAAGATTGGACTTCTTAAGTAAGTATCAATTCAATGTTAATGTTAAGATTCAGTTTTACCGTATTAAACGGGTGCTTTAACACAGATAAACACTAATAACCATCTTATAACCTTATAACTTTGCGTCCGAACGTTGTCTGTTCTTGAATGTGTGCGTGAAATTGAGTAATGGATGTTTTTACTTTAGTTACGGAAGCCGCGCTTTGATTTATATTCGCTACAGTTCTTTGTTATGAAATGGGTGAATTTATATTACAAGTATTGATTAACCTTTCGTTTTGGTAGCCTTTCGCCATCTTCGTTGAAACTGATACTAAATTTTGTGCCTTTAGTCAGTATCCGATATGGTCTAGTGGCTAGGATACCTGGCTCTCACCCAGGAGGCTCGGGTTCGATTCCCGGTATCGGAATAACTTTTTTTTATTTTTTTATGATGATTATAAGAGTTGTAAACATTTTTAATAATTTTTTTTCAGATATCAAGATGAATTTCAAGGCAGCTTTGGCCATAACTATGGTCTTCGTTGGATGCTGTTCCAACGTAGTCTTCCTCGAAATGGTAGTCAAGGAAGACCCGGGAGCGGGAAACTTAGTGACATTCCTACAGTTCCTTTTCATTGCTCTGGTAGGATTCTGTACTGTCGGCAAATTCGGTGCAGCAAAGCGGAACATTCCATTCAAGCAATACTTACTCCTAGTAGGATTTTTCTGGACGAGTAGTGTAGCAAATAACTATGCATTTGACTTCAACATTTCCATGCCATTGCACATGATCTTCAGAGCTGGTTCCCTAATGGCGAATATGGCGATGGGCGTGTGGATACTAAAGAAACATTACCCTGGTCTTAAATATTTGGCTGTGTTCATGATATCAGCAGGCATAGCCATTTGCACGATCCAATCCAGCGGTGAAGTGAAAGCACCGAGAGAAACACACGCCGATGCAACCGAAGAAGAAAGGTTGAAGTTCGTCGATTGGCTGTGGTGGTGCCTCGGGATAGCAATTCTCACTTTTGCGCTCTTCGTTTCCGCCAGAATGGGGATATTCCAGGAGTCTCTATACTCCAAATATGGGAAGCATCCGTGGGAAGCGCTGTACTACACCCATTTGCTACCTTTAGTCTTTTGGTTGCCCACAGCACCGAATTTAATTGGCCACGTGAAGTTGGCCACTGAGACGCCTTTGGCGGAAATTGTTGGGGTGACATTGCCCCGGCAAGTTATCTGGTTGATTTTGTACGTCGTGACGCAAGGGCTTTGTATCAGTGCGGTGTATGTGTTGACGACGGAATGTGCATCTCTGACCGTCACGTTAACTGTGACGCTTCGGAAGTTTGTGTCGCTTTTGTTCTCCATAATGTACTTCAAGAATCCATTCACTCTTGGGCATTGGATCGGCACGCTTCTGGTGTTCATCGGTACTCTGATATTCACGGAGATACTGCAGAAGTGCGTGGCTGTGTTCTTGCCTGCTAAGGTTGATGAGAAGAAGAAGAAGAAGTAAGGTCGTGTCGAGTTAGTTAAGTTACCGATGCTACTGATAGACTGAAGCATTAACTCTTAAAGGTAGGTTTGGATCAAACAAGCAACGTCCGGGGGTCGATTTTTATTTTGATATTGAAAGCACATGTTTGAAAATACCACTCAAGAGTGATGAAAAATTAGAAGATACGGCTCTCATTAATCTTGTGAACTGAAAAAAAATTGATGATATAAACGGATTTATACCACTTTCGAGTGATGTGCTTTCAAAAATTGGGCCCCAGAACCAAAGTAGTTCTTGATCTTTTAGTTTAAGCGAAAGTTTTCGTTGACATTAACACCAAGAGATATCAACGAACAAGAATGCAAACAGCGAACGAGCATTAGAATCTTCGCGAAAAAGGAAGAACAAAAAATTATGCTCTTACTGTATATACGAGAAGACAGTGGGGACAGACTGAGCATTCGCTCGTTTGCTCTAAACTTATCTTGACTGAACTCCTTGCAGTCTAGCTGAACAAATAGAGCGGGAGTTGTGTGAGTGAGATGGATAGAACAATCAGAATTAGATACTCCGCTCTATAGACTGAAAGCAAAACTCTTGTTTTGCTGAGATTCATCTAGAATGTTCCTGCTTGTTCGCTGGAATGCCTAAGTCTATCGGTAGAATAAAATATCGCTCGCTACACAGCATTCACACATATCATCTTCAGACAGAGAACATTATCGGATTATTTATGTAATTATGTGTTGCACGTTATGTAGTTTTTTGTTCCACTAATTAAATATAATAATATGAATGACACATTATATAATAACATTTCCAAGCCGATTTGAATGTGATTGTGGTTGTTAAAACTATTGTTTGCTAGTCAGATTGACGATTATAATATAATATAATATATTTTATGATAGATGTAATAGATAACGTAATAATTATGATGAATCATGCTTGCTTTTACATTTTGATGACTTATTTACCTAATTTATGAAGTACACACAAAATATAATTAGAATTAATGTGATATTTTTTTATTTCTATCTTATGTATAATATGTTCAGGAGTTGGCAATCTTGTTTTGCATATTTTGTCGCAAGTTAGAAAGTTACGTAAATTAAGAGCAAATTGTAAGATAAAGTCTATCGCACATTGTAAAAAAAACATACAAAAAGTACTTTTAATTTCGGTTGTTTGACAAAAACTGAATTTAAAAAACCGCCTTTATTGTAAAAAGTTACAGATTAAACAGTAACGCATACGCAGTTCTTTAACACGTCCGTAACTTTTTATGAAGAAGGAAGTTTTAAACTGAAAATGAACCACATTTCACACCATTTTAACCTTGCAATTTCACCCGAAATTGTTTCTAATTTCAGACAATTATCAAATATAAAATACTGTTGATTTCTACTGTTTAATTATATAATTACACTAGCGGACCCGACAGACTTCGTTCTGTCAAAAAGATTTGGAATGTGGTACGCATACTGTTTTGATAGAATTTGAACTTTGTGCAGCGGTAATACAGTGCAAATTGACTCTTTGACGTTAGGAACACACCTACATTGCTTAGACAACAGTGAGTGCTTGTAATTTAATATGAACTTTATTAAAAAGCAATAAAGTTCCAATTTACTCTACATTTTAGTTAGAAAACGTTTGTATAGGAAAAAGAAAAGGGCTGTTTTTAGGGTATTCCCGGCAATTATTCGAATTTTTCTCTCCGTAAGAACCATCCCCATACTTCAAGGAATATTCTAAAAAAAGAATTAGCGGAATCGGTTCAACTACTCTCGAGATTTGCGCTTAGCAACACATTTTGCGATTCATTTTTATATTATAGATTATCCATGTCTGCTCAATAAAGTGTAAAAAAATTGTATCGAACATATGTATGGGGTCGGATTAAAATCTGTTGAGCCCTTTTGAGGTAAATGTAAGTCTCACAGCCTCTGACTTGGGTGTGTACATACTCCGAAAAAATAGTATCTAAATATTATCTCTATAGCTCTTGCAATTAACGATGGCGATTGAGCTTTATTGCCATACGTGTCAAGGTGTGCGTGAGAGCGAAAGTGGGTATGTAAGTGTAAAAATAAAATCTCGCTCGAAAATCGTTTCGCAAGCCACGCACACTGACACGTATGCGCGACACGTGTTTACCACAAATAAAGATCATTCGCCATCGTATAATGCAAGAGCTAGAGTCCGTAATCTTTCTCCCTGTATGTAAACAGTACTAAAAAAGTTGGCCGACTGTCTGTGTATATAAGGAGTGAGTGAGACAGCTAAACACACCTGAAGGTGTATAATCCGGCCCTGTATGCTATCAAATCAATTGAATCCCGAGCTACTGTGGAACCTAATCACAGTAAATGTCGTAGTGATGTTACATTGAATTGACATAGAAAATCGCTATGACATGTACTGTGAGAACCATGTGAGAACGTTCTAGCATGGTTCAGTATACAATAATATGCGGCTCAAAGTGAGATTTTTGAAGATTGTATTGAATGATCAATTTGTAAGGTGTAATTTTAAGCGCTTATAACTTGTTAATAAATTAACTTGTTTCATAAAAAAAATGTTTTAATTTTTCCTGTTGCAATTTATTCCAGACTTAAATTGAAACAAATGAAGTACACTTTCTTAGTGTACATTTTATTCGTTGTTTTTCTCTCGATGGGCTTTTACCACCTGCGCGGGTAGAGAAGCAACTGGTATATTCTGTTTTTGCTTTGCTCCCAGACCAGCATGGAAGAAATATAACGCTATATAATATGAGTGATAATGTGAAACACAAGGTATATCGGAAGATATGAAATCGTCTAGTCATTCCGCGCGTCACTGAATGAACTCATCATGAAGAGTAGGGTTGTCGCTGTTCTTGGAACTGTTTTTTATTTGAATACACACCATACATACATACAAACCACGTTTGCATCCCTCGGCAATGATGATCGAATGACGGCAGTTTAAAAAGACATGTAAAAGAGCACCTGCTGGCCAATTTGCAAAAATATTTATAACTATATACTATATATATACATATAATTTTTTTTTATTTGATTTTTTTGCAATCCTCTAGTGTTGCAAGTGTAGTGTGTTAGCGTACCGAGGGTTCCGAACAAATTCGGCAAGTTACTAAATCCAGTGTTAGCAGAGCCCTGCTCTTAAGCAAAATGTATGCAGTGTGAGGTCATTTTATCTTGGATAGGACAGACAAACAAAAACATACGGTTTTTAGTATTTGTTTTTATAGCGGCGACAGAATTAGAGCATCTGTGAAAATTTCAACTGTCAAGCTGTCATGGTTCATGAGATACAGCCTGGTGATAGACGGACAGCGAAGTCTTAGTTAGAATCCCACACACACACACATACACACAAATCACGTCTATATCCCATACGGGGTAGACAGAGCCTAAGGTAACAATACCTAAGGGCTACATTTAGCATGATTGTAGGCGTATAGGTGGAAAGAGGAATCAAAATAGGGATGGGTTGCTAGCCGCATCGCCTATAAAATTACTCCTAAGACTCGCCCATTCCCTCGATGGGCTTTTACCATCTGCGCGGGACGAGAGGCAACTGGTACATTCTATGTTTTTCTTTCTCCCAGACCAATATGGAAGTATTAGTTAGGGTCCCGTTTAACCCTAAAAAGAACCCGAGGTAACCCTACACTACAATATGTGTAGAAGGTCGGACTCTTGCAGACAAATTATTGTAGGTATGTAAGTATATAGCATTTAGATAGAAAAGGTCGTAAGATACAATACGGCGCTATTCAATAAACAAACGAATTGAGTTACTTTAAGATTGAAAACGGTTAAATTTTTTCTTAAAACAGCAATTTTTTTTATAAAATTGTCTTCTCATCAGCGGATAAGAACACGGCATAGTCAAAGTAATAATATTTATGAAATAAATGAATGAATGAATGAATGAAATATTAGATATTTATTTACACTGAAAATTAGAACACAGAAAAATCCGAAAAGTAAAGCTATGGCTGGGAATCGAACCCGGATCCTTGTCATTCCGTGACGCGTGCATCCCTACACCACCCATAGCAGGTGGGTAAGCCTTCGAATTTTTCTGTGCTACTAGCTGTCACGTGACCTTGTTACTATGCTAATTTTTGTCGCTAAGCGTAATCAGTTAAAATGATGTGTTTGTACGACACAATTAAACAGATGTTATACAGTTTTACGGAAAGAAATTGAGTGGAGCCGACTTAAGTATTTTGAAATAATTGTGCACCACACAATCTATAGTTATCTGATTTTAAACTTGAATGATATCATAATTGAACATATGGTAAATTTTATGAACGCGGCGTTACATTTTCTAGGATGTTATTATTATTATTTAAAATAATACACTAGCAGCTCTTTGAGCTGGTACGTGTATATCTATCACTGCACTTGTGTTCTCTGACTTTTTAAATTAATGTCTAATCTACTTTTTAAACTGTTCACTGAAGATGCACTTATCACGAGTTCGGGGAGTGCGTTCCACGAGTTCACAACACGGTTAGGTAGGAAATGTTTTCTGGGGTTAGGGTTATTGTGTGTGGTATTTGTTAATATATATGTATAGCTCCTTTTAATCTGTTACGCTACAATCTCAGTACATTGTGTAGCTTTTTTTTAATAAATTATCGCGTAATTCGGCGAGCCTCATCGCATAGGCCTCCATTTATTGGAGGGTTTGGGCTATAGTTCCCACGCGGGTCGAGCGGATTGGGAACTTCACACACACCATTGAATTGCTTCGCAGATGTGTGCAGGTTTCCTCACTATGATTTTCTTCACCGCTCAAAGCTCATGGCAAATTTCAAATGTAATTTCGCACATAGATTCCGAAAAAATCAGAGGTGCGAACCCAGGATTCGAACCCATGACCCTCTGCTTGAGAGGATATTATAAATGCGAAAGTTTGTGAGAATGGATCATGGATGGATGGATGGATGTGACGAAGTAAGTGTGTATGTTTGTTCCTTCTTCACACTGAAACCACATGTCGGATTTGGATAAAATTTGGAACGGAGATAGCTGGTACCCTAGATTAACATATAGGCTACTTTTTATCTTGTAATATTGCATAGTTGCCGCGGGATAGCGATAAACATGTCAAAGGTCGTAGCTGCCTGGAGAATGTAATTAATTATTGCGCAATATACTATCATTATCAGTTCTTAAGTCAAATTCTACGCAGACGCCGCGGGTAGAAGCTAGTAAATAATTTATTAAAAATACTAGCTTCTGCCCGCGACTTCGTCTGCGTAGAATTATACATATAAACCTTCCTCTTGAATCATTCTATCTATTAAAAAAAACCGCATCAAAATCCGTTGTGTAGTTTTATAAGATATGCATACATAGGGACATAGGGACATAGGGACAGAGAAAGCGACTTTATTTTATACTATGTAGTGATTACTATTAAAAAGTGAAGTGAAGTGCTATGTTTTGATTTTTCTTTGCTCCCAGACCAGCTAGAGTACTTTTTGCATAATAAAATCTAAACATGAAAATAAAACAACTCGGCCAGTTTATCTTCGTAACGTCACCCTAACCATTTTAATTCTTTAATCTCGTTAGCAAACATCGTCTCCACAAAAGACAGACCACATCGTAAATAACCGGAAAAAACACCCGAAATACTTTAACTAGATTTAAAGGCTGGAAATGTCTCTTATCCGTTGGCCCACGATTCCCCACAAAATTAGTGGGCATCCAAGCAAATGCGTGGCCAGCAGAATTTCTTCTCAACTCAACTGCAGTTCAACAACAAACAAACACGCGAAAATGCACCTAGTACCTCCGGGTTACAAGTCAAGTGTGATTTTAGAGAGTCCGCGTTAAAATTGCAGCGTGGCAACGGACGGCGGCGGAATTTCAACAAGTTGGACCATTGCTTCCGTTTTAGGGGGAGTTGGGGTTTCCTTATTGTAAGCCAGTAAGGTTCCTTTTGGGGTTTTAAGCGGCGAATGTGTTTGGCAGGGAGACATTCTTGACGAATGTTGCCAAAACCGTCCAGTTTTCACCTAGCCTTAATGTTTTGCTTGCTATAAAGATTTTTTATTAGCCTGTAGGTACGATATACTTTAAAATAAAAGGAAGAAACTTCCATGCTGGTCTGGGAGCAATGAAAAACATAGAATGTACCAGTTGCTTCTCTTCCCGCGGATGGTAAAAGCCCATCGAGGGAATGGGTGAAAGTGTTAGGAATCATGGAATCATGTTATAGGCGATGCGGCTAGCAACCCATCACTATTTTGATTTCCCTTTCCACCTATACGCCCTTAACCATGCTAAACGTGGTCTTAAAGTTTTGTTACCTTAGACTTTGTCTACCCCGCAAGGGATGGGGAAGTGATGTGTGTATGTGTATGTATGTAAGAAACTTTTAGATGTGCTTGGAAAGACCATGAACGCGTTTATAGTCTGGAAAATGGAAATTGTACGCAGGGCTTACGCGAAGGCTTAGGATTCCATCTTACCTAAATATTGCAAATGTGATCTTGCTTGTTTCTTACGCATTTACGCGTAAACTGCACAACCGATCGTGTTACATATAATAGTTTTATCTACGTCTTTTTTCCTTACGGGGTAGCCAGAGCCTAATGAAACAAGACCACGGCCGCGTTTCACATAATTGTGGGCATAATAAGTGGAAAGCGGAATCTAAATAGTGATTTGCCAGCCATATCGCCTAAAACATGATTCCTAAGATTTTCGCTTATACCCTCTTTGCTGCCAGACTAGCATGAAAGCGCTAATAGCAACAGCAAGAATAGTTTTTATCCCGGAAAATGGTATAATCCTCACGGTGGAAATGATAGATACTAGGCGCCGGGAACGTGGGCCGCTGTCTTTTTCAACACGGGGGCCACGAGGAGACAACCTCTATAAAAAATCCATGCGGCACCAGGGGAGGGCGGGAATTCCCAAACCTGCGTTGCACAGGTACCGCGAAGAGGGAACCCCGCGGGGTGGTCGTGGGGCGCGGTGACACCGAGTGCTCCCGTAACGCGCACATACCTACGACCGAATAGGGAATCCGTGTGGTTTGTAATGGGTATGCCTGTCGTCGCGGGAGAGCCCCGCATACCCTGGTAACCCCAAATATCATCATCATCAATCATAAATAAACAGGTATAGGGGTCTCAGCACCGAATATAACTTTGTCCCTTTCGGTGTTGAGACCCTTGGTCCGTGGGGTCCCAGCGCTATTTGCCTCTTCAAGGATATTTCGAAGATAGTATATGCTACGGGTGACCGCAGAGCTGGCAGCTTCCTTGGACAGCGTATTAGTATCGCTGTCCAAAGAGGGAATGCTGCCAGCGTCTGTGGAACTATGGCACGGGGGCCCCTCCTTTTTTAATTATTTTATTTTCAGATTAGTTTTTAATTTAATAGTTTAATTTGTTTTAATTCCATTTTGTATTCTATTAATAATAAGACCATAAATATCATGTCAGTTGTAACAAGTTTTGTTTAGTTTCTGTAATGGTTAGATGTAATGGAACGTGAAATTGCTGATAGTAGGTATAGTTATCGCATAATGGCCGCCATGATTGCTAGTTGGATATTAACGTGAATGACAAACAAAGTAGGTATTAAATAAGCCATTGAAGGAATCAGGCGTTACTCTGTGGAAAGGATATAAACAATACATTTGAATACATACATACACAATCACGTCTATATCCCTTACGGGGAAATGGGCCTAAGGTAAAAAGACCTAAAAGCCACGATAAGCGTGATTGTACGCTAGTGTAATTAAAATAGTGATGGGTTGCTAGCCGCATCGCTGATAAAATGGTTCGCCCGGATATTAACAAACAGTAGTTTATTGTTAAAAAAACATTGCAATCTTTTTAGTGCCTTCCATGCAGGTCTGGGAGCAAAGAAAAAACATAGAATGTACCAGTTGCTTCTCTTCCCGCGCAGATGGTTACACCCCATCGAGAGAATCGGCGAAAATCTTAGGAATCATGTTATAGGCGATGCAGTTAGCATCCCATCACTATTTTGCTTCCCATTTTTAAAAGACACAGAAAAAAGTACCGTAACTTGAAAAAAATGGGTGCGTAACGATGTATATAAAAATTTTTGGTTTAATATTAGTAGCAATAACGCTCATTTGATATAATTATTAAATCATATAACAACTCTTAATATATTTACATATGACATAATTATCATTTCTTATAATGATCATTTGATATAATATCATTTAATATAACATTCTTTAAGTATAATGCTTATTTCCTATAATGAACTTATGGTATAACGTTATTTTTATATAAAATACAACAATTGGCATAACCATTATTGATATAATGTATTAGAGACATAATCACAAAACGAACTGCTATCAAAAAGTAGGTTAGGTTAGGTTTAAACTGCGTCCCCCAACAAAAACGAACTGCTATAAAAAATATTTTTGTATATAAAATGAGCGTTATACCAAATAATCGTTATAAGAAATAAGCGTTATACCGAACGATAAATATACGAAATAAATTTATATATTTTAAAATTATACCAAACGTTTATTATACACAATGAGTGATTATACCCTTTGAAATTATATCAAATGTTGATATATCGATAGAAAATATATTAAATATTTTTATATCAATCATTACACACCCGAAAAAAATATGTAACAATCTTCCGCTAATAGTTTGTTGAACTCGTACAATGCTCAACCCAAGTTTCGTCTCTCTCCAGATGGCGAGCCGATCAAGCTGCCGGAAAACTTGGAGAGCCTCCCTCGAGCTGAACACTTCGCGGCGCAGAGGCACCGCTGGAACACTAATGAGGTATGTCCCTTTACTTCGACGAGGCCACAGCGAATGATAGCCAGTGTGTCTTTAATAATAAAGATATTTATTGCCACAACACAAGAAAGACATGATACATACTTATCCAAAAGATGCACACAATAATAATTTTGAAAAAAAAAACAACAATATAATTATGTATATAACACAATTACACAAAAACAATACACAACAGCTGGCAACAGGCTCAGGCTCAGCATGAGCTGCCAGTTTAGATTAAAAAAAAAAAAAACTAGCACCGCTGGTTTTCAGCCTGCCATCTGTCTTCTTTTTTTCTTCTTTCTTCAATGATCTGATCAGACACGAATGCAAAAGGCAAAACTTTATGATAGATAGAGTTCCAGTATCGATAAACTCAATTATTGATGGTGTTATTCCAGCATTATTTAATTTTGTTGGAAATATATTATTCTGCGTCTGTCTGGTTCGCGGTAAACTAAAAACCTACTGGACAGATTTTCATGCAGTTTTCACCATAGTGACACATGACCGTACATTGTCTACATTTTGCATAGGAGCAAGGCTCTGCCAGCACTGCATTTTATATTACACATACATACATACACAAATCACGTCTTTATCCCTTACGGGGTAGACAGAGCCTAAGGTAACAAGACCTACGGGCCACGTTTAGCAAGACACTGAGGGCGTAGAGGTTATTTTATATTGACTTTCCGAACTTGTACAGAGCCCTCAGGGCGCGAATCCGACTCGCACTTGGCCGGTATTTAATTAGACTATCTCTGATATTCCTGATCTTAGCGTCATATTATATTAGCGACCTTTCTAGAACCTTCCATTCAGCCCAATGTTCTACCCTTTTACTGCCCCAATGATATTATCAGTCCACAAATTCTTACATTTTATATTCCCAAGGAAGTCAGGGCGTCGTAAAAAGTCTGTCCGCTTGTAATTAGAGTCCATTCGCGTTATCTGACAGATAACGTTATCTGACGCTTCGGCTTAAATATGTTAGAATGAAAATGAAGTGATTTCATCAGTACAGTTATTTAGTAGTTTGGTGTAAAAAATTACGTTTGAAATAGAGATTTAGCGTTAAATAATTTATTTAAAAAGAAACAATGCTTCATGAAAATATTAATTTTTTACCTTCTTCTAATAAAATAAAAATTAATTAGTAGTGGTTTAGTTTTAAGGTTTATCTTGTAATTTATATTTTTAAATTTATGTAATCCACAAACAAATAAACTCATGACCTTCTTCTAGTTCTTCACTACATAGTATAAAATAAAGTCGCTTTCTCTGTCTCTATGTCCCTATGTCCCGATGTCCCTATGTTCCTATGTATGCTTACATGTTCAAACTACACAACGGATTTTGATGCGGTTTTTTTTAATAGATAAAGTGATTCAAGAGGAAGGTTTTTATGTATAATTCTACGCAGACAAAGTCGCGGGCAGAAGCTAGTCTTAAAATAAATCACGCTTTTAATTCCATGTAATTAACATCAGTAACCACGATATACTCAACGCGTTTCGTCTCTGTATCACGCATCATCAGGAGGTGCTGCCCGCCGCGCCTCTCCAATTACTTATTTATGATATTGAAAACTTGTTTAGTTTTATCTTATCACTAATTATCTTATTTATAATCAGCCGGTAGACTAAAAACGGCTAAAATTATTACTAATTATTATATGTATAGATAATATAGATTCAGATAATCTTATCTTTAATCAACTGAGAAAGGACTTGAAGGACAGACCAACAGACAGATGGACAAGGTGACCCCGTTAGGGTTCCTATTATCCACCCTAACAAAAACATACGGAATACGCCTTTTTTAAAAGACAAAGTTTTATTCTGTGGTCAAACGAGAAAAGCACTGTATATTGTAACGTTATGAATATTTATCTTACAGGTTGTTATACAACTGAATAGGAGTTATAATTATTGAATATTGTTTATTAGCGTTACACATCTTGTTTATTTAGTCAAACTGAATTAGAGTTGTTTTGTTAAATTGAGTTAATAGATTTAATATTTGTCTTAACTAAAGGGTCTATTCTTGAGGGTAGGTGTTGTCTTTGGTTTATTTTATTGTCTATTTACTTCAATAATAGATGTCTGTCATGCTGTAAGCCAAATTATATTAATTTCTTAAATAAATTAAATACTGCAACATATGCTGCTATTATTGCTCTCCAAGTAAAACAGCACTGAAAACAATAACAAACAACACCGACGGACGGAACGATTCGAACATATTGACGTTGACATCACACACACATTCACAGATCTATGACGTTGACGTATAGACAAAACCGTTTTTTTTATTACTGCACGAAGGCGATTGGGATCGTGCCAAACTTGTCAGATTATCAAACCGCGAACATTTTTTATTATTAATAAACAAAGCCACGTAAAAGCATATTATTCAAATCAGTTGCTTGAAATAGTCCATTTTATCAAATAAAGATGTTAAAAGCATAGCTTAAAAAAACCTTCCATGCTGGTCTGGGAGCAAAGAAAAAACATAGAATGTACCAGTTTGCTTCTCTACCCGCGCAGATGGTAAAAGCCCATTGAGGGAATGGGCGAAAATATTGGGAATCATGTTATAGGCGATGAAGCTAGCAACCCATCACTATTTTGATTCCATTTTCCACCTATACGCCCACAATCTTGCTGAATGTGGCCTGTAGGTACCTGTTACCTTAGGCTCTGTCAGGTCTTAGCCTTAGGTCTGTAAGGGATAAAGACGTGATTTGTGTATGTGTATGTATTAAAAAAATTAACAATGCCAATTCTGAGTATGCGATAAACAAAGGTAAGTATCTCATTTACATGTGATTATAGAAACAACTTGGCCTATATTTTAAACTGAATAACCTAGTAAAATATCAGCAGCGTTTTCTTATTTATTAGTTTCCTTGTAAACGCCGGCATTCTATTAATTCGCTAAAGTCGGCTTCAAATTGTTGCGCTGTGTGTTAGCATTAATTTGTTATGGTCTCATTGCTGTGGGCTGTACGTTAGTACAGTCAGCGGCAATGGTGTAACTATAACGTATGGGGCCCGCGGCAAATTCGTCAGGGCTCCTTCCTCAATATAATGAAGTGCATCAGCCAGTGGCGGACTAAGCCCGTCAGAGGCCCGGGGCGACAAAACTAAATGAGGCCCCCAGCTCAAAAAATATGTAGTTTTGTCCGTACACATACACATACACATACTTGTCTTGTTTAGGATTTGACCAGAAGAACGCGTAGGCATTTTGGGCTCCCCAAAGACCGGGCCGCCCCTTCCGCCCCCCTGTTAGTCCGCCACTGGCATCAGCGTCCCTTCTGTGCTCTAAACCAACTCAGTTCGGGGCCCCGTAGAGCTAGGGACCCCTGGCATTTTGCCACCCCTGCCACCCTATAGTTACGCCACTGGTCAGCGGCAATTTTCGGAAATAATTGATTGTTACTTCTATCATCAGCAAATCAGTGGAGACCACTGCTGGGCATCGGCCTTCCCCAAAAATCTGTACAACGATTTGTGTCGTAGCAAATAACTTCCCGCGGTCTTTACGGCCCCTATTTTGCCATCTCGACAATAGTCGCTGACAAGTGTCAGTTGTTTTATAAACTAAAAAAAAAAACAAAAAAATATTTTTGCAAATTGGCCGCCAAGGGCTCTTTTACATGTGTTTTTTGAAACTGCCAGCGCATTCGGAAAAACCATCATTGCCAAGAAGAATGCGCCGCAAGAAACTTGGCAGAAAGCTACTACAATACTTAAATGCTTCCAGTTCTTCCATGCTGGTCTGACATAAAGAACAAACATTGAATTTACCAGTAGCTTCTCTTCCCGTGGACATGGTAAAAGCCCATCGTGGGAATGGGCGAAAATCTTAGGAATCACGTTATAGGCGATGTGGCTAGCAACCCAGCTCTACTTTGATTCCCCTTTACACCTATACCCGCAATCATGCTAAATGTGGCCATTAGGTCTTGTTGCCTTAGGCTCTGTCTACCCCGTAAGGGATAACGACGTGATTTATGTATATATGTGTTTTTATAACCGTTGATTTTATACTAAAAAAGGGAATGACAGGGTTACGAGCCTTGTATAAGTACCTAGTTATATTCTTAAATTAGATCAAGTTACACTTTGAAACTCAAAGTAATCTCAACTGACTTGGCCATTAGTGAGTTTGTCCAAGTTTGTCGGATAAGACGATTAACTGAGGATATGAATAGAAACATAGAATGTACCGGTTGCTTCTCTTCCCGCGCAGATGGTAAAGCCCATCGAGGGAATTGGCGAAAATTTTAGAAATCATGTTATACCTAGGCGATGCGGCTAGAAACCCATCATTATTTTGATTCCCTTTTCCACCTATACGCCCACAACCATGCTGCTAAACGTGGCCTTTAGGTTTTGTTACCTCAGGCTCTGTCTACCCCGTAAGGAATAAAGACGTCATATATGTATGTATGTATGAATATAAATAAAATTACTTAGGTATTTTAAGCTCGTTTTGATAACTCCTTATTCATAAACGTTCTATAGGCTTCTGCTAACTTAGCAATCGGTTGTCCTTGTCTGTGAAAGGTAAATGTCAAAGCTCTGTCTACCCTGTAAGGGAAAAGACGTGATTTGTGTATGTAAGTAGTACCTAAGTAGGTATCCATAATACGTTATGTTTGTTATATTACTTTAGTATTTGAAACATTTTTCATACGGAATCCTAAAAAATATTTGTAAATACGCGAATAGCTTCGAAATGAGTAGCTCTCCTAGTCGTTCTAGCTAAAACCACTGTCCCTGTCCATCGAGCATAAAACCAATAGAGTTATTGCCCTGTACAGCTGGTTTTGTTAGCGTAATACCGTTAGCCCTTTCTGACTATATTTTTCCTTTACGACACAAAACGAACGAACGAACTTCGACAGTCGAATTTCGCAGTTAAGGCATGCTTTATTTATTAATTAATTAGGTACATTATAAAACACTGCATAAGCTTAGAAATAACAAATACAAACATGTCTACAACACAATTACAACTACACACAGCATTTATGCTTAACATTACTCTAATACTAATTGGTAATTATTTAAACTTCGTAGGTAAAATCTATTAGTATTAGTATTAGTAGCTAACTAAATTGGTTAAGTTTAATATGAAAATAGAACACAAAAAAGAAAAAAACATGCTAGCTACGAGGAGCGTCCTTTCAGATCGCCATGAAGTATATTCTAAAGTATCATCAGATTATAGTCGTAGTCCCGTCGATAGGACAGAGACTGGAGGTTGAATTTAGTGAGTCTGTCTCTATACTCGGGAACCATGCGCTTTTGAGAAACTAGTTTTATTATAAACGAAAAAGTTTTCAGAATGTCGAACGGGAATCGAGCTAGGCTATACGCGCCAAGCGTCCTACCGATTGGACCCACCTAAACTCCGGATTATTTTGTTTATAGACATGAATTAAATGACTCTACTGGTCATGTGCTCGATGCTAAACTTTACACCCAAACAGCTAATAGGTGCTGGCGTGTGTTGGGGCTCTAACAGTGAATTTACGACTGCAGCGAACGACCGGAAAATAAATTCAAATTGATTTAATTTCGACCTGCATTTTTATTTTAAACGTTTGTTTTATTCAAAAACCACGTCTTTAAAGGCGTGTTGTGCATTTTATGACAACACGTGACGTGTTTTGTGAATTTGACGTTTTTTTTTTAAATAGAGAACAATCTAAGACTTAGGGCTAGTTTCACCACTCTAGATTATGTTCCAGTTTAAATGTCAGTTATCTATGACTACGTCTCTATTTATTACTACGAAACAGATGTGGGGAGTGCCACAATAGAGAGATCTCTCTCAATGCAGATGTTATGCCTGGAGACCGAAGTTCGAAGGAAGAGTTGAGAGTTGTATTTATGCAGCCGCATTGAGAAACTTCGTTAGCGGGATGTAGAACGATGTGACAGCTGTCATTAGAACTGGCGCTAGCTACTCGTGTGTCGTAGTAGTTATGTAGAGGCCAACTAGATGGCGCTAGGGTCGCTACACATACAGAGACGTTACCATAGATAAGTGACACTTAAGATACCTAACAGGAACTTAACAGAGAGTAGTGAAACAGACCCTTAGATGTTCAAAGTGAACCGCGTCAAGGGGTAATTAATTTTGAATCACAAATTCTGTTTCGTAGTAATAAATAGAGATGGAGTCACAGATAACTGACACTTAAGATAGCTGGAGCTTAACAGAGAGCGGTGAAACGTGCCCTAAGTCTAAGCCAAATGTTGTGTTTAGAATTTAAGCTCTATGCCGCTTACGGCCAAAATTGTTTTCAAGGTATTTCAGAAAATAGGAATATAGGGTTATAGGGTTGGGATTGATGTGCAAATTATGCCTCCGATTCTGGTCTGGAAGCAAAGAAAAAACATATATTATGTACCAGTTGCTTCTCTTCCCGCGCAGCAAAATCTAAGGGGTCATCTCACAGGCGATGCGGCTAGCAACCCATCACTATTTTGATTCCCCTTTCCACGCCCACAATCATGCTAAACGTGGCCTTTAGGTCTTTACCTCAGGCACTGTCTACCCCGTAAGGGATATAGAATTATAGATAGACGTGATTTGTGTATGTATGTGTAATATCCTTGTAATGACAAAACGGCACATGAAACGCAACCGTAACCGACTGTACCTCATATAAATCGCGAGCTAATTCATGTATTATGCAAACTGACATGAGTGTCTCATATCGCGCTGTGTTTCTGCCTACTTAGCCCGCAGATTGGCTTGCAGCCCCTACCATTGGTACCTAGCGTTTTCCAAATAAAAAGGCAAATTTAATTTTTTTTCCAAAAAATGTGTCCCAAAATTTCCATTCCAGTTCGTCACTTTTTTAATATAGGTAGGTATGGAACGTGACGAACCGGAACAAAATCCATAGTAAAATCTGGGACACTTTTTTTCTTGTATGAGAATCGATAGGGTAACAAACGATTCGGAGTAAGAAAAACCCAAAATAGTTAAATTCTTTAAAAAAATGTTCCAGAATTTAAATATTTTGGGCTTTTCTTACTCAGAATCGTTTACCCTATCGATCCCTGTACAAGAAAAAATGTGTCTCAAAATTTCTATTCCAGTTCGTCACTTTTTTAAATATGGGTAGGTATGGTACGTGACGAACAGGAAAAAAAACCATAGTAAAATTTGGGGCACATTGTTTCTTGTATGAGAATCGATAGGGTAAACGATTCTAAGTAAGAAAAACCCAAAATAGTTAAATTCTTGAAAAAATATTATCGTTATTGTTATTCAATTATTATGTACTTACTGTATATTCAGCACTAAAATTAAGAAATTCTTCGTTATATTTTTTATTCAAAACGGTCACTTTTATATAACACGTGGTATGATAACCTACGAATTTAAGTGACGCACTGGGCAGCTCAACAAAATTGTATTTAAAGTTTTTTTGTACGAAAAGCTAACTTTAATACACAGTTTTTAAAAGTTTCATCATTTCCTCAAATCAATTATATCATCATCCGAATCACACAAAAATCACTTTTCAATTGTAACTAGATACGGAACTCTAAAAAGAACCTCAGCAAGACAACTAATTCTGTGTTATGATATCGGATTTTGCTCACGTCTCACACCCAATAATGTACGGTGGCCAGGATCTTGGATTTGGTGAAAATTTACTAGCACATACAGATAGAATCCTCACAATACTATTTTTGTTCCGTATAGCCTTTAATCAAACGAGATTATTTGCTGATCGTATAAAAACATTTTTTTTAAACGGAACGTTACATAAAATTCATGGGACAATCGACTCCAATTGACCTAGACCAAAACGAATACATGCTTCTACTATGAGTAAAAAGATCTGGAACCAACTTCCTGCTGCAACATTCCCTGGGCGGTACAATTTAGGGATCTTTAAAAAACGAGCCTTCCTGTTCTTGAAAGGGCCGGCAACGCACCTGTGATTCCCCAAGTCTTGCAGGTGTGCCTGGGCGATGATGATTACTTTCCATCAGATGACCCGTCTGCTCGTTTGCCCCCTCTTATATAAAAAAAAGAGTACTCTAGACCGATCGCTTAAATGAGTCCTCGCCTGCGCAGTAAAGGGGCGCGGGGTAGGAGGACGGCGGGGAGCTCTCTCGGTGCGGGCGGGTAGTGCGCCTGCCGCCCGCACCTCTCTCGGTCCCCTTTGTCGTCCCATCCCGCGCCCCTGGTCGAGGACTTATTTAAACGGTTAGTATACAGAGAGAGAGAGAGAGAGAGAGAGAGAAACATTTATTTACACACATTCGATACAGGCAACTTATACTTGTATAGTATAACATGATTCCTAAGAATTTCGCCCATTCCCTCGATGGGCTTTTACTATCTGCGCGGCTATTAGAAGGCTGTTAGTATATCATAAAATAACTCTCATTTCTGAGCGGTACATTTATGTTATTTCTCAGATACAAGTGAGGAATTACGACTAATTATTAATTTAAGGCGTTTTTATAGCTTATAGATGGTTAAAAATAAATGTCGAAAGACCTAGTGCCGCTTTAAAGTGGTGGTGCCGGAAGTTGGTGCAATTTTTTTTTTTCAATGTATGAGAAAAAATCTGTACCGCTCAGAAATGACGGCATAGCGCTCAGAGTTATTTTATGATATAGTAACAGCCTTCTAAGCTTCATTCACGCTGTTCATTTCACATGTTTTTTTGTCCATGGGCTTGTAGTCTAATCCTTACTCCTTACTATCCTTATCCTTACTAATCCTTACTATAATATTATAAATGCGAAAGTAACTCTGTCTGTCTGTCTGTCTGTCTGTCTGTTACCTTTTAAGCCGCTGGGCCGATTTAGTTGAAATTTGGTATACAGATAGTTTGACTCCCGGAAAAGGACACAGGATAGTTTTTATCCCGGAAAATTGCATAGTTGTCGCGGGATAGCACAGCCCAAACCACTGGAATTTTTCAAATTTAAGGCGGAACAAAGTTCGCCGGGTCAGCTAGTAATATTATAAATTCGAAAGTAACTCTGTCTGTCTGTCTGTTACCTTTTCACGCTTAAACCGCTGGGCCGATTTAGTTGAAATTTGGTATACAGATAGTTTGAGTCCCGGGAAAGGATATAGGATAGTTTTTATCTCGGAAAACTGCATAGTTCCCGCGGGATAGCACAGCCCAAACCACTGGAATTTTTCAAATTTAAGGCGGAACAAAGTTCGCCGGGTCAGCTAGTATGTTGTAAAACTAACAAAACAAAAGGCGGTTTATCCTCGAGTACCGCTAGTACCCGGGTGTATATTAACCCGGGTAATGAGATGCGTGGGTCTGCGTGTATGCTAATGCCGCGTGAGCTATGCGCGTCTTTGACGGACATAGCGAGCCCTGCAAAGTACGCAAAGGAACCAGTTTAATGTATCGGATGTCGAATGCACCAAGCAACATAGCACAAGTCCAGAAAAAGAAAGATCTGTTTGAAACTAGCTTTTGCTCGCAACTTCCACTCATGTCTCCGAGTATAAGGTTTTTATTTCCTATCCCGTGGGAAATTCGGAAAGTCCCTTCTTAGAGCGCCTACGAGATCCTCTAGGAATATTATCTACCAATTATAGTCTTACCTTTTAGTGCTGACGCACCGGTTCTCACGCGTCAGCTATTAGACATATTTAGTTTACTTTCAACATGAAACTACCGTGAGACTTAATCATCATTACACATAAACGGATAACTCACGTATAAAAAGTCGAGTGATGCTCGACATGTTTCGGACTATTTCGTAGTCCTTCTTCCTAGAGCGCTCGTTCGCTAGGTGTTCGTTTCGCTGCCGCCGGGGCGAGCGCTCTAGGAAGAAGGACTACGAAATAGTCCGAAACATGTCGAGCATCACTCGACTTTTTATACGTGAGTTATCCGTTTATGTGTAATGATATTTAGTTTACGTCATAACATTGAATTATATAAATAATCAGTTGATCAGTTGAATAAATTCACTTAACTTTCGCGGTTGTCTTATTCTAGACAGTTCCCGCTACCTAACCTAACCTAACAAGCAATGTAAAGGGTGTTACTTACCCTTACAGTCTTAATTATTTACCTCGTGTTTTTATCCCGTGGCGAATTTTTGTCGCTAAGCGTCATCTGTTTGAATGATGTGTCTGTACGACATGTTCTAATTTTCACTGACATTTAGATTTTTTTTATGTATCTACGTGTATCTTTTGTGTATAAATAAATGATTCTCTTTCTATCTCTCTTTCAACTAGGAAGAGATTGTTATCATCAACATCTCCAGCTTATATACATTACAATGCTGGGCAGAAGCCTCCTCTCAGGATATAGGATATAGTTTTCACGCGGGCCCAGTGCAGACTGGGACCTTAAGACACTATCGATACTCACGATGTTTTCCTTCAAAAAGCCCATAACGAAGACATCAGATTTAATAAACTTAAGTCTCGATTAATTGTTGCAAACAAAACGTTGCCCTTCGCCGCAAAATGGCGAAGAAAGCTGTTACCGACCAAAATAAAGGTAAGGTCATAGCCAACAATAAATCAAGAATGACATTTTGATTAATGGCGTATTGCAAATGGTATGGTAATACACTCGCATAGTCTTTTTTGGGCTATCACCTAGTTTATAGTTTATTAGCAACTAGCTTCTGCCCGCGACTTCGTCTGCGTAGAATCATCATCACTACATTATTATAAAACAAAGTCGCTTTTTCTGTCCTCAAATCCGTATGTATGCTTATATCTTCAAAACTACACAACGGATTTTGATGCGGTTTTTTTAATAGATAGAGTGATTCAAGAGGAAGGTTTATATGTATAGTACATGCACATTATACCGTGCGAAGCCGGGGCGGGTCGCTAGTTATACATAAAAACCTTCCTCTTGAATCACTCTATCTATTAAAAAAAACCGCATTAAAATCCGTTGTGTAGTTTTGAAGATATAAGCATACATAGTGTTATAGGGACAGAGAAAGCGACTTTGTTTTATACTATGTAGTGATAGTGACTAGCGACCCGCCCCGGCTTCGCACGGTATATTATGCATGTATTATACATATAAACCTTCATCTTGAATCACTCCATTCTTCCATGCTGGTCTGGGAGTGAAGAAAAAACATAGAATTTACCAGTTGCTTCTCTTCCGCGCCGATGCTAAAAGCCCATCGAGAGAATGGGCGAGTCTTAGGAAACATGTTATAGGCGATGCGGCTAGCAACCCATCACTATTTTGATTTCCCTTTCCACGTATACGCCCTTAATCATGCTAAACGTGACCTTAAGGTTTTGTTACCTTAGGCTCTGTCACCCTAAAGGATAAAAGAAAGAAAAAAAGAAAGAAAAAAAGAAGACATTTATTCCTTTTTGCAAGACACACAAATATAAGACAATATACACAATTTTATAGAAAATAAACAAGGTATAACAATAAAAAACATAGAGATGTAAAATAGATCATCACCGTTGTGTGTCTTCGCAAAAGTGAAACGGTCGCTGGCTCAGCATTACGCTGAGGCTGAAAGACGTTATATTGTATGTATGTATGTATGTAATTTGATTATTCATTTCAAAAGGTCATGATTTTTATCAACCCTGGCATAGACACAATGCATTCCATTAAGGGCATTCCAGTAACGTTCCATTCCTCCATACTTAACAACTTGCAGCTGCCGTATAAAATTCCCCTTACACACTTACTCGGGTAAACCAAGATGGAGTCGAACGTCTCGCGTCTCGCGCGCGAATATTTTAATTTACGTCTCACGTGGAATTTCACTTCGTACGATACATTTTAAGTTGTAATTGGAGGAGTATTTGAGGACGTCTTGCGCACATTTGAGACTAGGTTGAGATTTGTGAGCTGGAATAGTTTTGAAGATAGAGCGTACCGAGTACGTTATTTTGGACACTTGTGACTTCAGCGACTTTGAGACTCCGTCGATGGACTCAACAAAGTAAGTAAGTAAATGCTTTATTGAACAAATGTAAAGAAACAGATACAGTTCACACAAAAAAAAATAACACTAATATATGCACAAACGCGAACGTATCCCTATAATACCAGCTAACCTTTGACTAGATGAGAGGAGCATTAAACGAAAAATTAGAAGAAAGAAAAGATTAAAGTAAAGTTATTCATTTGTTTTTAGAATAGATGCTTCAAACAGAATAGTGCAAAGTTCCCGCGGGATAGTGACAAAAAAAATCTTTGCTGAGTTGCGTTGAATTGTTATTAATACTGTAACAACGAACGCTTCCATGCTGGTCTGGGAGCAAAGAAAAAACAGAATGTAGGTACCAGTTGCTTCTCTCCCGGCGCAGATGGTGAAAGACCAATAAAAATGGGGGAACATTCTAGGAATCATGTTTTAGGCGATGCGGCTTGTAACCAATCACTATTTTGATTCCCTTTTCTACTTCCACCTATGCGCCCACGATCGTGCTTATAGCCTTTGGGTTTAGTTACCCTGGGCTCCGTCTACCCCGTAAGGGATAAAGACGTGATTTATGTATGTATGTATGCAACGAAAGTTATACATCTGATTGGAACAGTTAACTCAATCCAAAATGAACTTGCGTCAAATTGATCTGAGGTCCTGATTTCAGGCGTGTCGGGAAATAGACGTTTTTCACGTATAATTGGGTACCCTCGGGTCAGAGTGGAAATGGGGGAAGGTAGGTGAAGCGTGAGTCGGGAACGGCAAGGTTCCGTAGTAATTTTTAGGGTTCATACTTAGCATGTAGCTTTAGCAACTTGGGTATGTTTTATTGAATCAGGCGTTACTTTGCGGAGGTCCATTTCAATGAACAAAAAATTTTACCTTGCTACTCCGCTACTCACGTGCAAAATAACCAAGCCTGTGTGAAATATATATGTTTTTCATGCAATCCCTCCCTCCACTGCTGCCAATAAAACACATATAAATCCCACAAACTTAATTATCCCTTACACCACACAAACACTGACGCGTTTCAATCCCTCTACGGGATCATTATCAAAGTTTACACACAACCGTTACACATGCAAACCCAACACGCATGTGTAACGGTTGTGTGTAAACTTTGATAATGATCCCGTAGAGGGATTGAAACGCGTCAGTGTTTGTGTGGTGTAAGGGATAATTAAGTTTGTGGGATTTATATGTGTTTTATTGGCAGCAGTGGAGGGAGGGATTGCATGAAAAACATATATATTTCACACAGGCTTGGTTATTTTGCACGTGAGTAGCGGAGTAGCAAGGTAAAATTTTTTGTTCATTGAACTTGGGTATGGCAAAAGAAGCATGAAAGTAGAATAAATGCAGTAGAAATGAGAGCGTTAAGAAGTATGGAAGGTGTATCACTGAAATATAGAATAAGGAATAGTGTGATAAGGGAACTTGCTGGTGTGAAAGAGGATATAGTGACTAGGATAGAAAAAAGTATGCTTAGTTGGTTTGGTCACGTAGAGCCTCACAGTTTTGTGAACTGTCACTTCTAAATAATATATTCTTCTTCACGCTCAGCAGAGAAGAAGAAATGGAGAACTATTGGAGTGGTCATTTCTTTTGCCTACGGGTCCCTAAAACGCGGTGACAAGGTAAAAGCTGAACAGGATACAAACAAGGGGATCCAGTTATCAAAAACATTTGCGTACAAGTCACAGTACACAGATATTTACTTAACATTCGCATTAGAAAAAGTTAAAGATAAAAATCTTAATTTAACTGAGAAAACACAAGCAAACGATTTTGCTCCAGTATTGTAGTATCTCGGATTACTTTAAAAATTGCAAAAAATCCTCTACCTGTCAAAAAAAGAACACAAATACTTATATAACTATCTGTGGCCCGCAACTTCGTCTGCATAGTATTCGTTTATCGCTATCCCGCAGGAATTACGCAATTTATGTGTTATTCCAGACTATAATCTATCTATGTTCCAAATTTCATCCAGATCTGTCCAGCCGTTCTGGCGTGAATGAGTAACAAACATCCATCCATCCCTTCATCCATATACTTACAAGAGGTCCATTCAATGCACAAAAAACTATAATTAAAAATACTGCCTAATAATTCATAACATACATATTATTATACTGTGTACCTTGTGTGTGTGTGTGTGTGTGTGTGTGTGTGTGTGTGTGTGTGTGTGTGTGTGTGTGTGTGTGTAACATATATATAACATTCATATACTGTTTAATAATTCCTTTTCCACCTATACCTACGCCTTTAATCATGCTAAACGTGGCCTTAAGGTTTTGTTACCTTAGGCTCTGTCTACCCCGTAAGGGATAAAGACGTGATATATGTATGTATGTATGTATGTATGTAAAAATACTGATGTCAAAAAATACTTTTGACGACAATGCAAGTACAGTCAACAAAAAGTACAGTCAGCAACAAGCTTGTATCTAAAATGAAATTTCTAGGTTAGGTTATACCCAGTGTAAACTGAGCTTTTTGAGTACTGTAGCGTACTGTGTACTGTGGTAAAAGGTGCGGAGCGGATGTTTTCATGTACCTCACGTTATGAACCAGTTGTACACAGTAAGCGGGGGCGTCGCAAATTGGACCCTTACCCCTTACGACGGTGCGTGACGCACTGGGTTGTGTACCGTCACAAATGAAAGGGCAACTTTAAAAAAAAAAGGGCACGAGATGCGAGTCGGGTGACCGCGTGTGGTCAAGAACTGTTCGTTTTGGGATCCGTCCGGGGTAGAGCAGTGCTTGGTCCGGTGCACCCTGGGCAACGGCTAATTATTGCCTGGCAGATTCGAAGGTTATTGACCGTTGGCTAAGAGCCCGACCGGGTCTTTTGACCGTATTACCGTACAACGTTGCCGACATTTTGTCACTAGGTTTTTGAATGATGGTCAGGTGCTCTAGTCTAGGCTTTGTCTACTAGAACATTATAATATGCATAATACTTTTTACGGTTGTACACTATATTGTAGACGATATTTTCATAGAATTCTGTTCCACAGAAATTGTTTTCCACATTCTCATTTCACAGAATGACCAGTTCATGTAAAACTCATATCTTATAATCTCAATTCATAGATTTTTAAGATCAACATTTGAATGAAATTATGTGAAAATCCTGTCTACAAAACAATAGGACACCACTTTTTACTAGATACTTAGTCAAAGGAACGCTTATCCAGCTATAACCTGTTGTAACCGCTTTAAACTGGATGACGTGACGGCCGCCATTAATGAGTCGGAAACATGGTGGATTTGTTGCAGACAGACAGACGGATGGACGGACGGATAGCCAAGTAGACGAACGGCTTCAGACGCTTTCGGTCACATGACAGAGAGAGAGAGAGAGACTTACACAGATTCAATGCACATGGAGATACCTACAATAAATTTGAGAAAAATAAAATAGACAAAAAAGAAACAATCAAAGATTTTATTCTAAACGAATAGTGAGTAGGTACCGATATGGTGTAAAAGGAATAGTTTGAAAATTAATAATAAAATAACACAATTTAACATCCAGCTCTTCCATGCTGGTCTGGGAGTAAAGAAAAAACATAGAATGTTCCAGTTGCTTCTCTTCCCGTGCAGTTGGCAAAAGTCCATCGAGTGAGCGAAAGTCTTAGGAATCATGTTAGAGGCGATGAATTTGGTAACCCATCACTATTTTTGATTCCCCTTTCCTATACGCCAACATCATTGTTGGCGTATAGGAAACTACTAAACGTGGCCTTTAGGTCTTGCTACGCCGTAAGTGATACAGACGTGATTTACGTATGTATTTAACATAGCGCATTCTGATGAAATTTCTAAAACTCGTGAAAAATTCACGATTTCGGGTTATGAAGAAAAAGTTATGAGCAACAGATAATTATGATCAATAAAACTATGTGACAAACAGGAACCCGTTTAGTTCCAGTAATATCGAATGGCATGTGTGCCAAAAGTTTCGACACACACCTATTAATCTTGACCTGAAACCCGCCAAAACTGAAACGTCGAAGCAACGCATCTATCCAGCCATAACCGGTTGTAACCGCTTATAACCGGCTGACGTGACGACCGCCATTAATGAGCCGGAAACATGGCGGATTTGTTTTGGCGCGTTCCGAAATACGATTAATTGATTCCGAACACGCGATATCAAGGGCCTTTTGTTTGCGAAGATGCGTGAAAGGTTTTGGCGAAATGTATATGGCGCTCGAGGCAAAGGGAAATGACCTTGGGCGTTTTTGAATGTTTGCTGAGGCTAGTAATCGTTTTTTTTAATGTGGCAACATTACCCTTAAACAAAGAACACGTACTTGGCTTAATATTCCAGAAACCGGGCGTTAAAATTCCAAAAAAAGAACACGTTCGAAAAAATATGACAGTCAATGATAATCCACTGATCCACCTATCGTGGTTAACGTTTCTATGTGTGCGTGTTCTGCGTCAGTGTGAGTTTTAAGGAATTTTGGAGCTGTCATCAGAATGCAGTAGGTGACAATAGGTTAAGTTCAGTTACCTCCACGTGTGGTCAAGAGCTGCGGTTCGTTTTTGGATCCGTCCGGGGGGAAGAGCGGTGCTTGGCCCGGTGCTCCCTGGGCATCGGCTAATGATGTCCTGGCAGTTTCTGAGGGATATCATTGAGCGCTGGCTAGGAGCCCGACAGGGGAGGGGGGGTCTTTGACCGTGTTACCGTACAACGTTACCGACATTTTGTCCCAAGATTTTTGAATTATATTTTTGTTACTTTGACATTGGCGATGTTGTCGTCGCTATAACGACTGGATACGCCACAAATGATAAGAAGAAGAAGCTACATTATCATCAATTCTAATAATTACTGTTTCAGAAATAAACGCTTTATGATTAACGAGAATTATGTCAAACTTTACATGCGGAACTTTAATTTTATGGGACAACTCCATGTTATTAGTGTTCTGTATTTTCCAACATTATTTCAACGCGTGAAGTTTATTACGAAACAAACTATCCGTTTCACCACCCTTTGATAAATGTGTCTATCAAATATCTGGGTCTCTGTTTGTTTTGCTAGAATAAACAGAGACGGCATCTCTGTTGAAATTAACTTCGTTGTAGTTTCCACCTGAAATGCTCCTAAGTGTCTCACGGGTTGTTTCCTTTAACTTCGTGCGAATTTGGTAATAAAAACGAATGCGTGTTCACGCACCTTAGTGATGTAGACACTGAAAAAAAAATCGATATATCGATGTATACATTATTTATTTTAATATTAGGTTTAGTTTGGTTTTTAATGGAGTTGTAGGTTATTTCTTTTTTTTTGCTATAAAATTGCCTTAAATAAGTTATGATGTGTTTTCTAATATAGACAATACTTGAAAAAGAAATAGTGTTTATTTAATAATAAATATCGACCCCAATATATCGTAAAAAATCGATTTAGCGGTATACATTTAGGTGATTTTCGGTTTTTAAATAATACTGAATTTAGCGCAGACTGTCACAGTTATAGGTACTAATAATACCAGTCATAGATAATACCTACTTACAAGTTTTTATAGTTCTTTCCTAATTTCTGCGTTTTTGAATTTCGTCAAACATTCTTCCATGCTGGTCTGGGAGCAAAGAAAAAACAAACAATGTAACAGGTTGCTTCTCTTCCCGCGCAGATGGTAAAAGCCCATCGAGGGATTGGGCGAAAATCTTAGGGATCATGTTGCATAGGCGACCCATCACTGTTTTGATTCTTTCCATCCATACGCCCACAATCATGCTAAACGTGGTCTTTAGGTCTTGTAACCTTAGGCTCTGTCTACTCCGTAAGGGATAATGAAGTGATTTGCGTGTGTCTATGTGTGTGTTTAAATATTCTTCTTACAAATTAAATTTGAAACAATATCACTTTTGATACAATTTTCTATTTTAAATACATCGATGTATTAGATCAAAATATATCGGCAAAACGGCAAAAATATCGATATTTTTCAACAAACCTAATGCACATTCACTCTTTTGAACTTCAAACCAATTCAGGTGTTAAGGTTATCGAGCGTTTATAGACGAATTGGTTTTATGTATGCTGTTACTATGAGGTCTAATTCAATAATAAAACTTTTTAGGTCGTGAAAGCAAATATTTTACGAGCCATAAGATAGCAGAGACCGTTCGTTTAAAATACATACCATCACGCCTCTTTCCCAAAGGGTTAGGCAGAGACTACTTTGTTCCACTAGCTATGATCCTGACATACTTCTTTCGATTCATCCACATTCATCAATAACATATATGTTATACCTTTTTTCTGTTTTGGTTGTTATTATGTGGTGTTCAATAAAGAGTTGTTGTATTGTATTGTTTTGTATAACCATACATACAATACACATTGATAGATAGAGTGGTGAGAATCTGTGTTTCGCTAAAATACTCGTATTACAGCACATAGCAGTAAAAATCTGTAATTAATTACTAATTATCTTCAGATTTACTCTTATGTCAAATTCAGCACAATCTTTCACCAATAATGACACTTTTGAGTGATCTGGACCAACCCTCTTAATTATCTATGTTACTAAATTAACTATCAAAACATAACTTTTACTAATTCGTGTATTTTTTTACAAAATGCGCAGTTGTAGTACCTTTCCGCTTCAAATTACACGCTGACAAACCATAAATAGTTTAAGGAATCAGTGTTAAATTAATTATGAAAAGGTTCCACGGAGACGGCTGTACGACATTTCATTGGTTATTAACCAGGGGTCGCGGCGGTCAGTGACCGCTTTGCAATCGAAGCCTTTTCCCGGAAATATGCTGACAACACTTTGTTTTTCACTTGAAATAGTTGCCGCTAAATCAATACTTTCTCTATCGATATTTTTATCGATACATCCTACTTCCTTATCGATACATCCTACTAATATTATAAATGCGAATGTCAGTTTGTTTGTTACGCTTTCACGCGAAAACTATTCAACCGATCATCATGAAATTTTGAACACATGTTCTTGGAGGTATTAGAAGTAACATAGGATACTTTTTTATTAAAAAAAAATTTTAAAAAAAAGCGAGCGTACAAAGTCGCGGCCAAAAGCTAGTACAAACATAAATCACGTCTTTATCCCTCACGGGGTAGAAAGAGCCTAAGGCAACACGATCTAAACGTTTAGCATGATTGTGGGCGTATAGGTGGAAAGGGGAATCAAGATAGTGATGGGTTGCTAGCAATCGCCGCATCGCCTATAACATGATTCCTAAGATTTTCGCCCATTTCATTTTATACCATAATCTGTAGGCTTATTACGTAACTCGCTCGCAATCGCGATCGTGTTAATTTTGACAGTTCTTGTATGAATGTGACAGCTAGCTGATTCCGATGCCAATTGTCAGCCCATACAACAAGGTGGCGATTACGAGCGAGTTAGGTAATAACCCTACTTGTAGGTACTTGAGTTCTGGTGACCCAGTCACCTTAGCCAGGATCGTCATGAGGGAACTCTTCAACGGGTGGTCCGATTGACTTGAAATTTGGTACACATATGCGAGACGGATAACAATGTAAACAAGCAATAAAGGCTTATAAATAACAAATAGATTTCAAATTTTACAGCGATATAACCTTCGAAGGTTGAACGTTGTTAGCAATTATTTATTTTTACATATTCCCGTACGTTTCTAATCCTAATCAGCTATTCAACAAGCAGTTAGGGCTATTTCTTATCGCTGGCCATAACTCAGTCCGCTCAAGCTGAAAATTCCCCATGGCAATCGTGATTTTACAAACTGATAATGAACTCTGTAAATAAGTTAATTAATAACCTAAAATAACACTTTCGTTTAGATACAAGCTTTTTTGCTGACTGTACTTTTTGTTGACTGTACTTCTTGCATTGTCATCCGTCCTACATTATGTGAACCAAATTTCAAGTCAATCGGACCAACCGTTGAAGAGTTCCCTCCTGCGGAGACGGTCCTAACTGGACCACCAGAATATTACTACCATATTGTATTATCATCTGACTTACATAAGTATGCAAAATTTCAGCTTAATAGGGTGAAGATATCTACTTAAAATTGAGTCGCAAGATTCCACCCGGACAAGCCGGACAAGCATACTTATATACCTACATACATACGTTACAAGTTAATAAAGCGTGAAAACTATAGCCCAAGCCCTCTCGTTTCGACAGGAGGCCTGTGCCCAGCTGTAGGACGTGTGTAGGAGATGAGATGAACCGATTCCAAAAGAGGAGGTTATTCTCGTTTAGTTTTTTTTTAATATCGTGCAAGTCGACCGTAGAGATTTGAACTTAATGCAATTTGCCGTAAAGACGTTTACGAATTTTGTAAATGATTTGTCGCCGGTATATGCCGGTAGAGGCGCTGTAGGTCACAGTAGTTGAGATTGAGACAACGCGAAAGCTGTCTTGTTTACAAGACAGCTTAAAAATATGATTTTCTTTTCTTTTTTGCGGACTACAAACAACCAATGCACGTAACACATTTAGACACAAGTTATTGTGACACAAAACCATGGTTTCGTGCCAAAATGCAAGCTGTGTCAACAATTTCATTTGTATGGAAAAATCTTCCGTGTCTATGGAGCTAATTTGATTCAACCATTCGTTCAGAATCGAAGGCACAACTGCGCACCTAATTCCCAAACACAATATTGCCAACCTTTCTAAAAAAAACGGAAGACAGAAAAAAGAAAACACGGTAGGTACTTTTTATTGTACACGGCTCATTAGCCCGCTGCCGGGTCTCGACGAAAAAGAACCTTTCCGTCAAAGGACACCGGCGCGCGAGCCAATTCCGACTTTAAAAGCCAGCTGTTTAAGTTTAATTCACATTGTCCAGTACTCAGATGCTCCCTGTGTGAATTGGGACATTTTTTCCCAGTTTTAAAACGTAGCTGGGTCTTTTATAAGATAACTACCGACCCGGTTTCACCTTTTTGCCAACTTACTGCATTTGTGCTCACTAGCCACTTTAGTCTGTAAAGTTATTTCGCACTTTGCGAACCGTGGACGTTAAAATACCTAGTCGTGTTTTGTTTTTTAGCGGTTAGTTATTGTGTTCATGATTTCTCTATGATATGGCTTCCTTAGGTTTTTATATTGAAGAAATTTGGTAAAGAAAGAAAAGAAAGAAATAAAGAAGACATTTTATTCTTTTAAAAGACACAATCGTACAAAAATGGAACATAAAACATAGACATTAAAAATATATATGTATTTAATAAGCGTGTCTTTTCAAAAGTGAATCCTCAGCACTGATATTCTGCCAGAACCGTCTGTGACGCACGGAAAGATTTTTTGGTAGAAAAAAAGAAAAAAAAATCCAAGCGACACTGAAAATTAAAACTCAGAAAAATCTGAAAAGGAATCGAACCCAGATCCTCGTCATTCCGTGATGCGTGCATCCCTACACCATCCTATAGCAGGTTGATGTACATACATACACAGTAGACAGCGACTAGCAAGATTGAAATCAAACGTAAGCCTTACTTCCATGCTGGTCTGGGAGCAAAGGAAAAACATAGATCTACCAGTTGCTTCTCGTCCCGCGCAGATGGTAAAAGCCCATTGATGGAATGGGCGAAAGTCTTAGGAATCATGTTATATTTATGATGTGGCTAGTAACCCATCACTATTTTGATTCCCCTTTCCACCTATAATGCCCTTAATCATGCTAAACGTGGCCTTAAGGTTTTGTTACGTTAGGCTCTGTCTGCCCCGTAAGGGATAAAGACATGATATATGTATGTATGTATTCATCTTTTTCTTGTGTTTTATGTACAATAATTATACATACTGTATCTTACTAAGTAGGTATTAAACTGTTGCTCCAAAATCTTTGAAACTTTAGCTTTAGCTTTAAAAAAAACACGATAAAAGTCATAACTAGAAGATAACAGGCGAATAAATACGAAAACAAAACTAAGTGCAAAGTTTAACTGAAGTTCCGTTCCGCTCACTTAGTAAAACTAACAAAGACCTATTACGTGTCATGGAGATTGGGCCTGTAATTGCTATCACTTTACAAATGAATGAACAACAAATGTGCAACAGCCATCATGTCAAATATGTGTCATCGGCCTTATTGTATGTGGCATATATATAGATGTTTTTGACATCTTGGTAACGTAGGTACATATATATTTATGCCCTTGACTGTAGTTACTCTGGAATATATCAACTATTACTTAAACTATTTATCAGCTGAACTCTGTAATAATTATCTATTGCAGTCAGAAGAAGTGCGACCAATGGACAGTAGGGTTTATCTTGCTGTCTCACTTACTCTTGGGTTTGATATTTGAATCGGCCGAGTGGGGGAGATAGCATAGACTCTGTCCTATGGCTCTGGGTGTGGCTCTGGCCTATGTTAACGAAATCTTATGGCCACGTTTAGCATGATTGTGGGCGTATAGGTGGAAAGGGGAATCAAAAAAGTGATGGGTTGCTAGCATCGCCTATAACATGATTCCTATGATTTTCGCCCATTCCCTCAATGGATTTTTACCATTTGCGCGGGAAGAGAAGCAACTGGTACATTCTGTTTTTTCTTTACGCCCAGACCAACATGGAAGCTCAAAAATAACTCTGCTATGAGTGGTGTAGGGGTATAGCACGCGTCACGGAATGACGAGGATCCGGGTTCGATTCCCGGCCATAGCTTTACTTTTCGGATTTTTCTATGTGTTCTAATTTTCATAGACATTTAGAAATTATTTTTTTTTGGTCAAAAATAAGTTAACAAAGTTAAAAATATGCATGGAGATAATTCCACAGATGGCAATAGCGATGGCAATGTAAACATGGCGCAGCATACAGGCCCTCCCAATTAGGCCTTAGTATGTAGGGCATCAGATTAGGAAAGCCATGAGTTCGGTAATGTGCCGCCCGCAGGCGAGCTGGGAGGGGTGCACTGGGAGCAATGTGTTGAAAATCATTTCATCATTCATCAGAGGCATTTCATCTTAGTCCTCTAGGTTGGCAACGCATCTGCAATCCCTCCGGGGTTGCGGGTGTCTAAGGGCAGTGGTGATCACTTACCATCAGGTGACCCATTTGCTCGTTTGCCATATATAAAAAAAAAAAAAAAAAAAAATGAAAAATCCATTTTTTTTCACAAGGTCTCTGAGAATTATTCAATTTTTTCATGGGTTTAATTAAAAGCTCATGTATGTCATAAGCAACATATTTTTTTTTTCAAATAACTATAAAAATAACCGAGACATAAGCTATCAAAGATTTGTTTGTATCACTTTCTAGAAAGACTGGATTTTAATATGGAGTTTATATGGTCGTTGAGACAAATGACTCCACACATGTCATATCGGATATCTCTTTCTAATCGCTGACTAATTAGTAGTTTAAAACTCTTATATTTTCTGTATTTCTAGACCGATATTACTTTTATTTTCACATTTTGTCAACTCTTTTACGATATTTTCATATTTATTAAAGTTTCCTTCCATACATTAAAGAAAGTTCTCGTTATTTATATTTCATTATTATAATTTAATGAGATACATTATGTTTTCAATTGACTTTTACGTTAGACAGATTCTTTTTTTTTAAATAATACATGTAATCAATTTTGACGGAAGCCGCCAGTCCAAAGAGAATTTACATATAAAAAAAAAAGTATTCGCTCTGCAGCGCTACAAATAGTTGAAAAAATTCTGTTAACTAAAAACCAAATGCCATCATTTGCACACCAATTCAAAAAACAACCACGAACTTCTCTCTTTTATATATACTCAAACAAAACTTTATTAATACAGACCTTTAAAAAGCAAACCTTCCTGTTCTTGAAAGGGCCGGCAACGCGCCTGTGATTTCTCAAGTCTTGCAGGTGTCCCTGGGCGATGCTGATTACTTTCCATCAGGTGACCGTATGCTCGTTTTCCCCCTCTTATATAAAAAAAAAATTAAAAAATAACGACTATTCATCAAAACTTGCACCCAGTGGACCCCACGCTCACCTGCTAATATGAAACAGCTCTAAGAAAAGGCGTGTTTGTGTTGGCAATAAACCTCGGAGCACCTCTCCCGCCTCTCCCGCCTTTTCCGCCTCTTTCGCCTCTTTCGCCTCCACGACGATAACTCGCGATAGCGATCTCCAGCGATTCCCAACCTTTTCCGCCAATTGCAAAGTTGCCTTTATATGATTTGTTTAAGCTTATATAGCCCAAGTAGTCTCTGCCTACCCCTATGGGAAAGAGGCGTGACGGTATGTTTGTATGTATGTATTATTAATCCATCGAGGAAATGGGTGAACACATTAGGAATCATGTTAGGTGATGCGGCTAGCAACGCATCATTAATTTGATTCCCATTTTCACCTATACGCCTACAATCATGCTAAACGTGGCCTTTAGGTCGTGTTACCTTAGGCTCTGTATTCCATCACTACATAGTATAAAACACACACACAAATCACGTCTCCCTTTTGGGGTAGACAGAGCCTAAGGTGAGATTACAGGCCACGTTTAGCAAGATTGTGGGCGTATAGATGGAAAATGGAATCAAACTAGGGATGGGTTGCTAGCCGCATCGCCTATAACATGATTCCTATGATTTTCGCCCATCCCCTCGATGGGCTTTTACCATCTGCGCGGGAAGAGAAGCAACTGTAGGTATCTGTTACCTTAGGCCCTGTCTACCCCGTAAGGGATAAAGACGTGATTTATGTGATTTGTGATGCTGACGAAGTTGCGGGCAATAGCTACTTGTAGTTCCGATATAGTTCTGAAACATACCTTACCTTTCGCTCGGTTGGAACAATCAATCGTTTATTCACAAGAACATATGGTTTACATAGATGGTATTGTAAGCGTATTAGTCTATACATATAATAAAATCGTTGAGACCAAAAAATCAGTACATTGAAGATTAAAAAAAAAAACCGACCAGGGTGACTTAAAATCGGTAACTGAACATATTAAAACCATTTTTAAAATTTTTGTTTGTTTGTTTGTTTGTTTGTTTGTTTGTTTGTTTGACTGAGCATCACGTAAAAACTACTGAACGGATATTGTTGAAATGTTCATAAATCTATTTCAATAAATTCAGAATAGGATATAGGCTACAGAAATTTTGGAATTTTTTGGAAAAAGGGGGTGAAAAGGGGGGTTAAAGTTTGTATGAAAAAATAAAATTAGATTGTTCTAGAATCATGAAACTCAGAATAAATACTAAGTAATAAAAATAAAGAAATACCTGTTTTAGCATTTTTTTTTAATCTCACCCAGAGGCGCAAAAAAGAGGGTTTTGTGTTTAAAATTAATTAACTTCATACACCTATATAATAAATACGAATGAAGTGTAACCTTTTAAAATTACTAAATAATACTTCCAATTTAATACAGGTAAATATAATTTCTCAGTTTTCTTGAAATTTAATTTTTGAGGTGATTACGCACAAAATAGCGGAACTCAAGAAAATCAGCTTTCCTCGGTATAAGTAGTTGGTAATAGTTACAAACAAAATAATACTACGGAGAAAATAGATAGATACGAATGTACATAAGACATAAAGCTGGAAAACTGTGTCAATTGTGAAAAAACATTAATAAAATAATTACATGCTGTACAGGTATTTTTCAACGCAGACATTTTCGTCAAACCTAAATCAACCTAAATTAGCGTCCTAAATTGTATTCTTTACCTAACACCTAAAGTTCAATATGCAATACCGTTACTTTGTTTTTATTTATGTGCTATTATTCACAACGCGTTCGGTTTTTGAACGCACTCTTATTTGAAAACCTGATGTATTATGAGGGCGGCGTGAAACGCTTGGCTGTATGCTCTTAATATCTTTGCCTAAAAAAATGAAAATCAAAAGGCGCGTTTACGTCTGCGCTACGAACATGTCAGAATTTTACTGTGAAAAAAGGTTGTGCTTTTAGTATGAATCTGACAGCGAGCGAACCTTAACTGAATCGCATTACGACGTCATGGTATAAGGCCTCTGTAGGTAATTAATTTGTAGATAAAGATAATAAGTGTTAATAATCTGTAGCTACCTACTTAAACCAAGAAAATAAATAAAAAAACTTCTGCTAGAAAATATTGAGTCGCAAAATATTAATTAAAACGGATTAGTAAATGAATTGTTAGTCGTAAGGTAAAAACAGGTAAACATTTATGTACCTATTATTTGATTAGAAAATATTTATTTTTTTAAATTAATCAGGGTACAAATATCGTTAAAGTGAGCGCAGTATTCGCCAATAAGCCTCATAGTTCGGCGAAATTAATAGTGATTGTAGGTAACTAAAACTGTACTTAGCTTTTTTTGAATAAAGAAACTATAAACAAAACTATAAATTAAACTATTTTGTAAAATAAGGTATAAATAAATGTGATGAGTCGTTAACCAGTTCACACCTGTTTTTTTTTTCAAGATTCCGTGTCACAAATTATTATTTTCATGACGTAATTCTAAAAGTATAGTTTCGTACACACTTTCAGTGGTTCACGTGACGAAGTTAATAGTCATAATAATAATAATTTTGATATCGAGAAAAGCCGTAAGTATCACAAAAACACACGCGGACGAAGTCGCGGGCAACAGCTAGTCCCTTAATATATTCAGCCATTTGAGGCGCGTGAATTGTTTTGCCCTAACATTAAGCAGTCAAATTGTATATAATTTCATCAATACTATTAGAGAACAATAAAATTAAAATGTCTAAATTACTCATTCAATCATAAATTAAATTTACCTAGTAATTTAATAAGTTAAATAAAATTCAATTATACAATGTCAAATTATCAGATTCACCATTTATCAATAACCTAACTTACAATAAATTACTTAAATTATTATTTCCTAGGTACACATAGCAAAGCTATTCGGTAAGCAGGATATATACGGCGCGAGCGTGCGTAGGTGCTTACCTGATTATATTGCCGTGTGTACATTAACTGGCCCAGTCATTTAAGGTTAGATTAGGTAAGAATCTCGGAATTCGAGATACCCAGCTGTAAGTCTGTAAATACCTGTATATTGACACCCTAAAAGTTGTCTCAAAACCTACATATGGTAGGGTGTGCGCAACTATTAAATTTCAAGGTCAAAGGTCACAAAAATCGGTTTTTTGCGCTTTTTTTGTAAATATCTCATTTCCTACGGGTTTTTGCGATTTGTTATTATTGACAATATTGTAGAATACAAAATTCCCTACAAATTTTGTTCAAAAATTTTTTTAATACGGTGAACCGTTTTCGAGATAGAGGGCGGAGAGCGCGCGGTCACAGCAACCGGTGCCTCCGGTCGAAAACGCGCCATATATAGTTGATGAACTATCGATATATCAATTATATTATATTTTATCATTTTTTTTCCCAACCTATTCACTTTTTATTCAGTACTAGCTGACCCGGCGAACTTTGTTCCGCCTTAAATTTGAAAAATTCCAGTGGTTTGGGCTGTGCTATCCCGCGGGAACTATGCAATTTTCCGGGATAAAAACTATTCTATGTCCTTTCCCGGGACTCAAACTATCTGTATACCAAATTTCAACTAAATCGGCCCAGCGGTTTAAGCGGTTTAGTAAAAATAAATGTATTGAATGATATATTTTAATAAAAAGATTAATTCATAATTAATTTGTTTTTTTTTCATCATGTATGAAGTTATTAATATTAATTAGGTTAAAATTCAAATATAATTCCGATATTTTCATTAACAGTTCTGCAATTACATGGGCAGGTAAGTGTTGTTAATTAATACTGAATAAAAAGTGTATAAATGCGAAAGTAACTCTGTCTGTCTGTTACCTTTTCACGCTTAAACCGCTGGGTCGATTTAGTTGAAATTTGGTATACAGATAGTTTGAGTCCCGGGAAAGGACATAGGATAGTTTTTATCCCGGAAAATTGCATAGTTCCCGCGGGATAGCACAGCCCAAACCACTGGAATTTTTCAAATTTAAGGCGGAATAAAGTTCGCCGGGTCAGCTAGTACTGAATAAAAAGTGGATAGGTTAGGAAAAAAAATGATAAAATATAATATAATTGATATATCGATAGTTCATCAACTATATCTACTATCTCGAAAACGGTTCACCGTATAAAAAAAATTTTTGAACAAAATTTGTAGGGAATTTTGTATTCTACAACATTGTCAATAATAACAAATCGCAAAAACCCGTAGGAAATGAGATATTTACAAAAAAAGCGCAAAAAACCGATTTTTGTGACCTTTGACCTTGAAATTTAATAGTTGCGCACACCCTACCATATGTAGGTTTTGAGACAACTTTTAGGGTGTCAATATACAAGTATTTACCGATTTACAGCCGGGTATCTCGAATTCCGAGGTGAACTTGCTATAATGACTGGGCCATAAATCAAATTAAAAAGTAAACTAATAATTATAAGGTATACGAGTCAATATTAGGTACTACAATACTAGGTACATTCTCGAATGTTTCCCAACACGTATCGTTCCACAAGATAGACACAACACCACTGATCGTGACGTGACACTCGACACCGTTTATTAACGGCGTTTCCTGCCATGAAACCTTTTTGCGAATAAAAAAACAAATGCCGCTTCCCTTCCGGGGCAAAGGGTGCGGGCGGGGCCACATACGAGCTTGCGTTGCTTACGGTGCGTTCGATACGGTTTTAGGTATTGTCTATTTAGCTGTCTCAGTAAAGACCGGGCCTCATGACGTCTTACTGCGATCCAACTTCGACTCAGTTCAGGTTTTAGCTGTTGTATGTATCTCAACAAAACACACACATATACAAATCACGTCTTTATCCCTGGGGTAGATAAAGCCCAAGGTAAAGAGCTAAAGGCCAAGTGTATGATTGTGGGCGTATAAAAAAAGGGGAATCACAATAGTGATGGGTTGCTAGCAATCGCCTATAACGTGTCCTCAGAATTTCGCCATTCCCTCGACGGGCTTTTACCATCAGCGCGGGAAGAGAAGCAACTGGTATATTCTATGTTTTTTCTTTACTCCCAGACCAGCATGGAAGACAGTGGCGTAACTATAACGTCTGTCTCCTTCCTAAATATGAAGAAGTGCATCAGCGTCCCTTCTGTGCTCTAAACCGAGCCAGTTCGGGGCCCCGCGCGTAGAGCTAGGGGCCCGTGGCATTTTGCCACCCCTGCCACGCTATAGTTACGCCACTGATGGAAGAATGGAGCTGCATTGGGATCCACTGAACGGGGTATTGGACCTTCTAAGTAAGCCTCTTGTCATACGAGTATGTTAATCACTACATAGTCACTACATCACTTCACTATCACTACCTATAAAACAAAGTCGCTTTCTCTGTCCCTATGTCCCTATGTCCCTGTGTATGCTTATATCTTCAAAACTACACAACGGATTTTGATGCGGTTTTTTTTAATAGATAGAGTGATTCAAGAGGAAGGTTTTTATGTATAATTCTACGCAGACGAAGTCACGGGCAGAAGCTAGTAACATATGTGTCTTTTATCAAGTATTTTCTTTGTTTCAGGTAACCCTGCCTTCCAATCTGACTGACTCATCAAACTTTTAACAAGTATGGTATTCTGCTGTAGGTCAAAAAACACGATTAAATCTTATACTGCCTCGTCCGATGTCATGAAAGTCCGGCTACGAATTATTTCATAGTGGCGAATAAGAAATAGTCATATAGCACCAGGGGCCTGATTTTTGGAAAGCACATGTGTGAAAACACCACTCGAAAGTGGTGAAAAATTGTGCTGAATTTGAGATACGAGTAGCTTAGAAAATACTTAGGGCTCTCATTAATCTTGTGACCTAGTCAAAAATTTGATTAGAGCTGTAGTTTTGCAGATATAAACAGATTTATACCACTTTCGAGTGGTATTTTCATACATGTGCTTTCCAAAAATCAGGCCCCTGAACGCCTGTTCCGTTTAGAAAATCCATTGTTTTTGCCACTGTGTGTACGAAATGCTTTTCACGAGAGTTCTTCTCTACTACCCGCTATCTATCCTACTAATATTATAAATGTGAAAGTTTGTGAGTATGTTTGGATGTTTGTTACTCTTTCACGCCAGAACGGCTGGACAGATCAGGATGAAATTTGGAACATAGATAGATTATAGCCTGGAATAACACATAGGCTACTTTTTATCCCGGAAAATTGCGTAATTCCCGCGGGATAGCGATAAACGAATTCTATGCAGACGAAGTTGCGGGCAACAGCTAGTTTTCTATAAAATTGTGTATAATCTTTTATATTTGTGTCTTGCAAAAAGGAATAAATGTCATCTTTCTTTCTTTCACCCATCCATACTTACAAACTTTCGCGCTTATAATATTAGTAGGATAGTAGGATGTATGTAAAGTTATTTATAGAAACGGGTTCTTGTAGAAGCATCGAAAGCCTGAAAGTAAATGCGAACACACCTGGCCTGACCTAAACCCTTTTTCATTGAGCACCTGTTTGAAAGGGAATACGTAATGCCGCGTTCCGGACAAACTTGGAACGTTTTGCGATATACAATATCGGTTTGCTCGAGTCGAACATCGAACCTCCTTTTTTTGAAGTCGGTTAAAAAGGTAGCCCCGCTTTCATTTAGTTTTCGTCTTGGCGGGGGCGCTGCCGTGCCCCCACACACAAACCCTCTCATTCATAAACGCTCTGTAGGCTTCTGCTAACTTAGGAATCGTTTGGTAACTTCGCTACTCCGCACTCCGCGATATAGCTGCCGGAGCGTGGCTCTTGCATGACTTGACCGCATTATATCGCGGAGTAGCTTAGCAAAGTCATGCATTTATTTTTAATCTGTTTCACACGTGCAACTCCGCAGAAAAATAATGATTGTCTAGCTGTTTGCAACTCTGTCCCATCCTATGCGAGATAAAATTATAAGTAAGTAAATGCTTTATTGTACAAATATAAAGGAACAGAGACCAATCACAAAGAAGACCTTAAATAGATGCACAAAGGCGAACTTATCGCTATAAGGGATCACTACCAGTTAACTTTTGAGTAAATGAGAGGAGCATTAAGCGAGAAACCGACAAAGAGTGAGTTTAAAATATCCATATAGTGAAAGCCACAATAGAGCGTACATCTCAAAACACAACAAACAATTCATAAATAAACTACTAAATATCATTACACTACATGCAATATGAGTACAAACATACAATATTTAAGGAGACGGTGGAATTATCCTAGGAAACCGCGACGGAAACTATCTCGATATCAAATTCCGACTCAATGAGTTCAGCGGTTTAAGCGTGTAGAGATAACAAACGGACAGACAGGCGGAAACACTCATGCGCCGTTAATTTCACCAGTTTTCGTAGTCTTTCCATGGGCAGAGAACTGCTGCTTAGCGGCAGCTTAGCGAGTAAAATGGTTGCAGCGATCCGGTGTTACCACCCTCAAAAGCTTTCATGCGAACCGTTCTTTTTTCTTTTATGCCATGTCTTCCATGCTATTAGCATACTTTGAATCCTTAAATGCATCGTTTATTTAAAAAAAAAATTGAATCCGCCAAAAATGCACCTCAATTTCCATTCAGCCGTAATTGTAACACATTACAAACAAAACACATTCGTTCAATCCGACAGCAAAAATCGCATGTTCCGAATTCAAACACGACCAAAATAACGGTTTTTAGTACACCCACCATAACAAGTTATCACGCACATCGTGTGGACTCTAGCACTTTAGAAATATAGTTCATATTTGGATGAGCGATATCACCCCCGTACCAAGGAATGCTCGGAATAATCGCGTTTCGTTTGTTTGGAACGCCCACTCATTAATAATATTCAGGATATTTGCATATAATAAGAGTGGTGCCTGCCGAAATGTTTCGTGGTACCGGCACGCTTTTATAGCCGGTCTCTAGTTAATTGTGCTTTGTTTCTTGTTTAATTGCACATTAGTTACGAAGGATGGTGTTTGATATTGTCGCAAAAATTACGGTTGCATTTGTTTAGAGTAATTTGTACCGGCCTTATTAGAACGGGCCGTTACGAAGTGTTACTAAACATACACACATATATCACGTCTTTATCCCTTACGGGGTAGACAGAGCCTAAGGTAACAAAATTTTAAGGCCACGTTTAGCATGATTAAGGGCGTATAGGTGGAAAAGGAAGTCAAAATAGTGATGGGTTGCTAGCCGCATCGCCTATACCATGATTCCTAAGACTTTCACCCATTCTTGATGGGCTTATACCATCAGCGCGGGAAGAGAAGCAACTGGTAAATTCTATGTTTTTTATATTTTACTAAACTATTAATAAAAAATAGTATCGGACCGAAACAGGTTTTTTTGCCGAAACCGAAACTGAAAGTTCGATTCTGATTTCGGCCAAAACCGAAACAAAACCTTTTACGAATGTGATTAAACGTCGAATAAAATGCCAGGGAACCGTTCTTTCCAGATAAATGAATAATTAAACTACTCGCTGGTCCAATATTACAAGGTTCTAAGTTTCCCTTTTCTTGCAATAAAATTTCAACCTTATCATAGAGACACTGACTCTAAATTAAACTACCATAAAAAGGGAAACATTTAACATGAAAGTGGTAAACATTGTAAGTTTCGACTGTTCTTTGGCCGAAACATGATTTTTAGGCCGAAACCAACCGAAACCGAAACAACGATATAAAAAATATAAAAGTCCAAACTGAGCGGAAATAGGCGCGAAGCGGAGCTCCGTCGACTGAACTAAAAACCGTCAAAGCGGCGGCTGATGACTCGCTGACCTTACGGCTAGCCGTGTTGAAGAACGTATGGCGCATAATACATTCCAGCGGATTTTTATTCAGCCGCATTGCAAAACGACCAAAACGGCTAGGCTTTTTTTTATATATATAAAGGTCTTCGCACATTAAAACATCTCAACGGCGACTCGACTCTATGCAGACATTGAAATTTAAGCCCTGTGTCATATGTTCTAGGTTTAATTTCAAAAAATGATTATAAAGTAGTGTACAACGAGTGGCCTACGCATCGTACACTAAAGGTCAACCCCGACACGTTTGTCACGCAATGACCACACGTCGTCCACGCAACGACCACACGTCGTCCACGCAACGACTATGCGTTCGTTGACTGCGTTGACTGTTCGTTGACTGCGTTCGTCCACTCGTTGACAACGCATTGCCCACTAGTGACCATTGGGTGGATCAACTAGTTGACTACTCATCGAGAGTGTGAGTTGAGTTGGTGTCGGATTGGCGTGGAGTTGGTCTAATGTGCGAAGACCTTAAGAGGGGGAAAACGAGCAGACGGGTCACCTGATGGAAAGTAATCACCATCGCCCAGATGCGTTGCCGGCCCTTTCAAGAACATTAACAACACATTACATTTTGTAATAATAATATGTCGGACTAGCTGTTGCCCGCAACTTCGTCTGCATATAATTCGTTTATCGCTATCCCGCAGGAATCACGCAATTTTCCGGGATAAAAAGTAGCCTATGTGTTATTCCAGACTATAATCTATCTATGTTCCAAATTTCATCCAGATCTGTCCACCCGTTCTGGCGTGAAAGAGTAACAAACATCCAAACATACTCACAAACTTTCACATTTATAATATTAGTGTCGGATTACTACAATCAGTATTGATCAGTACTAACTGTCAAACACTTGTTGCTCCGAATCAGCCGATGTGTTCCGAAGTTGCGGTTAAGTTGCGATTAGGTTACGATTTATGGAACTAGTTAGGAACCTTCGTTATTGCGTTACGGATTGTTCGAGTAATAAATAGTACTTTTTCAGTGTTGCCAGCAAGTAATTTAGTAAGGAAATGGGTAAAGTTACATACTGATTAACTCGCTTAAGATTTATTTCTACGTTATTGTATTTTCATTTTCACTTTCATTTAGCTAGCTGGCTAATAGTTGTTTGTGTCACAAGGGAGCAAAATGATGCATATACGGCGAGGGGCTGCATTGAATCCAGAGCGTAATGAGGGATTCAAGTGTTAACGCCCAAAATGAAAATAATTTGGCTCCCCAGTGGCTCATACAACCTTTCACACCGAACATTAAAAAACTTGAAAAAAGAATTCTAAATATGATTAAAGAGCTACCGGCGTAGAAAATGGCGTGGTTTTACAATTACCAACTTGAAAAAATGCATTTGCAAAAAAACACTTAGAAAAGGGGCGATATCTTAGGAATCAGTTAATGGGCGATGCGGCCAGCAACCCATCACTATTTTGATTCCCCTATCCACGTATACGCCCAGAATCATAGTAAACGTGGCCAGTAAGGTGTCAAAACAGTTATATCAGTTAGAAATATTTGAAAAAACAATGGGTGGCAGGGTACCCTCCGAGGGCACCGCGGGGCCCGCGGCCCCACGCGCGATACTTTTTCCAAGGTGGTGGTTTCAAAATGGCGGCCAAAGAATACAGTAAAAAAGGTTAAAAAAATATTTCAAAAAAAAAATGGGTGGTAGGGTACCCTCGGCAGGCCCTGTGGGGCCCGCGGCCCCCATGCGAAATACTAGTTAGTATATATTCCTGAATGAACCAACTGAACTAAAGCGCAAATTGCATGCAAAGGTACACTTATTCCTGACAATACTACGAACAATTGGCAAGCCATTTAAAAATTACTCAGTTCGGAACACGACAATGGGATCTGTAACTTTGACTATAGAAAATCGGGATTCCTTTGTTAATGTTAAGAAACATTTTAAGCTTGGAAATCTCATTTGCAAGTCAGTGTAGACTTTCTTTTTTATCCTTAAAAAGTTACAAATCAGGAGCCCGATTTTTTAAAACACCTCTCTAAAATATCATTCCGAGCAGTGGCGTGGCCTCCATAGTACTCGATTCCTAAGAAAAACATAGTATGTTTCAGTTGCTTCTCTTCCCGCGCATAATATGGTAAAAGCCCATCGAGGGAATGGACAAAATCTTAGGAATCATTTTATAGGCGATGCGGCTAGCAACCCATCACTATTTTGATTCCCCTTTCCACCTATACGCCTACAACTATGCTAAACGTGGCCTTAAGGTCTTGTTACCTTAGGCTCTGTCTACCCCGTAAGGGATAAAGATGTGATATGTGTATGTATGTCGTTCTAGAAAGAGACGGGTAGGCTATGTCACGCGCGACACAGCTCTGCTCTAGTGCCCTCTCGTGCTAGCCCTCTGTTTAAGAGTCAAATATATACAGCCCTTTTTATTCCGTTTCGCTACAATTTCAGTACATTGTGTAGTTTTTTTTAAATTGTCGCGTAATTCGGCGTGCCTCATGGCATAGGCCTCCTCCATTTATTGGAGGGTTTGGGCTATGAATCAAATGTGGGACATAAATTATTAGGTTGTTCATTCTAGACCACGCATTTTGTTTAGACACCGTACGTTAGTCAAACCCTTTATGGCGATGGTTTATTATTGCATAAAAAAGTAGCTGCGAACGTATTTTGTGTATTTTATAAAAACTACCCTGAAAATAACTTTTTATTTTGGTAGTAAATTAGTTTTTATTTTTGTAGAGCCATCGTAATCTTTATTTATCGATGGCGGGGAAATGTTAGTGTTAGGGGCTGTTTTGCAAGTGTGGGGGATTACAACATAAATTCTTGGTTTAAACGACCGCGCGTAAAAATATTCTATTTTTCCCGGACTCGAATTTGTTCAGTTATTTATTTTAGCCATATGCAACTGCATTATGTTGTGTTAAGTCACGAAAATGAACAGAGTTAAAGATTTCGTGAATCGCTATACGATTGATGCCTTAACATATTACCGTAGAAAATAACTTTAAAGGGACAAGTTTTCTTGTGTTTTTTTTTTAGAAATGTGATGATAATGATGATTTTTTTTGATCTAGAAATTGTTTTAACAATCGATAATATTTTTGAAGCTTACTGCTATTTAAACAACTTATGTACTTCCATGCTGGTCTGGGAGCAAAAAAAACATAGAATGGACAGAGAAAGCGACTTTATTTTATACTAGCTTCTGCCCGCGACTTCGTCTGCGTAGAATTATACATAAAATCCGTTGTGTAGTATTAAAGATATAAGCATACATAGGGACACAGGGACATAGGGATATAGGGACATAGGGACAGAGAAAGCGACTTTAGTTGATACTATGTAGTGACTATGTAGTGATGATAGTGATTAGGTATAATAATCTCATCATTTCGAGAATACCTGGATTATGAGCCTTTCCTCTAATCTAAATAATCTTTCCTCTAAATAAATATCGTGTACAAATTAAAACAATGGTTACAGCTCGTGGTTCCAACAGATGCGGTAAAGAACCTTTTTTCGATACGCAAAAAGTTGGCGAACCATCATAAATCAGAAGTTTCTTTGTTGGGGCGATGTCGCTCCGCGTCCAAGCGGTTGAAGAAAAACATGCCGCTATTGTGACCTACTTTTACAGGAAGGATGTAGTGAGCAAGGCCCTGTATGCCTTGTGTAAGTTTTCGCAAAATACATGTCGAACGCGTTTGCTTTAAAACGTCAAACACTATGAGAACAATGATCAAACTTATATTTGTCTGCGTAGAATTATACATAAAAACCTTCCTCTTGAATCAATCTATCTATTAAAAAAACCGCATCAAAATCCGTTGTGTAGTTTTGAAGATATAAGCATACATAGGAACATTACCGGCCGGTACCGCCGCAAACGCTACGTCCCGCAATTTTTAAATCTGTAATATCTGTAAAATATTTATTTAAATCATATGCTGTAAAGGGCCATATAGATCTATATTAAATCAACAATGTATTTAAGGTATTTAATTAGATGAAGATTAATGCTGTATTGGTTAAAATCGCTTCGAAATATAGCCATTATTTGTCGTAAAAAGTAATCGGAGTAGCGGAGTAGCAAGGTAAATTATTAGTATTAAAATGTTCATTGAACTGGACCTCCGCAAAGTAACGCCTGATTCAATAAAATACTATGAGAACAGTTTGTTGCCGTTTCGATCCGCAAGTGGCGCTGTCAAGCCCATGGTAATTTTGTATGCTTAGTATAAGTTCTGCCATGCTCGTCTGGGAGCAAAGAAAAAACATAGTATGTACCATTTGCCTCTCCTCCCGCGCAGACCCATCAAGGGAATGGGCGAAAATCTTAGGAATTATGTTACTGGCTAGGAACCCATCACTACTTTTTCCCATTTCCTATACGCCCACAATCATGCTAAACGTGGCCTTAAGTATTGTTGCCTTAGGTTCTATCTACCCCGTTAAAGACGTGATTTATGTATGTATATGTGTGTCGTATACATTTTCAGTCACAAAATAGGTCTCAATCGCGTTTGCGTTAAAATGTCAAAAATTAAAAAGTCTTTTTTTTAATTATATCCGGGGGTTTACTTTTCTAATATTGCTGGGTTCTAGTCGTCAGTATCGTTTAGAAATTTAACTTAAAACGGGTAAAACCGTAAAAATGAATTAAAAAATCAAGAAGCAACATTCTTGATTCATTTGACGTATCATTTGTCAAAATCGGTCAGGCCTCCGAATTTTAATAAAATGGGAGCCTCAATAAAAGCGTACCCTTAGTACCACTTCAACATTGATATCGCTGCAATGTATCCGTTTATCGGGACACGTTTATCGCAGTCGCAGTTTGTGCTAGTTGCAGTCTCTTCAGACATCTCTGTAGAGATCTGGTATCTCGAATGACAATTACTTTAAACCGATCTGGGGCCCGATTTTCGAAAGCACATCACTCGAAAGTACCACTCGAAAGTGGTATAAATCAGCTTACATCTCCAAAACTACAGCTCTAATCAAAGTTTTGACTAGTTCACAAGATTAATGAGAGCTGTAATTGTTTTCTATGCTACTCGTATTTCAAATGCAGCACGATTTTTCACCACTTTCGAGTGGTATTTTCACACAATGTGCATTCAAAAATCGGGCCCCAAACTTGTGTCATAATTTTAGGTGGGTACCTATTAAATTTTGAGCATATTTTAAAGCTTCTCAAGTTTTCTGAGACAGATACATTTTTGTGAACCCTTTTTGATTTCGTGGTAGTCAGTTACAAAAAAAACAGCAAAGAAAAAACATAGAATGTACCAGTTGCTTCTCTACCCGCGCAGATGCTAAAAGCCCATCGAGGGAATGGGCGATTATAATAGTGATCATGTTATAGGCGATGAGGCTAGCAACCCATCACTATTCTGATTCCACTTTCCACCTATACGCCCACAATCTTGCTAAATGTGGCCTGTAGGTACCTGTTACCTTAGGCTCTGCCTACCCCGTAAGGGATGAAGACGTGAATTGTGTGTGTGTAGCCAGTTACGCCATCTAGCGATGTTTGTTGCAAGTACTCAAATCGTCGAAGACAATTTGTAACTCATGTATCTAACCTACCTCAATTCACAAACTACTCTTGTATCCCTCAAGGCTTACCGTATCTATTGCATGAATAGCGCTATCGCGGCAAGTGGGCCACAGTGGGCCACAGTGGGCTAAAGTGGGCTAAAGTGGGCCTCACACACGCCGATGGGTCCTTGAACACGCCCGCACAAAGCGATGGCCGTTAGATTATCATTGGCCTCTTATAGGAGCCTAGGTTGTGTAAAGCTGGGACTTAGAACATTAATTCAACGGAGGCGTCATACACACTTACATACTACATAAATCACGTCTTTATCCCTTACGGGGTAGACAGAGCCTTTTTTTAACGGAGAGGAAATCTTTATGGATGCCCTAGGCACGGGGATGCCTAGGGTTATGTGGGACTCCCCCCCGAAGGGGTATACCCGAACCAAAAACTCTCCGGCGTTGCCTCAATCCGACGTGATGGGAACGCAGTGGGATGCCACAAGGGTTTCAACCACAAACGCACGGGGTAGAAAGAGCCTAAGGTAACAAGACCTAAAGGCCACGTTTAGCGTGATTCTGGGCGTATAGGTGGAAAGCGGTATCAAAATAGTGATGGGTTGTTAACCGCATCGCCTATAACATGATTCCTATCATTTTCGCCCATTCCGTAGATGGGCTTTTACCATCTGCACCACTGACTTTCTTAATAACTTTAACTTTTCACTATAAATAAGAATCTGTCAAGTCCTACCAAAATTTGGGGGTCTTACTACCAAGGCAGGGAGAGCCCAGGCCAATTCAAAAAAATTGTAGCACTCGATAGACACTCATTTCTAGTAAGAGAGAGAGAGAGAGAGAGAGAGAGAAACATTTATTTACACACATTCGATACACGTAGATATATAATAGGAAGAAATACAATATACTTAGGACTAGTACCGATATGGTGTAAAATGGGCCCCAATCAGCATAATGTTGTGTTATTGGGTTGGGTAGCGCTAAGATATCTTTTAACAATATATCATTGACTAGCTTCTGCCCGCGACTTCGACTGCGTAGAATTATACATAAAAACCTTCCTCTTGAATCACTCTATCTATTAAAAAAAACCGCATCAAAATTCGTTGTGTAGTTTTGAAGATATAAGCATACATAGGGACATAGGGACAGAGAAAGCGACTTTGTTTTATACTATGTAGTGATAGTGATGTACACATTTTGCCTTCAGTTTACAGTTTCAAATATTTGAGCTCTCGTTAACTCTATAAATTGCTTCGGTGCTTGGCTCTCCATCCTTTAGGCCGCTTTCAATACAGCGAAGGGAATCAAAGTCCGACCTCACTTTGAAAGTGACGCAGGGCACTAAAATAGCGCTTCTCATGGCAACAACTTTGATTTGAGACATTTTGCTTTATAGTCGTTTTACAATTTAGTCATTTAGCTTCGTAGCCCAATTACGTTTTAGGTATAATCCCACATAGTCATTTTACGTTTTAGGTATTGTGATCATAAAGACTTGGAAATTCGCTTATTTTAAATCGGAAAAAATATTGTTACTTATACTTATTATAATAAAGAAGCCATTGTCTGTTAAAAATAGCGTACACTAATCTATTTAAATAAAAAAGGTTTAATTTCAAAAGTTTTATTGTTTTCAGTCATTCAATAGAAAAAGAAAAATTAATTAAGATTGTTAGAAAAATAGCCATAAATCTGTGCATAATTTCATTGAAAATAACATAAAATTGTTTACTTATAAACAAAACATATACTCTTATTATTTGTTGTAACACATATTTTATTTACGACATCTCCTGTCACCTGTATGCGACAATTGTCACACGAAAGTTTAAACAAACATCGTGTGCTTTGTGCCCTGGTGATCAATTTAGAGCCTTGTCGCAGTGAACTGTGACATATTCAACCTGTCGGTGTTTGGTTACCTTACTACGACAAAGCACTAAAGTGACGAGCTACTTTTGACGTTGCCATCTGTAGCAATGCAGTCGCATCTCTCTTCCTTAACTGTCAGCTCGCAAACTTATCACTATTATAAGCTAACTTTTTTGACAGTTGCCGCCATTTTAACGCTCCCGGTCGAGCCCCCGCATTCGACCTCGGTAAACATGATTAATGTAATTTTAATAGCATATTGTTCTGCCGTTACGGGAGGATTCGCATTTTATTAATGTACATCGAGATAGTGGGGTATTTACGGGAAGTTTCTTGCCAATTTGGTTATTTGACCTTCTTTTCGGAGTGCCTCGGAGATTATCGATAAGAAGTGTATTGGGTTATTTTAGTACCTTTTTCGGGCCGCGACCTCTTTCGATTGTAAAAAATGGATAACATGGCTTTTAGTCATAACACATAAACGGATAACTCACGTATAAAAAGTCGAGTGATGCTTGACATGTTTCGGACTATTTCGTAGTCCTTTTTCCAAGAGTGACGGAGTGACGTGATCAGTGTTGTGTGCTGCCCGACATTTGACAATAATAAAAATGACGATGAAAACGAGGGTAGTTGTGCGCCGCTGTCAGTTGCGTCGAACAGCCGCGCGAGCAGAGCGCTGGCGCGCAGTGTTCGTGTCGCTGCCGCCGGGGCGAGCGCTCTTGGATAAAGGACTTCGAAATAGTCCGAAACATGTCGAGCATCGCTCGACTTTTTATACGTGAGTTATCCGTTAATGTGTAACGATGATTAAGTCTCGCGGTAGTTTCATGTTGAAAATGGCTTTTAGTGGTGTTTTTCAGGATTTTTCAATGAGATCTATCATTTTTTTTGCTCACCAGTTGGCGGCACTGTTGACTTAGGTCCAGAGGTATAGCTGTCAAAGGCGACTTTATAAGATCGGCGCCGAAACAAAGTTTTAAATCTTGAATCTTATCAAGTTCACTAATTATAAATAACTAGCTTCTGCCCGCGACTTCGTCTGCGTAGAGTTATACATAAAAACCTTCCTCTTGAACCACTCTATCTATTAAAAAAAACCGGATCAAAAGCCGTTGTGTAATTTTGAAGATATAAGCATACATAGGGACATAGGGACAGAGAAAGCGACTTTATTATATACTATGTAGTGACTATCATCATATCCAGTAGCTAAGCCTCAATGTAGTGCAGTTCCGTCTAAAAACGTTTTCAAAGCGTTCACATTCGTCGCCAAATATAAGAAAAGAATACAACCAGTTTTATTGTTTAGTGTTACAATGACGATGATGATTACTGGCACGTGTAGATAAAAATGGAATAGGTTTATTGGTTGCTAGTCAATATTTAATTTCCGGCTTGTTGCTGTGACGACGGAGTTTTCTATGTCTTCGGCCAAATTCAGGAACGGGCTTGTGTGTTATTAGTATTATTTTTACACCTCTCATTCAGAAAAGTAAGCTTTGCTCCCTGTCGAGAGGGATCAAAGTGCAACTTTTCTGTCCAAGGCTTTTCTAAGTGTTTATTTGCAAATGCAATTTTTTGAAGTTGATAATTGTAAAAACACGCCATTTTCTATGCTTACTCTTCACTATCCTTACTCACTACATAGTATAAAATAAAGTCGCTTTTTCTGTCCCTATATCCCTATGTACGCTTATATCTTCAAAACCGCACAACGGATTGCGGTTTTTTTTAATAGATAGAGTGATTCAAGAGGAAGGTTTTTAAGTATAATTCTTCGCAGACGAAGTCGCGGGTAGAAGCTAGTTACACATAAAATTGAAATTGGGCACATCATTGCGGCAGCTACTCGATTATGATGATATAGTTATTTATAATTAACTAGCTTTTGCCCACGACTTCGTCCGCGCAGATAACGTCAGAGTGACGAGATAAAGATACATTTTTTTTAAATAAAAAGTATCCTATGTTACTTCTACTACCTCCAAGAACATGTGTACAAAATTTCATGATGGTCGGTTGAGTAGTTTTTGCGTGAAACCATAACAAATAAACTTACATTCGCATTCATAATATTAGTAGGATGAACTTAATGAGATTCAAGATTTAAAACTTTTCGGCGCCGATCTTATAAAGTCGCCTTTGACAGCTATACCTCTGGACCTTAGTCAACAGTGGCGCCAACTGGTGAGCAAAGACACAATAGTCCCCATTGAAAAATCCTGAAAAACGTCTTTTCTCACCTTTAAGCTTTTCTGAGTAAACTATTTCACAACCAGTTTTCGATAAAGGAAAATATAGGCCCAAGCTATGCCATTTATTGACGACCGGATAGCCTAGTGGTTAGTGACCCTGACTATGAAGCTAGAGGTCCTGGGTTCGAATCCCGGTAGGGGCAGACATTTTGTATGATGAATACGAATGTTTGTGCTCGAGTCATGGATGCTATATGTATTTATCTGCATTATATAAGTAGGTATGTTTATCCGTTGCCTGGTGCCCATAGTACAAGCTTTGCTTAGTTTGGGGCTGGGTTAATTGGTGTAATTTTTCCCAAGATATTTATTTATTTATTTTATTTTATTTAGGAATTGCGGTAAGAATAACCTCCGCCCATTTCCATCGGCTGGTTTACAGAATAAACAAGTACACAATCAAACCCCTACCCAACACTAGAGCTAAATTCAAATAACAATTTAACTTTGAACAAAACCTACGATATACTATTGTTAACCCACGTAATTAGCCAGTGCCGCCGAAGTCGTTAAGGGCACAGACAATCAGAGAAGTCAAACTTTGACCGCAATTAATGCTGTTCTGTTATGGAGTGGGATGGCTGGGGGAATATAGGCTAGTCCATTGTTTGGTTCTTAGTAAATGTGACGTCATTTTGACCTGCGCGAGCATACAACCTAACCGCCTTATTCATAAACGCTCTATAGGCCTCTGCTAACTTAGCAATCGTTTGTCCTTGTCTGTGAAAGGTAAATGTCAAAGTGACAGATAAGGACAAACGATTGCTAAGTTAGCAGAAGCCTATAAAGCGTTTATGAATAAGGGGGTAAGAGTGGAAACGTCATACAACTGAGTTGTGATGAAACACACTAATATTAGAAAGCACACTAAAAAATACTTCCATGCTGGTCTGGGAGCAAAGAAAAAACTTAGAATGTACCAGTTGCTTCTCTTCCCGCGCAAATGGTAAAAGCCCATCGAGGGAATGGTCAAAAATCATAGGAATGTTATAGGCGATGCGGCTAGCCACATCCACATTATATCAAGTGTTACTATCATTCGAAAAGTTGCGAAGAGCCAAGTTCCGACTTTAGTTGCGCCGCGCCGCGCTTGAACAGTCCAGCTTATCGCTGGGGCGTTAAGTTGCTTTTTGCTGAACGACCTGATTATCGCCTTTTTATACAGGTAAAGAAACGTTTAACAACGTGTGAGGGTGTCGGGAAGTTCCGGCGACGTACAAACACACCTACGTATAATTTATCGATGTTAGCTTTCACCGTTTGTTTGCATTTTCACCTATGTGGCCTTTGGGTGTTACCATAGCCTGTCTACCCCGTACGGGATACAGACGAGTATCTACGAGTGTGAATCCCAGAATCAAGTTGGGTCAAGGGCCAGATGCAGAAGGCGGTACTCCTGGACACGGCTCGGATAGTCAGGAGGTTCCTCTCTATGTCGCCCTGACCACCGGTAGCTTAGGCCTCGCCTCGCTGCCGGCGGCACCCTAGGTTAGGTTTTTATAATGTTTTATATTTTGTATTAATATTGTTTTATTACTTTTTATATCTATATTGTAAGAACGTAACTTAAGATAAACGAAATGCACAGATAATAATACATTTCATATATTACCCGATACGGAACTTAAAAACTCGTGGATTTTGATTTTGCAGTGCGCTAACTAAATAGTATGCACAGTTGGAACGTTGTCGGTGTAAAAGTCAACGGCTTGCGGGGGTGGGGGGTTTGCCGATCAAGCATTGCTTTTTTACGGGAAAGTCCGTCATTCTCCTCAGTATTTTTTCTTCGTCCCGTTGAGAGGAAATTGGGCTAGATGAAATATAAAGGTTTTACGACAATCCCCAGGGATCAGTAGAATGGGCTTGGGCACTAAAACAAAAAACTGAAGAGGTTTCATGGCGTTCCGTGGACATAGTTAACGGTTTCTGCCAGTTTTTGTTCTTTGCTCGTTTTTACAGGCTTTCATTTTACCACCAAGCGCTTTACTAGGTATGTTTAATGACAGTTGCGATATGAAACCAGTACCTACTACGGTACGGTACGGTAGTTACCTTCCATACCGGTCTGGGAGTAAACAAAAAACATAGAATTACCAGTTGCTTTTCTACCCGCGGAGATGGAAAAAGCCCATCTAGGGAATGGGCGAAAATCTTAGAAATCATGTTATAGGCGATGCGGCTATCCCATCACTATGTTAATTCCATTTTCCACCTAAATATAAGCTCACAATCTTGCTAAACTGTATTGTATTGTTACCTTAGACTCTGTCTACCCCGTAAGGGACAAAGACGTTATTTGTGTATGTATGTAAAATCGATGCCATGGTTCCTAAGAACAGATTCCCCTGTCTTATAGTTTTTGACTTCTCCCCACTGACCCATATGGATTGATCACGCCGTATAGTCATGCAATCTAGACCTTAATAATAATAATATAGCCTTTTTATTCCGAATTCGCTACAATTTCAGTAAGTATGTTGTTGTTGTTTTTTATTTTATTATTATTAAATTGTCGCGTAATTCGGCGTGCCTCATGGCATAGGCCTCCTCCGTGTATTGGAGGGTTTGGGCTATAGTTCCCACGCGCGCCCAGTGCGGATTGGGAACTTAACACACACCATTGAATTTCTTCGCTCATGTGTGCAGGTTTCCTCACGATGTTTTCCTTCACCGAAAAGCTCATGGCAAATTACAAATGTAATTTTCGCACATAAATTCCGAAAAACTCAGAGGTGCGCGCCGGGGATTTGAACCCACGACGCTCTGCTTGAGAGGCCACAGGTCAAACCACTGCTACCACGGCTTTTTAATCTAGACCTTACCTATCCCAAAATGTTACCTAATTAAAACACCTGATGGTACTGAAACTCTGACTAAACGGGGCTACTTTATCTTCAGTTTAAGCGGCCGTTTAAATGGAGACTTAACCGGGAAGTTAACTCCGAGTTAGATAATGAGCCAGTTAATCTTACGAGCTAATTAACTGGCAGACTAATTACGGAGTTTTGGTTTAGGAATATAACTACGTAGGCGTCAGGTGAGGTGTAAAGTTGAAGTTCAGTTTCATTTAAGGAGCTATATGTTTTTAACAAGATTGTGGTAGGTGGAAAGTGAATCAAATTAGTAATAACCCATGAGGGGGGAGCAAAGAAAAAACATAGAATGTACTAGTTGCTTCTCTAACCGCGCAGATGCCACCGAGGGAATGGGCGAAGTTCATCGGAATCATGTTATAGGCGATGCGGCTAGCCCATCACTATTTTGATTCCATTTTCCACCTAAACGCCCACAATCACGCTAAACGTGGCCGTGGCTCTTGTTACCTTGACTTAATTTGTGTATGTATATACTTTTTAATCATTCTCATTTTTCATTTAATCTTAAAAACTTTCACACGTACAAATCACGTCCATATCCCTTTCGGGGTAGACAGAGCCTGAGGTAACAAGACCTAAGGACCTAAGGGCTACATTTACCATGATTGTAGGCGTATAGGTGGAAAGAGGAATCAAAATAGTGATGGGTTGCTAGCCGCATCGCCTATGACATGACTCCTAAGACTCGCCCATGCCCTAGATGGGCTTTTCCCATTTGCGCGGCACGAGAGGCAACTGGTACATTCTATGTTTTTCCTTTGCTCCCAGACCAGCATGGAAGTATGTAGGTATATACTTTTTAACTTTGGGGACCTTATACATCCCTTATATAAATTTATTTAATTTAAGTAGAACTTAAGTATTCTTACTGTATTTTATTTTGAAAAAATGACTTTCTGCCAAGTTTCTTGCGGCGCATTCTTCTTGGCAATGATGGTCTTTACGAATGTGCTGGTAGTTTCAAAAAGACATGTAAAAGAGCCCTTGGCGGCCAATTTGCAAAAATAAATTTTCATTTTCATTTTCATTTTCATTTCATTAATAATTCTCATTATTCATTTCATTAATAATTCTCATTTTTCATTTAATCTTAAAAACTTTCAGTTTGTATTATATTTAATACACTGTTTGAACACGTCCAAGTTAAAACCCTAATAATAGTTAATGAAAAAAAGAATCTCAAAGGAATCTAAAACTCATAAATACGGTTAGAAGTGAAAGCCCTCGCTGGGGGATATTTTAATAAACGAAATTAAGGAGTCCTCATTAGAATTTTCGCTCGCGGCATTTACTCCCACTGCAATAAGCGATAAGGCAGAGGTTACAGTGATGTTAATACACGGTGAACAAACAATATTTACCTTGCTACTCCGCTACTCACGTGCAAGATAACCAAGCCCTCCACTACTGCCAATAAGACACATAAATCCCACAAACTTAATTATACCACACCACACAAACTCTGACGCGTTTCGATCCATCTACGGGATCATTATCAAAGTTTAGTGAGCACAACTGTTACACATGCAAACCAACGTCGTACACCGTGCGTACGTCGTGAATAGGATAGAAAAAGTACGCTTAATTGGTTTGGTCACGTAGAGCGGATGGATGAAAGTAGACTGACTAAACAGATCTATATGGGGAGTGTGAATGGTTGCGAGAGGGGAAGGCCTAGAAGGACGTTCCGAGACCAAATAGGAGTAGCTTTGGAAAAAGGTCAGGTCAGGAGTACCCGAAACCGACGAGCATGTATGAAGAGATTGATGAACGTGGATGAAGCGAAAGAAGTATGTCAGGATCTGTTTAGTTAGTTTACTTTCATCCATCCGCTCTTCGTGACCAAACCAACTAAGTATACTGTTTTCTATTCAAGTCACTATATCCTCTTTCACACCAGCACGTTCGCTTATCACAGTATTCCTTATTCTATCTTTCAGTGATACACCTTCCATACTTCTTAACGCTGTCATTTCTACTGCTGCATTCTACTTTCATGCTTCTTTTGCCATACCCAGGTTTCGCTATCAAGATTGGTTTTGTAATAAAATAATTAGTATTTCTTTAAATTAAATTAGTCTTCGAGTTTCTGTGTCTTCTTTGGAACTTCTGATTGCTGTTCCGTACGTTCCTTCTTCTTCTTCCTTTTATCTTTCTTTCTAAAATATTGGCAAAAACAATTATCATACCGATTCACGTTGCTGTAGTAGAAATCCCCGATTCACCCCAATATTGACGTGTACAATATCAGATAGCTCCCTCCAGCATGTCTCCGCTCCTCGTCTTCTGAAGCGTGACCTTACCCCGCTATTGCGATGGTCCATGGTGTTTAAAAACGTACGAATGGGACGTTTTATGGCTTCCTTTTTGATAAGCTGGTCCAGTTTCCGTCCATTAAGAGGATTGACGGCCGGTGGTACCATTGCCTTTGGTATATTGTGTATTTTGCTTAGAATACAAAACAGGTCAAGTGCGAGTCTGACTCGCGCACCGACAAAATATACGGGATAGACAGAGCCTAATTTTAACAAGACCTAAAAGCCACGTTTAGCATGATTGTGGGCTTATAAGTGGAAAGAGGAATCATAATAGTGATGGGTAAATCGAAGTATCATTGGAAAATATTAATCACGTCTTACCCCTTACGAGGTAGACAAAGCCTAAGGTAACAATACCTGGTCACGTTAAGCATGTTTGTGGGCGTATAGGAAAGGAGGATTAAAATAGTGAAGGGTTGCTAGCCGCAGCACCTATGACACGATTCCTAAGATTTTCGGCCCCTCGATGGACTTTTACCATATGCTCGAGAAGAGAAGCATAGTGATAGGTAAATGTGTTTTCTATGCTTCAAACTGGCTCGCAATCATCTTAGTGTTCATTTTGACAGTTCTTGTATGAATGTGACAGCTAGCTGATTCCGATGCCAATTGTCAGCCCATGAAATGTCACAATGAACACGATGGCGATTGCGAGCGAGTTACGTAATAAGCCTACAGCATGCATTTTAAATATGCCTCAGTTTTTCCGACTTAAAGTATAATTGTTCAAATCGCTCCCGCTTATCAATAAACCCCTGTCTCCAGGAATGCCTCTCGAGGGCAAAGGACCAAAGAGTTCATTCCAAACTTTTATTACAGGCTGTCATGTACTAATGACGTCATGAGGACAGTCGCGGACAACACCCAGCAATTAGGGTTAAATTTTAACGAAAAAGCGGTCGTAATAATGACTGTTACGGACATTTAGGCATTTTAGAAACGGGCGTTACTTCCTGGTCTGGGAGCAAAGGGAAACAGAATTTACCGGGGTGGCTTCTCGTCCCGCGCAGATGGTAAAAGCCCATCGAGGGAATGGGCGAAATTCTTGGGAATCATGTTATAGGCGATGCGGTTAGCAACCCATCACTATTTTGATCTCCCTTTCCACCTATACGCCTACAATCATGCTAAACGTGGCCTTTAGGTCTTGTTACGTAAGGGTTGCCAGTCGCATCACCTATAACATGGTTCCTAAGATTTTCGCTCACTCAATTTTCCCTCGATGGACTTTTACCAGCGCGGGAAGCGAAGCAACTGAACTGAACTGGTTGAATTGTATGGAAGTGTTAAAATGACAGCTGGGAAAGATCGATATAAAAAACGGATCAACATCAAGTACGTATAGCCCTGTCAATTGACATCGGACACAAAGTAAATAACCCTTTCAACTAAAACGATACCGTAAAAGCTGATTTTTATGTGCACATAAAATTTTCTGTTTTACGCCAAAGTGATGACGTATAAAATATTCATGACGTCATGCGACGCTTGTTTTTATTTTTACACACGGCAACGTAATGTGGAATTTACTGCCCGGCTAATATATGTTAGAAACCATGAAGTATATCTAAACATTATTATATTTCCGATTTATTTTTCCCTTTGTTATCTATCATCAGCCTATAAGTTTGTTATATGTGAATTTTTTTGTGTAAAATAAATAAATATGTGTTGCTGGTCTAGGAGTAAAGGAAAAGCATAGAATTTACCAGTTGCTTCTCTTCCCGCTCTGATGGTAAAAGCCCATCTAGGGGATGGGCGAAAGTCTTAGGAATCATGTTATAGGCGATGCGGCTTGCAATCCATCACTATTTTGATTTCCATTTCCACCCTTAATCATGCTAAATGCGGCCGTAAGGTTTTGTTACCTAAGGCTCTGTCTACCCCGTAAGGGATAAACACATGATTTATGAGTGTGTGTGTGTTGTTAATTAGTTTAAAGCATACTTAATTAATAACAGTACCTATCATGATTATCTTTGGACAGTTCTTAGTATTAATTACATTTTCTAGCACCTTATTACGAAATGGATGGACGTAGATAAGTACTATATTATGACATCCTTGGCTTGGGTACAAACATTCATATTCATTCATATTCACACACGCACACACACACACACTTTCTAATTATTCTTGTGTCTTGAGTACTTCACTTGGCACTCGCGATACAGACCCAGAGTCTAGCGCGAAGGCCGCTGTTTCATCTACCGCATAAAATGTTATCTACCTATCTCTATCTAACAGAGTGTCCTTGTTATGCACTTTGTAACTTCTGTGGTGAAATAAAGTTTTTCTTTCTTTTTTTCTTTCATTATGAAAGTGCCTGCTCCATAATATATGTGTAAACATTTTTACATTCCATTTTTAAAAAGCAAAATTGGAATCGAATTCGTCGAGTTCTAGATGTTTCTATTATTATAGACGATTCGCCGCAAAAAAACAGACGCGACACTGTATCATTTCGTAAACAGCATGTTTTTGCTGCGATTCATTTTCCTCATTAATTCAATTTGAACAGCTTCCCCGGAGGGGCCGGGTACATTGTTATTAACATGAACAACATATTTTCGGCGACTACAGTTTCTTTCAACATTTGGTAATAGACATTGTCTTGAATAACTTTACGCAAGTCTAAGAATTATTTCAGGAGGCGGTTGGGCTAGTTTGAGTGAACAAAATTAAGTTCATAATTTCCAATTTTACAATATTTATATGTGTCCAAGTCTATTTCGTATTGCGCCTTCATACCTTAAGTTTAGTGTCAACATTATCCGATAGAATGTCGCTGTACCGTCGACAAACATGCTAACGGTATGTCGATGCAGATTAACCAGGTGTTTTGTTGCTTTTTTGTAAATTAGACTATTGTTCAAATTAAATACATTCCAAGTTTTGTGGTACTTCTACATCTTGAGTTTGATTTAATTCTCCCTTGAGAAAGACGTGTGCAACTGCAGTGTACAATATGTTTTTGGCGATATTGTATGGAACACTCGTCGTGCGAGTCCAGTTCGCACTTGATAGGTCATACAAGCTACTATTTAGCTTAACTTTGTATAGTTATTTATATAGTTATTTTCACCCATTTCCAGTCGTCCCATAGCCTATATACACATACACACACATACACAAATCACGTCTTTATCCCTTATGGTAAGTACCTACAAGCCACATTTAGATTGTGGGCCTATAGGTGAAAAATGGAACCAAATTAGTGATGGGTTGCTAGCCGCATCGCCGAGAACATGATTCCTACGGTTTCCGCCCATTCCCTCGATGGGCTTTTACCATCTGCGCGGGTAGAGAAGCAATTGGTACATTCTATGTTTTTTCTTTGCTCCTAGACCAGCATAGCCTACGGTACATATATAATACATATATGTAGATCTCCAATAATCCTACAATGGCCAAGTACTTACCGCAATAAAAGAAGTTAAAAATTAAGATTGAAGTTTGTAGCAAAAATCTTTTTTATTTTACTAGTAGAAAAGTGGCAGTAAAAACAGTTTCTCGACACCAATTTGGTTCCTTCGTGGAAAACTAGTAAGTACCTAATTATTGACGTTTTTACACTTCGACCAAGTTCCCGGAAAAATAACTTCCCCCTAAACAACATCGACTTAAACATGAAACAAAAGTAATTGGTATTTTTTATACTAAAAATACATACAATACATTTATCCCTTACGAGGTAGACAGAGCCTAATATAAGAAGGCCTAAAGGTCGCGTTTAGCTTGATTGTGGGCGTATAGGTGGAAAGGGGAATCAAAATAGTGATGGGTCAAGCCGCATCGCCTATAATTATAATTCCTAAGATTTTCGCCCATTCCCTCGATGGGCTTTTACTATGTGCGCGGGAAGAGAAGCAACGGGTTCATTCTATGTTTTTTCTTTACTTCCAGACTAGCATGGATGAAAAGTAAAAATTACCCAATTTATTTGTATGGAAGCTTACTTTTTTGTTGCCATGAACCAAAGGATTTCGGAAGATAATTAATTATTCTTAATTTTTACTTATAATAAATCAGTAAAAAGTTCGTGTCTGTACATAAATTTATCAAAAATAGAGTGCTAACGATTAGGGAAGAGCAATAAAACACAGAAACGTAGATTTTATAACTTTTGTCTGTCTGTATGTATGTATATAGGATGTGTTCATTAATGTCTGTATTCGCTAATCTCCAAAATTATATAAATTGTAGCAACTAATAAATCCTCAAAGAAATTTACGGTGGTGTTCTGTCAAACGAATTCAACTACCGAATTATTTTCGATTGATTTAATACACAGTGCATAGCTCGCTGCAATGTTCTAACGAACAAACATTTCAATAAACCAAAGCAATATATCACTGCTCGAAAATACGAACAAAAAGCGGCGAACGCGGCCGAACTCCCCCGAACTCCCCCGAACGGACAACCACTGACAAGTAAACATTTCCCTAACTAATTCAGCCCACTTACATATGCCACGTACTGACTGGATTATATCCAAGCTATATATCTTAGAGGCGTGAGGTCCCACTGTGTTTATAAATTTAAAAGCCAATGCCGGCTTGTTATTCGAAAAAATATGCGACGCGTGATGGGACTTTAATACCGAGAGAGAGAGAGAGAGAGAAACATTTATTACCGCGGTCTCTTATTTGAATACAGCTGCTGAGATTATATTAGGGGTGCGAGTAGGCCTACCTCCATGTGTGGTCAAGGGCTGCGGTTCGTTTTTGGATCCGTCCGGGAGAAGAGTAGTGCTTGGTCCGGTGCAGCCTGGGCATCGGCTAATGATTTCCTGGCAGTTTCTGAGGGATATCATTGACCGTTGGCTAAGAGCCCGACAGGGAGAGGGGTCTTTGGCCATTACCGTACAACGTTGCCGACATTTTGTCACAAGATTTTTTAATTCTATTTTTTTTACTTTGACATTGGCGTAGTTGTCGTCGCTATAACGACTTGATACGCCACAATTAAGAAGAAGAAGAAGATTATATATTACTAGCTTCTGCCCGCGACTTCGTCTGCGTAGAATTATACATAAAAACCTTCCTCTTGAATCACTCTATCTATTAAAAAAAACCGCATCAAAATATAAGCATACATAGCGACATAGGGACAGAGAAAGCGCCTTTATTTTATACTATGTAGTGAAGTGATAATATCAAAGTTTGGTTTTAACTTTTTCGACGCCGACGACACATATCAGCACCGCAGTTTCAACGCCAACGACCTAGGTATATATAAAAATAAAATATACATTATTATGTCCTTCAGTGCAAAAGCAACCTTCGTTTAATTTTAAACGAGCACCTGTGCAAACATGCATAGCAATATGTGATTTCCAGTGACATTTGATCTTTTGAACAGTCGTAGCGTTAGAAATACATAAATACATTCATGAATTATGTCTTTTTCCATACTAAATCCACGCAAACGAAGTCGCGGGCAACAGCTAGTATAAAATATGTGTGAGCTTCATTTAGAATTGTCAGACGTGATTGAATCCGACGTCATAGCCACAGGTGCCTGCGTGCGCAGCATTTTAAATTTAAGGGCTCGTTTCATAAAAGTTGGGATAAATTTAATCTGGTGCCGTTTGAAGCGCTATTAGTATCACGTAGCACAATATTCAAATAATAATAATACATACACATATATCACGTCTTTATCCCTTAAAGGTAACAAAACAAATCAATCCGGTCGTTTCAGTGTGAAGAAGGAACAAACATACTCACCCACTCACACTCATGGTTACAAACTTTCGCATTTATAATATTAGGAGTATTCATACATACATACACATACATACCGTCACGCCTCTTTCCCACAGGGGTAGGCAGAGACTACTTTTTTTATATGAATAGGAAGGCAAACGAGCAAGTGGGTCACCTGATGGTAAGTGATCACCACTACCCATATACACCCGCAACCCCGGAGGGATTGCAAATGCGTTGCCAACCTAGAGGACTAAGATGCAATGCCTCTTGTGCCCGTAATTTCCCCGGCTGTCTTACTCTCCACACCGGAACACAAAATATGCGATTCGGACATAGAGTTAGTAAATAAAACTTTATTTATCACTTAAAATGTTTATTTGTCGATTTAAAGACACAATGCGTACAATAGTCCACTTTTTGGTGTAACTGTAGATAATCAGAACGTTTATTGACTGATTTGCAACACAATGGGTAGAATAGTTTGCTTTACAGTGTAAACTGTATGTAAACGTTCAATTCACAATTTCACAATTTAATTATTAGAACAACATTTGAAAGTTTAGGTCCGAACCGTCTGAATAATATTTTATAACTGACTTATCTTTAACTCTCCGAACTGTGCATCGGAGCCGTCGCGAGGCGAGCTATCTGAAGGAATTCGCAACGTAGCGTCTGCAGCGCCTCCGGTACGTCGCCAGTGCACAGAGATTATTTCTTAGAACCTATACACAATTAAATGAATTTCTTATATTCTAGTTAACTTTACGTACTAAAGTATCTTAATATAACACCTTCCCTACCAGATAGAGGTCTTTTTCGTAGTTTTATTCTTTATTTAACTGCAGAAAGACCTCGTACATCCTTCGGTTGGTGAAGTTTGCGCTCCAGTCTCGACGGGTGAAGGTGTAAGCATTCGTGTTTTTATTTTAATAAATGCGAAATATGCTGCGGCAGTCATTAAGACAATGTAGAGTGGTGTAGTCCAATATATGTGTAGTTGTTGGGTATCAGGACTGACGAGTTGTATTTTTTGTTGTTCTTTCTGTATGAATCCAATTGAATTATATAGCTGATTCATTGAAATTTTGTCAATTTTTAATGGTTCTATAGGATTCTTGACACGAATGTTCTCGAGATTCAGAGAATACAGTTTTATAGGAGTTCCTTTGTTAATACTCTTTTCGTTTGTAAAAGAAGTCGTCTCAGTTGATGCAGTACAGTTTTCGGGAAGATTCAGTAAATAAGATCCATTAACAGTAGTATATTCTTCATTGTGGCAACGTAGGTGAAATTTAGTAGGCTTCGGACAGAATAGTAGATAATAATTATCATTGATTTGCTCGAATATCTCTTCCATAATTTTTATGTTGTGGAAACTGCATGATGTTGATACAATTTGGGATCTTATTAGCTTATATAGGCAGTCATCTTGTTGCATTGCGTTATATAGTTTTATTGATTTTTGGCAGTAGTATATCTTTCCGTAATGTTGGCATTCCTCCTCTAGATACTGGTACGCGTTGTCGTCCGCAATCAGATAAGGTTTGGGAGGCACAAGGATATTGTAGTTCAGGGTAGGTATGGGGAACAATTGGTAGTAGTCGAAGGTGGACTTATATAGAATTGGCACCTTAATAACAAAGACTATCCTATCGTTACTAAAATAAGAACTTAATTCTACGAAATTATAAAATATACGAGATTCTTTAACATCTGTAGTTATTAATTGTTTGGGGTCATAATGCTTGCTCAGAAATTGGATGAAATATTGTAAATTTCCAAAAGTGATGATATTGTGGTCAGCTATTCCTTTAATTGAAAATGAGAGGGCTGTTTCAAGATTAGAGAGTGCTTCGAGAACGAGTTGTAAATTTATTTCAACTAGTTTGAAAGAAGTATCTATTTTTAAATAGTCAGATAGTTCCAATTTAGTGTAATTTATTTCTCGAAGTATTTCTGTTATTTTATTGGTGATTTGGTTTTGATTTTGAGACAATGTTGATACTGTTTCATTATAGCTGTTAAGGAAGTAGTGATTCAGTGTAACGTCCTTGTTAAAGTGTTTTGCTATTTCAGCCTGATTTGTTTCGAGAATGGATATTGCTTTATCATACTTTTTAGCGTCAGTTTGATCGAGGTTGCCTGTAATACTACGAATTATAGCACCCATGCCATCGATAAGACCTCGTTTGTATCTATTTTTTGCTACAGAGTTATATTTCTCTATAGCAAGTTCCAACTTAGTACTAATATGCTTATAAAATACACTAAATCTAAACCTAAAACCGCTATCAAAATCTTTATACAAGGCTTCTAACGATTGAGTTTGGTCTTCTATGGTACGAATTTGCTCTTTAAAATCATTTAACTGTATGTAGTGTAAGAATATATGATCGGATTGCCGAATTTTTGCTGGGTCTAGTTTGAATGGCAATATGCCTGGACTTTTATTCAGACGTATCAGCGTCGCTTCTTCGGCCCATGTCGGTCTGCAGACCGTCGTCCTGTAACAAGTTATGTTGCAAATTTAACGGTCTACGAACTCTGCGTTTATGGTACTCTTGGTCTTTTTGATCAATTATTTTTATACCTAAATTTTTGGCAATATTTCTAGTTATATAGCGGGGTTTCTCTTTATGTCGCGCAGCTAATGGATTTTTTATGTAGCAGGCTTCACCTTCTACATATTCGAGTGGTTCTTCTAAAGTTTCATTGTGTTTATTTATAGTTGCGATATGTTTAGCGCTTAAATGTTCGTTAATTTTAGTGTACAAGTCTGTAGTGATTTCTTTATGCCTGTTAATATAATTTTGAAGACATGTTTTTTCTAATAATAGATCGAAGGGGTCGCGGTTGTCCAAATGACCATTGATTATTTCAATTGGCTTTTTCTCTGTCGCTGAATGTATAGAATTGTTGTAGGCTAATACTGCAAAGAGCATGAGTTCGGTTACAGCAGACTGAGAATGTTTTATTTGCAGTAACCGTATGTGTTCTAATATAGTGGAATGGAATTTTTCTATGGCACCGTTGGACTGTGGGTTACTGACACTGGTGAAATGTAAATTGATTTTATGTAGTTCGGCAAATTCTTTCAAGGGTAGATTCTTAAACTCCGTCCCTTGGTCGGCTGTGATACTTAAAGGCAATCCGTGATGAGTCATGTATATAGCAAGGGCATTTATAACATTCACACCTGTTACGCTCTCGATGGGATATGCTTGGGCATACTTTGAAAACGTGTCGATAATGGTAAGAAATTTGTGACCTCTTACGGTAAATGTGTCGACATGAACCACCTCGAATGGTTTTATAGGAGTCGGAATAATTTGTAGTTGTTGCTTGTTTGGTCGGCGTTCATATTTATTTGTTTGACACGCATTGCAATTATTAATGTGTTCTGTTATCATTTTTGTTATATTAGGCCAATAATAAGTTCTTTTTAATTGTCTTTCGGTTTCTTGCACGCCCCTATGATTTGTTTTACCATCATGAAACGCTTTCACTAGTCTGAGTTGTTCGTCTGTATTGGTAACATCGTTTAGCTTTTCTTTACAGATGATTAGGTTATATGCAGAGTTTTTGAAAACTTGTTGTAAAGTAGTTGTGATTTCGGGAATGTATTTAAAATCTGTGAGCCAAATGCCATATTGAATATTGGGCCGTACATGATGTTTAAAGAGGTTAATAGTATCCTCTTTAAAATTGTTCAAGCTAATTTGAGCCGTCGTGCGGTTTTTCCCAGGATGTACTTCTTTGGTTATTGGATTGTGGGGAGAGTGCAGAACGAATTTTATTTCAAGTTGGTTTTTATATATATTTACGGGTTTTTCTACAATGGGTATTTCGAGAACTGGGTTTTCATAGTTTGTGTGTATAGTTTCAGTGTCTCCGCGCACGTTGATGTCATTTATGCGGGGTAATTCAGTGGCATTGCCAATCATTGACAGATTGTCATTGTCAACTTCGTGGAGGCTGTTTGCTGTTTCATTAATGTTAATTTGCACCCTAGATAGAGCGTCGGCATTTGTATTAGAACTTCCTTTTTTGTAAGCTATTTTATAATCAAATTCCTCTAACTTTAGTCGCCATCTGGTTAGGCGTGAATTTGGTTCTTTTAACGACATAAGCCATTGAAGAGGCTTATGATCAGTGATAATGTTGAATTTTCGTCCGTAAAGATAAGGACGAAAATATTTTGTGGCCCAAACGATGGCCAATAGCTCTTTTTCGATAACACTGTAATTTATCTCGCTTTCGTTAAGGGTTCTGGAAGCAAATGCTATTGGTTTATCAGATCCGATCTGCCCTTGAGATAAAACCGCACCTATTGCGAAATTTGAGGCATCGGTGGTTAAGTTAAACTCTTTATCAAAATCGGGATATTGGAGAATGGGATCATTCATCAGGATTTCCTGACAGGTTTTGAACGCATTAATGTATTTTGGATGGTCTGGGTCAATTTTTGCACCTTTTTTTAAGCAGGAGGTTAAGGGTTTCGTCAATTTAGAAAAATTTGGAATGAACTTCCTGTAATAACCTATCAATCCAAGAAATGACTTGATTTCTTTTTGCGTTGTCGGAATGGGAAATTGTCTAATAGCTGCGACTTTGTCAGGATTCGGTTTAATACCATCAGAAGTGACAATGTGACCAAGGTAAGCTGTTTCGTGTTTTAGAAATTCGGACTTGTCTAATTGTATCTTGAAATTCGCTTCTCGAAGGCGTTGGAAGACTGTTTGAAGGTTGAGGATGTGCTCTTGTAATGAGGTCGAAAATATGATGATGTCATCCATATAAACGACGCAAATTAAGTTAATCAAGCCTCTCAAAACATTTTCCATTGTCCTTTGGAACGTTGACGGTGCGTTCTTGAGGCCGAAAGGCATTCTGCAGTATTCATAATGGCCGTTGTCTATTGTGAATGCAGTTTTTTCGATGTCGCTGGGGTGCATTTCTATTTGGTGAAACCCGCTGGCAAGGTCAAGGGTGGTAAAGTATTGGCAGCGGCCTAGTTTGTCAAGCACATCAGTAATGTTCGGAATTGGATATTTATCACTAATGGTTTTTTCATTAAGCTTGCGGTAGTCGACAACGAGGCGCCACTTTTCTTTTCCTGATAAATCCATCTTTTTAGGCACAATCCATATAGGAGAAGACCATGGGGATTCTGAAGGTTGGATTATTTTTTGGTAAAGCATTTTTTTTATTTGGGATTCAACTTCTGTTTTGTGAACGTGGGGGTATCTGTAAGATTTAGTATATACCGGTACTTCATCTGTAGTACGAATCTTGTGTTTAATTTTATTTGTAAAGCTAAGGGGATCTCCGTCACGGTAAAAAATGTCGTTATATTCTTTGCACAATTTTAGAATTGATTCTCTTTCTTCAAAGTTTAAATGGTCTGTTCTAATTAAATTTTCGATGTCGTGAACTTTCGGCAGAGCTGATTCAAAATTGTGGCATTCAAAATTATTCTTTAATCGCGAGCAGGAAATGGGGTCTGTGAAACTAATGATGACGTCATTGCACGTTGGATTGTTAATCTCAACAAATGCATATCCGTCATTTGCCACTGTGACTACCGAAGGCAGTATGCACTGATTCATTTTCTTTTCAGGAATGTAAATCTCGCCACATTTTACATTTACGGGTACTTTGAAAACATTTGAAGTGTTAGCTTTTATGAGGATTTCCAACAAATTGTGAATCCCTGATTCTAACATTTGTATCTTGTTGGTAGCTCTTTGAGTAACGAGCTGCCCTTTGGATAAGTCAACGGATGCACCGAGTTTTTGTAATAAATCTAGTCCTATCAATCCGTCGAATACATTATGAAATTTAAATATGTGAAACTTATACATGCCTTCTAGGTTGAATTCGTCAAATATCGGAATGTCAATGGTATATTTGTGCTGAGAGGTACAATGTATATTTGTCACAGTAAATGGCTCGTAATTTACTTTATAGTTTCTATAGAAATATTTTACAATTTCAGGAGACAAGAATGATTGGTTTGAGCCCGTATCGATCAGCAGTTTCATTGGTGGGTTACTTATTTGGATAAAAGGAAGCTGACGTTTAAGATGAGCGTTAATTTGTATTACGTTTCGTTTTCGGAATCCTGGCCTGAGTAAAAATTTTCATTTTCGTTTTCAGATGTCATCGTTGAATTTGGCATTTCTTCAGATTCAAAGAAAGCAGATAAGTGATGTATTTCAGGTTCATTCAGGGTTTCGTGTTGATGTAGTTCCTCAAACTGATAATCAGGATAATAACCAACATTTTGGAATGTATTTTGCCTATTAGCATAAGCTTGCTGGGGAATATTATTTTGAAAGGGGATAAATCTTGGCTGAGCGTTCGTTGCGGTATTGTTGCCTGGACGCGGAATGTTATTTGTTGCATTGCCGTGAGATACACCGCTCATGGGCACTGGCCTAGGAGCTCTATATGTTCTTGGGTCTTGGTAAAATGCGTTTGGGTTGTTCTGTAGAATATTGCTTCGATTTTGGCTAAAACGAGGCTGAACTTGACTGAAACTAGATTTTTGCATGTAAGGTTTATTACGGTTCCAATCGGGAACGGGGAATCTTTGAGTATTTGTAAATGTACTTTTTTGTTGCTCAAATTTATTTTGGTTACTGGCGAATGAGTTATTTTGGTTACGTTTTTGCAAGTATAAAGTATTGCTTTCTTCTTTTATAAACTGCAACGCCTCTGGCAGAGAACTGGGGCGCATTGCTCTTATAGTCGACCCTAACGGTTCCTTCAATCCAGCTAAGAAGGTTTTTAGAGTTTGCGTTGTGAAAAAGGATCTCTTACAGTTTATTACTTCCACATCATTATTGTGTAAATTCACATAATTTATTATAGTGTTAAGCAAACGTAGGCAGCGATCGTAATAATGCTGCGGTGTTTCATTATTTTGGTGTAAATTGATTAAATCACGGTTCAAAGAATTTTCATCCCTTTGGTCGGCAAAGTTTTGAATCAAAACATTTTTTATTTCATCCCAATTTCTAGCGGCATTAATGTCTATTATTTCCAAAGCTTTACCTTGTAGTTTACCGATTATTCCATTTGTAACAATAACATTTTGAAAATTATCTGGATTATCTCTATCGTAATACTGGTCAGCTACAGAGGATGCGGCTGATATAAATCGGTATAAAGAATTAACATCACCATCATAGGTAGGTACAACTCTTAATGCAATATCAAATAATTGAATTTGATTCATATTGTACAATATTCACTATGCAAAACACTTGTTTTAAACACAATTAAACTTTAATTAAAATATAAAAATACAACGATCTAGGAGTTTGGGAAATTTATCTGTTTGCGAACCTTTAAATAAAATTCCAAACGTACTCACAGTATCGTGATAATTAAAGAAATTATCATTTTCCTTTTAACTGGTTCCGTTGAAGAACATTTGCTCCTTCTGGACGTCACAGCTTCCACAGATATGAACGGTTCACTTCCGGGAGTTCGTAAATACACTAATTAACCGTTAAAACGGATACCGGATACCGATTTTTGTGCAACCGGCTTAGTGCACCTATCAAGACTGCGCCAAATATGCGATTCGGACATAGAGTTAGTAAATAAAACTTTATTTATCACTTAAAATGTTTATTTGTCGATTTAAAGACACAATGCGTACAATAGTCCACTTTTTGGTGTAACTGTAGATAATCAGAACGTTTATTGACTGATTTGCAACACAATGGGTAGAATAGTTTGCTTTACAGTGTAAACTGTATGTAAACGTTCAATTCACAATTTCACAATTTAATTATTAGAACAACATTTGAAAGTTTAGGTCCGAACCGTCTGAATAATATTTTATAACTGACTTATCTTTAACTCTCCGAACTGTGCATCGGAGCCGTCGCGAGGCGAGCTATCTGAAGGAATTCGCAACGTAGCGTCTGCAGCGCCTCCGGTACGTCGCCAGTGCACAGAGATTATTTCTTAGAACCTATACACAATTAAATGAATTTCTTATATTCTAGTTAACTTTACGTACTAAAGTATCTTAATATAACACACAGCAGTGCAAGCACTGCTACTTAGCGGCAGGATTAGCGAGTAAGATGGTGGTAGCGATCCGGACGGACCTTGCACAAGGCCCTACCACCCGCGAAAACTTTGTTCCACTTGCTACGATCCTGACATAGGTACCTCTTTCGCTTCATCCACACTCATCAATCTCTTCATACATGCTCGTCGCTTTCGGGTACTCCTGTCCAGACCTTTTTCCAAAACGTCTCCTATTTGGTCTCGGAGTATTCGATTTTTATGTAATTAATTTTCCGCTAGCCAAACTCTATCCTAAATTTCCTTTAACTTAACACGATACCACATTAAACAAACGCCGTGTTAACTACTTTCAAGTTCAAGTTACTCCCCTTAGAGTTGCGGTCAGTGCGTTGACCTCGACAACTTTGGAACTAACCAACTTTCGCAACTGGAACCGACTTTGGCAACTGCCAACTTTTAGTAACTACCCTTAGGTACGTGTTAGGAATTAGCAATAATCATTCAGCCTAAACGCTGGGTTCTTTCAAGCTGGTCTTGGAGTAAAGAAAAAGCATAGAATGTATCAGTTGCTTCTGTTCCCGCGCAGATGGTAAAAGCCCGTCGAGGGAATGGGCGAAAATCTTAGGAATCATATATTTTGATTCCCCTTTCCACCTATACGCCCATAATCACGCTAAACCTGGCCTTTAGGTCTTGTTATCTTAGCCTCTGTTTAGCCCTTAAGGGATAAAGACGTGATTTATGTATGTTAATTACGGGTTTAACAATTGTTTATTGCTTGTTACAGGAAATCGCGGCGATTCTCATCAGTTTCGACAAGCACAGCGAATGGCAGTCCAAGGAAGTCAAAATTCGGTGAGTTCTAGTAATTAGCCAGTTCAAGAATCGGCAAGCGGTTAATAACAACATTTTTTTTCTGGCTCGTTCGGTTTTCGTATTTGCTACAGGCGCGTAAAGTTAGGGTGATATTAATTCATGGAATAAAACCGCATGCTTTTACTTATGAGAGCAGAAGGACGATATTTTATTCATAAAAATAGTATATGGCAACTTAGTGGCCAGTAACAATTTACAGTAAAAAACAAAAAAGTTTTCATGTTACTAACATAAATAATTGAGTTACAGCCTCTATTCAAAAAAAGTAACGAACATGTTACAACAGAATATGTATGTTTCGTTATCACAGTGACAGATTATAGAGAAATTAATACAAAATTAAAAAATAAACTTAACAAGCGCTTGGGTAATTCTTTTAAAGTTTCAACCTATATTCAAACTAAAACAAATGTCTTATTTATACATACGTACCCCGGATGCGCTTTAAAAATGTGTAGATCTCTTATTCCCTATCCCATGGGAAAATCTAAAAGGCATGTGTGCCAATGGGGACTATCGTTTCGTTGCTCACCAGTTGGCGCCACTGTTGACTAAGGTCCAGAGGTATTAGCTGTCAAAGGCGTGTTTATAAGATCGGCGCCGAAACAAAGTTTTAAATCTTGAATTTCATTAAGTTTATTAATTATAAGTAACTATCATCGTATCGAGTAGCTATGCCGCAATGTTGTGCAGTTCCTCCCAAACTTTCGCATTTATGATATACTTAGTGGCAAAAAAATTTGGCCCGGTCTCTGTAAAAAATTACCTATATTGCATACATAATGAAGTCACAATTTTCGCCGCTCAGTATATTAGAAGCATGTATCGTTTAATGCGACATTCTTTAGAAAAAAAACTTACTATGTTTAGTGAACAAACTAAACAGAACGTTTGAATGTAAATGCTCTTGTTTCTCAGTGAATAGGGGTCTAAAAACCCTCGATATTCTAATTTACGTAACAATTTCTTACCGGAAAGTCTTCGCTGGAACTTGCTGCAATCAATATGCCACCGCTTTTTCTATCCGTGTACATGCAAAATTGGTGAAGCACAAAAAACTTCCCCACCGAAACGAATTAAACTATCACTAACTAAAGTCTTCCTAGTTTTATACTTTTAGTCTGTGACTGTACCTAATTTGGCGCCCAACGAGGGACCCGTTCCAGCTTGTTACAACTTTAAGCAAATTAAAACTTGGCCTGTGACTAACGCTTGCTTTGTGTGCGTCGTTGAAATATTAAGTCCTTGCGGGCGAGCAGTGTACTTCTGGTCGCGCGATGTGCCCGCGGATCGGAGTCGTTCCGCTGAAAACTTAATGCCGGTCTTGATGTCAAGTTAAAAGTTGAAACATTTGGACGGAGATTTCCGAGACGGCGGCCAACTCTTCTGGGTACAATGAAGGAATTTATTATTCGGATTGTTGTCATAATCTACTGTTTTAAGAGAAGTTTTATGGTTGTTGGAAATGTGGCCGAATTAGCCATACCGCGGCTAAGTTATGTTGATTCCCGAACTCGTTTGTCGCTACATAAAAGCAAACTGTGCAGTTTTCTATAAAATGTACACTCTTTTTTGCTAATGGTAATTAACGTACATACAATACATACATATATAAAGTCTTTATCTTTAGGTAACAAGACCTAGGCCACGCTTAACATGATTATGGGATTTTTTAACTGGCTAACAACCTTCCGTGACTAGCATAAAAGAAATCTTAGGAGTCATATTATAGGCGATGCGGCTAGCAACCCATCACTATTTCAATTTCCGCTTACCACCTGAGCGTTTTCCAAAAAAAGTCCACATGAACATTTTTTCTAGAATTTAATTTTGGCTTTTTCTTACTCAGAATCGTTTACCCTATCGACCTTTATACAAGAAAAAATGTGTCCCAAAATTTCCATTCCAGGTAGTCACTTTCTTAATATAGGTGTGTATGGAACGTGCCGAACAGTATGAGGATAGATAGGGTAACGATTCTGAGTAAGAAAAACCCGTATTTAAATTCTGGAAAAGATGTTCACGTGGATTCTTTTATAACCTCAAAACGCACACCTACTCTACGCTAAACTTGGCCTTAAGGTCTTATTACCTTAGACTAGCCTCCCTCTACGTAGGAAAAGGACAACATGTATCAGAGTTGGGCAAAAATTATCTCTTTACGAAATACCGGGAAGATAACTAAATCATCTTTTATTTGAAGTAACTAAATAATCCGTCATTTGTTATTTTGAATTTATCTAGATGTGTTTCATTTTTATCTAGATAAATTAGTTGGGATTTTAAATAAAAGATGAATGTCAGTGTGACGGTTTGACCCGACGTGACATTCTGTATACATTTATTATTATAAGCTTACTTCAATAACAAACGAGGCCGGTTATCTTCATCTAGATAATTCATCTAAATAAAAAAGTTGTCAACGCACTATTTGTGATTGAATTTATCTTAGAATAAATTTATTTGAAATGATTTTATTTGAAATAATTATCTAGATAAGAAATTATCATATTATAAGAAATTATCTAGATAACCCCCACTCTGATATGTATTTATCTGTTCAATAGAAGAGCGAGCGTCACATGATTCGATATTCAAATTTGGAACGGTATACTCCGCTTGGCGCCGGTGAGTTACGAGCTCACACATTAGCATGTGTGACTTAATTCAGTGATCGCCGTGATCGCTTGGCATCAGTAGTAATGCGGAGATTAATAGCGCGTCATTAAACTTGCCGTAAGTGGATTTGGTGTTATCATGGACAAATCCACCAATAGAGTAATAATAATGGCCACCAGCTCCGGCTGTCTCGCAGAAACTATGTGATTTTGCGGGAAAACATCTACTTTTCTCTCTGTTATCCCGAAAAATCACATAGTTTCTGCGAGATAGCGATAAAAGAAAAGTCCATGATATAACATGACTCATTATAAATTACTAGCTTCGCCCCTGTTGCAATGTTTTTTTTTCAAAATTTCATTTTATAAAAACCTTGTCCAAACAGTAACAAACACAACTAAATAATAATTATTCAATTGGGTGTAGTCGGTCGTTTGGAAGTTATGCGCGTACATACATTTCGACGATTCATTTTTTTTAAATTTATATATCGCTCTTCTCTGATCGTTAGCACTCTATTTTTGATGGATTTATTTAATGAAGATACAGACACGAACTTTCTACTGATTTATTGTATATATAGATAAGTTAGATAAGTATGGATTTTTACCCTAACTTCCATGCTGGTCTGGGAGCAAAACAAAAACACAAAATGTACCAGCATCGAGGGAATGGGCGAAAATCATAATAATCATATAGGCGATGCGGCTAGCAAGCCATCGCTATATTGATTCTAATTTCCACCTATACGCCCACAATCTTGCTAAACGTGGCCTGTGTAGGTCTTGTTACCTTAGGCTCTGTCTACCCGAGGTATAAACGTAGTTTTTAACCTAGGGGTTAATTCGTCTATGGTGTTATATTGATTTAGGTACAATGTGGAGCGTAGCTAATGTGCGTCGAGGTTTTGGAGTGAAGTTGGTTAAATGATCGAATCAGGTCTTATGAACTTCGAGCCCACAATTGTATGATAAGCAATTATTAAGACAAACGACTAGGCTCTTACGGATTTTTTTTAAGTAATATAAAGAAAGAAAAAGAAAGAAAAAATATTTATGACCAATAACAACCATAAAAAAAACATCAAGACACAAAAACAAAAATAAAAGGATTAATTTGTTAGTGGTAAATGGTTCGGCGTCAGCAAATGCTGCCAGTGCCAGCTCGCACGAGCGACACTTCTGCGCTGTTTTTCAGCCGGAACACATACTGCTCGCTCCAACAGTAGGCCCTTACACCAAAAAATAGGCTCACTCACAAAATACATTTTACATATTAGCAAATTTGGTACATTTCTATTAAAATATAGCCCCTTTCATGCCGTATCGCTACAATTTGAGTACATTGTGTAGTTTTTTTTTTAACTGTCGCGTAATTCGGCGTGCCTCATGGCATAGGCCTTCTCCATTTATTGGACGGTTTTTGAATAGTACACTATCATACTTTCAATTTTCGTGACTCCCGCCATCTGTCTTTATGTCAACTTTGTGCAGTCCCACACAGTTCTCAAACACGGAAGCCGTTTACAGCAAACTAATGAACTGGCAGAATATTAAAATGGCAACATTCGTGGCGCGTTTAAAACGGCTAATAAATTATGCGGCTTTGACAGCAAACGTCAAAAATATAACTGAAGCTATCTTTAAGAAACGCTTTTAAATTGATGGCGTTTCAAACAAGTTTATTTTTCCAACTTTCGCTCTAACAAATATGTTTTTTTTTAAGTTATCACTCCGGTTCGAGTCGTAATTTATTTGATTTATTAACGCTTTAGGGATTTTGGAAGTAATAAAAAAGGTGAAAAAATGGACGCGAGTTCGCTCGAGTTGGAATTAACGACTGGAGTCAACTAACAAGTTGTAAACGCCCCGAGATGTCCTGAATACTTAAAGGACGATAAAAAGTTGATTTTAATTTGGATTTGTGTTACTAAGAACGTATAAAACGTTTAGGCTTAAGTCTGAGATGGTACGCTGCTATAAAATATATTCTTTTACGATCGCACCTTATTTTAAATGGATGCAATTACAGCAACACTATTCCCCGACCACTTAAATGAGTCCGCGCCCGCGCGGCACAGGAGTGCGGGGTAGGACGACAAAGAAGACCGAGAAAGGTGCGGGTGGGTAGTGCGCCTGCCGCCCAAACCTCTCTCGGCCCCCTTGTTGTCCCACCCCGCGCTCCTGCACCGCGCGAGGACTCAGTTAAGCGGTCGGTCTATAAACATATCTATATGGGGAGTGTGCATCGTTGCGTTGGGAGGAGAGTCAATAGGGGACGTTTTAAAAAGCGGTCAGGAGTACTCGAATCGGCGAGCATGTGTCAGGATTGTGTCAGGATCGTAGCAAGTGGAACAAAATATTCTCTGCCTACCCCTAAGGGAAAGTGACTGTGTATGTCGACGTTGTTCTATGTTCAAAGTTTGCGGGGCCAAAGGAGTGACTGCATTAAATAAAAAAGATGAGAAAACTTAATCAAACATACATACATACACATACACAAATCCGCGTCTTTATCCCTTACGGGGTAGACAGAGCCTAAGGTAACAAGACCTACAGGCCACGTTTAGCAAGACGCTGGTGGCGTAGAGGTGGAAAGTGGAATCAAAATAGTGATGGGTTGCTAGCCGCATCGCCTATAACACGATTCCTATGATTTTCGCCCATTCCCTCGATGGGTTTTTACCATTTGCGCGGGAAGAGAAGCAACTGGTACATTCTATGTTTTTTCTTTACTCCCAGACCAGCATGTGTATTATTTAGAATTAAATAAAAGTGTAGTTGGTCTTCGCAGGTTTATTTTATAGGTTTTTGTGTATTAGGTACAAAGATACGTCTAGCCTTAATCTAGTTAGAGAAGGAAGGGGGTCGCCATGATCGGCAGTGTTACCAACATAGTTTTTAATAATATTCTTTTTTTTTTTTAAGTTACGTTCCATTACATCATCCCCTTTTACTAAAATTTACCAATGCTAAACAAAATTAAACTTTGTTACATTCTACAAACTTAAATTATAAACAAATTAACTTTCTGTTACAGAACAAACAAAATTAAACTCCTAACTTTTCCTCCCCTCCTAAGGAAAAATCATTTTACACAAATTAAAATATTCTACATAAGTAAACCGCATTAAAGCTACCCATTCAGCCAGCAGTAAGTGAGCCAGAGAGCAAGCCTATCTGTGAGATCACCAAGTCATGCTGCTGGTCTAATATAGAAAGAGGTTCTTTCATACATAACATTATCCTTATCTAATAAGTTATAGGATCTATGCCCATTATATTTAACAATTTTAGCTTCCCGCCAAACATTTTTATGATCATTTTTTTTAAACCAAACATTTTCTCCCAAACAAAATTCTTTTTTATATCTAGCAGTTTTATTATAATTTACAACATTCCGGTTAGCAGTCTTCTCAAATTGAGTATGTACATTAACATTAATTTTAGGTTTTAAATACTGATAAGGAACTAACAACTTTGTTCTTAAATTTCTATTCATTATAAGCTGGGCTGGAGAAAAATTTGTACCAGATACTGGCGACGACCTATATTGTAGGAGTGCTAATCTATAATCAGTCTTATCTTCATTGCATTTAGTTAGTATTTTCTTACAAATTTGGACATATCGTTCAGACATTCCATTGGACTGAGGGTATCTAGGGCTTGAAAATGTAAACTTAAATCCAAAGTCAGAGGCAAATTTTTTACACTCTTTAGAGTCAAAAGGTACATGATCTGAAACTATTTCTCGTGGTATTCCAAAGTTTACAAATAGGTCAGTTAAACATTTAATTACTGAGGTTGCACTTTTATTAGGCATTACTTTCATATCTAACCATTTGGAAAAATAGTCCACAATTACTAGGTAGCTTTTATTTTTAAATTCCATTATATCTATTCCTAATTTGGAGAAAGGTAAGTCTGGTACTTCATGTGGTAACAAAGGCTCTTTAATATTGTTATTCTGATATGTTTGACAAACAAAACATTTCTTAATGAACTCTTCTAAGTGGTTATCAATTTTTGGCCAGTAATAGAGAGTCCTAGCTAGTTGCTTCATTTTTGTGGTACCTAAATGACCTTCATGTAATTTATTCATTATAGACATCCTTAATGACTTTGGTATTATTATTCTAGAATTTAAAAATACCAAACCTTCATCAGTTGAGATATCACCTCTTAATTTATAATAACACTTCAAATCATCAGGGACATCTTTAACATTGTTGGGCCAACCATTTTTAGTAAAATCTATGAGTTTTAGTAATTCATCATCCTGGGATGTATTTAGTATTAATTCGGATTTTTGCTCCTCTGTGCACTGTAAATAGCGAGCAAGACCTACACAGTGAATCACTTCATACATATATGAGTCATCAGTATTATTTACATTCATGAAAGAGCGAGAGAGCAAGTCAGCTATATACATTAATTTTCCTTTTAAATAGGTGAACTCTATGTCATATTTTAATAGTTTCAGTTTTAATCTTTGTAGTCTGGGTGATGGTACTTCATGTATGTGTTTCTTTAAGAGACTTTCTAATGGTTTGTGATCATTTAAAATTTTGCACTTCTGGCCATAAATAAAATAATGGAATTTTCTAGTTGCCCAAACAACACTTAATAGTTCTTTCTCAATTTGAGAGAATCTTTGCTCAGAAGGAGTTAGACTTCTCGAAGCATAACAGACAGGTTTGCCATTTTGCAATAAGCAACACCCAAGGCCATCTTTAGAAGCATCACACTGAATCACTTTCATTATTATTAATATTATGCACCTGTTTTTTGAAAGTGCAGCCATTACTAAAATGGTTGAGCCTGTGACATTTGCTACAGGTTTTACCATAAGCCGGACAATTTTTTGGCCCGTGCTCGGTCTTACATTTCAGACACATATAATATTTACTACTGTATATTTTATTCTGCAAGTTCTTATTACTGTTATGATATGCATTTGGCTTTTTAAGATTATTACTATACTTAGCTCTGTGATCTGATGAGCTGCTCGGCTGCTGTGCTGAGTTCTTCGAGTATACTGCATGCACCTCGGGCCCGTTCAGTGTCTTCATGTGTTCTTTTGAAAGTTCAGCAGAGCGGCACACCTCCACTGCTTTGTCCAATGTCAATTCTGTTATTTCTAGTAGTTTCTGTTGTACGCGTTGGTTATTGACTCCCATCACAATTCTATCTCGAAGCATTCTTTGTTTCTCTTTGTAGTTGCAGTTTTCAGCTATTTTACTTATCGCGGTGTAGAATGCGTCAAATGATTCTCCATCTTCTTGGCACCTTTTGTTGAATTTGTAACTATTAATCACCTCATTTTGTTTGGGTTTAAAGTGCTCATCAAAGGCGTTTATTATGTCTTGAAGTTTATTTTCCTCATCCTTCTGAAGCACGTTGAAATACAGCTCTTGGGCCTGCTGCCCTATGCAATTTAAGAGTATAGCCGCCTTACGCGTCTCCGATAACCGATCAAATCCGGCAGCGAGTACAAATATTTTAAAAGATTGTTTAAATCTCTGCCATTGCGGCCAACAATTTCCAACGTCTTCTAAGTTAAGACCATTTGGCATTTTATATTCAATAGCGCACATGTTGTCTACCTCGTGTGCTACTTTTTCCGTGTTGTTTTTCGGTTCGTCCGACATCATTGGTTTTAGTTAATTTTAATTTTCTTCTTAATTTAGTAAGCACACCTATAATGGCGGCATGTGAAATGTGAATATGAATGAGGTTACCGGTTGGTTACCTGGAATTAATCCGTTTTCATCTTGCGTAAATTGTTCTTCTCCGGCTGCGCCATGTATTATTTAGAATTAAATAAAAGTGTAGTTGGTCTTCGCAGGTTTATTTTATAGGTTTTTGTGTATTAGGTACAAAGATACGTCTAGCCTTAATCTAGTTAGAGAAGGAAGGGGGTCGCCATGATCGGCAGTGTTACCAACATAGTTTTTAATAATATTCTTTTTTTTTTTTAAGTTACGTTCCATTACAGCATGGAAGTAGACTTAATCAAAATGAGAAAATAATAAAGTAATTTTTAAATTTGTACAGCGCCCGATTCTATCTCATACTTTTCTAATTAAGGCGTTCACACCGTGTAATGAAGCATATATCCTATAATTTACCCCCTAAACCCATTTCCCGCTACCTTTTTCTATCACCTGTCTTTTATACTACATTCGCACTTCAATAGGCAATTAACTCCGGCTATAAAATCAATTCGGCCTTCTCACACCCCGCTACCCTAAAGGCCGATAGGTTATTTGACGTATCACTCACGTTTCGTCCAATCAGATTTGCGCGGCGCCCGTTTCCACCAATGGGATGCGAGCAATTCATTCGGCTATCCCGTATGACGTGAGGGGACAAATTGGCCAATGTGTCTTTGTTAACGGAGATAGTTTAGTTTGTATAAGTATGGTTATGGTGATATATTTGAGTAGGTTATTGGTTTAAATCTAAGCAAATGGTTTATTTATGTTAAGTTAGGTTCTTACAATATTCATATAATAATTAATAAAACAATATTAATACAAAGAATTAGCCTCGCGATTCAACGCGGCAATGCTGCCAGCCTTCTGGGCACAATGAGCAGTGACAGTGACCTGGGAGGGGTGTTTAATTTGTAGTTTAAGTCAGGCTAGCTTTAGGTTAATTTTGTACATAGTATTTAGTTATTTTTTTAATTTACAATGCACAGGTTTTGTTTATTACAGTAAAGTCAAGTCATATGTGTACACATCTATCTACAATAAACAAATCATCAAAGTTTTGGTTTCGGCCAAAATTTGCACAGGAAAGAAAATTCGGTATTATTTTTGGTTTCAGTGCAACTCTAAATAAAACATCGGCACACATTAGGAGCGTCCTAAAATAACATTGCGCCAAGTATAATGTTATTACACATAAAAACAATTGAAGAGCTGTTGAAGCCATTTTTTATATTTTAATTAAGAGGGAAAGCAGAATCTGTAATTAAAATCCGAGGTGTAATTATCAGCCGGATCTCCTGATTCTAATTTAATTAAGAAAAATGTTTACGGAACATTTTAAATGTGAGTTTAGGCGATATTTCTTCATAAACTTTTTAAAGTGCGATTAGCACGAGTTTTTTACAAGCGCCAGTCGAGTTACTACAAAGAGATTAAAACATCTATTCTTATTATTAAATCTAATCTATCATTTGAAAAACAGCGCCTTCTCTCGTCCCTGGTGAGCAGTACATGTTCCACGGGAGTTTGTAATTGTGTCGAACAGACACATCATTCAAACAGATGACGCTTGGCGACAAAAATTCGCAAAGTAACAAGGTCACGTGACAGCTAGTAACAGATAGAAAAATTCGAAAGCTTACCGACCTGCTATGGGTGGTGTAGGGGTATTGCACGCGTCACGGAATTTCGAGGATCCGGGTTCGATTCCCGGCCATAGCTTTACTTTTCGGATTTTTGTATGTGTTCTAATTTTCAGTGTCTTTTAGAAAATCTATTGTAAGTTTTAAAGCAAAAAACGCTTTGAAAATTATTATGTTAACGTATGATTTATTTTTGCTATTAACTTTATCCGGGTTAAGAAAAAAAAAAAAAAAAACGTATGTGTATGTACGTATAACTCTTTTTGAATATTAATACACAAAGGCGAACTGATCTCTAAAAGGGATCTCTTCCAGTTAACCTCTGAACGATTGACAGGAGACAAAGTATTAAGCAAGAGTAGACACACAGAAAAAGTAAAAGAACCGATCGAAACCTAAAATAATCCTAAATGCCTCAGTTTTAAATAATGTAAGATATAATAAACTACACATAATAGATAAATACGATACACTCATACACAATTAATAAAATAAACTCCATAATTATATATATATATATAATATATACATACACACACAACTTACAAAACACATCACATTCATAACGCATCATCACAAAGGTCAACATTGTCAACAAAATGTGTACAAATGAGGTGAAAAAATTTGTGTTAATAGAATCCTGAGCGTAGAATATAATTGGCACTCTTGTGTAACAACTATGGTCTTTTTTAGACTCTTCATTTAAACAATTTCGACGCGAAACCCTATAACTTGTCAATTAAATTCTCACGTCCCACAACCCGATTCCGATAACGATATCAAATTATACTTAATTAAAACTCGATGAAAAATTCACTTAAATCGGTTCTGGCTCTCGAGCGCTATCAATTAGCGAGGACCGCATCCGAACGCTACCTGCATACAAAGTGGGTATCTGCAGAATAGGGGCGTAGAGGTTGCAATGGTTAAAGCGCTAAGCCTAGTCAAGTGTGAGTAGTGCTTAGGATTTTAGGCCGAAACCAAATCGTCGGCCTTGGCTTTAGTTTCGGCCATAATAATCGAAACTTATTTACAGGGTAGATACTGGTAGATTATCAATCTGGAATTATTTTATATATTTTTTTGATGATTAGTTTTTAATGCGTTTATAGTTTAGTTAAGGTTTGATTTGTTTTTCTTTTTATAAATAATCATGTTTGTAAATTAGTCTATGTTTTCGACAGTGAAGTAAATTGTTAAGATTGAGTATTATGTATGAAAAAGTGTGTAGGTAGAGTTCTAGCGACGTTACAATGCGACCGAACTATCGGCTAAATTTTTCGCCGAATTTTTTCTTTGCGAAGTGGCCGAAACCGAAATATTGCTCGGACAATAAGTGCAAGGTTATAACAATTAGCTATACTCGTAGGTTAAAAACTTAAGTAAATGTACCTGTTAGTAGTGTAGGTACATAACTGAAATGGAACTTACGTCTTTTTTTTGTCTATTCGTACACGTTACTCACACATACAACAATGCAGACAAAAAGCAAAATGTGAGAAATATTCTAACAAATTCTAAGACGTACTGTATTAAAGAATTAGAACATAGCTTGCGGCCTACGGCTTTTACGCCGTATAAGGGATAATTAAGTTTGTCGGATTTATGTGTGTTTTATGTGGCAGCAGTGGAGGGAGGGTTAAACAAAAAATAAATAAATATAATGTTGTTAAATCTTAATAACACATTTTCCTTTAAAATTTGAACTTAAATAATCGTTAAATCAGTGAAACCCTTACACTACACACGTTAAGTTTATCATAACAGATTGCCGCCGCAATTTGAGCTCTATTCCGGAAAGCATAGCGACATTTCAACGGATCGGCGTCATAACTCAGAGGCAGTGATCCGCGGACTAATCGCTCGACCGATTTATGGACCAATCGGGCGATTTAATTGAGATATCGACGATTCGTTGCACGGATAGTGAGGCGAGGCGTCAAATGATTGCTGTTTTTACCAGATGCTTTAATTTAATTTAATAAATACATACATAAATCACGTCTTTATCCCTTACGGGGTAGACAGAGAACAAGGCAACTAGACCTAAAGGCCACGTTTAGCATGATTGTGGGCGTATAGGTGGAAACGGGAATCAAAGTAGTAATGGGTTGCCAGGCGCATCGCCTATAGCATGATTTCTAAGATTTTTGCTCACTCGATTTTCCCTCGATGGACTTTTACCATCTGCGCAGGAAGAGAAGCAGCTGGTACATTCTATGGTTTTTATTTACTCCCAGACCAGCATGGAAGAGTGTATATATATGTTTAATTTAATTAGTGAATAACTTTAGTTGTAAGCTGTTTCTCTGCTTGGTTTCATTTTGAAAATGGAGGTGAAAATTTGAATTATCTGATTTATTTATATGCCAAGAAACAAAATATTTGTCTAAATATTGTCTTATTTCTTCACTGCATAGGTATTTAACTGATTTTTGTGCGAAGTACCTAGTTACTTTTTTAAACTGGTTAACATATTACTTGCTTTAATCTTAGGAGTCATGTTATAGGCGATGCGGCTAGCAACCCATCACTATTTTGATTCCCCTTTCCTCCTATACGCCCACAATCATGCTAAACGTGGTCTTAATTTGTCACCTCTCTAAGACGTGATTTATGTAAAAACATCGACCATTGGAATATCCTGTAAAACAGTTCTAAATCACCTAAAACTTTGTTTCCATTGTACATCACGATACGTCACCGATAATCTGCGCCTTCTGTCTCAATCGAGCTAATAGCCACGATAAATACCGTTCATGAGTGCGAGAATTAGGCTGTGCTCAATAGAGTACCAGTAGGTACTGGTACACAGACGGACGACAGTGAAAACGTGCTGTAACATCAATAAATGAGCTTTTTACAATTCGCATTGGGTCAATCTATTTTTTTAGAATTCACACACACACACACACACATTTTTAGTATCAAAATAGCTTCTGCCCGCGACTTCGTCCGCGTAGAATTAGACGTATGAACTGATGTAGATAGCATAACATACATACATAAATCACGTCTTTATTCTTTACTGGGTAGACAGAGCCTAAGCTAACAAGACCTAAAGATCACGTTTAGCATTATTGTGGGTGTATGGATGGAAAGGGGAATCAAAATAGTGATGGGTTGCTAGCCACATCGCCTATAACATGATTACTAAGATTTTACCATCTGCGCGGGAAGAGAAGCAACTGGTACATTCTATGTTTTTTCTTTGCTCACATACCAGCGTGGAAGATAGCATATTCTGTAATAATTATTTACGTTACGACTCCAGGCAGCTACCAATTGGCAGGTTTATCGCTATCCCGCGGGAACGATGCAACTTTCCGGGATAAAAAGTAACCTATGTTTTAATCTAGGATACTAGCTATCTCCGTTCCAAATTTTATCCAAATCCGTGTAGCCGTTTCGGCGTGAAGAAGGAACAAAGTTACATCGTTATATCCATTCATCCTCACAAGCTTTCGCATTTTTAATATTAGTAGGACACCACGCACCAGCGCTCGACCGTTATGCTTGTAAGTCTCCCCATAGGGTAAGTGTCAGAAAAGAAGAATTGGAATAAAGGTAAATCCTATTGCAAGTAGTTTGGGGCGGATAACAATGGAGCCTGCTTGACCGTCCGAGGCTACACTAATAGAATCCAATCTAACCTACAAACGGCTATGCATAAATCACAGTACAAATAAGCCGAATCTATGGGCCGTCGTTGGCAAACAGAGCTTCGCAAATTATGGGCCGAAATTCTGTTGGATGTTTGGTTGATTGAATAAATGATTTAAGACCGTAATGACTTTGTTCTTTTGACGTGTTGCCGGTGCTCATTTACGCGGATAAAAATTGGACAATGGAAACAAGCATTTTGATCATTAGCAGATATTTTTCTATGAGTTATTGCATTAAGTTAATGTGGATATTATGGAAATTAGTCCGAAAAAATTTTTAGACATTTATTTTTCGGAATCAAATAAAATTTCTGAACGACACTGAAAATTAGAACACAGAAAAATCCTACTAAAAAGGACTACGAAATAGTCCGAAACATGTCGAGCATCACTCGACTTTTTATACGTGAGTTATCCGTTTATGTGTAATTATGATTAAGTCTCACGGTAGTTTCATGTTGAAAGTATACAGATTTGGTTTCCAAACAAATATTGCATTAGTAATCTCTGTAAGTCTCCCCTTTTGAATGAAAGCGTAACCTAAAACTATTTGTCAAATAAATTTACTTAATTAAATTATAAATTCCAAGTCCACTACTAAATTAGCGTCCAAGCTGCCCAGCAATTACTGTCTGACAATCCAATCCTCAATATTGACGGTTCTGATGAAGGTATAATTGATCGCGAAACTTTTAGGCCTACCGTATTTATTTGAGCAGTAGGCTTTGTCTTACTCGCTCGCGATCGCCATCGTGTTCATTTTGACAGTTGTATCAATGTGACAGCTAGCTGATTCCGATGCCAATTGTCAGCCCATACATGAACTGTCAAAATGAACACGATGGCGATTGCGAGCGAGTTAGGTAATAAGCCTACTGTATGCTTAGTGTAGGTTTTCGGTCACAAAATACGTCTCAGACACGTTTACGTTAAGGTGTCAAATACTGTGAGAACAGTTTGTTGCCGTTTCGATCCGCAAGTGGCGCTGCCAATTATTCCATAGTAATTGAGACGTTTACGTGAACGCGTTCGGGACGTTTTTATATGCGAAAACTTACACTAGATGCTCAGATGGCTCTTCACATTATTCAGGATTTGTTTTGAACCTACGACCCTCTGCATGAGAGGCTACAGAACAAACTATTTATTTACAAAAAACTATTACATAGCGGTTGTAGTAATGATTCACATTCACATTCACAAATCACGTCTTTATCCCTTATGGGGTGGACAGAGCCTAAGGTAACAATACCTACAGGCCACGTTTAGCAAGACAATGAAGGCGTAGAGGTGGAAAGTGGAATCAGAATAGTGATGGGTTGCTAGCCACATCGCCTATAACATGATTCCTATGATTTTTGTAGTAATGATATTTTTAATAAATTTTGATGGACGCCAACAGTAAGACTAATATTGTAATATTTGCAGTACCCTTACAGGGTTTGATCTTGTATCTTGTGTCAAAGCAAATAAAATGTTTGAGTTAATTAAAATTAAACGCAGAACGCAGTGAGGTTATTTTTTCATAACTCGTTAACTGCTTTCTCGCGAATAAAATTTTAATTGAATGAAAACATACACAAATCAAGTCTATAAGCCTTACAGGGTAGACAGAGCTTAAAGTAACAAGACCATAAGACCACGTTCAGCAGAACAAAATAACAATGGAGAAAATTACAACTAAGTTAATCATTACTAATATTATAAATGCGAAAGTAACTCTGTCTGTCTGTCTGTCTGTTACCTTTTCACGCTTAAACCGCTGGGCCGATTTAGTTGAAATTTGATATACAGATAGTTTGAGTCCCGTGAAAGGACATAGGATAGTTTTTATCCCGGAAAATTGCATAGTTCCCGCGGGATAGCACAGCCCAAACCACTGGAATTTTTGAAATTTAAGGCGGAACAAAGTTCGCCGGGTCAGCTAGTTTATAATAAAGTAAGTTTCATTACATTTCATTAAATTACAAATAACAAATGTATGCGGCACATTACTCCAAAAACAATCCAACGCATTTTATAAAAAAAGGCAGTTCAATGTTTATGGCTACAGCTTCCTAATATTTTGCGTGTCTATGTAAAAATTCGTTGTTTTGATCGGAATTGATTCCCTTGCCGGGGTTTTATGGGAATTCCCCTATTGTTTTCATTTTGCTAGCAACCGGGAATAAGGGTCGTATTTGCAGGTTGTGCAGCGGAATATGATTACTTTATTACCATTGGTTGCTTGTGGTAAAGCTTCTCTGATTGGTTTGAACACATAAAATTATGTTACGGAAAAAATAAATTTAATAACAATTATTATTTGCAGACATCTACCCCCTTATTCATAAACGCTCTATAGGCTTCTGCTAACTTAGCAATCGTTTGTCCTTATCAGTGATAGGTAAATGTCAGAGTGACAGATAAGGACAAACGATTGCTAAGTTAGCAGAAGTCTATAGAGCGTTTATGAATAAGGGGGACTTGTGAACATTGCTATTTACAACTTTAAATTCATAATTAATACATAAGCATGTAAGTTTATCCCTATAATCTTCTCTCTCTCTCTCTTTCTCTCTCTCTCTCTCTCTCGATCTCTACTAGTTAACCTTTGAGTAAATGAGAGGAGCATAACGAGGGACCGACAAAGTGTGAGTTTAAAATTCCAGATAGTGAAAGCCGCAATAGAGCGTACATATCTAAACACAATAAACAAATCGTAAAATAAACTACTAAATATCATCACACATGCATACATACAAAATACAATAAGAGTACACACATACCAATAAAACACACAACTATTCTCGTTTACCTACTGCGCCAGTGCTTGTCACTGGCTCGCTAATTGTCACTGGGTCGATCGACGATTTGCCTTTTTAATTCCGACACCGATCGGGCCGATTCGGACCACTCGAGTGAGAGCGCTGCTCGTTAGCCACGCTGTCACAAATTGACATGTTAATTCGAGTAGAGAATGTTTTAATATTTTTTAATTGGACCTTTTTGTGGGTGCGATTGAATATTGTGACGTACTATTTGAGGGCTGTATGATAATGCAGACATACATACCGTCATCCCTCTTTTCCACAGGGAAGGCAACTTCTTTGTTACACTTACTACGATCCTGACATACTTCTTTTGCTTTCACATTCATCAATCTCTTCATACATGCTCGTCGGATTCGGGCCTGACCTGACCTTTTTCCAAAACGGCTCCGATTTGGTCTCGGAACGTCCGTCTAGGCTTTCTCCCAACGCAACCATTCACACTTCCCATATAGATCTGTTTAGTTAGTCTACTTTCATCCATCCGCTTCACGTGACCAAACCAACTAAGCACACTTTTTTCTATCCTTGTCACTATATTCTCTTTCACACCCGCACGTTCACAATTAAGGAAAATCAGATAATAATTAAAAAGCACCAGAATATGACAAAACAAAGTCGTATAAAAAACATACACACATAAATCAAGAGTTCGCAACAATTTGTACAGTTTGCGTAGCAGTGCTACGGTGCTACGTGGGGCTACGGCGTAGCATTTACGAACACCTACGAATATGTTAGACAGCGGCGTAAGCGCATTTTCTAATGCAAAGAAAATACCGTTAGACTCATGAAAATGTTGAGTTTATTTAAAACCTTGTCATATTAAAATTATTATGAACTTAAGTTTTGTCCGAGCGAGCGGGAAGCGTCTTCGATTCTGCTTGGGTATCGCTTTCGTATGTATGGTTGTATGTTCTTCTCTATAGGTTGCATATCTTGAACGATTCTCTTGAAATTTTGTAAGCATATTCTATGATTATAAGGCTTTTTTATGTTTTTTTTTTTAAATTTCAAAATGTTGCTACATTTTAGTAAATTCAAAAAAACATTCGATAATTTTCGCTACGTCTATAACTTACAGAGTAATTGCTAACTTAGTTAGTCAAATCTTCTGAACAGACAGACATCTTGAACAACTGTCGATACAACAATCACCTATAGACAAGTCTTGGAACCGGTGCCGAAATTACCGGTAAAACACCGGTATTTATTGGTTCTCTTACTCGTACTAAAACCAAAAAACAAGGTTCATACCTTGTAGAATACCGGTTCTCATAATACCGGTACCTGGTTCAAGGCCATTACACTGGTTCCAAAAATACCGGTATCAAAATCCGTGCCCATCGACCTACATAGCTTCAGTCACTAAACACGTCAGTGACGTACTACGTGATTGTTTCCTCATATTCCCAAGACGTTTGACTCTATAAAATTGCTCGCGCAAGTTTATTCCGCTTGGCCACTTTATTCCCTGCGTCTTGCATATCTTATTAATTTCGTGGGCAAGGATTTCCCATGACACCGCGACTTTTACTGTGTATTTTTGGGCCGCACAAAGACCCATGTGCAATCGCCGAGGTCTACAAGTATCAACCTTAAAATCTTGTGGCATGGTTGAAATTTGTGATTCACCAGAATTTTGGGGGGTGGATTGTAGCGGGCAGCGGGAAATTTATCGCTTTGCGTTGGCAACGGGTTTTGAATTCGGAATATGTTGATGACATGTTGCTGTTTTCTGTGACTGTTTTATGCATTAAATGTTTGCCCTAATCTTGAGGTTCTCGGGGTATCTCTATGGAGTGTGTGTCTTTGCCTATTTTCTTTTCCGTAGTATCGGCTTGCGGCCATTTGCCTTTTGCCTTTTTCTTTATATCAAAAACTGAAGCTTTGTTTAATTAAACAAAATGAAACGTAATTAATTAATTTGCGGTTTTTATTCAGTATATAACAATTTGGCGACGAGGCAAAAAATAAGTAAATGATTTTGATCTTTCATCACTTTTAGATTAAATGGGCTGTGTAAAAACTGAGCCAAGGCCAAAACAAATACAGCTGTTAGCGTCGGTTTAAGAGTCACTAGTTTCTTAGCAAGTAAGAAAATAGGTCTCTTCTATTTAATTTTCTGTCTCATCCTAACATACGCATATTCATATTATGCTGCTCCTTTTATTGAAGCGCAAATATTTGCGTTAAATCTATATTCTGTTTTATCTCATCATCTAAAGTTATATACGTCCCACTGCTGGGCACAGGTCTCCTCTTAGAATGAGAGGGCTTGGGCGATAGTGCGGATTGGGAACTTCACACACAGATGGAAACACTAATCTCCTTATTCGTAAACGCTCTGTATTCTTCTGCTAACTTAGCAATCGTTTGTCCTTATCTGTCACTTTGACACTTACCTTTCACTAATAAGGACAAACGATTGCTTAGTTAGCAGAAGCCTATAGAGCGTTAATGAATAAGGGGGTAAAAAATCTGGTGTATACAATGTAAAGCTAAATAAGTTTGTACACATACATACACAAATCACGTCTTTATCCCTTACGGGGTAGACAGAGCCTAAGGTAACAAGACCTACAGGCCACATTTAGCAAGACACTGAGGGCGTAGAGGTGGAAAGTGAAATCAAAGTAGTGATGGGTTGCAAGCTGCATCGCCTATAACATCATTCCTATGATATTCGCCCGTTCCCTCAATGGGTTTTTACCATTTGCGCGGGAAGAGAAGCAACTGGTACATTCTATGTTTTTTCTTTGCTCTCAGAACAGCATGCAAGTATAAGTATAAGTTTGTAATCTGTTACAATTACAACCAACACAGCTGTAAACGACACTAACCTCTAACTAAAACCACATAAGTCATAATTGTTCAAATAATTGTTGCGACGGCTCCTTACAAAACCACCCTCCATCTATCTTGATATTGTTATAAAGCATTCCTTTCTATCCAAGAACATGCTACAACTTCTAGAACAAGCTTTAACATGCTAACTATCCATTAATTCAAAGTCGCGGCGGTTTTAATAACTATGACTTAATTTGAACAGTATTAGCATGGCACCTGCCACGAGATTACAGAACAGAAATTACTGGGCTCGTTGGAATTACTATAAATGATTGTGTGAAGGAAAGAAATTTAAAAAATTTAATTGGTTAAGAATATGTTCTTTTAACCTCCGACGCAAAAAGATGAGTGATACGATACAATACAAATACTCTTTATTGAACACCACAAAGCGATTACAGAATCAAAGAACAAAGTAGACAATAGGCGGTCTTATCGCTTAATAGCGATCTCTACCAGACAACCAATAAAATAAATAAGTTGGGACAGTTTAAGTAGTGATATAAGTTGGACGTCAATGTCTGTGTGTGTGTCTGTTTGTCTGTCTGTCTGTGTCATCATAGCTCTCAAGCCGATGGACCGATTCCATACAATACCTAAAGGCCACGTTTAGAATGATCGTGTGCGCATATAGGTGGAAAGGGGAATCAAAATTGTGATAGGTTGCTAGCCGCATCGCCCATAACATAATTCCTAAGATTGTCGCCCATTCCCTCATTGGCTTTTACCATCTACGCGGGAAGAGAAGCAACTGGTACATTCTATGTTTTTTCTACCAGACCAGTATGGAAGACCGATTTCATAACGGTGTTTTTTCATTCGAAAGCCTAGGGGATCTCTACCAGTTAACCTTTGAGTAAATGAGAGAAGCATTAAGCGACAGACCGATAAAAAGTGAGTTTAAAATATCCATATAATGAAAGCCACAATCGAGCGTACATCCCAAAATACAACAAACAAAAAGTTGTATTTTCGTTAAAATATATACCTACTTTAATAGTTAAGGATCGTGTCTAAATTTAACCTCTAAAACTCCCAAAACTCAAACGCTCGAAAATTAAATTCTAAAACCACTTCTTGAAAACGCAAAGCTAGACGGCGCGCTAGTTTTCAACTTTGAAAAGCCATTTTTTGCCACATCGCAGGGAACCTAATGAACTTTTCAAATCATTTTGATTTCTGCACCGCATCGCATGTTCGAGTAATTATTCCGAATATCAGCGCTGGTAGTGTCAGGCGATTGCCGATTTGAATGCGATTCCTGCAGTTTGGCTCAAGGTATGAACTGGTGAAGGGTTTGATAAAGAATTCAAATAAAAAACTCGACTCAATCCAAAGTTTCTTATAATTATCCTATAATTTTAATTCTAATCATTAAATTTAAACCTACTTTTTAGCTTCCTCAACGTTAATCGGTTTTCCTAAGCATCGCATCTAAATTTCTACACGCAGTTCCTCAAGGTATGATTTTGCGGCGCATACTTTATTCAACGTACAATTCATGTGCTGCGATAAATTGAATAATTTGTAGTTATAATCGCACACAATTAACATAATTACATAAAACGCAGACGCCAATTACTTGAGTTTGTTGAAAGTGAAACGATCGTTAAGCCTTGTTAACAAAGGAAATTGTTACAGAAGATTACCCGGAGAGGAAGATTACCATTTTATCACAATTCATTAGTTTCAGACAATTTTCTTTGCATTTACATTGAAATCGATGTATTTTTAACATAAAATCCTATCTAACTGCTGTCATTGACAACTTTCCTATAATCGGCTGTTTCATCAGCAATGAATACCAGAATAAATCATGAATAAATTCATAAAAATAATACTGTAATTTTGGAGTCTAAGTCGAATATGACTTTTTTGACGGCGCCGTAAAATTGTATTGCGTTAATAATCGTAAAATATTGTAATCAAGCATTCTATAATCTGGGAAAGGGCCCGGCTGTTTGGGAAGATAAAAGCTGTACAAAGTTTGAGTCCATTTGTTTTGACAAATCTGTGTTTTACACACACAAATCACGTCTTTATCCCTTACGGGGTAGGCAGAGCCTAAGGTAATAGGTACCTACAGGCCACATTTAGCAAGAGATTGTGGGCGTATAGGTGGAAAATGGAATCAAAATAGTGATGGGTTGCTAGCCTCATCGCCTATAACATGATTCCTAATATTTTCGCCCCTGTGTTTTACTTTGTGAAAATGAGTAGCACCCACTTTTAAATTTTTAGTGCTATGAGTTTTATTAAAAAAAGTTAACTATTCTTGTTCCAAATCTGATTGTACGTATCGATAAAATGTAACGGCAAGTTTAGCCTTTTAACTTTACATACACACATAAATTACGTCTTTATCCCTTGCGGGGTAGACAGAGCCTAAGGTAACAAGACCTAAAGGCCATGTTTAGCATGGTTGTGGGCGTATAGGTGGAAAGGGGAATCAAAATAGTGATGGGATGCTAGCCGCATCGCTTATAGCATTATTCCTGTGCACCACCATAACTTTTGTCGGCTAAAAATCGAATGATATACTAAGTAGCAACAACCTGTCTTTCGATTTCGGCGAACTTTAAAAAGAATTGAGCCTCTAGTGTAAGTATTCGCATATAAAAACGTTTCGAACGCGTTCACGTAAACGTCTCAATTACTATGGAAATATTGGCAGCGCCACTTGCGGATCGAAACGGCAACAAACTGTCCTCACAGCACTTGACATTTTAACGCAAACGCGTTCGCGAAGTATTTTGCGAACGAAGACTTACAGCATACTGCTTTCAAATTAGCACGCTCGAAAAAGTCTCCCTTTACAAGTCGCTTGACAACAAATTGCTAGCAACTAAATCTAAATCCTTGCAACAGGATCCATCACGGCTATCTGTTGACGCGCCAATCGCTGACGCCGGTTGAAATGCAAAAAAGGCAACTAACATACATCGTGCCGATTTATCACTTCAATACGCGATTTATTTGTGCGAATTCTGACGGCCATGTTTTTCTGGGAGTGACGTCACCGATATATTGGCCGTTTACGTTCGATGGTGATAGACGAATTCGACATGAGCTAGGACTGCAGCTGAAGTCTAGAATTTGAAATTAGTGCGTGCATTAATAAGGAATTTGCATTAATAATACTAGAAGAGATCCCTTTTAGGGTTCGCCTTTGTGCATGTGTGTTGTCCTGTATTCATCTTTTTCTTGTGTTTTATGTACAATAAAGAGTTATGCATACATGCATACATAGAAAAATATATCAAATTTTCTTAACACACACACACAAATCACGTCTATATCCCTTACGGGGTAGACGTAGTAACAAAACCTAAAGGCCACGTTTACCAATCCCTTACGGTGTAGACAAAGATTGAGGTAACAAAAGCCAAAGGCCACGTTTAGCATGATTGTAGGTGTATGTCATACTAGCTAGCTTAGTTCTTTTTATGGAACTGATTGCCAAAAACTTAAAATGTGATTAAAACACTGTCATTTCTTTGTTTTCGATTTTGGTCTCGAAATGTTATCCATAAGAAACCAGTGAATTACTGCCTTTGCCTTGCTTGCCTTGAGGCAAGCCAATTCACCCGAATATTGTTTATTTATACCATCTTGACCCCAAAACCCCATAGCAATAATTTTTTCTACATTATTCAACTCCATTACCGAAGTGTCTCGGTTATAAAATCCTTCTTAGTTATAAGCGAATATGATAATTCAACTTGTTACTCTCACTAGCTCTTGAACAACCCTTTCTGGCAACTTGAATTCTGGACTTTTAGTTGAAGGGGTACGGTTGTTTTTGGGTGGAGATGTTTTGTGTGATACGAGGTTTCGTAAGTTGGATTTGGGTCGTAAACTTCGGAAGTTAATGCGGGCATTTTACAACTTTGCAATAAAGTTTGGCCGGGTACGATTTCTATAATAATTCAAATGATTTGGGACGATTCCTGCTTTTATGGGGACGGAAACTTGTTACGAGATGGATTGGATGTCAATAATTATGAGGGATTTTGCAGATGGATATATTATTTCATGAGGAAATTGTGAAGTGTTTTCTTTATCCACAACTTCAGTTCACTCCTCAGGCGTTTGCGTGACATCATTTGTGTAATCGGGTACCTTTAGATTTATATAGGAAGTATGAACACAGGTTTTTTACTACTGGTTTATTCTCAATTAAAACTAAAATTCATTTGCTCTTAAACAAGCAGACGCAGCCAAACGATATCGTGATGTAGAAAAGCACTCTAAAACGCCATTTAGCGGCACATGACTTAAACTAAACTTAATTAATAGTTATAGTATCTGAGGCGACCAAACGATACCGCGATTCAGGAATGCATTTGGACGTGACAGCGACATCTGTTGCAAAACATACTAACTAAACTATCTCAAACATCATTTTTTAAGTTTAGCTTACGTCTGCGTCTTTGTCATCACCTCTAATCCCCTATCCTGTGGAAATTATGTCAATTTCATTCTTATTCTTTCCTTCTTTGCATCATTATTTTTATGTAAGCATTGTAACCATTCCCCTCTTTTTCAGGCCAAAAAGCGGCTCAATGCTACTCTACAGCCGCAAGAAGGTCCGCTACAGACGCGACGGCTACTGCTGGAAGAAGCGGAAAGACGGAAAGACCACCAGAGAAGACCACATGAAACTAAAGGTCCAGGGGACTGAGGTAAGCTAAGAATAAGAAAGAGAAAGAGTTATTGATATCCTCTACGAGGTGAGACCACGCCCGTGAGACTTGTCTAAGCTTGTGATTGTGCGATAGCATGTCAAGGTTTGTACTATGGGTACCAGGCAACGAATAAACGTAATTATATAATGTAGATAAATACATACAACATCCATGACTCGGGCACAAACACTCGTATTCATCATACAACTGTCTGCCCCTACCGGGATTCGAACCCAGGACCTCTAGCTTCATAGTCAGGGTCACTAACCACTAGGCTATCCGGTCGGCACCGCCTCAAATTTAACTCAAAAAAACTAATACAGTTACCTAATCTACTCAGTATGCGTTGCTGCGTATTGACAAAATTAACTAAAACCCAATTACTTGTCCTTCCACGACCACACGTACAAAACAGCTACGCTTGTACGACACATGTACATTTTCATCATTTCCGTGACCAAATTAGGGATGTTTTGACAAAAGGTCAAGTCAAGAGTACACTAAATCGACGAGCATGTATGAAGAGATTGATGAATGAGGATGAAGCGAAAGAGGTGTGTCAGGATGGTGGCTAGTGGAACAAAGTAGTTTCTGCCTACCCCTATGGGAAAGAGGCGTGACGATATGTATGTATGTATGTATGTACCCACCTACCGCGTTCCATATTGACGTAAGCCTATCGTACTCGATTTTAACCTTTGAAAATGAACTCGTTAGATCTCGAAACGCGGTCATATTTTATCTTGTGTGGTGTTTTATTACTTTTGCTGTTTATTCTAGAACATAATATTGTCTTCGTAATTCTCGGAAAGGAAATAAATCTTTTTACTTTACTACTGGGAAATTACAAGCTTACGAATATTTTGACGTGCCCAATGAGATATTTTCTGTTACGCCTGTAGGGAAACTGGGGTAACGCTATTTTAATATTGTGTTTTGTAGAAAGCAGTCGCGTAATATATTTTTCTCAAACATTCTCGGAAATTGTCTCTTTCCATTAAAAAATAGAACACGGGAAGTTCCTCATTTTTGCTTTTCAAAATTAAAAAAACAAAGCTTCCCTACCTAGAAGTAAATGAAATGTACTAAAATCCATTTTTTCCCGTTTTGTTAACTTTTTAAAACTTCAAACAATTGCATGTTAAATTGAGAGGACGAACGAATAATTCCATACAGCCAGGCCAACCACTCGGTTTTCATCGAAGTGCGTGTGTAAGTTTTTTTTAATTTTCTGCTTATAATGTCTATGATTTTAATGAATGTCTATGGTTTTTTCCATCAGCGCGGGAAGAGAAGTGGTACGTTCTATGTTTTTTCTTTGCTCCCAGACCAGCATGGAAGTAATCTATGCAAAAAATTTCATAATTATTTTATTTCGGTTGAGTTCAAAGAATGGATGATCGAGGGAATGGGCGAAAGTCTTAGGAATCATGTTATAGGCGATGCGACTAGCAACCCATCACTATTTTGATTTCCCTTTCCACCTATACGCCTACAATCATGCTAAACGTGGCCTTAAAGTTTTGTTACCTTAAGGCTCTGCCTACCCCGAGTTTTTAGTAGGTATGCCACCTTTCACCAAGGAAGGGCCGGGAGGAGAGTCCCACATAACTTCCGCGCCGTCCCCACACCGCGGTCGTATGCGTTAAACGCATTTTCCTAACGGAAAAAAGGCTCTGTCTACCCCGTAAGGGATAAAGACGTGATATATGTACTTATGTATGTATATAATGTGGTTGAGTTAATGCGATTGAACACCCCGTATCATTACCGCCGTGACATTTAACGCTGGCAGGTCGACGAGCGGCAGACAGCGTTGAAAGCGAAAACAGCGAAAGCGAAATTGCTCTGAGCATCATGCTATCACTGCCGCATGTGGTTGAACAGTGCTTGGTGGGTCCGATGCCGAATAATTGTTTGGTCTGATATGTTTGGTCTTCACATGGGGTAGGCAGAGACTACTTTGTTCCACTTGCTACGATCCTGACATACCTTTTTCGCTTCATCTACATTCTTCAATTTTTTGGTACAATACAGTCGTCGGTTCAAGGCCCTTACGCACTAACAATTTGTCCGGCGATTTCTCATCAATCGACTGAGAAATCACAGGACAAATCGCTAGTGTGTAAAGACTTAGAATTTGGTCACGGAACGTCCGTCTAGAGCTTTCCTTCCCAACGAACCCATTCACACTCGCCGTATAAATTTGATTAGCTAATTTTAATTTCCTTGACAGACTTTTACCAACTGCGCGGGAAGAGAAGCAACTAGCACCTACGTTATACCTATGATTTCTTTGCTCCCAGACCAGCATGGAAGAAATACTTAAATCCCGATGAGAGTCCAAACACAAAATCTGTTATTCCCATTTTTTTTTTTTTTTTTTTTTTTTTTTATATGAATAGGGAGGCAAACGAGCAAGTGGGTCACCTGATGGTAAGTGATCACCACTGCCCATAGACACCCGCAACCCCGGAGGTTGCAGATGCGTTGCCAACCTAGAGGACTAAGATGAAATGCCTCTTGTGCCCGTAATTTCCCCGGCCGTCTTACTCTCCACACCGGAACACAGCAGTGCAAGCATTACTACTTAGTGGCAGGATTAGCGAGTAAGATGGTGGTAGCGATCCGGACGGACCTTACACAAGGCCCTACCACCAGCCCATGCTGGTCTAGGAGCAAAAAAAAATCAGAATGAATCAGTTGGTTCTCTTCCCGCGCAGTTAGTAAGAGCCCATCGAGGGAATGGGCGAAAATGGGAATCATGTTATAAACGATGCTGTTAGCAACCCATCACTGTTTTAAAATAATAAATAAATAAATATCTTGGGACAAATTACACCAATTGACCCAGCCCCAAACTAAGCAAAGCTTGTACTATGGGTACCAGGCAACGGATAAACATACTTATATATGGTAGATAAATACATACTTAAATACATACAACATCCATGACTCGGGCACAAACATTCGTATTCATCATACAACTGTCTGCCCCTACCGGGATTCGAACCCGGGACCTCTAGCTTCTTAGTCAGGGTTACTAACTACTAGGCTATCCGGTCGTTTTGATTCCGTTTTCCACCCTCACGCCCACAATCATGCTAAACGTGGCCTGGCCATGACATGGTACATGACCCAAATTTGATCTGAATTTGACTATTTTCATTTATAAACACTATTGTTTGATTTCAAAAGTATTTCTATTTCGACTTCAACTTAAACAATGGAGAGATTCACCATAAAGAAAGTTTCACAACATCGCACATTTTCCCATTGGCATTTAATAAACCCATTGTTCTTAAGAAAGTATAAAGTTTGTTTTCCAACGTTTTCGCGTTCGCATGTGTTAGCAAAATGAATGAATCTAACTTCAACCCAGTTTGTAAAAGCCTTACCGGGTCAAGTTTTTGGCTTCACACAAAACAGTGTTCTGTTAAATACAATTCATACAATACGTCGATAAGCAGAACTTGAATTCTGGCTGGCTTCCAGAAGAAAACTTAAAGATCTGACGATAAATAGCACAATATGTTTCATGTTCCTGCACAAGTTATATGTTTTCTACATTTCGTATTAGCGTTCTAGATTTGATCGTGGCGCAATTAGGTCAAAGGTACTTTTAGAATGACATTTTGGCCATATTAATCAAACAACATGGGTCACGAGCTTATCCTACTAATATTATAAATGTGAAAGTTTGTGAGTATGTTTGGATGTTTGTTACTCTTTCACGCCAGAACGGCTGGACAGATTTGGATGAAATTTGGAACATAGATAGATTATAGTCTGGAATAACACATAGGCTACTTTTTATCCCGGAAAATTACGTAATAACGAATTCTATGCAGACGAAGTTGCGGGCAACAGCTAGTTGTAAATAAAATTTCTAAACGACACTGAAAATGAGAACACAGAAAAATCCAAAAGTAAAGCTATGGCCGGGAATCGTACCCGGATCCTCATCCCGTGACGCGTGCTATACCCCTACACCACCCATAGCAGGTGGGTAAGCCTTCGAATTTTTCTCTGTTACCAGCCGTCAACGTGACCTTGTTACTATGCGAAGTTTTGTCGCTAAGCGTCATCTGTTTGAATGATATGTCTGTACGACACAATTACAAACTCCAACACAACAATTACTATTTAATATCAAACACCGTCAAATCGCAGAGAGACTTCCAGCATAGCCATTTTATTGTTTACCTTGTGCTTTATTTCTGTACTGATTTGTGGTGCTCAAAGAATATTTGTCTCGGCTGTCCTGGACTTGCATATCTGCCCTCGAATATAGCCCTCTTACTCGTTCATTCATCTTCACATCATTCAACAACAAAACAATAGGTATCATCTTAGCACTAAAGTTACAATACAACACCGTCATATAAACAATAAAACAATTGGTTTATTATCTGTCACCAAAATTGTGTGGGAACCTATCTTGCCTCAATAAAACAACTTCGTTTTATCACTACTTTTATTATTTAAAGTCCAAATACTATTTTATATGATTTTTACAACTGCAGATCTTAATTTTCTGTTCACCGTTCAAACTGTTCTCCCCGTCTCTCTCACACATCTCTCCATCCTTCACACACACTATACGTCCCGTTTCACTCTATCATCTTACGTTCCAATCCTACATTTGTATTGTATTGTATAATGCAAGTTAACTGCAATAAATACAATTCACGTAAATTCGTTATACTAGGCCGCGGTGGATCAGAATGCACGCCCTCTAGCGCTGCGCGTCGACATTAGCCTCTTGGAGTGTTGCCAGTTGGTGTACGGTATGAGCGAGAGCGGGGGTTAATTAATATTAAATATAATAAAAATGCCAATGAAAACACTGCAAAGGACATTGAATTCTATATTAAATTAAAATCAGAATAAAAATCACAAAACATAATTAAAATTGACTAATACTTAAATAATTAAATAAATGAATACAAAAACACATTTTGTTGCAATCTCTTCTTCTCTTCTCTCCAAATAGATGGATTGCTTTGTAGTCCAAAATAAGTAGTATAGGCTTATTACCTAACTCGCTCGCAATCGCCATCGTATTCATTTTGACAGTTTTTGTATGAATGTGACAGCTTGATTCCGATGCCAATTGTCAGCCCATACATGAACTGTCAAAATGAACACAATGGCGATTGCGAGTGAGTTAAATAATAAGCCTATAAGGCTATAACTAGAGCTGAGCTAATTTAGTTTTATGAAGTTATAGTTTCTAATGACAAAACCGCCGCTCCGCTGCCTAAAATCTTTGGCGTGTCGCCGAACACTTTGTATGGAGCGAACTTTCTGTACTTTATCTACTTTATGCAACGAATAATGACCTTGCCAACTTGTTCGTAAGTTAAATTATTACTCGTGACAAGGGAAATCCGTTGAAGCTTTCGCTAAACATAAGTTAGTGAAGTTGCGGAGTTAGTGTTTATCACGAAATTATTCTTTGCTGGGATTATGATATTACATGAATAATAGTAGATTAATGCCGAGGCGTGGGAAGTAGCCAATTGCTGGATTCGTAACTTTAAAAACACTCTGCGGTTCGTGCTTTTGAAGTTACGAATCCAGCAATGGCGCTTCCAGCTGAGGTTGATATAATGTTTTTCGCAACTTAGATGGTTTTCACGTCTCCGCCTTTTTTCTTAAGTTTTTTTTATGTCACCTGTCACCGTAAGCTATTTGAGACATTGGTAAAAACGTTAGACTCGAACAAAATCAAACCAAATCAAATCATCTACTCAAAGGTTAACTGGTAGAGATCCCTTATAGGGATAAGTTCGCCTTTGTGCATATATTAATGTTTTTAATTTTTTTGTGAATTGTATCTGTTATATTTGTACAATAAAGCACTTACTTACTCACTTACTTACAAAACGCGCAATCGGCCACTGATTTGCCTGTATGACATTGTTGTTTATTATTCCATAGTCTCTTTGATTTAAATAAGTTAAAAACAAGTGAAACACAGTCCAGCAATCCGATTTATGGTCAGAAAATCGCGCCTGCAATGTAATTCGGCCGTCAACAAGGCCCTTCGTGTTCTGTTACTTCGATTATAATGACGACATTTGCGGCAATGTTTGAGAAAATTTTAACTAACGCGAAAAAAAATTAGCCCATTGGTTTGACGAACTATCATTGCTACATCCATGGTTTTTAGCTCGCAGTTGAACTGCTAATGGTACTTACACTCTAAGCATTAAGGACTAAAGTTGAACGTTTTAATATTATTAGGAAAAAAAGTGTTACTAATAAATTACTTAGTGTTTGTGTGGTGTAAGGGATAATTAAGTTTGTGGGATTTATATGTGTTTTATTGGCAGCACTAACACACTTAGTGTTTGTGTGGTGTAAGGGATAATTAAGTTTGTGGGATTTATATGCAGTGAACGAATATAAACATGGAAGCATTTCTGACGCTCCAAAATGACCCAACGTAAACTAGTTCGCGGTGGGCGGGGCTTGAAAACTAGTGCGGCAACGCGATCAGTGCGCAAGGCGCACGCCTGTCAGTCGTGTCACACGGGTTTTTCATTATATAAAATTAAAATAATCCATTAAAAATGCCTTCATGTGTGGTGAGGTGGTGCAGGAATCAGCAGGAATATTGTCCCAAGAGTACTGGAATCACTTTTCACGTGTAAGTACACTGTTTACATAAAAAATCAAAAATCCCCTTTTTACTAGAGGAATGTCATTATGCATAATGTAGTAGTACATTTTGATATAGCTATTTTTATACATACATACATACATACATACCGTCACGCCTCTTTCCGTCCTATTTTTATAGGACATAATATTTATTATTAAGTTACTTACAGATATGTGTTTTAATTTCGGTTTTTCATCGGATTAACAAGTCGAAGTCGTATCTCATTTCGCTTAATTTTAATTTTAATTTAGATTCCCACAAGACCCGAGTCGCAGAAACCGATGGCAAAAAGCTGTTCAGTTAGAGAGACAGGAAAATGACACCGAGCAAGAATTCGAAAATATGCTCAGTTCATTTTAAAGATGAAGATTTTTATGTATCGAAGAAGGGACACACAATGCTTTCTAAAAGCGCAGTACCAATTTGTACTACTGTGCGTATTTATTTGGTTTGAATGATCACGTTTTAGTTAATGTAGCGCTACTTTGTATGATTGTATAATAGACATTTATTTTCAGATGGTGTTTTCGAGTGAAAAACCAGTATTAATAAAAATTAAAAACAAAGAAAATATTCCGGAAACTTCTCAAAAACGTCCAAATTGTCATTATAATAAATTATCTACTGATATTTCTTTTATTATTCTTATCTACACCCACCTATATAATACGTTTAGAAACCGTATCTACGTAATATCATTCGTTGCGGGTGGTAGAACCACGAGCAGGGTTCGTCCGAATCGCTACCAACATCTTAGGCTACTGTGTTTCGAAGTGGAGAGTAAAACAGCCGGTGGAATTACTGGCACATAGGTATACTATCTTAGTACTCTAAGCCGGCAACGCATCTACAATACTTCTGTGTTGCGGATGTCCATGAGCGGCGGTGATTACTTACTATCAGGTCGATCCCACTTGCTCGTTTGCCTTCCTTATAATACAAAAATAAATAAATATGTAAACTACTACTAATACACTTATCGAACTAGGAGTCAAGCGCGCTGACGAAGTAGGCGAAAGCGAGTGAAAATTTGGCTTACTGATTTCATACCTTTGTGCATTGGGCTGTTTTGAATCTGACTGGTCCCCTTCTGCATAACATCGTCCGTGCTTCGAAGACACACTGACAATCTGCTGACATTGCATCGAAGCCGCGAACCAATTAGCGTAAATCTGTCACGCCGAGAACCAATCGCGACATGAGACCCGACGCTTCTCAAATCGTTGAGCTTTTACGTACTTATTTTCAAAAAGTCGCAACTAGCGAAGCACATTCTAATACCGATCTAGATTCATTAGCAATAACCTATTTTCTTAAATGCATTGATAATTTTTATTTACTTTGCTTGTGTGTGTGTACCTCAAACCTATCTGTGTGAGTTTTGGGGCTAATAATGAACGGTAGGTTGTATGAAGAGACTGCTTCCATAGTTATATTCGTTCACTGTTTATATGTGTTTTATTGGCAGCAGTGGAGGGAGGGTTTGCATGAAAAACATATATATTTCAAACAGGCTTGGTTATTTTGCACGTGAGTAGCGGAGTAGCAAGGTAAAATTTTTTGTTCATTAACATTGGTTATTCTACTTATACATGTTATGTATTTGCATTTCTGTCGATATTTTCGAGTGTGACGTCAAAAATCGCTTCTCCGCGAGCGTTTTAATCCCGCTACCGCTCGTAACTCGCCCCACCAGCCTTGTCACTTGTTTATAGTCACGAAACTCGGGATGCAGAGTGTACCCACAATAAGATTACTCTTTGAAGATTATCTCCGTCAGATGCGAAACCGGAATTTGTAACAATTAACGGCGCGTTTTAACTCGTTTCTTGGTTAAGCCTTTTTGACACGCGGCGGCTTGGCTCACGTGCTCTAGATTGGAAAGGGTAATAATCTACTAAGTATTATTAATCGAGTATTAAAAAGGAAATATAATGTTTGTTTGCATTTAATTGGGTCCGAAACTGGACCGATTTGAAAAATTCTTTCACCATTGGAATCCTACGTAATAACATAGGCTATATTTCCAACTTATTACTATATTTTTAACTTCCATGCTGGTGTGGAAGCGAAGAAAAAACATAGAATTTACCAGTTGCTTCTCTTCCCGCGCAGATGGTAAAAGGCCATCGCAAAACGGGCAAACATGTTAGGAATCGTGTTATAGGCGATGCGGCTAGCAAACCATCACTATTTTTTTTCCTCTTTCCACCTGTACGCCCACAATCATGCTAAACGTGGCCTGTAGGTCTTGTTACCTAAGGCTCTGTCTACCCCGTAAGAGATATAGACGTGATTCGTGTATGTATGTATGTACGTACTATATTTCTGCCCGGACTAGGTCTAGTATAAATGTCTTGTATAAATGATTTACATTTATTTGTGTCACACAAACGTAAAATCTATTTGTTTGTATGTAGGGACAATTACTTTTGAAATGGTTTGTCAACATTTTTCAAAATTACTATCGTCCATTGGAAAATGAACCTTGTATCGTTCCAATGCTCCACCCAAGAGAAGGCTTAGTACATTACATTCCGAGAGTAGTGAAATAAAGAATGCCTCAGACCGCAGGAATTTTTCGCACGAGCCGAAGGTGAAGATGACAAACATGCGATCTGAAGCTTTCTTTATCACCGCCCGAGGTGTGTACGCTAATTGTTGCCCTGGCCAGGAAGTGGATACATCGACTCGCGTAGCGGGCGGTAAATTGGTACTTACGGCCCGGGCGTCGTAAGTCTATTTATTTGTAAGAATTTTATTACATGTTAAGTTAAACATTTAAAAGAGGAAAGTGTACGTCGTTCAACTTGACGTAGCTTAATTAACTTGAGCATAACTTTAAAGTATTAAACATTTTCTTTCGTATACATTAAATAATTTAAAATATATGTCTAAGTGCAAGCCCGAATTTAAAGAATGGTTCCGTTGTTGTACACACATACAATACAATACAAATACTCTTTATTGAACACCACAAATCAGTACAAAACAATACAGAATCAAAAAACAAACTAGACAATAGGCGGTCCTATTGCTTAATAGCGATCTCTACCAGACAACCAATAAGAGAAATAAGTTACATACATAGATACATTAATAATATATTAAAGCCAAGGCTAACAAGGCCTAAAGGCCACGTCTAGCTAATTGTGGGCGTATAGGTGGAAAGGGGAATCAAAATAGTGATGGGTGGCATCGCTCAGTTTTTTTTTTATATGAATAGGAAGGCAAACGAGCAAGTGGGTCACCTGATGGTAAGTGATCACCACGGCCCATAGACACAAGCAAACCCCGGATTGTGTAGTTGCACAATTCCCAATATTAAGATCAAGAACCTATCTATCTCATTTTGTATTGTTGTTTCATTATCTGTTCGTTCCATGCTGGTCTGGGAGCAAAGAAAAAACATAGAATGTACAAGTTGCTTGTCTTTCCACGCAGTAAAAGCCCATCGAGGGAACGGGTATCTTAGGAATCATGTTATAGGCGATGCGGCTGGCAACCCATCACTATTTTGATTCCCTTTTCCACATATACGCCCACAATCATCCACCACCATCCATCACCAGCTATCTTCTTTCCAAATTTGATCCAAATCCGTACAGTCTTTTGCATTTATAATATTAGTCGGATCAGCTTACTTCCATGCTGGTCTGGGAGCAAAGAAAAAACATAGAATGTTGCTTCTCTTAAAGCCCATCGAGGGAATGGGCGAAAATCATAGGAATCATGTTATAGGCGATGCTAGCAACCCATCACTTTGATTCCACTTTCCACCTCTACGCCCTCAGTGTCTTGCTAAACGTGGCCTGTAAGTGTTGTTACCTTAGGCTCTGTCTACCCCGTAAGGAATAAAGACGTGATTTGTGTATGTATGTGTATCAGCTTAAAATACCTCGACGCGTTCCTGTTCTTGATGGACAGACGGACAATCAAGTCGTGCTAAAATGGTTCCGTTTTTTCCTATTGACACACCGAACCCTAAAAACCGAGCGAATAGCAGCCAAACAGCAAAATTTGCACGTCAAGTGGAACTAAGATTTTCCTCACTTTTAGTGAATAATACAGTGGCGTGCCTAAATAGGCTCTAAATACGATGATATAAAATCTAAATTGCATCGTGGATGTGCTCGGGGCGTGCATGCGATGGTCGGATTAGGATCGTTTGCGAGGCCAGTGCTAAATGTGCTTTAATACTTTTAAATTTAACACATTTCTATAATTTAAATCCTTCTATTTGATTTGAGCCGTTCTTGATAGCAATTTACATACGTACACACGGCAATATAATCAGGTAAGCACCTACGCACGCTCGCGCCGTATCTATCCTGCTTACCGAATAGCTTTGCTGTGTGTACATACATAAATCACGTCTTTATCCCTTACGGGGTAGACAGAGCCTCAGGTAACAATACCTAAAGGCCACGTTTAGCATGATTGGGCGTATAGGTGGAAACGGGAATCAAAATAGTGATGGGTTGAGCCGCCGCCCCCAAAATCTGCCGCTCTAGGCTCGCGCCTACTCAGCCTTATGGTAAATCCGCCACTGGCGGGAAGAGAAGCAACTGGTACATTCTATGTTTTTTCTTTACTCCCAGACCAGCGTGGAAGGATTATTTTCTTATTCATTTCATCCTACTAATAACATGAAAGCTTGTAAGTATGTATGTATGTAAACTCTTTATTGCACATTAAAATGTAAACATACAGAAATACACAGAAGAAATACACCCCAAGAAGGGATATCTTCCAGGTAACCTGATACAGAAAGGAATAGTTTACAAAAAAAAGGCAAGCAGTCATTATTATGCGCAAATAAGTAGTATTAATACTTAATAAATTAACAACTAAAGTACATCATAAATAACGGAATAAAATTTAACCAATAAACTTACGTAAACACTATCGAATATCGAAGTAAGTATGGATGGATGGATGTTTGTTACTCTTTCACGTAAAAACTAGTGAATGAATTTGGATTAAATTTGGAACGGAGATAGCTGATACCCTAGATTAACACATAGGCTATTTTTTATCCCGAAAAATTGCACAGTTCCCGCGGGATAGTGACAAACAAATTTTTTTAGTTTCACAATTGCATTGTTGCCCATGCGATAGTCGTCCTAATATTTCTTTAAATCAAAACACGTACGAATGAGATTTTCTGTTAGTCTGCAAAGATGTAACCATCCAAGATAGCGGAGCAGCGGAAGCACTTGAGCAGAGAGTCTGTCTCACAAGCATTTTGTTTTGGGCAGAATGATAGTTAATGTTGGCCCGGCGCCAGTGCACCTTCTGTTACGCAAGCATTTCTGTTGCGTCGGCGGATTTTCACTATAACAATTGGTCGGCCATTTTGTGATTTCTAACCTTTATGAAAATCAAGAAATAAAAATTTCTTGATTCATTTGATAGTACCTATCATTTGAAAAACAGCGCCTTCTCTCGTCCCTGGTGAGCAGTAGATGTTCCACTGGAGTTTGTAATTGTGTCGTACAGACACATCATTCAAACAGATGACGCTTAGCGACAAAAAATTCGCATAGTAACAAAGGTCACGTGACAGTTAGTAACAGGTAGAAAAATTCGGAGACTACCCACCTGCTATGGGTGGTGTAGGGGTATAGCACGCGTCACGGAATGACGAGGATCCGGGTTCGATTCCCGGCCATAGCTTTACTTTTCGGATTTTTCTATGTGTTCTAATTTTCATAGACATTTAGAAATTAAATTTCTAACCTTACTTTGTAGTGCTTCGAGCTGATTCTAAAGCTCAATGCGTTAAGTTATAAGTATGTCTAAACAAATTTATATGGCGAGTATGAATGAGTGCGTTGGGAGGGAAACCTTTGGAATGTGAATGAAGCGATTTAAGCGTGTTTATATATTTGTCCCTTATTGTTACAACTGTCTCTAGTCTCCGCAACACAGGCATTGAGTCTAGGAGGCTGCTGAACAAACACAATGAAAGAAAGAAAGAAAGAAAGAAGACATTTATTCCTTTTCGCAAGACACACAAATATAAGAGAATATACACAATTTTATAGAAAATAATCAAGACATGAAAAATAGATCATGAGCGTTGTGTGTGTCTCCGCAAAAGTGAAACGGTCGCTGGCTCAGCATTACGCTGAGGTGTTAGACTGCAGCACTGATTTTCAGCCAGAACCGTCTATGACTCACGAAACGATTCACAGATAAAATATACTACATAATCCATAAACTTTTACGTAAACAAAGCAATAAATAGGTCGAACCCGACTTATTTGTAACCAAAAAAAAATTCATAAATTAATTAAATAGTTTACAATAAACAAAAAACAAAAAGGAGGGAACTAAAATGTACAAAAACACTAAACAGGCTGGCATATCACAGTGCAAAGTGCAATTGTAGCCTTATGCATATATATTATAAATAAAGACTTTTTTACTTTATTACACTTACAGCGTAATGCTGAGCCATTTTACACCATATCGGTACTATTGCTAAGTGTTTTGTGTTTCTTCCTATTATATATCAACGTGTATCGAATGTGTGTAAATAAATGTTTCTCTCTCTCTCTCTCTCTCTCTCTTTAAAGCAGTCTCTGCCTACCCCTATGTGAAAGAGGCGCGACACGATGCTTGCGTGACTAAACATTACTTAGTGTCGTTTGGATCGTTCGAGTAGTTTAGTTTTAGATTGCTTTCTGTTTGTTGAAAGAAAGCGGAACCCTTATACCTATAAGATTACCTTGTCATCCGCCAGTCCGTCTATCAGTCAAGTCAAGACTCTTTTTACAGGAACGCGTTGCCATTGGTATTCTTTTAAATTTTATGCACCCATTTATTTTTAATAACTTTTCTGTGTGTGGGTCTTTCCACTAATTCCCGTGTTCCGTGTTTCATTAAACAGCTCATTTATAGAAATAAATAAAACAGGAGCGTATATTATCCTATCTTATCTTAGTCTAGGGCTCCCTACGTATACACTTCGATCCATTCGTGGATCTTTTGTGTTACCTCTCCTTCGCACTATTCCATCGCTTAACACCTCATTCATGAATTGGGTGATTGGGCGCAGTGGTAGTGCCTTGAAATTTCCTGGTTCATGGTATCCGATGCCGAGGAGTTTCATTCTTAGTCTTAGAGCATCACATTCGCACATATTGTGTTTCATTGTTTTAACTTCTTCGCCGCATATTCTACTAAAAACAGGAGCTTACTATGTGTAAATCAACGTTTCGGTTTAATTGGTTTAATTCGATTTGAACTGATCGAGTGTTGCCATACATACCTCCGTATATTTGTCAGCTTGTTTGAATAGTGTTTTCCACTGGCGTTCGTGTCGCCACAGTGTATGTGTATTTTATACGTTTAGTTTTTTAATTTTATCTGTCTGAGTGGGGCCTATACAATACAATACAATAACTCTTACACCTATTTTACACCATATCGATCGGTACTATTCCTAAGTATATTGTATTTCTTCCTATTATATATCTACGTGTATCGAATGTGTAAATACATGTTTCTCTCTCTCTCTCTCTCTCTCAAAGCTATCTAAGCCAAAGTCAACTATCAGAAAGAACGATATGATTTGAATACATTGCTGATAACCAGGATGATCTATTAACTGTGACGTGTGCCTAAAAAGGTTCAACAGTTTTATTTTTTATTGTGTATCTGTGTGTGACTAACCGTTCAGCGTATATGTACGTGTCGGCACAGCTGCGATATTGGCGTTGATGGACGACGGCCATAACTCAGGCGATACGAAGCGATAACGAGATGCGATTTGACTAATTCCTGCAATAGGAAATAATTTATCGCCGCTTTGGTTGAATAGTTTGTAGCCTTGAAGTTACCTAATGGGACTATCGTTTCTTTGCACACCAGTTGGCACCACAATTGACTAAGGTCCAGAGGTATAGCTGTCAAAGTCGACTTTATAAGATCGGAGCCGAAACAAAGTTTTAAATCTTGAATATCATTAAGTTTAGCTGCTCAGATCTGTTCTGTTCTCCAGTCCATTATGGTTGCCTGGAAGAGATCGCTCTGTAGCGATAAGGCCGCCTATTGTTACCTTGTAATATTCTGTATACCTTTTTTCTGTTTTGGTTGTTATATGTGGTGTTCAATAAAGAGTTATTGTATTGTATTGTATTGTATTGTTTATTAATTATAAATAAGTATCATCATATCGAGTAGCTATGCCGCAATGTTGTGCAGTTCCGTTTTGTTCGAAAAACAATTCCGCTTTCAAAGCGTTCACATTCATCGCCAAATAATCCACGGGTTTCACTGGTTTTTTGAACTGATATGCTTTCATTATACGGACTCAATAGAAAAGTAATGTTATGTACGGTCAAGTGCAAAATAAGTATCGATAGGAACTTCTCAAAAATATGTCCCACGACCTTATTACGCTGGTGTACGAGCGTATGATACTTATTTTTGAAACTTTGTCTAGATACATATTATTACACTTGACTGTACCTATAGATATTTAAATTTAAATCTGTTTCATCGTCTTTTGACGAAATGCCTGAGACTTGTGTGCCAAAAAGCGTTGTGTTAAAAGTAAATGAGTAAAATATTCCAATCAATTTTTCACAATTCATGTATAGATAAACCACGTCTTTATCACTTATGGGGTAGACAGAGCCTAAGGTAAGGCCATGGTTAGCATGATTGATTCTTATGCCAAGAAATTCTTGAAACCAAGCATCCGTCTTGTTTAGTCCAATTTATTCTGACAGTTGGACCTTTTAAATTATCTTATCCGAAATCGATCAATCACAATAACAATGAAAGCGGAATAAATACTCACTTTTTCGTGGTCCGAAGAAACAATCAATCCATAATATATATTCTACCAGTAGGCTTATTACCTAACTCGCTCGCAATCGCCATCGTGTTCATTTTGACAGTTCATGTATGGGCTGACAATTGGCATCGGAATCAGCTAGCTGTCATATTCACACATGAACTGTCAAAATGAACACGATGGCGATTGCGAGCGAGTTAGCTAATAAGCTTACACCTCCGCGTGTGGTCAAGAGCTGCGGTTCCATTTTGGATCCGTCCGAGGGGAAGAGCAGTGATTGGTCCGGTCTCCACCCTGGGCATCGGCTAAGCATTGACCGTTGGCTAAGAGCCCGACAGGGGGGGGGGGGGTGTGTCTTTTGACGACCGTGTTCTACCGTACAACGTTGCCGACATTTTTGTCACAAGATTTTTGGATGCTGTATTTATTACTTTGACATTGGCGAAATCATCGCATCGATCGATGGGGCCATATTGAAAAAGAAGAAGAATGAGCCTTCTGGTCCCCTTATTATTATTATACATATATAGATACCGTTACGCCTCTTTCTTATAGGGTTTAGGCAGAGACAACTTTGTTCCACATGCTAACGATCCTGACACACCTCTTTCGCATCATCCACATTCACCATTGTTATACTTGCTCCTCATTTTGGCGTACTCTTGACCTGACCTTTTTTCAAAACGTCCCCAATTACACGAAACGTCCGTCTAGGCTTTCCCTCCCGATTTTCCTATTCTTATTATAAAACAGAACAAATTTGGGAAACTACCGTCATTCCATTTCCAATCAGCTAATACGTAAGCAAAGCACATTACGGCGGCGCGGCGACTACTCGTAAAAGACGTTCGCCTTTCCCCTTAAGGTCTAGGCATGACTATAAGCGACTTGCGAGCAATTTTCTAACCCTACGGGTGCGATACATACATAGCATATAATACATACATAAATCACGTTTTTTAAGTCCCACATTTCTGTGGGATTGACCGTGGGAAACTTCCTGACGACTGAAGAGCCATTCGATATTGTAACCTTCTTCTTCTTATTTGTGGCGTATCAAGTCGCTATAGCGACGACAACTTCGCCAATGTCAAAGAAATAAAAATATAATTCAAAAGTCTTGTGACAAAATGTCGCCAACGTTGTACGGTAATACGGTCAAAAGACCCCCTGCCGCCTTATCGGGCTCTTAGCCAAGGGTCGATGATATCCCTCAGAAACTGCCAGGAAACCCTTAGCCGATACCCAGGGTGCAGCAGACCAAGCACTGCTCTTCCCCCGGACGGATCCGAAAACGAATCGCTGCTCTTGAACACACGCGGAGGTAACCCGACTCGCACCCAATTTGTCTCCAGTCGCTCATAGCCGTGGACTGCCATTAACGGCACGTGGGACGGAAGCTAGCGGGCGGTCTATTAGCACTGATAAATATTTGATTTGTCGGTCAAATAGGCTGTTAACGATAAAGGGTTGTTTGTCTGTGTTCACAGGGCAAGTGCTGTTCGGACAGTATTGACACGTCTACGTGAACGTGTTCGAAACGTATTTAAGTTAGATCTATACCTTTCAACATGAAACTACCGTGAGACTTAATCATCATTACACATAACACACACTACACACACTTAATTGTGTGTTCGTGTCGCTGCCGCCGGGGCGAGCGCTCTTGGAAAAAGGACTACGAAATAGTCCGAAACATGTCGAGCATCACTCGACTTTTTATACGTGAGTTATCCGTTTATGTGTAATGGTTAGATCTATACTATTTGTTTCGGTATATTTCAGCAAGCGGACGAGGGAATGGGCAAAAGTCTTAGGAATCATGTTATAGGCGATGCGGCTAGCAACCCATCACTATTTTAATTCCCCTTTCCACCTATTCGCCCACGATTATGCTTCCACGTGTGCCACTGTGCGTGTGGGAACTCAATGCAGGTCTTCTCACGATCTTCCTTCACCTAATAGCACATTAATTTCAAATTCTCAGAGGTTCGAGGTTGGGTTCGAACCCACGACCCTCTGCTTAAGAGGCCATAGTTTAAACCTAGGGCACCACGCCTTTTTACATTATAAAGTTCCTAAAATCCATTCCGGTTTCATCACCTTGACTTTAATTTATTATGTCTACGCCACACCTGCTTTAAGAGCATAGAGCAAACCACCTAATAGAGTAGAAATGTCATATAATTCATGTGCAACATACCTAGTATAATATAGACGCTTTCCGCTATCTATCTGTCCCTATGTATGCTTAGATCTTTAAAACTGCTACAATAATATGGCAATGCAAATGTTTAGGTTATATTGTGGCTAGAAAGGAGGATTTAGTTTATTGATGTCAAAGTTGGCAATGCTATGTTTTGAAGCATCCGTTTCCGGTTTTGTTAATCGGTAGCAGATGTTTTTTACAATCACTGTCATGAATACATAAAATGTCAATACTTACGTTGTGAAGCTAATATATTTCTACGTTCTCAAAATACAGTTTTCTTATTGAATTAACCACAAAAACTATACAAAGGATTTTTTTAATATAAAGAGTGATTCAAGAGAAAGGTTTATATCTATAATACATGCACATAGTAGAGAAACACGTTACTGATTGCACCCGTGCAAAGCCTAGGGTCGCAAGTGTGAATTTAAATCACACCAAGCCAAACTTGACGAGTACCTACCGCATTCTGATTGATCTTATTACCTTATGCTCCGTCTACCCCGTAAGTAATAAAGACGTGATTTGTGTATGTATATATTCTGATTGGCCAGCCGAAGGTCAAGTAGGTCAATAGAGTTAATCAAGCAGCTATTATGATCGTTATGCATAAATAATGTTAAGAGTTTTGTGTAGCATAGTGAATGAAATTCGATTGTTTTTTTGTAAAAACCGAAAACATAATTATAATCAAAATTATAACTACTTACTAAAATAGCTCTGTTTCATATCATATAGCCGACAAAGGAAAAACAATTGCGAAAAAATTGTGTTAGTACGGTATAAAAGGAAATGAACTAATGTGCTGCCATAATTGGAATTCCCTTATTGCCACTCTTTTAAGTTATTTCCTCTATGTACAAGAGCGTAGGTACTTGGCTTATGCTAAGTCTGCACATACGTCAGAGAGTATTGCTGGGACGCTTGTAGAAGCAGCCTTATAAAGGTCAGAGTATCACTTTGTTATCGAAGGTAATAAGACCTAAAGGCCACGCTTAGCATGATTGTGGGCGTATAGATGGAAAGGGGAATTAAAACAGTCATGTGTTGCTAGCCGCATCGCCCATAACATGATTCCTAAGACTTTCTCCTGTTCCCTCGATGGGTTTGTACCATCTGCATGGGAAGAGACGCAACTGGTACATTCTATGTTTTTTATGTATGAAATTTTGGTGATAACAATCGAAAATATGTTTCGAGGTGATTTGTTTACAACAAAACTTGCTTTCGCTAAGCAGGCGTACTGCTCTATAAATAAATGATATGTATTTTTATTGACATTAAATTTATTCTACATAAAATATGTAATAATGTACCCCAAATTTCAAGGCAAAACGACCATAACTGAAAAAAAAGTCAACAATAATAGAACAAGTATGATAAAAGCTTGCAAAAACATGTCTAGTTTATTTGGTGAAACTCATCTCAACTTGGTCTGAGAGAAAAAGGTGTCTTTAAAAAGAAAAATATCTTTAATTCCTTCAAAAACGATATTCTCGTACACCACCTATAAAATCACTTAACACCAACACAACTTCTGCCAGCACACCAGCGTTTTCAACTACCTAAATGCAGCATGCGGGCATCGAACCTACAAGTGATCGCGGGAGCCTCGGGAGACCCGTGCAGGTACTGAATAAAACATGGCGTATATGCGACCGGACAGCACCGAAGCGTGTGGTTTAAGCTATCTTTACTGTTGTCTCACAGAGTCCGCCAAAATTAGGTGATGAAAGCGGAATCGAGCGAAATACAGTTTTGTAACGGAACGAACAAAGTTAATGTCATGATCATGGAGTCTTTTAGTAAAATGGTATGCGTGTCTTCGACGAATAAAAGAAATTGGGTGAAAAATAGACATTACAAAAAAATGTATTATCCCTTATTGTGGTGACCGTTGCGTGTATCAGGAAGACGAATAATTATGGTTGATTTAAAGAGCGTGTTTACAGTTGATCTTTATTTCGTAGGTTGTTTGAATTTATAAACAATTACTATAGCTCTGTTATGACAAATAAAGAAAAGCAAGTAGATATAGTTGTAATATGGGCTATAAGAGTAATAAAAGAAAGAAATAAACATCTTTACGAGGACAAGTTAATAGGATGTAAGTGGAAATAAATTAGAAATCGAGAGCTATTTATTTGAATATTTCGCAAAAGACACACAAACGCTCGACACACATGAAGAAACACTAGAAATCGCTGTAAATAAGTTTGTGAACAAACTCGCTACATCTTCCGTTATAGACAGATGGCTAGTCGAAAAGGCTTTCCGAGTAACTCGGTTACTTCAGGTGCCAACTCCGGTCGGCCTCGCTACGGCGTCTAGTTTTTGATAAAACGTAAGCTATGCTGATTGCATTGGTGCAATGTAGGTGAGTGGGAAACGTTTGGACTGTTGCGAAAAGGAATAGATAAAAGAATAATTGTCTGTATTTAAATGAATCGGGAATATTTCAGTGGGTGGGCTGGTTACTTTGACTGAATAAATTGTTTTTATGATTGGATGATATACAAAATTTACGGCGTCAAATGTTTAACTTATTATGGGAATCCAAAATACCTTGAAAAGAGTGTTCAATTAAATTAACTCGACCCCCTGCTGGAATATTCTAGAATCGTATAAGACATCTTGTACGCTAGAAGATCGCCAAAGTACGGTGGGTTATGGGAAGTCATGGTAATGTGCTAAAATCTAATATTATATTAGATACTTAGTGTCCGACGGAAGTTTCGGTTTCGGTTTCGGCTGGTTTCAGCCTAAAAAACATGTTTCGCAAACTAACAATATCGCACTTTCATGTATTATTTTCTGTTTTAGAGTAGCTAGTTAAAAGACTCAGTATCATTATGATGATGTTAAAATTTCAATCTGAGAAAATTGAAACGTTGTAACATTGAAACAGCGAGATGTTTAATTACTCACATATTATTATCTAGAAAGAACGGCCCACTGTCATTTTTATTCAACGTTTTAGTAACATTTATAAAAGGTTCGGCTTCGGTTTCTCTGATCTTTCGGTTTCGGTTTTGGAAAAAAAAGGTTTCGGTCGAACACTATCATTACTTTATTGGGGCTGTTCACTCTTATGGGTTTGATACTTGAATCGGCCGATGGTATCCGTAACCCGAATATCGTTCTAGAAGCTCATGGACTGTACTAATTATTTTAATGTGTACCTATCTCTTGTTTCAGTGTATATACGGCTGCTACGTCCATTCAGCGATACTACCCACATTCCATAGAAGATGTTACTGGCTGTTACAGGTATGGCTTGTAGAAACTTGATTGTGGGACAAGTTAAATGACCCTCTCATTCAGTGATCGTCACACATTTCTGGTCAAGGGCGAAATAGGGCAAGAAGTATCATGGGCACACTGATAAACTTGAGATTATAACGGACTAGATCTTAGCGCGCGTGGATTGCGGGTATAGCGCTCTCTAAAGGACACGTTAAAGAACGCGTATTTGAGCGTTTTCCAAAAAAAGTCGACATGTACATTTTTTACAGAATTTAACTATTTTGGGTTTTCTTACTCAGAATTGTTTACCCTATCGATCCTCATACCCATGTCCCAGATTTGACTATGGATTTTTTTTTCCTCTTCACGCTCCAACCATGTAGGCCTATATTCAAAGAAGTGACGAACTGGAATGGAAGTTTTAGGACACATTTTTTCTTGTATGAGGATCTAACATTAAAAAAGTAGAATCTAACCTTTAGCTAACATAAAAAATGGCTCAGATCACGGTGGTGAAAAAAAAAGTCTCAGATCGCAGGAACTTGTCGCACGAGCCAAAGGCTAGGGTGATAAACATGCGACCTGAGGCTTTCTGTATCGCCGTCCGAGGTGTGTACACAATTTTACGTCTTTCCTTGGCCGGGAAGCGGAAATTTCCGCTCGCGTAGCGTAAATAATACACTAATTGGTAAATAAAACATTCAAAAGTCAATAATTAAAACTATCATTAAAAGTTAATTTAAATTTAACAAACAAGTATTAAGCTATCTCACAGTAAACTTTTCAAAACGAATATAACATACCGCACATCACGTGAAGCCGACAGAAACGTTCAAAGACTGAAATATTGCCAGCATCCAAAGATTCCGAGGCTGTCTCAGAATTTCAAAGTTTTCAGTTATCACGTCATACCGCGGTGCCGGTGTGGCTCAAAACGTGAAATTCTCGGGTTACCCGCCTTTGATGTGAGCGTATAAAATTTATTGGGCTACAAATTTTGCCAGTTCAATATTTGTAAAACATCTCTGTCGTGAAATATGTAGGAGTTACCGAACGTCGTTAACTTGATGGTCGTGGATTTATTTCAATTTTCGAGATGAATGCTTTCGGGTTTCAGTGAAATGTTGGGAGGAAATTTTCCATACGACGGCCGGAGGTAACGGATGCACTAATATTTGTAATTTGAAAATGAGGCGGGTAGTGGGGATTTATTAGCATTGTCTTTTTTTTACTTAGTCTATTTGAGTCATAATTATAAATCATAATCATTTATTTGCATAAAACATGGTACATAATTGTGGTATGAAAGAAAGAGAGTTTCACATGTTTTGTTACTACATGACATACAAATTTAAATTACAAAGTTATGCTATTATTTTAATAATTATAAAATTAACCTTAGTGTTGGACTCTTGGGCTACAGTGTATAGTAATATCATTATGATATAAATAAAATTTATTTCATATAGAAGGGGAATTAAAACAAATCAAATTAAAAACTAAACTAAAACTAATGTTGAAACAAAATAATTAAAAAGGAGGGGCCCCCGTGGCATAGTTCCACAGACGCTGGCAGCATTCCCCCTTTGGACAGCCGAGCGATACTAATACGCTGTCCAAGGAAGCCGCCAGCTCTGCGGTCACCCGTAGCGTCTATTAGCCTCTTTAAGAGGTTAACAACACCGAAAGGGACAAAAGTTGACTGACAGTAAATATTAGTGGATGTCAAAATAGTGGCTAATAGTATAATTATATATTTCAACAAACAATAATTTCTAAATGTACAATTTTTAGTAGCTAGCCACGCCCAAACATATTTCTTACTTATTAAAAAGCCGTTAAAATATTTTTCCACTAAATTTCAAGTTAAGACGTTCAATCATACGCAAAAAATTTAAATATACGCCTCGAATTGAGTACCTATCTCCTCCGATTTTTTCATCGGCTTAAAAATACTTCTATGCTGGTCTGGGAGCAAAGGAACGACGTAGAATGTGCCAGTTGCTTCTCTTCCCGTGCATAGGTACCTACAAGCCAATCGAGGGAATAGGTGAAAGTCTTAGGAATCATGTTGTAGGCGTTCAGCTAGCAACCCATCACTGTTTTGATTCCCCTTACCATATACGCCCACAACCATGCTAAGCGTGACTTCGGTCTTGTTACCTCAGGCTCTGTCTACCCCGTAAGGGATATAAACGTTATTTGTGTAGGTATACAATAGTAACACTGTAATATTATAAAAATTGATGAAGACTTATGGTGTTGTGGAGCAAGTAAGACCAGCTTTTGGTGTTTAGAATAGGAACGGTATTTTATTCATTGACCTTATTATATACATGTTTATTGCTTAGCTTGTCGCTGATACAAGCAATATGCGTTTATGTAGCAGTAAACTATTGTGTTACTGCTAAACACTGAAAGTGGCTAGTTGCCATACTACACACTATAATAGTAATGTATGTAGTCAAGTAGTAAATTTGCTACAGTTCTGTTTGTTACTCCAAAGGCACCCTTAAAAAACTATTTTTGTGCAGCCCACGACGCTTCCGTGTCGTTGCACTATTAACTCCGTTAACACCGACACCTGTTACAACCAACACCGAAGCGGCGCCATCATATATTCTATTACCCTCGACATTTTGGCTGGTATTTCCAAACGTATTACGCTATTTGAGTTATCCCTTGATTGGTTATTTGATGGATTCCAGCAAGTTTGTTTAGTTACGGTTCATGGAAACTTATTTGGGTAAAAAAAAAAATTCGTTCAGTTTGAACTTTTGAAATTCTTTTCTTTTCCAGCCAGAACACATTTATCTTGCTGCTCCGCTACCACTATTTCTCTCTTTTTTGGAGGTTTATTGGCACCATGGAATCTTTCGTGAAAAGTCAAGGGAATGGTTGAAAATCTTCGGAATCATGTTATGAGCTGATGCGGCTAGCATAGAAATCCATCACTATTTTGATTTCCTTTTCCACCTTTACGCCCACAATCATGCTAAACCCGGCCTTTAGGTCTTGTTACCTTAGGCTCTGTCTAATCAAATACGTCTTTATACGTGATGTGTGTATTAACTTGACGTTAACGATAAACGTGACGAATAAAAATATGTTGGTTAAAACTATAGACAGAAAGATAACACAGCGGCTAGTAATACTAAACATAGTAATCATTTTCATTTCTAAATTGCTGATAATAAAGTTCTTACACGCATAAATGTATTTACACACACACACACACGCACACACACACAAATCATGTCTTTAACCGAGCCTAATTTTATTGTTTTCTAATAGTATTGATTAAATTATATACAATTTGACTGCTTAATGTTAGGGCAAAACAATTCACGCGCCTCAAATGGCTGAACATATTAAGGGACTAATACCTGCCTACAATACCATCTATGTAAACCATATGTTCTTGTGAATAAATGATTGATTGATTGATTGTGGAATCAAAATAGTGATGGGTTGCTAGCCGCATCGCTTATAACATGATTCCTATGATTTTCGCCCATGCATACATACATACATAAATCAGATCTTTATTACTTACAGGGTAGACAGAGCCTAAGGTGACAAGACCTAAAGACCACGTTTAGCATGATTGTGGGCGTATGGATGAAAAGGGGAATCAAAACAGTGATGGGTTGCTAGCCACATCGCCTATATAACATGATCCCTAAGATTTTCACCCAATCCCTCGATGGGCTTTTACCATCATCGCGGGAAGAGAAGCAAGTGGTACCTTCTATGTTTTTTCTTTGCTCCCAGACAAATACAATTATAGAAATCAACATAATATTAAATTAGAATAATTTGTATAGTCAACTAGTTTAAAAGAGAACGATCTCTGGAGGAATGATATCCGATTGAAGATCAAACGAAAGATTTAAAACGAATTTAGGTTTGATGTTTTATCTGCATAGACGAGACACACTTTGTAAATGGCATCGAATGCAAACCGATACAATGTATAATTCTGTAAGAATAGTAAAATTCTGCTGTTCTTTTTACCATTTAAAGCGAATTTATCACAATAATGTATGTACGAATTTTTGCTGATGATACATTCATCCTCATCAGTCTTTACACAACAGATATCATCTCATACGACGTATCTAACGACAGTAAGATGGTGTCCAAATTCAACTTCAAGTAGAAGTTTATTTATAAAATCCGAAATTAATTATAAAAAAAAATTGGTGCAAATTTTTCGAGCTGGCTTTACGTATTGTGGAAGTGGTTCAAATTTAGATTTCGAGATTTGAACAAACATCAAACAGTAATTACGAAAATTTAAAAATAAAAAAGATTCCACCAAACTCAGAACTTCGTACATTTTTGAAGTCGATTACAAAATGACAGCAGATATTGTGAGCAATTTGATTTGCGTTCAATAATTTGAACTGGTCAGATATCTTCAACCCTTAAATAAATTCGTAGACAATCATCAATAAATACTGAGACGAAAAAAGGGACACGCTATTTGTCTAGTCGCGGGATAATCTGAATTTTGTCTATAATCGTAGCTAGGGCTGCAAACTTTGACATCTCAACGTTAAAGTGCACTAGGGTTGTCACATACAAGCTTATATTTTTAACGACATTATTAACCTTTTCGACGCCAACGACACATTTATCAGCACCGCAGGTTCAACGCCAACGACCTATATATATGTCCATTACTTCAATGCAAAAGCAACCTTAGTTCAATCGGATTTAGGTTCAACTTAAGGCATCGCAATAAAGAAGTCTGGCGTATGGGTGACGTCTCTTGTATTTGACGTGGCGGCGAAAAGGTTAAAAACGTTTACGTAAAACGTACCGCTGTAAAGGATGCTTGTACAGTTCACTATCTACCGAGACCATTAATTAAAACAGCAAATGAAATGCCCGCACTACAATAACGGCAGAAACGGAAACACCGGCGTAACTATTTAAAAATCTCCACCTCATAAACCAGCGCAATATTGTGTTAACATTATTCTCACACTGGTTAATGAAAAACCACAAAAACAACAATAAAGCACACGTGCCGAGTGGTAACCCTGTGCCGGCCATTACATAAATAATGTCCGCCATGTTTATTGCCGCCATTTTGAAGACAAATGGATAGTTATTACGGCATACTACGTTTTACAGTTCGCGTTGAAAATTAAAATATTGTGTATTACTTTATTTTAGTTTAACTGCGTGCGAGTCGATTTAGTGCCTATTCTGTTGCACTTGTTTTATGCCCTTCAGAGTGGAGATACGATGGAAGCGAAATGGCGTAAGTTGGTACTTTAGCGGGCGACTTAGAAGCGTTTACGCCGTTTTATTACTCACAGTGGGACTCGCAGGGTTTTTTACGAGCGCGATCTTCGCTCGTTATCCGCATTCTCTTTAGTAACGAATGGGGAATTCTTGCAGTAAATTTTCACATGTCACTAAACATAGAGCTTGGGTGTTTAATTTTACGACGCAACTTGAGTAATGAAGGACTCGGACGAAGCACGGGCAGCTATAATTATGAAGGAATGGCCGGCGCTTAGTGCTGATTACACGTAATTTTAGTTTTATTAAGACTCAACTGAGTGATTACAGTGCCGCTATCAAAATAATGTCACATCAACTGAGACATGTTATACAAAGTCTTTTAGAATTCTTCCGGAATATATCAGCAGGTGGGTGGGTACTAAACACCGCAACTAAGACTTTTCATTTAATTTTTTGAGCACTTTGAACATAGATTGTAACGTGACTGTGATTCAAAAATCCTGAAAAACATTTACATTTTTATAGGCCCTGTAGGTACAGTCGACCAAAACTCTGCCATCAGAAGGTACAGTGTTGCGGTGTTAAAATTTAAGACTATTTTTACTCGCAAGTCAATATGGTCATCTTTGACACCATTCACAGGAGGGCTTTATTCGTTAACGTTTTTTATTAGTCTTACGTTAATATTTATGTTATTGTCAACTAGTTTACGATTAGTATAATTATTTGAAAAGCATTTAGGTAGGGAAGACCGAGGCGAGTTGAGACAGAGGTGAGTTGATACAAAGCCTTTTTCTCTGCATCTATGACAGTTACCGAGGTCACAACTTCACACAAACTGTGGAGTGTAGAAAGAGCAACGAATTAGTGAAGTTACCAGCCCGATAAACTGTCAAAGTTCAGAGAAATCGGCTTTGTATCAACTCACCGCTGTCTCAACTCTCCTCGGTCTCCCCTACTCATGGGTCAAAACGGAGCATTTAATCCTTAAAGGTTTACGTCAAAGATTCCATGGCAAACCAAATTAGTAGCCACACATGGGGGCTTTGAAAAAGGGTTGAACCAATAACATCAACTCCATGGAGGTGGTTGCAAATTGGAGAATTAGCATAGCGTTTCTGATTACGAAGCCAGCTATTTTAAACCAATTTGAATTTCTGAAGCCCTTTCATCAGTGGAACGCGTAGCTTAAAAATCGAAAAATAATTGTTTCGAATACATTACAGCATGTTTGATCTCGCTTGGTTATAGCTCTTTGATCACACCGCATTCGGTACATAAACTTTATGCCACAACCATTTAATAGCCAATATATCTATCTCATAAAACGCTACAACACGCTTCCCATAAAAGTACCAAATCGATACGTCTATACTAAACTGGGATGAGAAAGGGATTGAAAAATCTTTTATTAACCTTTTCAACGCCAACGACACATATATCAGCACGCAGGTTCAACGCCAACGACCTATATATACGTCCATTACTTCAATGCAAAAGCAAACTTCATTCAATTGGCTTTAGGTTCAACTTAAGGCATCTCAATAAAGAAGTCTGGCGTATGGGTGACGTCTCTCGTATTTGACGTGGCGCGGAAAAGGTTAAATAAATGAATCACTGAATGTGTTGCTTAACGCGAATCTCGAGAGCAGCTGAACCGATTTCGCTAATTCTTTGTTTAGAATGTTCCTTGAAGTACGAGCATGGTTCATACGGAAAGAAAAAAAAAAAGATCAAATCAGCTAGTGATAAATAAATTAGAAAAGAAATTTTTATTTACCAATACACAGAAGAAATATATTAGGTACATACAAGTATTAGGTAGATAGAAGAGAAGAGTCGGCAGGGATGCTGATTTTCAGTCTCCAACCTGATTAAAAACTGTCTTAAAATGTAACGAAGCAAAGGTAAGGAAGGTTCGCTGCCAAAGCGACAGATGACGAAATCACTTATTTCTGGTTCTATTTTACGTGTCATGCCATCTTATTTCATTTCTGTTTGAACTTGTTCTTGCGCATGAGCAAACTTACGTCAAAATAAATATGGAATGACAGATATTTCTATCCCTTTCTCATCACGATTTAGTAACCCACACATTTCAACCAGTTAGGCGGTTATTTTTTCGATAATCTGTGGCCTTGTTGTCTAACGCGCGATCGCATTCACTATCTCTTTCTACCCTCAACGTTTATAGTTTTTGCGATCGTGATTCCGTTACCATGACGTCTTAATGGGGTTCCATTCCGATTCAGTTTAGATTCCATCGCTGTAAGATCCATACTAAAAATGACAGCTAAAACCTAAACTGAGTCTCAATTGAATCGCATTAAGACGTCATAGTAAGGCCCCAGTCAGCTTCATGCTTGCTACCCCCCACAACACAACAATACCAACAATATTGCTCTTGGCAGTAGCAACACAATTGAATATAGAACTTTGCCTTGCAGAATCCCGATATCGTTTTGGTGCATTACCTGAATGTGCCGTACCCTGATGACAATAAGTTGGCGACGGTGGCGCCCTCGCTGGCGTTGTGGGCGGATAAGAAAGAGTGGACGAAGGATGAACTCGTCAGTCAACTCAAGCCCATGTGTAAGTAACGATCATCACAGCAATGGCTACCTTTGGATGAGCTCCCGATATTTCTAGTAGACCAGATTCATCATCATCCAGCCTATATACGTCCCACTGGATTCCTCTCTGAATGAGAGGGCTTGGGCTATATTTCCCACGCGGGCCCAGACATCGAAGGTAATCGCCGTTTATATACGTTGAAAAATACGTTCAATGTTCAATTGAAACTATTATTTGGTGTTGTTGTAATTTTTGCTGGTTAGAGTAGTTAAATTTGTGTTCCTCGTGTTTCGATGATATTTATGGCGATTAGGTACTTATTTAAGTGCGTGTTTGCTGTCTAAATCGGAAATTAATTTGTAAAAAGTTAAATTGGGTGCCTTTTAGCGTTATCAGAGGCCGCAATCATAATGATATCTTTATATACCGTTGGGACCGTGTACTGTATATTATTATCGTACCTACCAAAGTTTTCGAGTAGGTGTCTAGATCAAAAACAAGATAACACAATAAAAATTGTTCCATTATTATTGTCATAATATTTTTCCGAGTTGTTTACTTGAAAACATAAAAGACTTATTCACCACGGCGATTAATCTGCTAGAAGATCTGACGCCTGCGCCATTACTTACTTTTAGTGACTTCTTTATTCGGGACAAACAATATTACAGCACCCATGAGTCTTCAAGCGGGAGCAAAACAACCAGACGATCCTTAATCTAATCACCATACATTTAAATAACCATGACAGATAACATAATCACGGAATTTCCTCACTTCAAAAACTCCATAAATGTAAAACAGCACAAGTTTCCCCTTACAGAAAATTTTCGGCACACTGTTGAATATTTATGGGTTCGGGAATGAAATTGAATTTCATTATACGCCGTTAATCCAGGGCGCTCATAAATACCGATGATTATTTCGTTAAATTTGTTTGTACGCGTTATTAATTCACGCAGGTCTGATTGGGGTGTGTTAATATTTAACAGGTTTGCAATGTCGAGGTATCGAGAAGCTGTTCTCGATAATTTTAAATTTAATGCGTTGCCAGTTCCGCTTATTTTGAACTTGGCTGGACACCCTGCCGTTTGTCTAGATATTTTTTAAGTCTTATCAGTGTCAACTTGCAAACCCGTACGGCTAGCAAAGCACGAGTGTGTGCGAGAGCCTGTATCGCGCTCGAAATAGTCTCCCCGTCTCTTTCTAGAGTAGTAACAAAAAGACGGGTTTATCTAGTAGAAAAATGAAATCTATCAGTGTCCTCATACTGATTTCTAAACTGTTTCAAACTAACCAAAACTTTTGTACTATTTCAGTCTTCAGCGAAGACGAGCCAGACATCAATAGTGAATTGGAAATCACAGTAAGTACCTAACGCCACTAAAACCAATAATTACACTCATTATCCATAGCCAATAACATTTTTCTTATAATGAAATGTCAGGGCAAAATGTTCCAGACGGCAGAGACTGTGGAAGCCATTGTGGGGCAGCTGATGGAGAAACAGCGAGCTGCGAGAGCGGCGGCTTTAGCGAGACAGTTAGAATGCGGGTGCCCGGACTCCACCTGCCAAGACTCGAGAACCTGCGCCCATCCACTACGCAGGATCCAATCAGCGAAAGCACCAGCTTCCGATCACCATGTGTCATCCACCACTGGACCCTCAACAAGACCCATGTCCCACCCGCCCAGACAATATACCAGAGAGCACAGATCAACTCAACCCACGCACAGCGCTTCGCCGCTTCTACTCTCCTTAGGGCAAATACAAGGAGGAGGAGGTCTTCTCATTTTGAATGGAGCGGGCAATAGCAGTCAGCAGCATTCGTCTCTGGTTTCTCCGCTATCAGTGACGTCGTTTGTCTGTGAAGAACCAAGGGATAGGTATCGGCATCAGTATAAACCAACGTTTGTATTGAAACGTGAGATCCCCGATAGTCAGCCTTCGTCATGCATACAGAATACAGGTTCGTCGACTTTCGAAGTGGAAGCTCCTGCTGAAGAAAAAGTGAACGTGGAAGTTTTCGATAGGAAAATTAAAATGGAGCCGCGGAGCAGGAACCAGATGATTGCTAGCGCTCCGGCTACGCCTTCTCGGTACCCAGACCTGGTGGAGCGATTAGAGAATAAAATACTTAACGATAACTGTGATGATACGTTAATATTGCTCGGTACAGACGGACATTTAGGCCCGTCGAGCGCATTTTTTGATGAAACATTAGAATTGTCGCATGAAGATATTCAAAAAACCCTATCAGCCAATATGCCTACGTGTGAACTAGATAGAGGCGGAGTACGTGTTGCCGAAACCGCTAATGTAATGGTATCTGGTATTGATACCATGGATTTTATAGAAAGCTGTGAAGCAGTGGCGTCACCAACTCACGTTGTGGACGATAATGTGTTTGTGAATTTGGACGCTTTTGATATGTTAGATTTTCCAGAATTGGAAGTACTGGACCCTAGCACGATATCGACTCATCATTTGGTAAGTAAATAAAAAACTTACTTTCATAGGAATTCATAAATGACACATTCTCGTAAATACGAAAGATAAACAAATCGCCTTCCTGTTCCATGGCAATTATGAAAAGTTTATATAAATGCAATAGCACACACATAAGACTTAGTGTAATTGGATAAAAACCTTATGTATTTAATTAATTTTTCAGCCGATACGCGGAAAGTCCCCACCAACAGAAGAAGCCAGCGAGAAGATGCAAACAGAGTGCGGCAGCGAGGGTGCCCTCAGCATCACAGACTACTGCCCCGAGTGGGCGTACCCCGAAGGTGGCGTGAAGGTCCTGGTGGCTGGACCCTGGACTGACACGTCTGATCAGTACACCGTGCTGTTTGACAACTTCCCCGTACCGTCCATCTTGGTGCAAAATGGATTGCTGAGGTGCTATTGCCCAGGTATGTTTTGGCTTTTTTGGGTTGTTTTTTGAGTGATAGACGTAGTTGAACGGACGTGACATCGTTTACATAGTTTTCTTTAAAACAATCATTCCATCACTGCAATTTTCCACAGTTTATAATACTAATTAAAGCAAAGAAACGAATTACCAAAACTGAATCCGCTATTGTCGAATATCTTTCACTGTGGATGATAGGATATTGTGCAAGATCCCTCGAAACAGTTACTGCCATCTTACTCACCAATCCTGCCGTCAAGCAGTTGTACTTGCGCCGCTTGGGGATTGAGACAACCAGTAAAATTATTCCGACTCAGTCAAGCTGGGAACGGATCAGCACCCTTTAGGGTTTGCGTGAGTGTCCAATTCAGGTGGCCCATTTTAACGCACCAATCAAATTTTTTTTTCTAAAATAATTAAGTCTGTACTTCTCAACCATATATCTACATGTTTTAACGAACCTTTCACAATGATTCCAGCTCACGAAGCAGGCTTAGCTGCTCTCCAAGTAGCTCGAGGCGGCCGAGTGGTTTCCGACACAGTAGTCTTCGAATACAAGGCTGGCCCAACAGCAGCACCATCGCCAGCCTCTGCGCCGCTACCGTCCCTGGATTTTAGACGGTTCTCACTGCTGCAGCGACTGCAGCGGCTGCATGGACGATTGCAGATCAAGATTGAACCAATGGAGGATAACAATCAGGTAAGACTTTTATAACCTTATTCTGTTAGTAGTGAGTTCCTTTAAGGGCACATAAAAACCGCACATAGGGACAGACAGAGAGTGGAAAGTGACTCTGTTTTATACTATGGATTAATTGGCTGAACGGCCAATATTACGAAGAAAGTTTTTTAGTTTATTAGTGGTAAATGAAAGGAGAATGATGGTGTTGCACATCTTATTATAGATTCTAAAGGGGGACTAACACTGGCATATGGTTCAAATAATCATGGCTTTGCTTGCAGAGCCGGGTACCCAAATACGAGCTTCCCGCTTAGCGCTTCGATGTTCGAATGTTTCTTCTGACACTAATTTCAAATCGTTTCGTATCAATATTTCAGATAGAAGACGTCCAACTGTACTCCAACCCGAAGTTCGAAGAGCGTTTGGTCTCCTTCTGTCGCAACCTCAGCACCAAATCCGCTGGAAACTCCGAGGGTTTCACCACGGAGCCGGGGGAAGAGGGTTCCACCATCCTTCACTTGTCAGCTGCCCTGGGGTTTACCAAGCTGACCACTGTGCTGCTGAGATGGAAGCAAGATGATACTAGCTTGGCGTTAGAGAAAGAGGTCAATTTGGGAGCGAGGGACAGTGATAATTGTACGCCTTTGGTGAGTAGCATTTTAAATATTTTTTTATGTAATGTATCGTAAAATCGTTTGTCACACTGCCGGTCTTTCCGGATTCGCACTTGTTCTTACGAGTATCACCGCGTAACAGTGTCATCTATTATTTTCCTATTAGGCTTAGGCTTATTAGATCTGATCATTAGGTAAGGGCTAGCTGTCAAATTTAAGTGAGTCCTTGTATTTAATTCTCGTATCTTTTACTAGGTGGCGCTGTAATAAAACAGCGATAATTGTATTGGTAATGTAAATATTTAATTAGGCATTTCACTTTTTAATAATACTTCAACGGAGTCACAGGCTCTTGCTCATTTTATCTAGATCTGGTCTACACCCATCCAAAAAAACCGGCCAAGTGCGAGTCGGACTCCCTTCTGTACAAATTAGGCAAATTAATAAAAATCCAAAAACGTAGCCAGTGTAAGGTCAATTTATATAGATTACTTACATAGACAGACAGGTATAAAAAAAGATTTTTAGCGTTTGTCGTTATAGCGGCAACAAAAATACACGTCACCTGGGAAAAATTCAACTGTCTAGCTACCACGGTTCATGAGCTAGCGACAGACAGACGGAGTCTTAAGTAACTCCAAAAAGTAACCGATCCCTTTTCTAAAACCCAACGTTATCTTCCAGATGGTAGCCAGCGCGGCGGGGCACGTGGAGACTGCAATAGTCTTGGCCCGCTGGAGCGCTGGGACGCTCTGCGAGGCTGGCGCGCGACAAGCAGCGGCTTCGGCTCGGCGTGCGGGGCACTCCCGCCTGGCAGCACTGCTGGACAGGATACACCCGCCGACCAGAGACGGGGTGTTCTTGAGACCTGATAGGTAGGCATTAGATAGTCAAAAGAGATACGTCATTAGAGGCGGCGGCGTCGGAGCACCGTGTTTGACATTCCCGTTATTTAAAAAAAGTACATGTTAGTTCTCTAAACACTCTGTAATGTTATGAAGGAACTGCTTATGACACACAAAAAGAGCGGTCATAAAACTTAGGAACTAATTTTTATTTCAACCTCTGCATCTAGGGTACTTTAGAGTATGTTGTATATAACTTGTCGTAACTCACGCAAAGAAGAAATAGTTTGAATTCAGACAAAATATCATCACATCAGAGTAGCTCAGACTTCTTCTATCTAATACCTTTTTAAACGTTTCTATTCTCCTTCTCATGGCGTTGGTTTATCACTGGCTGTTTTATGACTAAGTTTTTAATTTTTTACTTTCTCTTTTCCAGTTTATCGCAAAAAGGCAGAGCGGGTAGTCTGGAGAGCAATCTAGTGAAGCGACCCTCAATTGACAGCGGAATCAACATGGCCGACGCGTTCAGATCCAGCTCAGCTATTGACAAGCCTGATGGCAAGTCCACTGCCAGGTAAGGGACTACCTCTTTGTCTCCAATAAAACTCTCTGCTGGACTCAAAGGTAACCTACCTACTGCCGATAGCGGAGTCTTTAATGTCTAATAGCTGGAAAGCAAAGTAATATGATGCAAGGCCAGTTTAAATATGACGATGATGCTAAGGTAGTCGTATCAGTTGGCAGCGACGCTAATAGCTGTCCGCATGAGCTCGAATATAGCTGGAACTTCGACAAAGGCTGATGGGAGCATTGTCATGTAAGTGAAAGTACGGCTGGATGGTTTTTGTGACACTAAATTTAAGGGTTCTGAGGAGAAGGAGAATGCCATTCAAGCTCGTCTTGCTGTCTCACTAACTTTTATGACTTTGATACTTGAATCCGCCGAGTGAGAGACAGGAAGGTAACCGTAAGGTAAACTTGTACGAAGATTTTAGAATAATTTGTAAGGTAGAGTTGCACGGAGAGGATATCTATAAAAATATATGAAACCTGTTGCAGATGGGAGCGCAGTATGTCATTGCCACTAGACTCTGACAATTCCGAAGACAGTCTCCTGGATTCGAAGATAGGTCGCCGAATGGACCTAGCTCTTTGTAAGTGGACACCCGCTGTTCAGGCCTCACTTCATAGTCGGTTCAGTTTTCATTTGCTGGTGATTATTTTATTTACAACAAAACTTTTCGAATTTCGAGTTTTGTTTGCTGCAATTGCGTTCGGAGTTGGTTTGAGCGGTTGGACGTTTTCGGTAGAGCGAGTAGGATCCTTCTCATTGTTTTAATTTACCTATTGGTGATTAGTCTGGCTTAGGGAATTAATTAGTATCTTTATTAACTGTACTAACGTCAATAAAGTTTAAATAAAAGTCTCTGTTGAGTTCAAAAAAACACTTGTTTATTATTTGTTGAAATAAGCACGTCACTGAAATCTGCAGCTAAAAATTAAACAAAAACTGCTAATCTTATAAAAAGACATACTAAAGATAACATAATAATCTCGAGGAGACATGATTTAGATACCCACAATTTAATATTTCCGAGACTTTAAACACTTCACTTAACCCAAAGTAATGAGAATCCATCTTTGACGATAGCAACAAAAGACTGATAAGGACAACAATAGGCATGTCAAAAGCAAATTCAACCAAACGGAATGCATTCTTAACATTAAACAGACTGATGATACCAAGGAAGTAGGACATAGAGTTGCCAATGAGAAGGACCCCACTCTTACTACCACGGTTGTCCAGGCGAAACCGCTACGCGACGGGCCGCGAGTCCGCTCATAGACGTCGAAGCCCTCTCCGACGCCTCGTCGGCGTCGCCGCTACCACCCACCGCAGGTCAGTTCGCTGAGAAACGGTATAGACATGTCAATGATTGGCCAATACGGGGTAACAATTAAAAAAGGCAATTGGCAACACTAAAAAGGTGAAGTTATCAGCAGTCCTGATGTAAATGGAGAAGTAAAAGACGAACGTGACGAGTATTGGCACGTTTGTGATCATGGTGGCATAAAAATTGATCTTATTGAAAACTATGCCAGTGAAGACGGAGATCACTCCTTTGATGATATTGTGGGTACGAGTTTTTATTCGTCTTTCAATTTTGATTACTGGAATCTAAATTCGATTGGAGGCCGAAATAAGTCAAAGCGAAACTAAATTTTTGACCGGATCGTAGTAGCTATTCGATCTCAAACTGGACTGTTCTATACCATTTCAAGTAGCATCTTCCGCTCGTCCTATCGATGTTGTGAACTGTACGTAGTGTGCATCGCCGCTCTGGCAGCTCGATCTTCTTCTAACCAATGTTATCTCTATATCTCTCCCTCTGTCTATTGCCAGTCCTCCAGGTCACTGTACGTTGGTAGTTTTGTAGTTTCTTCTGTATTTTTGTATCCAATGTTGAGCGGAGTCCCCCTGTGTTGGTGTTTGTAGTATACTCAAGCTAAACCGACTTTGATGCCACAATTTTGATAAACTGTTGCAGGATTAAAGTTCGGTTTATCTTGCTTGATGTTGTGAATGGATGTCGCTTTCAATGGATCGTATCGGTCAACCACTATCCACTGTACTTTTTGGACACATTCAAATCGATTGGCTATCTCCCATAAGTCTCAAACATCTTCATTTGAAGTCAACGTTGCTAAAAGTTACACACATGCTACAAGGAGGAGTATATAAAACAATATACACTGCATGGTGGCTCAATTGCTTGCATGCAACATTTAATATACATGCTTTTTATGTGTAGCATCACGACAGATCTATCGTAACTAATTTTAGGTCCAGGTGAGTTTACGAGCACAGTAAATACCACATTTCACTAATTCACTATCGGATTTCTTCAGCACCAATTCACATGATCATGTTTATTTTCTAAATTTAAGACCTGAAGTGTCATAACACAAGCACTGTTACAGAGGAAATACACATACTATGATGGCTATAGCGAATTAGTTATCCAATATGAGCAAGTATCTTTTTCGCAATTATTCTTATGTCGGTGATAATTAATTTTCCTTACATACGGCTAATAAAAAGATGCTTGCCAGTTCAAAACAAGTCCATGTTGTTATAGCCGTAGTACATACTCCCAGGCGACAGACATAAGATTTCATTAATCAAGACCAAGGACCTGTTTCACCACTCTCTGTTAAGATCCAGTTATCTAAAGTGTCAGTTATCTATGATGACGTCTCTGTCTGTTTCGTAGTAATAAATAGAGACGGAATCATAGATAACTGAGACTTAGGATAACTGAAACTTAACAGGCCCTAAGTTGTCTTCACTTTCGCCTGGTGGTCAAATTAATTGATGTACGTACTCGATGTGTAGATACAAAAAATCTAGAATATCCAACCAACTGTCAAATTTCTTCTTTAGCCGTTAATGAGCAATAACTTGAGAATTAATTTCCAAACAATTTACCTAAGTCACGCCATGTGTGTAAATTGTAAGGGTATGAGACAATTTGCAAAGACATTGAAGTCAGTTTCTGATCGAATACATTTTGACAGTTAGGTATGTCTGCAAGTGCCCTGTGAGATACCACTTAACAACAAACTTTCAGGGGAGCAGGATGACCGAGTGTTCACTTTGGCTGAGCAGATCATAGCGGCCATGCCGGAAAGGATAAAGGTTAGTGTAATCCCAAAATTAAAACCAATAATTGTCATGAAATAGTTTTAAAGCAAACCGTTGTAGCTCCGACGTGGTGTGGTTATGTAACGTTTGAAACAAATCTAAAACGGTGCCACCGCCGGTTGCGTTCCCGTTGCGATGTGGTCTTATCACACACGCGGTAGATAATTGACGGCAATATTTGGTACGTGTATTGAAGTACAACCTCGTGTTGGGTTGTGGCGTGGTTTTAATTGGCGTGTGGTTGTGGTACGTGTGAAATAAGCCTAACAATCTATCTTATTCTTCCAAAGAACGAGAGTTCCTCCCTGCTCTCCGGGTGTCTTGACAATAGTGGTGGTAGCGGCGAAGACACGCTCATGGTGCCATTGCTCGATGACTCCACCACCTTCAGTAGCGACTTCAGCTTCGAATTCTGCGATAACACTTACAGGTGCGTGCTTATTAATTTTGACAACTGATGTGACATACCCTCGTCTTCGCTTCCACCAATTTAGGATAGCCTCACGAAATCGCCCATATTTACGAACTACGCGTTCTTTTAACGGATTTGGATGATGTGCAGGTGGTAGAACGTTGAGTAAGGTCAATAAGGATCGCTACTACTGTCTTACTTACTAATCCTGACGCCAAGCAGCAGTACTTGTGCTGCTTGGTTCCGGCGTGGAGAATAAGACAGTCGGTGAAATTACTGGCACATGAGGATATCTTTGCCCTTTGGACTGGCAACGCATCTTCAATTATCTAGTATCGCGAGTGTCCATGGGAAGTGGTGCTTGCTTACTATAAGGTGACTCACTTGCTTGTAGACCTTCTTTGTCTTATATAAAGAAGATTTTTCCAGAGTTTTGACAGCTTGAGTCGAACGTCCTAGTCTTTTCCGCCTATTCTTAACACAACGAAAAGGCATTTCGTGCTTGCTTTGGAGATGGTAGTAATAGACTTGCTTTATTAAAAAAAAACAGCAACTTCATTAAAGAGCAAAATTAATATGTAAATATAAATGTATTAACGAATTTACCTTTTCCCAGGACATACTGCGGAGGTTCGACTCCTTGTTCTTCGGGGTCCGTCTCCCCGGGTTCAGCGTTGTCCCCGCCGCCGCCCTCCCCCCGCGCGCCTTCCCTCCCCTCTGCCCCTTCAGCCACTCTGCAAGAGTTCCTCAATGCCACGACGCATTTCTCTAGTCTCACTTTAAATGGTAAGTATCCAAAAATTATCCAATTTCGTGACGTGTGCTAAACGAATAATTATCTTGCGCATTAGTCGGTTAGTTTTGAAATCGCTAATCCAAGCTTATTGCGAGCGCCATCTATGTGAACATGTCTGAACGAAATGGAATCACACTAGTTCACGGCATAATCAGTGTGCCCAACCAAGATAAAAGATGGCGCTGGCATCAATCGATAAATAACAATAAAGGAAATTACGCTCTCACTTACTTGTTACTTTCTATTTTGATCTCGTCCTAAAAAAATGAACGTCTGGGTCTAAACACAAGACAAGTGTAATCTAGGCAAAGAACGTACTTCTGAATAGGTAGCGATTATGTTTTGATATTAAGTCTACCATTACCTCAGATGTTTACTAAACAAACTAATCGACAGTACAATATCACTATTTTGATGATAATACAGCTTTATCGGCTACAATTCTATTTACAAATTACAATAGTAACCTAGATAGATATTTTACTGCTTTAGTTCTTACGCTAAGCCCTCGAAATTTTTTCGGCTTGCCACCCCCTAAGACTACTCCTAACAACTGCCATAGTCTAGCATCCATCCCTATCAAACAACAATGGTGCGAAAAGGAGATATAGTGCTATTGCCGTTCACGTTGTACAATTCTAGAAAGAAAGAAAGAAAGAAGAAATTTATTCCTTTTTGCAAGACACACAAATATAAGATAATATACACAATTTTATAGAAAATAAACAAGGTAAAACAAAAAAAAAACATACGACATAAAAAATAGATCATCAGCGTTGTGTGTCTTCGCAAAAGTGAAACGGTCGCTGGCTCAGCATTACGCTGAGGTGTTAGACACCTGCAGCACTGATTTTCAGCCAGAACCGATCATCCGATTCTCACCCATTGTTTCGCAGATCGAGAGCAACGCGAGCTGTATTCAGCCGCCATCACCATCCAGAAAGCGTACCGCCAGTACCGAGGGAGACAGTTGCAGCGTCGAGCCGCCGCGGCCGCCATTACTATACAGAATTGCTATCGGCGATACAAACAGGTAAATAAATAATTCACGCTTACCTTCTTATAGATATCTCTGCAGGAGCCCGATTTTTGAAAGCACACACACACGCACACACACACGCGCGCGCGCGCACACACACACAAATCACGTCTTTATCCCTTACGGGGTAGACAGAGCCTAGGTAACAAGACCTAAAGGCCACGTTTAGCATGATTTTGGGCGTATAGGTGGAAAGAGGAATAAAGATAGTGATGGGTTGCTAACCGCATCGCCTATGAAAGTCATGATTCCTATGCCCATTCCCTCGATGGGCTGTTACCATCTGCACGGGATGAGAAGCAACTGGTACATTCTATGTTTTTTCTTCACTCCCAGACCAGCGTGGAAGCAATTGAAAGCACATGTGTGTGAAAATACCACTCGAAAGTGGTGAAAAATTGAGCTGAATTTTAAATACGAGTAGCTTAGAACAGGGGTTCCCAAACTTATTCATTACGCGCCCCCTCTCTAAAAAGATAATGCTCTGTGCCCCCCTATAGTTCAGGCGTAGGCTGTTAAGCATAAACACAAGGAATTTGTTAATAAGGTTCTATAAGGTCCTGTATCGTAGCCCATGCCCCCCTTTGCAGGTCACTGCGCCCCCCTTGGGTGGCGCGCCCCCCACTTTGAAAATCACTGGCTTAGAAGATACTTACGGCTCTAATTAATCTTGTGACCTGGTCAACAAATTAATTAAAGCTGCAGTTTTGAAGATATAACCAGATTTATACCACTTTCGAGTGATGTGCTTTCAAAAATCGGCCCCCAGGAAGACGGTAGGTATGCCTGAAAACCGAAGTTCGAAAGAAGACAGTTAAAAGTTGTATTTATGCATCCACGTTGAGAAACTTCGTTGGTGCGATGTAGAACAGTGTGACGTTACTGAAAGAACCCAAAAAACTATGTTCTGAATGGTGCTGTACTAGATACCCTTGATTACGAATGCAACATCCAAGGTCCTCTGCCACTGCTTCCTTATCTTTTTTCTAGTCGCCGTCAGATAGAATTTTACATAATATCCAAACCAGCCAAGATGCTCGTCATTCAGACGAATAAATCAAAAGGGTTTGTCACGAAAAGACCTGGAGATGATTTTGTGATGCTGATTTTTAGTGAGCTGTAGCCGAACTTGTAACTTCCATGCTGGTCTGGGAGCAAAGGAAAAACTTAGAATGTACCAGTTGCTTCTCGTCCCGCGCAGATGGTAAAAGCCCATCGAGGGAAAGGGCGAGTCTTAGGAAACATGTTATAGGCGATGTGGCTAGCTACCCATCACTATTTTGATTTCCCTTTCCACCTATATGCCCTTAATGTTATTGGTTGTCTGGTAGAGATCGCTATTAAGCGATAAGGCCGCCTATTGTCTACTTTGTTCTTTGATTCTGTATTGTTCTGTACTGATTTGTGGTGATCAATAAAGAGTATTTGTATTGTATTGCATTGTATTGTATTATTATTATTATTATTATTTAAAATTATACACTAGCAGCTCTTTGAGCTGATACGTGTATATCACTGCACTTGTGTTCTTTGATCCTTTAAATGAATGATTGTATTGTATTGTAGAGGCTCTCAAGGCACTTCACATTATTTAGGAAGGCCACCGAGGAAATGGAAAAAAATCTTAAGAATCAAGTTATAGGCGATGTGGCTAGCAACCCATCATTAGTTTCATTCCTTTTTTCCACCTATACGCCTACAATCATGCGTGGCCTTTAGCTTTTGCTACCTCAGGCTCTGTCTAGACGTGATTTTTGTGTTGTGTGTTGTGTTGTAGCCAAATATTACACACACAGCAAAGCTATTCGGTAAGCAGGATAGATACGGCGTGAGCGTGCGTAGGTGCTTACCTGATTATATTGCCGTGTGTACATTGATTATGCTATTTGTTCCCAGTTCGCTTACCTGAAGCAGATGCACTGCGCCGCGACGGTGATCCAGCGCGGGTACCGATCGCATCGCGAGCGCATGCTCGCCGCGCATCAGTCCAACTCGATCATCAAGTAAGCTCGCTTTATAATATACTGACGCGCCAAAATAACGGTCGCTTTTCAAACAAATTTGTATGGAAAGTGACCCGTTATTTTTGCTCGTCAGTGTGTATACAAAGATCGCTTAACACAGACAGACGGGCGAGTAGGCTCGACGACTTTACTCGCCTGTACTTTTACTCTAAAAGTACGCGTACTTAGACTGACACAAGCGAGTAAAGTCGTCGAGCCGTAAGTGAGCGTTTTCTAAAAAAAAAACCACGCATGGGCGTACCCAGGTTCTGGGCCAGGGGGGGGCTAATCAGATTTTTAACCGACTTCAAAAAAAGGAGGAGGTTCTCAATTCGTCTGTATTTTTTTTTTTATTTTTTTTTTTTTTTTATGTTTGTTACCTCATAACTTTCGACTGGGCGAAGCGATTTTAATGATTCTTTTTTTATTTGAAAGCTGGTGCTTACCGTGTGGTCCCATTTCAATTTAGTCCAGTTCTGACAATGGCACCCATGAGAAAACCATATAAGTCTGAAATTAGCATTAAGTCATCATCATCATCTCAGCCATTACAAGTCCACTGCTGGACGTAGGCCTCTCCTTTAGACCTCCATTTAGCATTAAGTATGTGTGCGACAAATCGTCAGTTTCATTTAAACGGCGCTGTCATATGAGCAGCACGTTTAGTAGGTCTACCCATATTCAGAAAAAAATGTTAGTGTACTTCAGATTCACTAAAAATCAAAAAATAAACAAAAATTTTAACAAAAAAAAACCGACTTATATTATTTATAATATTTGATACATTTTTAGTGAATCTGAAGTACACTAACATTTTTTTCTAAATATGGGTAGACCTACTAAACGTGCTGCTCATATGACAGCGCCGTTTAAATGAAACGGACGATTTGTCGCACACATAGATACTTAATAATGCTAATTTCAGACTTATACGGTTTTTTCAGGGGTGCCATTGTCAGAACTGGACCAAATTGAAATGGCAGCACGTTTAGTAGGTCTACCCATTTTCAGAAAAAAGTGTTAGTGTTCTTCAGATTCACTAAAAATTAAAAAAATAAACAAACATTTTAACAAAAAAAAACCGACTTCACTACGCACTAAAAAGAAAAAAATAATTGCATAATATTCTTCTACAACTTAATAATTAACTTACTTTTTCTACTTATCAATATATAGGTACGATCTAATGTTGTTACATATTATTGTTATTTTTGTAGTCGGTGTCAGCCAAGGAAACACTACAATATACCCAGCAACAATAATACGAGAATACTTTAACAAATACTTTTTCACAAATTATAACTTTTATACGGGAGCGGATCAGAATACATAAAGTTTAAAATGTATAATGGGTTAAAATACATAATGGTTCAAAATGTATAACGCAATTTTCTGTAAAACTATTAGCTAAATGAACTTTTTTGATATCGTAATCTATAGATTGGTTTAGGTTAGGTTAGGTTTGTTTTATAACAATCCTGTTAATTTGTAACTTTCTGAGAAAATCGCATTATATATTATAAACCATTATGTATTTTAACCCATTATACATTTTAAACTTTATGTATTTTAATACGTACCCCTTTTATACACAAGCACATCTCACCTGTAACTATGTATGTAGTTACAAGCGTACGTTGGCTGACACCGACTCCAGAAATAACAATAATGGTAACAACATTAGATCGTACCTATATATTGATAAGTAGAAAAAGTAAGTTAATTATTAAGTTGTAGAAGAATATTATGCAATTATTTTTTTCTTTTTAGTGCGTAGTGAAGTCGGTTTTTTTTTGTTAAAATGTTTGTTTTTTATAAGCTAGGTGCTTAAAAAAAATTAAATTAAAATAGATAAAATGCGTACTAGATAAGATACATAATTAGTAGGGACGTCAACATTATCCAGGGGGGGGCAGCTGCCCCCCCCTGCCCCACCCTGCGTACGCCCATGAAACCACGTGAACATTTTTTGCAGAATTTAACTATTTCGGGTTTTTCTTACTCATAATCGTTTACCCTACCGACCCTTATAAGAAAAAATGTGACGTTTCATAGTCTTGTTAAAAAGAAAGACTCATCATCTTCCAAATTCTACTCAGTCGTAAAGGACGCGCAGGACAAACCGGTGGAGGCTGATCATCCGTTCCAGATGCCAACCAGGAAGTGGTGACCACGATCCTCAGACATGAGGGACCGACTGTAGTAGTAGTCTTATTAAAAGCCGTGGTAGCTTAGTGGTTCGACCAGTGGCCTCTCAAGCAGAGGGTCGTGGGTTCGAATCCCGGGCTCGTATCTCTGAGTTTTCGGAATTCATGTGCAAAATTACATTCAAAATGTACCATGAGCTTTTCGGTGAAGGAAAACATCGCGAGGAAACACATCTGCGAAGCAATTCAATGGTGTGCGTGGAGTTCATAATCCGCACGCGTGGGAACTATAGCCCAAGCCTTCTCTTCTGAGAGGAGGCCTGTGCCTAGCAGTGGGCCGTATATTGGCTGGACATGATGATGATGATAATGATGATAGAGATTAACATTTCCCTTTTTTTTAGGAGGACTTATTCGCAGAGGCGTCAAAATCAAGCAGCCAGAAAGATTCAACAGTTTATGAGGCAGTCTAAAATCAAGTAAGTGACTTGTCAAATCTACTGACTCTTCGTCAAGACAATGAGTTGGTCATGAAAGAATATACAGTACTCTACTCTCTACTCTGATATGAATTATGAATGTAAGAGCCTGTTTTACCACTCTTTTCTAAGTTCTAGGTAGGTATCTTAAGTGTAAGTTATCTATGATTCCGTCTCTATTTATTACTTTGGAACAGCAAGAGACGTCATCATAGATAGTTGGAACTTAACAGAGAATGGTGAAACAGCCCCTAAAAGTTGCAACTTACAGCTCCAAAAACCAAGTCGTATACTTGAACGAAGCATATCGCATTCGGTTCTCTCTGTTGCACTTTTGTATGCAAACGAAAGGGACAAAGGAAGGTCGGTGGGCGTAAACAATTTCACCTCAATGCTAGGGCAGGCTTACATGACAGTAAGTATGTTCATTTATTCATGACACTAGGCATATCAAAAGTCAACATTAAAAAATATAAAGCAAATGAAGGAGGGCGGCGCAAGGAGTCTGTAACAAATAACGTGTCCGCACCGTACGAGAGACAGATGTTGACTGAACTCAGTGTTGCCAGGTCCAATCAGGAAATGTCAGAAGTGTAAAACCTTAAAAATAAGGAGATTGAAAAAAAAAAACAGTACATCAATTTTTATGCTGAAAAGTCACAAAACTTACCTAAAAGCAAATCTTCTCATGTATTCTGTTTTTTTTTTTAATATGAATAGTTAATCTGAAAAAAAAAATTTACATACTTACTACCTAATTTATGTCAATCCAGTTGTCTTCTCTTCAAATTATAAAATAACATACATACATACATAGATTCACACCTTTATTCCCAAATAGGATAGGCAGAACACATGAAACTAATGTTCAAGTGCCACTTTTAGCATACCTACCTACACGTGGGTATAAAAGATCCTTAAAAGCTCAGAACCATTCATCAGGGTAATAATTATAAGATTAAAATTAGACTCATAAAATTCAGTAGATTCGATTGCAAATTTAGTGGATCAGTAGACATAGTCTAAAATCAGAATAACTCCCCTGAAAAATCAAGAGACTTAGCAACACTGACTGAACTTCGGCCGCCATGTAAACCTGTCCGATGTGGATTTGTGACTCATATAGCTGACCAATCGCGTGCTTTCTGAGTTTTCTAGTACTAACTGGCCATCATGGACATCGAATAGTTTTCTAGGATTTATATAATGAAGAATGCACGAGAACACCTTTTTTTGCCAGCAAAAAGTATTAAGCGGAAGAATAAAACGAGAACTTTCGAGAAAATGTAGGTAGTGTCCCTTTTTTTCCGTATTGGCGAACCTTCACGAACTATTTTAATTTTCCGCATTATTAAACAATATCAAAGGTTTTCCGGATACCGTATGTCTCTATGATTCCTACCCACATTTTATTGTAGCTTTCTTTGATCCTTTGTCTTGACCCTGCACTCATACGAGTGAAGAATATATGAGAGAAAGAATGTTGTCCGTTTGTTACGAAGAAAACGTTTAATTTCAAATTTAATATAACTTCTATCGAGTCCGTTATTTAATTAATGAAGCTGTATTGTCTAACGATCTCGGAATCACAATTGTATTCGTCATATCTTTTTGACAAACGGTGAGGGGGGTAGAAAGAGATGGAAAATGGGATTGTGATCAGTCGTGCGTAGATGATAATTATAGCTTCTCCAAAGAAATTGATTAAAATTGTCGATCTCCTTACGTGGTGAGATATTGTGAAACATGGTTCTACCAATAACCCTCAATAACTCTCCTCCGTCTTAATCTCACATAACACATAAATCACGTCTTTATCCCTTACGGAGTAGATAGAGCCTAAGGTAACAAGGCCACGAATTTTTGTGGGCGTGGCAATCAAAATAGTGATGGGTTGCTAATCGCGTCGTCTACGTATACCGTAAATACGAACAGATTGCATTGTTAAAAACGATTATTTTAAGTATTGTTGTATTTTGGAAGCGATCGTAATAGGAAAAGATGCAGTGGCCTCAAGTTACGCATATATAACTTTACTGTTCCATAATTAATAATTAGAGACGCGACACATTGTGTCACTTTTTGGAACTTAGCAAAATTTCAACAAACTTCGTTCAATTATAGATTTGCGAGTCATTCTAGTTCAGCCAGTTGGAGCTAAATGGCTGTATGGGTGAAGTATTAAATAGGATCGATGTTAAATGCTTCTATAGTATCTACAATTACGAGTATATCAAAACAAAGCGTAAACGGCTCAATCCAATTTATTGAGTTGTGAGTCCCATACTACTTGCTATACATAAAACTCCAAACTCATTCTGGGTCGCTGTATGAACGAAACAGGAGTTTTGTAAAAACAACATAACTAAAAAAAATACGCTCGTCTGACCTTACCCTAAAACGTCCAAAAGCGAAGTTACAGCCGAAACAACTTCAAAATACATTCATCGGCGCATTCCAAAAGCAATCGCCCCTCAATGCATAGCATTTCACAATAATTCTAGCAAAAGTATTTATTCGGAATCCCTTTGGGAGTAATAATGGGGTCCAATATCAACTTCATTATGGCGTTTGAAAAGGGCCAAAGCCTTTATGAATGGCCGTGGGGTATTATGTAACAGTGGGCTCTATTGGTCGTAATGCTCGCATGTTGGGGGTCCGCGTAATAAAATGATGTTCTAGCCTGATTGTCTTTTGTTCAGTGATTTATCAGATCAGGACGGCTTTGCTTTAGTATTATGTTGTTGACTTTTTTATGATGCCAGTAAAACATTGCAATGTCTTCGACGGTGCGGTTTAATCGGTCTTTTTTGACAAGAACTTGCAAAATCTGGAACGAGCTTCCCGCTGGGGTCTTCCCATTGAGTTACGACCTGGGTGCCTTTGAGAGGCGAGTGTACAATTTTCTGCAGGGCTGAAAACGCACTGGCATCGCGTAAAGCGCTGCGGGTGTCTATGGACAGTGGTGATCATTTAACATCAGGTGACCCACTAGTTCGTTTGTCTGGCCTGTCTAACATAAAAAAAACTAAACGAAAAGACTCGCGGCAGTGGGTGTCGTTATCGTCGCCGTGGACATTTATTATAAGACAGTTTAATAAAGTCATTTGTACACATTTGTGCAGCGATGACTCACGCGCATTTTATCGACAGTCCTGTGTGCATTTGCGCATCTCTATTAGCAGGCGTCAGAACAATGATTTATGACTCGGACTGCGAGTCTTTGCATCTATAGTATCCGCAAAACCGAGTGGCGAATCAGATCATCAATCATCGGAATCATGCTGTCTCTTTCGCACCTGCTTTGCTTTATGGGCCGTGCAACAATAGTGCATTCAGCTTTAGGCATAATCGTTGATCATAAGTTATCGACATGTTACCAACCCTACGGTAAGTGACGTTTATGCCTGATTTGCCACTTGGTTTTGCGCTAAGGGTTGCGTTTTTAAGTTTTTGCATTCTTCGGGTTCTCGAAATTGTTGTTAAGTTCAATCCTAATATACGTCTGTTCGTGTTTGATACTTCTGTCTCACTTTAAAGGGAGCAAGCTTGAGAATTTTCCGAGATAAAAAGTAGAACCTAATTCTGTGAACAATAAAAAGCGATCAGGTAAATTACGCCTCGCGACGTATGTGTGTGCGTAGCTCAACTAGTGTGATTCGCGTTGATTGGTTGCACTTGTGTGGGTGTAACTGTGTGTACACGGCAAGGTGTAGTTTTGCCGGCCTCTATGTTGTTCAAAAAGACTGTAAAATCAATATCAAAATCAAAGGTTGTTTTGGCAAAATCGTAAAAGATTCCTTAACGCGTAATTTACTATCACCAACGTTTTTGAAAATACGTGATTGTCACAATACATAAATTAAAGAAACAGTAAGAAAGTTTTCACTTCTGTAATTTTACGTACACGCCACAGAACCCCTTCCGATTCCAATATTCTTTCTTCCAAGATGTCCACCGCCTTTGTTAGAAATTCCTTTATGCCATAGGCTCTCTTATCGATAGATATTGTCAATCATTTTTAATAATGGTCCCTCGGATACATGGAACCATTTCTTTTCCATTGATGGTCATCTTAAGCACATTTCAATCAAACTCTATTCACGCAGTTACAACTGAACGTCGGTTTGAGTTTTTTGTAAGTATACATACAGTACATACTTACATAACGTCTTTATCCCTTACGGGGTAGACAGAGCTAAAACTCTTGAAACTGCTGGACAGATTTTTCCCGAACATGGCTGAGGATCACCGCAAGGAAACAACTGGCTTTCGAATGAAAAAAACCGCATTCAAATCGATCTATCCGCTTGATATGTATGATGCTGCGGAGTTTGATGCGAGGGTTAAAATTAGCACTAATGTTAGTCATTGATCTAAAAGATATAGCTTTAAAAATGACTGTCCAAGCAAATATGAACAAATCTCAAAGAAATATACTCGGGAGCAAAGAACACGGGTCAATTTTCATACAACTTTCTTGTCTAAGGTCGTCGACCTTTCTTTTTAAGAATACCGGTTTAATTATGCCAGAAGACTTTATTGTCACGGGCTTAAAGAATTCCCCGGAAATTAAAGAGACTCCCTCAACTCGGGATTAAATTTCTTGTCAGTTAGCCTCTGTTGTGTTGGAAAAATCGATGTTAAGTTACTAAAGACAAGTATGAATGCTCAATTGTTTTTAAGGAAAATTTGACAGTTTTGTTTTTAGTTTTTGATTTGATCCCCGCTGTCGTCTTAAAGTTTGATGTCCCGTTGTAATGTTTTCCAACGCTATTTTAATGCAGTAAGCTTCAATCAAAGATTTGTCGAAAGGTCTCGTACATACATAATGTCGGCGATAGTGCAAAACCACGTAACTAGCGCTAGTAAATACTGCGTACAACACCCAACTTTATACTGGTTTGAACTCATATAATATTCTAATCAGGATTTTGCGTTCGTCAATCGTTGCGATCGGAAATCTTAATTTGGCTACATTTTGTTAGATAACCGGTATTTAACCAATGCCAGTGACGCGAATTTTCCCTATAGCTGTTGTGCAGATACGCAGTATTTACCAGTGCTAGTTACGCGGTATTGCTCCTTGACGATATAAAATCCGCACGTGTAATCTATCCATAATATTAGTAGGTATTCAATGAATGTAGACCTATGTATACTATATTTGTTTATTTGTTTTTATAAAAAGTAATTTCTGAAGCGATTAAAAAGTATATTTTACCGGGTAAATTAAATTTTTCGCTGTAGGCGACCAAAAAGTTATGAGCAACCAGCTATCGTTAATAATTTCAGTAAGGCTGTTTAATTCCAAAACTTTCTTCATAACTCTAGATTTTAGTTAATCTTCGAAACAATGGACTTTCGTAACTTAATCCCTTTCTTGTATTGGATTTATACAGCTACTTTGTAAGCCATTAAAGCGTCTTGATATTATACTTCTGAATTACCACTGTTTTTAAAGTTTATTTAGATCAAATAGATGTTTTCATTATGTTTAAGAGTTTCGCAAATTATGGTTTAAGTCTGTATTGTTCCGATTGTTCTACTGTTTAAATTTGAATTGGTATCTAGTTCTTTGGTATTATTGTAAATCTATTTTACCTTTATGGATAACATTCGATGTCGTAAGTTCAGCTCGGATTCTTTTATTCCATCTGTTCATGTTAATACACTTGCCTTGTTACTTGGCGCAGCTGGTAAAATCCCTAAACAGCGTGGATTTGGAAAACAGCGTTAAGTTTAGGTCCGAAAGAGTTCATATAGGTATCTGTTATTAAAAAATAAGAAGTCAAAAACCATACTAAATTGTTCAGCCCGCAATGTACAGTCAACAATGCAGTTACGATAGTAAATTTGACATGCGACCAACAGAATAAAGAAATCTTGTATAATTATGTCCTCTTCGACACCTTAAGCTTACAATAATAGTACTGTTCATGTTTTTTTAAGTCTATATCTGTTTTATTCCACGCTGCTAGTACTTGGGAAGAATTTTCAACTAACGTAAGTGTCTCTAGTGGAAAATTACCGATAAAAACTATTACTAAACCGAGATGAGAAAGTGACCAAAAATCTGTCCGCGTAAAAATAAAAAAATATATGGAATGACAGATTTTTTAGTCCCTTTCTCATCGCGGTTTAGTTATATAGTGCTGCAGGTATTTGTGTATCAGATAGGTAAAACGACGTAACTGCCTTCTTTTCTGACGATAAGTAAGCCTACGTTTGACATTTTGCCTCGCGCGGAAAAACACTAAAGATCAAAAGAGGTTTTGTTACGTCTATAGATACATTTAAAAAAAATTAAATTTTACGTTTCAGCAAGACTTTCTAAGTTGATATTATTATACAATTTTCGTTTTAGTGGTCTAGTGAAACAAAATGTCTGTTTAGGTGCGACAGAGCGAGATGAATGTAATATAAAGCAGCACTAAGCATGAGTTGCACTTAGTTACGTTAGCAATAACTTTAGCCATAACTGACGATTTTGTACATTTTGGCAGAAAACCTATGAAATACATGTATCAAGAATTTTAGTTTTCGATTTTTGTTTGTTTTTAACGGTTTGGCGGCAAAAATCCGCTTAAAAATACAGGAAGCCAGGTACAGATAAAAAAATTGAAGGCTTACCCATCTTGTAGTGTAGGGGTAAAAGCACGCAACACGGAATAAGGATCCGGGTTCGATTCCCGGCCATATCTTTACTTTTCGAATTGTTTACTGTTCTAGGTTTCAGTATTATTTAGAAATAAATTCATGTCAAAATCGTAGGTTACAGTTGATGTTATTGTTGGGTCTTAATTGCATTACCCCTTGTCAGGTTGCAGAACGCACGAGCAGAAAACGGGAAGGTGGTCCTGCGGTCGCCGGATGCCCACCAAAACTTTCTGCAGCACACCACCAATATACGCACGCCCAATAGGTAACTAAATAATTTGTAAAACAAGCAAGGCGAGGAAGCTGATCACCTGATGGTAAGTGAGCACCACTCAAGGACACCTGCAACACTAGAGGCTTGCTGATGTGTTGTCAGCCTAGAAGGCTTGGATAGAATACCTCTTGTGCCAGTAATTTCACCGGTTAAAATTACTGGCTAGTTAATTAGGTAGGGTTAGGTAGGGGGTAGGGTGACTGCACTAGTAACGGCCAAGGACCAATCTCTTCATACATGCTCGTCGGTATCGGGTACTCTTGACCTGACCTTTTCTCAAAACATCCCCAATTTAGTCACGGAATGTATATATGAATTATATTATCTTTAAAGTAAGAATGAAGTGACCACTAATGGTGCCATTACCCTAGGGCAACTTGTTGCAGTAACAACGGTAGTTTGTTCATAGTTCGTATTAGCAAGATCTTATATGAAATTGTCTGTCTACAGGGTGATAAACTACCTAGCACCTCAATCTCCAATGGACGCCGACGAAGACCTGCTACTTGAGCTTCTGTTCAAAATGTGACCTGACCTACGATATACCGCCACGTCGTGTTTCTGTTCAAAACGATTAATTTCATTGTTGTCACCTTAGAATAGATCACTTTTCATTTCAACTGAACCATTTCTACGGGCAGTTTTAATTTGATTAGTTTTTGGTGTTATATCACTGCCTTCATTCAACTTATCATTTCTATCATCAACTGAATCAATTTTGAAACAGGTTTCTTCTCAGAGTTGTGAAAGACTTTAGGCCTTGTCTTTTGAAATTTTAACCATTCCCTCTACAATAATTGTAATTGTTATAAGAAACTAAAGAAAATCTTTCAGCACAGTTCTGTCGTTTTGGTTATGATTAGTTACCTACTAAATGAAGTAACCCAATTATCCTTAAATAATGACTTGTTCAGAGTTTGGATTTAGATTTTTGTTCATTTTAAACTCTTCAGGTCATAGACAGGGTTATATTTAGTATAAATTTTATCGTATTTGTATTATATTTTCATAACGTATTTTTGAGACATTTGTTTAGGAATCATATTTTTGAAAACTCTAAATTGAATGTAATAGTAATTTACTTAGGTCATCAGTGTATTGGCTAATTTTTCATAAAAAAAAATGGTAACTACTTACAGCGCTTACTGTTATTTTGAATTTTACTATTACGTTTAGTGCAAGTTCTAATTGCACCCTTTTCATTGATTGTTATCACTTTGGTTTCTATATCTTCACAATTTGAATTCTTGACTTCATGTTGACGATTTGCATCACGAAGTTCAAAAAAAAATGTGTAGGCTAAGTACAAATTCAAATTATTAAAAGCCACTGTTCTTATAAAGTAGTTGCACCTAGCGAATAATACAATAAACCCGATGAGCTGTGAGTATTTTGAGATTTTATCGTATTTAAGAAGAATAAAAAGTAATTACGCAGTTAGTTAGACTATTGGTCGAAATTTACCTTTAGGTTTCATTCCAGCCTAAATAGGTTAAATCTCTTTTAGTCTACGCAGTTGATAAAGCCTTAGATATCATCAAACACGATCTATGCATTCTTAACATTCCGGTAGATTAGATCTTAACTCTTGCGAAAGCTTATCTTCGACGATAGATTCATTACAACCTACCATGTTCTTCTGTTCTAATGTTTATGTTTCTTATCTGGTATTGTTATCATCTACACAGGCAATTATAACTTTGTTAAGTTTGTGTGTTATCCTGCCCCTAGTTCCTATTTTGAAATCACCTCAGAATTGTGAAGAACTGTTTTATCTATCTATTAGTTCATTAGATAGTGTTCTGTTTAACTCCCTAATGCTAAACGCCATATTTGTCTAGCGTTCATGAAAAAATAAGGTTGTGCACCATTTAAATATAGAATATACTACCTAAATATTCCCTTTTTTGAATTCTCTGATATTTTAACGTAGTAATATAGTAGACATTAAGGTTTTAGGAATAACCATAGCTTAGCCATAAGTCGGCGAGCGCCCGTCGAAATATTTTCGATTCGTATTTTTATAAAGCAAAAGTTACGAACGACTATGATTGCTTTGCTTGTGCAGGGCCATGGATAAGACGAATTCTGGTTTAGGTTACATTTTTAGTTTCAATTGAAATTAGACATCTTTTTTGGGTACGAATCTTTGAGTATAACGCTTTTGTTTCATCTTTACTGTCGTTATCTGTATCAACTTTTTTAGTTTAATTTCCTTGTCATTCCGTTTCTCGTTAGTGACAGTTTTATCTTATGGAGTTATTGAGAGGCCCAGTATTGACACAATCTATCTTACTCTTGACAGTGTTGAAATTTATAAACTTCGTCTTTCGCGTTTCAATATATCATTAACTTCAATATTTTTCAAACTTGTTCGGAGTAAGTCAGTGATTTCATTTAAATAATAATAATGAATGTCGCAGAATGAGAATAACCGTCCAGTTGTGGCGGCTTTTGCACCCTCTGGTAGCGTAATGGCAAAAGTCGCATTACGGCAACAAGCGAAAACGACATTGATGGCAGTGATAATAGGGGCGCGATTCGCTTGAAAGGTTTGGGGCACCCGAGGGCGCACGAATACAACGTGTATATTTTATATTTTTGGATCGCTAATTTTAAGATGTTATATTTATATATGTATATGTAGTAATGGCGGATACAAATACCAGTATTTCGAATAGTATTGCGCCAAAAGTTTTGATGTATTAATTTTCCATAAAAGTTATTCTCCCATTATGATTTACAACGGATATAGTTCGATTAGCTAGTGGTCATGCGTATATATTTTTGGATAGCGTGCACGATTGCTTCTGGAGCGCCGATGACATTAATAGAAAAGGGGAAAATAAAACGAAAAAAAGTGTATTTTTAACGATAACGCAAACCTCTGAAAGCAATAATATTTTTGTGGTGGAAGTGACTCGAGATGTAGACAGAAACCGTATTTTATTATCCACGCGATCGTCACATTACAGTTTATATAGAATGCTTTCTAGTGCCGCCGTATGATGTGATTCATTGACAAGCACCCAAGGCTTACGGGGATGATCAGTGAAGTAAACATCAAAGATAAAATCGATGATCGATATTGATAGAAAAGGAAGCAAGTATAGAACAACTATTATTTCAGTTTCTTTACTTAGTTTGACTAGTTAATGAAACACACTTACGGCAAGCCTTAGTATTGACCACAGCTAAAACATAGTGCACTAGAAGTAGACATAGTTAGATAAATTACAACTTATATATGAAAAAAAAAATGAAAAATCTTGGAATCTATACATAGAATTTAAATTTAAAGTTTAACTAATACTTTTTATTATTAGTTGTAAGAAGCTTGTTCACACATTTTAACTTCATATAAAGTAAGTAATCCTAAGACTATGATTCATGATAGTAATGTTAATGGAAGTGTGGAAGGAGGTTTTAGTGAGACGTGTTGAGTTCAAAGTTCATTTATGGTGGGCCGTAGTTTTGAAGTATTATGATCACGTTTGCCAAAGGCACTGTTTGATATTGTGATAAAGAGCAAGCAAAAGGTAATGATAATCTCTAATATTTTCTCTTATTACCCACATCATCTGAAATCTAACCTAAGTCAGAGGCGGCATCTATAAAAGAATAAGATGATTCGTCAAAAGCGACATTGGATGAAGTGTATTGGGAATATGGAAAAATATTTGAAATCAGAATTGATGAAATGTAAATTGTTTTCAAAAAGCATGATTCTCTGAAATATATTGATGAATATTATTAAATACAAGTTTGTGTAAACAAGTGAATGCTTTAAATTATTATTAGTAACGCTGCAGCTTGCTCATGTTCTTTTCAAAAATTGAAATGTCACCAGTCATTGGGTTTGTTTTGTCACATTCTAATTTGACATTTCAGTCATTCATTACAGTGACAAAATGACCATTTCTGGTAATGCAGCAATTGTGCTTTTCTGTTGAAAACGAGCCTGCCTAAAATATATTGCATATCACTTAGATAAATTATAACTTATTGAGAAATTTTGACACGGCGTATTATTAATTAGTTGTAATTTTGTTTATGAAATGCTAGACCACTAGATTGTTTAATATAATTAGCGCTGAAACTTCGGGTTGTAACAATTGACGGCATTGTTTGTAAACAAAAATTTCGTTATTAATATAATTTAGAGTAAATTTTGTAGTTAATATGTTAGTCGTTTTAAAGAAGCACAGCTTCTCTATGGTATGTTTTAGAATTATTGACTAAAAGTTTGATAATTTTCTATACTGTGTTAGTTCATAAATCCATAACGTGCTAAAGTTGGTTACAACCCATATTATTATAGACAGTAGTGTTATTGCTTATAACAATTTTTATATTGTAGCATATATATTTGATAGCAAATTTAATGATGTTATTTTTAAAGGTAAGGTTTAGTTGTACGCGATTATTAAGCGTCTTACTAAGCTTTTTTTAGAAAATATTGAAGTGTGATGTAATAACGTACTTTAAGCTCTTTTAGGTAATAACGATTGCTTCTTAAAAGAAAGCTAGAGAAGTGCGAGTTGCTTTATCTACTGTGGTAGGTTGTGAAGCACTTAATCATGCATTAGGAAGATCTTACGTACGTTAGAACATAACAATTCGATGATAGCAGATGTAAGAAATTGTTACTGCCAGTTTCAAGGTTTCTAAGACACCAAGTATGAAAGGATATTTGTAAGGAATGTGAATTGTCCAAATTGAATGATAAAATTTAAAATGTATTTGACTCGATATGCTAAGAATCGTTTGGAGGATTAAGATTGACTTTAGGATCGCTTTTTGGCAGATTGCTATTTCTATGAAAATTTTAATATTAACTACGAACTTAGTTTCTTTCCCTTTTACCTATTGATCATTGTAATCAATGCTGAGTCGATTGATTCGTCCGATATAGTGTCAGGTAGATATAATATTATCCTTTCGCTGAATTCAGCAATCAGTGTGTACGTACATGGTATAATATATCTTTAGTCAATTATTTTTGTGAACTTCACGTCGTGTCGAGGCTGATTAAATTCCATCGATTGTTTGCGTCGTTTTACAAACTTTGTTTATTAGTGACGATCTATAGTAAGTATTTTCTAGTCATTTCTCATAGATGAATACAGTGGGAAAATGCATCGTTTTGTCTTTCCTTAGTTTACTACAATTTACCACATTCAAAATGTTGAGAAATGACAAAAAAAAATGTAGACTGAAGATGTTCTGTAGTTCTGTTTGAAGTTCTGTAGACTTCATATATGTAGTTGATACTTTGTCATATAGATTGTCACTGTCGAGACGAAATCCTCATTTATCAATACCTAGGTTTCGTAGGCTTATTCTACATGTAATTCCAGATTTTCTGTCAAAACGCATGATAACTTCTGAATTACATCCTAGTTTCGATTGTGATCATATAATAAGCAATTAAAGTTACCAAATATGAACTTTAAGTCACTGTAAATATGAATGAGATTTCTGTTTCGTTTTTGCGACTTGTATTGTTATTAGAATGCTGTACGAGAATTTATATTTGGAGACGGACTTCAGAGAGTACGAGATGTTGATTCCTCGGGATGAAATGTACTTTGAACAAAAAATAATCTTCCTTTGTAATTATTATAATCTATAAACACTACGAAATTGTGATTCAAAGCAATTTAAAATATTACTGCTGATTAATTTGGTTGTTTTATTACTATATCCTTCCCATTAACTTGCTCAAACATTCATCATCATAGATACATCCTACTTAATATTATAAATGCGAATGTAAGTTTGTTTGTTACGGTTTCACGCAAAAACTACTCAACCGATCATCATGAAATTTTGAACACATGTTTTTGGAGGTATTAGTTAGAAGTATATAGGATACTTTTCATTAAAAAATATATAAATATATATTTTTTATGCCGTCACTCTGACGATATCTGCGCGGACGAAGTCGCGAGCAAAAGCTAGTCCTACATAAATCACGTATTTATCCCTTATGGGGTAGCCTTTAGCATTATTGTGGGAGTATAAGGTGGAAAGATTCACTATAAATTTTGACAAAAATAATAACATATTCGTGGCCATACAAGCCAAAATGGGGGCGTTAAGCGAATTCAAGAAATAATTATTAAGCTCGTACCTATTCCCAGAACAATTGTCTCCTATAAAAGACAAACTAGTGGTCTGTCACCCTAAAGTTCAAAATCTTTCACATCCGAGGGAAAGAGCAGTGGTTGGTCCGGTGCACCCTGGGCATCGGTTAATGATTTCCTGGCAGATTCTAAGGTATATCATTATCCGTTGGCTAAGAGCCGGACAGGAGAGGAGGGGTCTTTTGACCATGTTCTACCGTACAACGTTGCCGACATTTTTGTCACAAGATTGTTGAATAGGTACTGTATTTATTACTTTGACATTGGCGAAATCATCGCATCGATCGATGGGGCCATATTAAAAAAGAGGAAACTTTAGTGACATTTAACCTCATAAGAAATAGTGATAGAATAAGGAATAGTGATAAGGGAACGTTGCTGGCGTGAAACAGGATATAGTGACCAGGATAGAAAAAATTATGCTTAGTTGATTTGGTCACGTAGAGCGGATGGATGAAAGTAGATTAACTAAACAGATCTATATGGGGAGTGTGAATGGTAAAGTTGGGAGGGGAAGGCCTAGACGGACGTTTCGAGACCAAATAGGGGACGTTTTGGAAAAAGGCCAGGTCAGGAGTACCCGAAACCGACGAGCATGTATGAATGTGGATGAAAGAAGTATGTCAGGATCGTAGCAAGTGGAACAAAGTAGTCTCTGCCTACCCCTGTGGGAAAGAGGCCTGACGGTATGTATGTATGTAGGTATGTATGTAACCTCATAATAAAGTTGGATGAAAAGTAATACCTAGATCATTTTATTTGGCAAGATCGTACCTACTCAACTGCTTATTAAATAAAAGCAGTACATAATGAGTTTCCAAATTAAACACATCATCCTCATCTTTTTCAGCCTATATACGTCTCCAAGTCTACAGGTTTCCTTTACTTTTATGTTATTTATTACCTAGACGAAATAACAATTCCAGAAGTATTGAAACAATACCAACAAACAGGAACAATACAAAAGAACTGAAAATATTTAAGACAACAAAGGAAAAGAAAAATCAACGCATTTGGACCAAACGACGGTGGCACAATGATCTTTCGATTTCTTTTGAAGAGAATTGGCGCTTGAACTCGAGCTTGGTTTGAATATTGATTAGAATTCGTGTTGTCGATTGCTTTATTATACTTAATAGCATCTGATTACTTTGTAGATACTACGTCAAGATCCTATCCTACTAATATTATAAATGTGAAAGTTTGTGAGTATGGATGTTTGTTACTCTTTCACGCCAGAACGGCTGGACAGATCTGGATGAAATTTGGAACATAGACTATCGTCTGGAATAACACATAGGCTACTTTTTATCTCGGAAAATTGCGTAATTCCTGCGGGATAGCGATAAACGAATTTCTATGCAGACGAAGTTGCGGGCAACAGCTAGTAGCTCAATATTTTGACCAGTGCACAAAACTTACAATTACAATTTTATAATTGTAAAGTTTGTAATAATACAAGTCCGTGACCAAACATGCAAGTGACATATTCGTAGAGGAAAATTCTCCCAAGTTCTGTACAATTATACAAATTTGTAACTAAGACATACACACACACACACACATATATCACGTATTTATCCCTTACGGGGTAGACAGAGCCTGAGGTAACAAGACCTAAAGGCCACGTTTAGCATGATTGTAGGCGTATAGGTGGAAAGGGGAATCAAAATAGTGATGTGTTGCTAGCCGCATCGCCTATAACATGATTCCTGTAATTTTCGCCAATTCCCTCGGTGGGCTTTTACCATCTGCGCGGGAAGAGAAGCAACTGGTACATTCTATGTTCTACATGGTAATCATTTTTCAATATACACACGCCAGAAAAGATCACTGCAAAATTGATTAAGCAGCAGGTTTCTTGCTTGGAACGCTCTTGCTAGAATATTTATTTTTAAAGAAGCTATACCAATACTCACTTGGTGCAAATGTAAATTTTCTAATGCTTCACTATCACTACATAGTATAAAATAAAGTCGCTTTCACTGTCCCTGTGTCCTTATGTCCCTATGTATGCTTATATCTTCAAAACTACACAACGGATTTTGATGCGGTTTTTTTTTATGGATATAGTGATTCAAGAGGAAGGTTTATAAATGTATAATACATGCATAATATACCGTGCGAAGCCGGGGCGGGTCGCTAGTAATATATATAGCTTTGTAGCACGACATACACACTACAGAGCTCTGATCATCATCTTCAGCCTTCAGCTCTCACAATGAAAGGGCTTGGGCTATTAGTTCGAATTGGGAACTTCACACACCATTGAATAATTTCGAAAAACTTAGAGGTGCGAGCCCGGGATTTGAACCCACGACCACACGCTTGAGAGGCTACAGGTCAAACCACTAGGCTACCTCGGCTTTCTGGACAGCCCCAGCAACAGTGAAATTATACTTCGGGCAGCCTATTTACGTGATTTTTCGAAGCTTTCCTTATTTGCCAGAATAAATTTGAAACCATTTAAACCGTATGCCGTTGATGCAGAAGAAACCTTAGAACCTTTCAAAATTTTGATGAATAATTCAAATTTATGGGTTCGATATTCCGATTCGATAGGATAGGGAAGCCTGACATGATAACTTCATTTCCAATATCATTGGATTTCCAAGAAACGGTTGAGAGGTTGAGTGACGTCAAAAATACAGTTCCAAAAGTAATTCAACAGAACGATACAATAAGACGGTAAGCATTGACACAAACATGTCAAACATGTATACTCCACTTTTGTCGGCAACGTTGTACGGTAATGGTCAAAGACCCCCTCCCCCCCTGTCGGGCTCTTAGTCAACGGTCAATGATATCCCTCAGAAACTGCCAGGAAATCATTAGCCGAAGCCCAGGGTGCACCGGATCAAGCACTGCTCTTCCCCCCGGATGGATCCAAAAAGGAACCACAGCTCTTGACCACACGTGGAGGTAACCCGACTCGCACCCCTAAAAACCCATCGATGGAATAGGCGAAAATCATAGGAATCATGTTATAGGCGATGAGGCTAGTAACTGGTCACTATTTTGATTGCATTTTCCACCTATACGCCCACAATCTCGCTAAATGTGGCCTGTAGGTACGTCACCTTAGGGTCTGTCTACTCTGTAAGGGATAAAGACGTGATTTGAGTATGTATGGGTAAGAGTCATAATATTTAGTAGCTTTGTAACTTAACAATGTTACTACACACGTATTTATTAGCTACCACTGTTCTAAGCGTCGTAAATTATGAAACTGCTACTACTTATGGTTAGCTTGTAATTTTTGGTGAGTAGTCTCTGCTTATTCGACTAAATCACTACCGCAGTCTAGTCTTAAGATACTTTTAACACATTTACAGACTTCCCTGACCTGGCAGGGGTCCAAATAGTTAAACAACTGCACAGTTGGCTTGGACCCCCCAAGCTTCTGCCAGCTGGCCCCCAATCAAAGATTTATTGGGTCTTCATTTGGAGATTAGAATCAATTGTGGTAATCCTTTGAAGTAAAATGACATCACTGAAGGATTTAACGGGGCCATAAAATTACGAATATCTATTTCATTTTTGGCTGCCTTTTTTATGGTGTGGAAAATGCGTCTGATTCTTTCGCCCAGGGGTGCCGGTATGTGGGGCTCTCCTGCAATGGCAGGCATACCCACTACACGCCACACGAATCCCCTATTCGATTGTATGTGGGATGTTACGGGAGCACTTGGTGTCACCCCGTTTTGTGAGTAGCGGAGTAGCAAAAATATTTTTTGTTCGTTGAAATGGACCTTCGCAAAGGAACGCCTGATTCAATAAAATAGTTCTAAGGGGCATCACATCTATGTAAGTATTTGGTTTTAATTTTAACTTTATTATTATTATGAGTCTATTGTGTTGCTGATCCAAGGTCTCCCAAACGCTTCCACTGCTCCCGGTATGCTGCGGTAAGTCCAGTCCTTCAAGAAGGCGTCCAACTTGTCCTGCCATCGCCGTCGATCTGCCGGTCTACTTTGAGATAGCGGGACTCCACTTGGTTGTCGTGGCCCATACAGCAAACATGACCAGCCCATGACATTTCAGCTTTGCTGCCTTTTGACCAACGTCTATAAGGGTTCTGAGGCCCAATTTTTGAAAGCACATTATGTGAAAATACCGCTCGAAAGTGGCGAAAAACTGTGCTGAATTTTGAGTACGAGTAGCATAGAAGGCACTTACGGCTCTCATTAATCTTGTGAACTTGTCAATTTTTTTTTTTTTTTTTATATGTATAGGAAGGCAAACGAGCAAGTGGTAGTTTTGAGGATATTTACAGATTTACACCACTTTCGAGTGATGTGCTTTCAAAAATCGGGTCCCTGTTTGTTCCTTTTGAGGCCCGGAATTCTGAAAACCCTCCCACGTCGCTAGTCGTGCTTGCCCGTTTCTCCCGAAATTGATACCTGGTTTACAGGGAAAATCGCGAATGGCGCACCCGTATAATCCTATTAAAATGGATAAATACAGACCGAATCAATTATTTACAACTCCTTACATTGCTACTGATTCAATTTAACCCGAAAAACTGGGTAAAGTAAGCTTAGGATTGATGGGTGTTTGTTGAAAGTATGATTTATTATTCATTCGTTTGGTGGGCATTGAAAAGTTTCATTTAGAGTAGGTATTATGCGTAATGGGACGCATTAAAACACGAGTGGGGTTTCATGAAACGAAGCGAAGGTGAGTTTCATAAAGATTGCACGAGTTTAATGCCTAATTGTGTACAGACCCATACATAACTTTATCTACATTGAATTCATATCACAAGTTTTCTACTATAAACGTTTTTACATAAAAATTACTTCGTAATTATAAAATATTTTTTTCTTAAATTCTAAGACAATAGCCATCGAAATTTTGTTTTTTAAAATGTTCGAAGTTGGAGTGGAAATTAGAGTATCGATATTGATACCCTAAGTAAACATAATTTCCACCTGTCTACCCCGTAAGGAGAAAGACGTGATTTATATAAATATAATGTTGGTTTCTTATTGACAATGAATTAAACAAAGTGTTGCTCTGTAAACAAAGATTTATTTTCGTGAGTTATATTCTATGAGAAACTTACACACTATTACGCTCTTAACTTTAGTAAAACTCACCTGTAAACAAAAAAACGACATTTAACGTTTATTATTCACAGTGTCAGTTTCTTGATTAATCTTCTTTTAATAATCTAAGCAACTTAAATAAGGTTTAGTCTTAACCGCCATATTATCATCTTTTTCAATATATTTTTATAACCTCTAAAAGTATTGACAGCACTGCTTTATCGACAGTACGCAAGGTTCACACACCACGCTGCTTTACTGACAGAGCGAGTCGCGGCCAAATTCAAACTAAAGAAATGTACTATCTATTTCTTTACATAAATATTACCTTACTCAAGTATTCTAATTACGAAAGCCATAAATTTATGTAATTAACTAATCATGAAGATTAAATTATCACTGAAATTAATCCGGTTTCATTAACGAATAACAATAATAATTAAAAAATAATTACCTTTCTTAATGCTCGTTAAAATAAATGGAATAACCAGGTTTAGTTTTTTTTATATGAATAGGAAGGCAAACGAGCAACTGGGTCACCTGATGGTAAGTGATCACCACTGCCCATAGACACCCGCAACCCCGGAGGGATCGCAGATGCGTTGCCTACCTAGAGGACTAAGATGAAATGCCTCTTGTGCCCGTAATTTCCCCGGCTGTCTTACTCTCCACACCGGAACACAGCAGTGCAAGCACTGCCACTTAGCGGCAGGATTAGCGAGTAAGATGGAGGTAGCGATCCGGACGGACCTTGCACAAGGCCCTACCACCCGCAACTTATAACAAGCAAACCAAGTTATAACTAGACATCAGATTCTGTCGCTCTCGCGCTCTTTCTCTTGAATGATCCTATCTATTAAAAAAACTGCATCAAAATCAGTTGCGTAGTTTTGAAGATCTAAGCATAATGTGGACAGACAATGGAAAGCGACTTTGTTTTATACTATGTAGTAGTATACATACCGCCTCTTTCCCACCGGGGTAGGCAGAGCCTACTTTGTTCCACTAGCTACAATCCTGACATACCTCTTTGGTTGCTTCTCTTCCCGCTCAGATGGTAAAAGCCCATCGAAGGAATGGGCCATAGTCTTAGGAATCATGTAGGCGATGCGACCAGCAACCCACCTATACGCCCTAAATCGTGCTAAACGTGGCCTTTAGGTTTTGTTACCTTAAGCTCTGTCTACCCCGTAAGTAAGGGATAAAGACGTGATATAAGTCATAAGTCATTTGTTCGTATATGTGTGTATGTAATAATTTACGAACTTTCTGACGCAGTAAACAATCAAACCGTCTAAAATACAAATCAGCCTTAGCATTTAATCAAATTGCTTGCTCAATAAAATATGAGGGGGCTATTAAAATTTTACGTGCCGCCTAAGGACTATAACTCCCAATCTATTATCGACGCCTTTACGGCCCTTTGTCGAACGATTTAACTACAATCGGGCGATAAAATATCGATTGGTAATTTGTTTGAAAGATGGCCGATTAAATGCTAAGAATACTAAGGTCTCGGTCGATCTCAACCGCCACCCGCGGGCAGAAGTTCTCGCTTGTGTGCAACGCCACAAACGCCGCGGGCGAGGGCGAGGACGACCGCTCCCCAACATTCAAGAACACAGCATATTCAGGGTGCTAGAAAATTAGATGCGGATAGACTGTTTTATTGAATCAGGCGTTACTTTGCGGAGGTCCATTTTAATTAACAAAAAAAATATCTTGCTACTCCGCTACTCACGTGCAAGATAACCAAGCCTATAGCGTAGAGGGATCGAAACGCGTCAGTGTTTGTGTGGTGTAAGAGATAATTAAGTTTGTGGGATTTATGTGTGTTTTATTGGCAGTAGTGGGATTGCATGAAAAACATAATATTTTTCACACATGCTTTGTTATCTTGCACGTGAGTAGCGGAGTAGCAAGGTAGGTAATTTTTTTGTTCAGCGGATATAGACCGACCGCTTAAATGAGTCCTCACCCGCGCGGTGCAGGGGCGCGGGGTGGGACGACAAAGGGGGCCGAGAGAGGTGCGGGCGGGTGTGCTCCCTTTGTCTTTGTGTTTCTCCTTGTTTTATGTCTACTTGTATCGAATGTGTGTAAATAAATGTTTCTCTCTCTCTCTCTCTCTCTCTCTCTTTCTTTGTCGTCCCACTCCGCGTCCCTGCACCGCGCGAGCGACGACTCCTTTAAGCGGTCGGTCTATAACTTGAGTACCGATTATTTGCCTTGTTGTTAATTAGTTTAAAGCATAATTAATTAATTGCTGTGTCTAATGCAAGGATGATTATCTTTGGACGGTAATGGTAATTATTATTTTTGTATGAAAGAAAAAATACCACACAATACTTAAAACAGGTATGTTTTACTTCCATGCTGGTCTGGGACAAAGAAAAAACATAGAATGTACCAGTTGCTTCTCTTCCCGCGCAGATGGTAGAAGCCCATCGAGGGAATGGGCGAAAATCTTAAGAATCATGTTATAGGCGATGTGGCTAGCAACCCATCACTATTTTGATTCCCTTTCATCATTTCATATGCCCACAATCATGCTAAATGTGGCCTTAAGGTCTTGTTACCTCAGGCTCTGTCTACCCAGTAAGGGATAAAGACGTGATTTATGTATGTATTTATTTTAATTGATTCTTAGGTTACTAGTTAGGTATATACCCTGAAAATATCCGCACCACAGTTTACTGCAATACCTAAGATCGATGTCTATATTATTGCTCTTCAATATTACATAAGCTATCTTTTCTTTTAATTTTAACTCCTCAAATCTTTTTCTGTTAAGTATATGGACTTCTTCTAATATTATATTTTTTTCGCTATTACATTCTCATGTGTGTGTTTTGTCTTCAAACTGTAGGACTGTGGTGTGGTTGAATTAAAAAATAAACATATATTATGTAATTATTTATTAGTTCATTATCAAATTAGTTACTTTACAAGAATGAATACATTGACTAACGAAATCCTCAGTTTTATTTTAAAACTCAATTTTAAGTGATGAAGCGCTAAAGTTAATAAGTTTGTATAATTTACATTGTAAAAATATAAATAGGAGAACTGTATTTTTCTTAACCCACAAATGTATACAAAGAAGTGTATAATAATATAAAAATAATACTTTAATGAGGAAATCTACTAGGTAGAACATTTAAACATTAAAAATTAGGTGTAAAAATAATATCAAAAAAAAACTGTCTAATCACAAATTTTATAAAGCTGATCAAAGAATTCCCATTTGGTCGTCACTGTATATACATGGTATTTTGAAATAAATACATTAAAAACAATTAATTCACGTTTTAAAACGAATATTACCGGAAATAATCTTATTGTAAAAGTAAATCAGGAAATCAAATTGATAAAAAATTTAAACGTTCAATTCTACAGTCACTTAAAAACAGTTGGTAACTTTTTTTTGTTCCACTGTAAAATTTACTTTTTCAATTATTACGATGCTAAAATAATTAAAATCTAAATATATAAAAGTACATACGTACAAAATATCATACAAATTAGTCACTAGGTCGGCAGTGAATTTTTCGATAAAACTTTTGACAAAAATAACCGAAAAAAAATAAAAATTTGTATCATCCTATTTAAAATTCCTCATCATCCTTCAACATTCGCTTCGCAGCATTAAAAAAAGTACACAACTGCATCTTTGCTCGATTCACCGGCTTCCTTCGGTTTACTTGTCTGTTGCTTTAGTGTCTGCATTTCTATTTCCGCGCATGTAGGCATAGACAGTTTCTGTTCTGCCATACCATGTGACGTGCGAAAAGTTTCTGCTCCCGAATGATTCCCCACTGTGTCCGTATCAATAGTGTAATATGACCACTGGGGCTTCGCGTAGGCTGGTTCTTTTGGGTATTTTATAAGCGAGGGTAGCACGGGTGGAGGGATTCCGTTTGAACGTGGGGGCTGCCGGCGGCGGTTTCTTTCCACAAACCGTTGTTCGTTCAGCTCTGTCATTATATAGTGTTCTGCTGGTGGCTGGCGCAAGAACTTCTCGTTCGCGTCTAGCCAACGATTCACCTGGAAAAATATAAATTAATAAATAAATATCTTGGGACAAATTACGTCAATTGACCCAGCCCCAAACTAAGCAATATATGGTTTGTTAAGGAGTGTATGTGTCAAAGATTGTTTGTTTTGCTGAACAGTTGCGTCCGTGAGCTCTTAGAGTGCAATTCGGCTGTTTGTCTCGCTCGGCTAATCCAAGTAAAACCCATATGAGTGGGTGAAACAGCAAGTAAAAAGTAGACTAAAAGATCGTGTACAGCACGGCAATTTAAATGCCATAAAACATCATTGAGCAAAATGCAAGGTGACACAATATTAATTTGGAATATCAACATGTTCTATTAGATCAAGTTTTTACTTAATTAATCAAACACATTAACACCAATCCTTTATAATGTTAGCAATTTAAAGAGCGGCAAGTGACATACATACATACAAACATAAACAAATCACGTCTTTATCCCTTACGGGGTAGACATAGCCCAAGGTAACAAGACTCAAAGATCACGTTTAGTATGATTGTGGACGTATAGATGGAAAGGGGAATCAAAATAGTGATGGGTTGCTAGCCGTATCGCCTTTAACATGGTCCCTAAGATTTAGGCCACGATGGGATTTTATTCTGCGCAGGAAGAGAAGCAACTGGTACATTCTATGTTGTTTTCTTTGCCAGACCAGCATGGAAGGAACAACACAGTAAGCGGCAAGTGACAATAAAAAGAAGTTTCTAATGCACCTTTTGTGGTAATGTTTTGATAAGGTGCAAAAAAGCAACAAACAGAGAGCTTGCGTTGGTATTTCAATTATAGCAAAGGGATTAGACGGTCCAGTATCGTGATACTGGTATGTCAATCGATCGTGGATTTCAATATAAACGGATTCGTTGCAATACCCATGGATCACACGAAACGATAGACCGTCGATAGACATTGAGGAGCATGATGACAATACATACATAAATCACGTCTTTATCCCTTACGGGGTAGACAAAGCCTAAGGTAACAATACCTAAAGGCCACGTTTAGCATGATTGTTTGCGTATTGGAAAGGGGAATCAAATTAGAGATGGGTTGCATCGCCTATAACATGATTCCTAAGATTGACACAATCTCAATTAGATGAATTTTATACAATCGCGAATGTTTTTTAACAACAAATAATTGCTAAAGGCGTAGATTTTGTTAGCAAAGCGAATACTTACAGTTCGGAAGCTGGCGGTAAGTTCATCCACGTCTATTCTGACCTGTCTCTCTTCATTGGGCCTTGACATTTTGAGTGTGTACGTATAGCACAGGGAACTAGAAACGAATGATAGAATATCTGATTTCACCCGCTTTTTATTTCACATTTTAATTGTCGCTTATTTGTTGTTTAGTACATGACGGATAAAACATCGATTAGTGCTCGAATTGCGTAATTTATAATGAGGTAATTTTAATTTGTTAATGTTGTAGCTAATTTAAAAGTAGCTGCAATGTAATGATGTTTGCGCTTTGTGCGAACTGTAAAGCGGGTTGATTTTATTTGCCAGGGCGACTTTAAGAGGTAGGTTAATGGCTTCTCCTATTAAGAAACGTCATCGCTCTTTCCGCTAAACATATCGAATATCTACCTACAAACGTGCAAAATCCTTTCCCATCGTATTATCTCGGAAATGTTCGTATTTGTGCAGTGTTTGAGCGTTTTCCAAAAAAAAGTCCGCATGTACATTTTTTTTCAGAATTTATACATTTTGGGTTTTTCTTACTCAGAATCGTTTAGCCTATCGATTTTTATACAAGAAAAAATGTGTCCCAGATTTTACTATGGATTTTTTCTTGTTCGTCACGTTCCATACATAAATCATGGAAAAAAACAGATAAAAAAAAGCAGTTTTTACATATTAAAATTATGAAATTTTAGAAGACTTTTGTTACTTAAGTGCAGATTCATTTATCTTAGATAAATACATTGATTTTTCATATCGGATTCGTAAATTAAACGTACCCACAATTTAAAATATGCTCAATTTTTATTAAACATATCATTAACAGTTTCATTGTATTTTAACGATAAAACAATCAACTTTCATTACACATATTGGCAATACAAAAACGATGACTTAGTTTCAAATTAACTACGCGACTGTTCTATCTCTTTCTACCCTTACCGTGCACCGTGTGACGGAAAGAAATGGCGAATACGACAGTGATTCAGAGCGTTGCACAATAAGCCCTACGTTTTATTCCAAATTCGTTAATCAAAGTTCGCGTCGCGCCGGTCTGCTCACACTAATAAGAGTCTGAGAGGGACGGCAGAACTCGAAATTCAAATGTAAGAGTTGACAACAAGTATATTAGAACACGAAATCAGTTCTGGCTCAGTCTACCTCGGACAGCCGTCGGCGCAATAGCACTGGAAGTCGGAAAAATAAAATAAAATATGCTCACCAAAAGGACTACCACGTTATCGAAAGGTAACGTGTCCAAGAGCAGGTGAGTCATCGTTAAATTTGTATTCTACTTTGTGGAGAAAAGCTAGAATAGACATCTTTCGCCAGTCAGATGTTGCCTGCGGACCGAAGTCCGAAGGAAGAGGGTAGGAAGTTGTATTTAAGCAGTCGCATTGAAAAACTTCGTTGGCGCGATGTAGAACATTGTGGCGTCACTGGCACAAGCTACGTGGCAATTAATTTAGGTAGTCTATGACTAATGCGCTGAAAGGCGCTTAGAATAGAATAGCACCCAGTTTTATGGGGCAGAGCAGTCTCCTTCCGTGGGTGTAGTAAAAGATAACAGAGGGAGCTCACATGAGAGCGAGCTCTGTTGTCAACTAGGAACTCCAGACTTCAGGGTTGGGTTTTGGAAGGCAAAGGGATACCATACTATTGTCCCAAGAGAATCATCACTGAAGGTTCAGATTTTTAAGACTACCACAAACACTGCCGTGGCGACTAAAGAATAAAGATAACCTTGGAATGAACTGCTCGAAAGTCGAGACCCGTCGTCAGACTTCTTTTGTTTGTATATTGTCAAATTTATACAATGTTATTTTATTTCAGGAAACTAACGTCAGAGCAGTGTCCGGGAGGGGACGTTCTGGACTTTGATTTGGACTCTTCCGTGCTTCGGTTCGAACATATAATATATAATTTTATGGAAGGGTATGTAAACACAGCTCATTCATTTTTTTAAGAATGTTTTCCAGTTATACACAGAGTCAAAAAAATGTATTTTGCCCACATATGACTCAATCCGTTTTCAATGACCAAGATCACGCCACGTAAGCGAAGATGTGGTCTATATGAGAGTTGCTCCAATCCCTTCACCATGGCCGACGATTTGACATATATCTCAAAGGTTTTCTATCAAATATACTAGGTCCTGTTATGGTTAGTTTTTGCTAAAATAACCATCATCATCATATCAACTATAGGACGTCCACTGTTGGACATAGACCTCTCCATAGAACTCCAGTTGCCTCGGTTGAAAGAAATCTAAAAAAACCCCGACTTTTACCAGGTCATTCGTCCACCTTGGTGGTGGACGTCCTGCGTTGCGCTTATTTTTAAAATCATCATCATGATCACGTCAGCTATTGGATGTCTACTGTTGGACATTGGCCTCCCCAATAGACCTCCAGTGGCCTCTGTTGTAAGCGGCTTGCATCCACCGTGAACCTGCGACTTTAACCAGCTCATCCGTCCTCGTTGGACGTCCTACGTTGCGCTTACTTTTAAAATAACTTAGCGCAACTCTGCTAAGATGGAGCGCGCTTGCTGATCGAATCTGCATTCACCCAAGATTAGAAGATTGATTTAAAGTTAAGTTAGTAGTAAATATTGATTCAAAATTTACAAATAATGCTATTTGTTTCAGGTTTACAAATTTGGAATGCGTTTCTTCAGACGCAACGTTAGGATGCGTGTCTGCAATTTCAGTGAGTATTCCCTTCATTTAAAACTAGTTTATTTTGGTTATAAAATCTACACACACAGACACATGCACAAATCACGGCTTTATCCCACACGGAGCAGACAGAGCTTGAGGGGTATAGGCGTATAGGTGGAAAAAGGAATCAAAATAGTGATGTGCTATCCGCATCGCCTATAACATGATTCCTAGACTACAGGCCCACATACAAAAAATGTGGGTCATATGAACCACCAGGTGACGTATATAGGACGATATAAGAGCATAAAATAATAAGATTCAGCACTATGCCGTCACTTGTAAGCTGTCCAACTGGGTGCTGGTGAGAATTCAAAAGTGCAACCCTCGATTTTTTCCCCTTGTCGCATGATTTTTGTACGGCGTTGCGGAATAATGAATTAGAAGCTGTATTGAAACAGTATGAAACTGATGCCGTACAAAATGGTGCGCCACAAAGTCGGTAATTTTTTTTGATTTTCTGACCATTTCCAGGGTAAATTTGGTCATTTGATTCTGTACGGCATCAGTTTCATACTGTTTCAATACAGCTTCTAATCCATTATTCCGCAACGCCGTACAAAAATCATGCGACAAGGGGAAAAAATCGAGGGTTGCACTTTTGAATTCTCACCAGCACCCAGTTGGACAGCTTACAAGTGACGGCATAGTGCTGAATCTTATTATTTTATGCTCTTATATCGTCCTATATACGTCACCTGGTGGTTCATATGACCCACATTTTTTGTACGTGGGCCTGTAGTCTATCCTAAGAATGTCGCCTTTACCATCTGCGCGGGAAGAGAAGCAACTGGTATATTCTATGTTTTTTCCTTACTCCCAGACCAGAATGAAAGTAATCCACATCACATTATAAAATCTACAGTCTAATAAATAGCACCTGGATGACCGAGCTTTGCTCGGTATTTTTTTTTTGGTACAGTTTTCTAAAAATGAAACCTGTGTAGATCGGTTTTATCGCCCCCGAAACCTCAAGCATACCAAATTTCATGAAAATCGGTGAAGCCGTTTCCGATATTAAGATTATACAAGAATTGCTTGTTTAAAGATATTAGATGATTTGTATTCTACTAGCTGTTTCCCGCTATTTTGTCTGCATATAATTCGTTTATTCTGTCTGGGAGCCGATGTAATTTTATCTAGATATGTTCAACCATTCTGGCGTGAATGAGTAAAAAACTTTCATACAAACATTCGCATTTGCAATATTAGTTTATGTTCTACTTTTATTTCAGACCGAAAACCAGTTCGAAAACAATAGCGCTTTTCCAGCGTTGGTTCTAGAATCTTCTGAGGCACCAGTAAGCATTTTCTTTTTTTCTTTTTACAGACTGTTTATTTCACGATTATAATTCTTTATAAATACGTTTTCCCAGCACGGCTAGTACAACAGGTCTCTAGAGATAGAAACACTACCCGTCTTTTTCTAAATCGAACTGTAAGAAAAATACGGGTAGTCTAACCGCTGGATATGATCTGGCTCGATCGATTTGACGTCCCTAATAACAGCTATGTAGATTTTGACGAAACTGTTAGAGCTGTTTTCGAGACCCCTGTAATAAATGTAAAAGAATTACTCATTTAAAGACATTAATAGATTAATTAATTTTGGTGCGGTCACCGCCCTTCATCAGCACGTTATTCGGGTACATCTTGCATGTCTTCAGAGAGAAGATTAAGTTGTCCCAGTGGTCCGCTCAACTGGTTCCTTTCGCTGGCTGTGGAAGTTCCTGGCGCGCTCCTACGGGATCTTTCTTTTTCACATGACTATTCTTTTACATACATACATACATAAATCACGTCTTTATCCCTTACGGGGTAGACAGAGCCTAAGGTGGCAAGACCTAAAGACCACTCTTTTGATTGACTATTCTTTTGGTTGCCATTATTCTTGTTCCTATTCTTGTATGTATTTTTATAATTGACTTGTAACTTTTGAAACACTTAATAAGTATTTTCTATGTTTACATACATACACATACATACACAGATCACGTCGTTATCCCTTACGGGGTAGACAGAGCGGTAACAGGTACCTACAGGCCACATTTAGCAAGATTGTTGGCGTATAGGTGGAAAGTGGAATCAAAATAGTGATGGGTTACTAGCCTCATCGCCTATAACATGATTCCTATGATTTTGCCCATTCCCTCGATGGGCTTTTACCATGTGCGCGGGTAGACAAGCAACTGGTACATTCTATGTTTTTCCTTTGCTCCCAGACCAGAGCTTTGGTTCTGTTTTAATCAGATCCTTATATTGTAGCTTCTTTTGTTAGTGCGATAATGGACCATATTCTAAAGCGGCCGCTAAATTCCTAATTTTATTTAGGCGTCGCTAAATCCCTTTGCTATTCTCTGAGCGGCTGTCATAGTGAAATGACAACGCCAATTTGAATCTGACTTTTCTTATTTTAGGCGGTCTATTCAATTTAGCTTTAGCTGCTTGAGCGCTATTCTTTGCTTGTCCTTTTTAAGCAAAAAGAGACAGACTAGAGCAGACTTTTTATTGCGTATCCATTTTTTTTGTAAATCGTAAAAAACATTTAAAACTTGTTTTTTTTCCAGATCGAGCCTGAAGTACGCACGGAACATTTTATTTTTATTACAATTTTATGTTTTTTTCAACATTACATTGTACCGATTTTTAATTTTTTTTTGGATTTTTGGAAATAAAAAACAATGAATAATACATAAGTTTTTTTTTTACTAAAGTATTAAAGTTTTTGAAGTGATTTTTCATCTCTGGTGAGCAGTGGATGTTCCACGGGTGTTTGCAATAATTGTCTTGCAGACACAGCATTCAAACAAACTGCGCTTAGCGGCAAACATTATTTAAAAAAGTCACTTAATATTTGGCACAGATAGGAAAGTTAGAAGGCACGCATACACAACGAGGATCTGGGTTCTATTCCCGGCCATAGTTTTACTTTTCAGATTTTTCTATTTTAAATTTTGACTTTTGGACATTCAAATCCTGTTTTGCTTTTTTGTAATCATAATTTTCGTTAAAATCGGTTATGAACTATAATAATATTCAAATGCTCTACAGCATCCTTTAGTCGGTCTCGCAGTCCTACATATGAGGAGCTCTGATGGAAAGACTGAGGTAAGGAACTTGGGAGGGGGGAGGTACATTTTACTGCCGAACTCTCATTCAGATAATTATCATATTACATGCATACGTGTATAAACCACGTCTTTATCCCGTGCGGAGTAGACAAAACCCAAAGACACGTCTAGCATGATCATGCGCGTACAGGTGGACAGAGGAATCAAAATAGTGATGGGTTGCTAGCCGCATCGCTTGTAACATAAATCCAGTTTTAGATTAAATAGCAACAACAGACCACGTAGATTGTGTAAATTTAATTATGACTTCCAATTGCCAGAATCTAACAATTATGTGAATTTCAAAAGGAGTCTGGAATATAATGGTATTAAAATTTATAATAATTTAAATGAGGACATAAAACAATGTAATAGTATTAATGAATTTTCTAGAAAATTAAAGGCCTACTTGATTAATAGACCATTTTATACTTTGACTGAATATTTTGATAAATTATATGAATAGGATTATTATGCAGAAATATTTATGGGTTGGATTATTTAAAATTTAAAATTGTATTAATAGTTAATAATTTGATTAAATAAGTTCGTGTGAAATTTTTCATATTGCAAATTAGTTTTAGATTTTGCATGCCAAATTGTGGCAGAGCATACAATGATCTGTAACACATGTATGTATGTTCTTGCGAATTAAATAATTTCATTTCATTTCATTTCATGATTTTTAAGATTTTCACACATTCCGTCGATGGGCTTTTACAACTTGTACCTACTGTTGGTAAGCGCATGAAAATCTGTTAATTCGTTTCTGAGTTTATCGTAAACTAGCTTCTGCCCGCGACTTCATCTGCGTAGAATTATACATAAAAACCTTCCTCTTGAATCACTATCTATTAAAATAAAACCGCATCAAAATCCGTTGTGTAGTTTTGAAGATATAAGCATACATAGGGACATAGGGACAGAGAAAGCGACTTTATTTTATAGTATGTAGTGATAGTGATAGTGATAAGCAGACGCGGCAAAGTACTTTTATAAGGATGTTTTTTTTAATGATGCGGCAGCGAACACATTTGGCGATCTCAATCTCAAAATCTACGTAAAAGTAAGTAACCCATTTTTGAATTTTGAAATATAATATCTCTGAATAATGTCCGAAATGTTTCGTAACCCACCAACCAGTTTGCTTAGTGTAGGTTTTACATACATACCTACATACACAAATCACGTCTACAGGCCACATTTAGCAAGATTGTGGGCGTATAGGTGGAAAATGGAATCCAAATGTAGGTTTTCGGTCACAAAATACGTCTCGAACGCGTTTGCGTTAAAATGTCAAATACTATGATAATAGTTTGTTGCCGTTTAGATCCGCAAGTGGCGCTGTCAGTTTTTCAATAGTAATTGAGACGTATACGTGAACGTGTTCGAGACATTTTTATACGCGAAAACTTACACTAGAGGCTCAGCACTCTTATGGTGTGGCTACATTACGGATAAAGATTCGTGTCGCTTGTCGCTCGCTATAGAACGTTCATGATACAACGAACACGAACTATATGACCGCATAAATCGCACTAAAATGACACGCCGACGATTTCAATGTAATGGCTGGTTCACACGTATTATGTTATCAAGTAGTTAACTAAATTGACGACTTAATTTTAAGTAAGCGTCTACACGTTCGCATGAGCTAAGTATGTATGATTAATTATTACTAATTACTAGATTAATTGTTTACAGGTTTTAAATCGCTTAAATTTAATTTTAAATTTAGCTAATTACTTGATAACTTAATAGGTGTGAACCAGCCAATACACTTAACTAATTTTTTACTAAGTCGTACCTTTCCAAACGTGTCAATGACAATTCACGCCCACTTATTTAACCGAAAAATAGTCAAAATTCTAATTTAATTGTTTACACGTTTTAAGTTGCTTAAATTTGTAAAGGTAAAATTTAGTGAACCAGCCTTAAATTCTTTGACATTTGATTTCAAGGTGATGTAATTTTATATTGAATAGTCGAATAAATATAAATACAACATTAAAAAATGCCTCGGGCGAACTAAATCGGTCAAATGAGTAATAAAATTGCATTAAAATGAAGTTTTGAAGTGTAGCCACTTGCACAATCTTTGTCGCGACAAAATCCCTTTAGAACCGGCGGGAGCCCGAACACTATTCGAGTTCGCCTGAATGATTCGCGTTACAGCGAACCGCGTGGCTATATTGTGCCGAACAATAGCAGTATTTATCTCTAGTTTTTAGTTGTATGATACCAAATAGATTTATACCAAGTAAAATGGAATGTCAATTTGTGCTACACCCTCAATGACTAGTTAGTTCTTCTTCTTCTTATTTGTGGCGTACCTATCAAGTCGTTATAGCGACGACAACTTCTAATAAGGTAATGGTCAGAGACCCCCCTCCCCTTCTGTCGGGCTCTTAACCAACAGTCAATGATATTCCTCAGAAACTGCCAGGAAACAATAGCCGATGCCCAGGGTGCACCGGATCAAGCACTGCTCTCCCCCCCGTTCGGATCCAAAAACGAACCGCAGCTCTTGACCACACGTGGAAGTAACCCGACTCGCAGCCCCAATGACTAGTTATTCTTGTTCTTTTTACGTCTATATTTACGCAATGTAGTGTTGAACCTGTAACAACGATCTGATTCTGATTCTATACATGTCGGGGCAGGTCGAATATTTTGCCGAATTCCGATAATGTAGCTGTGCCATTGCCAATTTTATCACAAAAAGATTGCTTTTAAAGTATCCTTCGGGGTGCGAGTTGGGTTACCTCCGCGTGTGGTCAAGAACTGCGGTTCGTTTTTGGATCCGTCCTTGGTTCGGTGCACCCTGGGCTAAAAGCACAACAGTAAAAGCGAACGACACCTAGTCTTACATATGGATACCAAATTTCAAGGCAAATCCAACTAAAAGTGGGTCAAAGTTGACTAGCAAACTACACAGTTACTTAGTTACCTAGTTTTATTCTAAGGTGGTGGGTTGGAACTAAAATAAAAGAAATTTCTTGTGATTGTCTTTTGATTTTGACCGTATTCTACCGTGCAACGTTGCCGACAATTTGTCACAAGACTTTTGAATATATTTTTCTACTTTGACATTGACGAAATCATCGCATCAATCGATGCGGCCATGTTAAAAAAACGTGCCCTTCCATTATATTTTTTATGGGGGTAGTTTCATTTTGTATTTAATTGTAGCCGGTTTCTTTTGATGGACTGATCTTCCAATCTCATTCGGCACGTAGACATGATTCCTAACTGTTCTCAAAACGCTGTGTACTAATTAGTTTGTAATTAAATCTTAATTCGCATAATGTGAACGCGTGATCATGTGGTACAAATTGATAATGTTAACTGTAATTCTCGTATTTTGTAATTCCTACGGAGAAAGTAAGTGTTGTTTTATTTTAACAGACTTTTTTTTTTAATTTATTTAGGCAACAACCAGTCACATAGTTGAACATAGTAACTATTGATACATATTAAGGCGTAGACCTGGAGTGCCATAAAAATAATAGTAGGTAGATGGCATTGCACTTGAAAGAAAAAGAAAAGAAAGAAAGAGTTCTAGAAAGAGTTTATTTTTTTATTAAATAATGTTTTTTTATCTACCGTAAAACTATAATAAAATTATGGCCCAAATCTGACTCTCTTGGGTGTGACTTTTAATACATACACAAATCACGTCTTTATCCTATACGGGGTAGACAGAGCCTAAGGTGACAAGACCTACAGGCCACGTTTAGCAAGATTATGGGCGTATAGATGTAAAAAGGAATTAAAATTGTAATGGGTTGCTAGCCGCATCGCCTATAACATGATTCCTAAGACTTTCGCTTTTATTACAATGGGTTATATTTTTGAGGTTACGTTTAAATTCTGTTTGTGTTAGTCACTACATACAATAAAAGAAAGTCTTTTTCTGTCTGTCTGTATGTATGTTTAGATCTTTAAAACTACGCAACGGATTTTGATGCGGTTTTTTTTTAATAGATAGTGATTTAAAAGGGAGGTTTATTTGTATAATTCCACGGGCAGAAGCTAGTATTTAATATAATGCGAAAGTACCTGTCTCTGTCTGTCAGTTTGCTTCCACAACAATTTTAATGAACATACCTAACGGTATTATACATAACGGTATATTAACTGTAGACAAGTTTCATTATATTAATTAATCGATTGAAGTGTCGTGCGATATTTAATTATTTTGTTCTGAATCATCAACATTTATTTTGTTACGTAGGTAATTACCTACTAAATAACACTTAGGTACCTAATTTAGTTAAGTTTATTATTTCATAACCTTGACATACTTACAATTAACGAGCAAAGTCATTAGACTTGATGACACAAGTATAACATTTCGAAACTGCCATTTTTAAAATTGGATATAATAATAACGGTTCTTTATTTGAAGGCACGTGGTAAATTCTCATGTTTTGATTTTGTTTTATATTCTTCTTCCTGCCATCTTTTACTAGCTAAAAACCTTTTCTTCGGGTGGCAGACCCGGCAAAACACACGCCAACGCTACCAATATCGGATCGCTTGCCAAGGGTTTTGAATTTTGAGGTTAATCACCTCAAGGTTCATTGCTATCAAAAGAGACTTTTAATAAAAGTAAGTTCTTCTATTCCAGGTTCTTCGTTGGTTGGAGGATAATTTAGATCAACATAAGCCCGCCTCTACCCCCAGCCTCACCAAATCCGCATCAGGCACTTGCTAAGATCAGGATATTCATCGATTTAGAAGAACTCTTGGTCTATTAGACTGAGAAAGAGAAGCGGAAGATAAGAGATGGAATGTTGGCGATTCTATGCATTTGGGAGACCATCGGGGGTGGCCAAAAGTTTACTTGGATGGGGCTGGTGACGTCAACGTCATAGTAATAGAGAAAATGAGATGCTGTTGAGAAAATATGAATAATTATGTTTAGCCACTGGTTAAACTTCAAGAATCGTCGGGTACCAGGCTACGTTTTATCAAAAACGGTTATAAGAATAGTCAATAAGTTTTTTGTTTTATTTTTTATCTTTTTCCATTTTAGTTAGTTGCGTTAAGTTTTTTTTTTACATGGTAATTTTCGAAAACTTATATTAATCTGTGATTGAGTATACTCGATTAGGTACCTAAATTTTAAGCTTTTGTTACTTTTTTATTTTATATTTTTCATTTACATTTATCTGTTAGTTTTATTATAATGTGATTGTGGTAGCAAATATTTAATCTTAGATTTAGGGTACATTATAATTAATTAACGCCTGTTCCACCACTCTCTGTTAACTTCCAGTTATCTTAAGTGTCAGTTATCCATGATGACTGTCGGTTTCGTAGTAATAAATAGAGATGGAGTCATAGATAACTGGTACTTAACAGAGATTGGTGAAACAGGCCCTAAGTGCGAGTAATTTGAAAAAAAAAAAAATGTGGGTAGATACATATTTACAATACCATTAAGAGTATAGTAGTGCTGTTTACGCGGCTGCGCTTTCGCAACATAACTAATAACGCGTGTGACCTCGCCCTTAAGCGTAAAGAACGAAAAAACCACATAAGACAAAGTTCAGTTTTCTGTAGAGTAGGTACGTTATAGAAATTTCTTGTGAAGAATTTGGGAATAATAATTACCATTCTTTGTGTAACTGTGTGTCCGTTAGTCTTCAGTTTTAGTGTTCCATTCACTTTAAAATAGTACTTTTAGTGAATTTATTTTCACTTTTCCAGAGTTGACACTTGAAATAAAAGGAAATTACAAAAAAATGCTTTTCCGTTTTTAATGGTTTCTTTATTATGGAAAAATTACAATAAAATAAATAAAGTTAAATATGGCCATATCTGGCAAAAAATATAAGCGCTCAGACTATTGGTCTGGCAATTAATTCTTAGCTGTTGCTCTAAATTATAATGTGGCCAATACTGTAGCTGGCAAAAAAAATAAATGCTTAGCTGTTGCTCTAAATTATGTCATGTGGCCAATATTGAAGCTGGCAAAGAAATTAAATGCTTAGCTGTTGCTCTAAATTATGTCATGTGGCCAATATTGAAGCTGGCAAAGAAATTAAATGCTTAGCTGTTGCTCTAAATTATGGCATGTAGTCAATATTGAAGCTGGCAAAGAAATTAAATGCTCAGCTGTTGCTCTAAATTATGTCATGTGGCCAATACTAGTGCTGGCAGAGAAATTAAATACTGTATTGTTGCTCTAAATTATCCTCCAACCAACGAAGATGTCTTTCCAAATCAATAACATCGACATTGAGGGTAGAAACAGTAGGAATGCTTAGCCTGCCAGAGCTCGGATGTAGATAAAGATAAGTGTCTAAAGATGTTTCACCATTTAGTAGGTAGCGGGTAATTATTTTGATTCTACGCTTTATATTATTCTCTGCACCATGATGTTACTTAATTAACATTTTATTTTAATATATATAAATAACAATAAAATATAATGATAAAGATACCGAAACAAACATATTTACAAGTTAAAAGTTAATACGAAAAAACCTTAAACTATCTTAATCTAATCCTAAATACCTATATTTACAAATATCGCCCAGATCGTTGCCATGGGGCAAGGTGCCCATAATGCTTAATTAACTAAATTATGTGATGTGGCCAATACTGGTGCTGGCAAAGAAATTAAATGCTTAGCTGTTGCTCTAAATTATGTTATATGGCCAATACTGGTGCTGGCAAAGAAATTAAATGCTTAGCTGTTGCTCTAAATTATGTTGTGGCCAATACTGGTGCTGGCAAAGAAATTAAATGCTTAGCTGTTGCTCTAAATTATGTAATGTGACCAATACTGGTGCTGGCAAAGAAATTAAATGCTTAGCTGTTGCTCTAAATTATGTAATGTGGCCAATACTGGTGCTGGCAAAGAAATTAAATGCTTAGCTGTTGCTCTAAATTACGTAAAGTGGCCAATACTGGAGTTGGCAAAGAAATTAAATGCTTAGCTGTTGCTCTAAATTACGTAAAGTGGCCAATACTGGAGTTGGCAAAGAAATTAAATGCTTAGCTGTTGCTCTAAATTATCCTCCAACCAACGAAGATTTCTTTTTTAATCATCGAAATTGAGGGCAGGAACAGTAGGAATGCTTAGTCTGCCTGATCTAGGATGTTGTAGATAAAGCTAAGGCTTCTATGACTCCTTCGCTGCCGGCAACCCTTTGGTGGCATCCTCGCCGTCTTCTTTAGAATATTTCGTCTTTTTCGGTTATTCTGCGCTGAACTCTGAATTCTTTTGATAGGTACTACGTTTCATAATTATTCTTTGCACATGGTGTTACTGTTTGATGTGTTTTATTTCATCGTCTGTTAGTAATAGACACGGTGGACTACGTTATAGGTACTTCTCCCATGTTGTTGCCACATCAAATGGATGTTTCATGAGTTTTACGGGTGTTTTCTCTAGTATCCCGAAAGTAGTTGGGTCGGTTTTGGTGCTCGTCCAATTTTCATTTTTCCTGTCATTTCCAGAATGTGCCAGGGAAATATGGAGGGTTGGTTGAAATTATTTTCATCGATCAAAATACTCTTTTTGAGTGATTGTTGAAGTTTTTCCGAGTGATCGCATTGTGGCATCAAAGTTATTATTAAGCACTTGAAATAAAAGTAAAATACAAAATAAAAAGTTTACGTTTCTGATGCATTCTTTAATATGAACGAAAGTATAATAAAATAAATATCTTGTAGCCTCTGCTCGCAAAAAAATTAAATGCTTAGCTGTTGCTCTAAATTAACCTCCAATCCATTAAATTAATCTCGGTTAATCCAAAGTAAAATAATTATTGTAACAGATAAAATTGAAAAAAAAATTGTTTTTGTTGTTCCGTATGTTTCAGTCTTCATCTGAAAAAAAAACATTTTCAATTTACCATACAAATAACAAAAGAAATACATAGGTACATACACACACAAATTACGTCTTTATCCCGTAAGGGATAGAGAGAGCTCAGGGTAACGAGTGATTGCGGCGCATAGGAGGTAGAAGAGAAAGAAATTATTGTATCGAAAAAGTTATACCGGTTGATAGAGTAAAAAAAAACTATCACAATAAAAGCCACGATTGGTAGACTAACTTTTAAATGAACGGAATACCTACTCATTGAAATTTAAGACACTCTTTCTAATGTTGTGTCTGAAGAACCACAGTGCTTGTATAGGTGAAAAACTTAAGTAAACCTGTTGTATGTGTGAGTAATGTGTGCGAGTAGACAACTTGACGTTCCAAATTAGAAAAATGACTTAAGTCCCATATCAGTTCTGTACACTACTACATACAACAGGTCATTTACTTAAGTTTTGTACCTATATTTGTTTATTTATGCGACAAGACCGGCTATTTACCTTGTTCTTCATATTGTTGTAATCTCATTGCTCTGCTTTGTGGTGTTCAATAATAAAGAATATTGGGATCTGCACTTGTATCTTTTTTGTTGTCCTGAAATCAAATTTAATCATCATCATCATCATCATCATCATCATCATCATCATCATCTCAGCCATTACAAGTCCACTGCTGGACATAGGCCTCTCCTTTAGATCTCCAATAAGACCGGTTGGAAGCGGCTTGCATCCAGCGCGATCCTCTGATCTTAAGTGATCAGTGAATTTAAAATCCATGATAAAAACATTTTGCAACCGATTCAAATCCGCAAATTGTCCTATTGTTTGCAAATCTTATTTGGGAACAATTGGCTACCTTCACTTGTTTGTTTTCCCACCCTTTATTGGCTTTAGAATTCCAATGGCGGCTCAGCTGGCTGGAAACAAAATTAAACGAGCGTAAAGATCCTTGGATCCCAAGACATCAATGTTTTTTTTAATATTTTATACAGCCTCTCTCAAAATTGTTCTAGAATATTTTGCCAGGTAGGTAGTTAATGTTTTTTTTTCTAAAATTTGATTTTTTCGGCTCTGGTGTAATTTTTGCTTTTTGTGGGTTACAGCGTTTTCGCATAATGTCGTCGTTATACTTAATAGCTCTGTAGGTAAATGTTTTTCATTTTTTAATCATAGACAAATGTGTTGATACATAGAAGGATGTTCAAAAAGAACCGGGTAAAAGGCGGGTCCAAATTTAGGAGTGTACTTTCAAACTAACCGAACCACCCACTGATATATCGTGGAACAATTTTAAGAGCCCTTGCCTAAAAAACAAAATAAAAAAAAACACAATTGGTATCTGTAGCTCTGAATCCTGTGCTAGGAGCATGAGTGATTACAAAATGAGGGCAGAATAACGGGGTCACTTCTCGTAGAAAGTTGTATTAAAAGTGACCCGGTTTTTTTGCTCCCGAGTATATAATCACTTTTCAACAGACTTGCATTAATCGTGTATTGTAAAAAAAACTAATGATCTATCACAATGCATTTTTAATGCCTCTTAAACTTACCAATGCACTATATTATGTACTTTTTATGGAAGCTATAGAAATAAAAAAATATCTACTAGAATATTACCAAAAAAAATAGTAAAATAAGCAGGCGTTTGACCACAATCACGTCTGATGGCAAACAAAGTAATGGCCAAAGATGGAGTACACAAGTATAGCAAGCAGCCTGTGACTGGCTGTGACAGCCTTTCTGTGTATCATTGTCTATTTTTTTATTCCGTGTAAGAAAGACAAAGGGATCTGAGTCCATACAGCAAAGTCTACTACTAATTTAGATTTAGTAAAAATATCCTGATGCCCTATAGCTAAAACTCCCAACTAGGTCGCACAGGCCACTCAATTTGTATTTAGGAAAAATAACCAAAACTTTTGATAATAAAAGCCTTTATTATTGCGGACGAAACGTTTTAATGTCATCCCTAATACGCTCACCTCATTTTGTTATGGACATAATAAAAATGTTGATAAACAAAAGCACAACTTTTGTAAACACGCCATCTAGGTTAAGAGTCTGCCAACAAGGTATTATAGAGTAGGTAAGCATATTTGGCCGTGGACTTTAGCTCGAAATATACAGTGTGTAAATTTCATACGGGCAAATTGTATGCTGATGTAGTTAACTAGTCAATTCTTTATAAAAATAACTTAACAAAAGTAGGGTAGGTCCCCATCACGCAGGCAGCATTCCCGCGTTACCGCGGGGGCTACCGCGTGTGAATTTGCCACTAGTGGCGCTAGTGTCGCGTGAGGTCCAATAACATTCACGTTCTGCGGGCTTCGTGACATCCTACTTCCTACTAATATTATAAAATATGTGAAAGTTTGTGAGTATGTTTGGATGTTTGTTATTCTTTCACGCCAGAACGGCTGGACAGATCTGGATGAAATTTGGAACATAGATAGATTATAGTCTGGAATAATACATGGGCTACTTTTTATCCCGGAAAATTGCTTAATTCCCGCGGGATAGTGATTATCGAATTCTATGCAGACGAAGTTGCGAGCAACAGCTAGTAAATTATAATTCCTTTCATTTACCTATTGAAAAGTGACCTTCTTCGTGAAATTATCGCAAATATGGATTATTTGGCGATGAATGTGAACGCTTTGAGAGCGGTTTTTTTTCCGAACAACGGAACTGCACAACATTGCGACATTATTTATAAATTAATAAACTTAATGAGATTCAAGATTTAAAACTTTGTTTCTGCGCCGATCTTATAAAGTCGCTTGAATGCTTGCTTCGCAGGCAGGGTTACTTACAACTAGGCCAACCTCGTCGTCATTATACCTGTATAATATAATAATAAAATTATAATCAATTCAGTAGTTATTATGAAAAAAATATATATAAAAATCGATGACATGGTTCCTAAGAACAGATTTCTCTGATAGTTTCAATCAATTACAACTATATTGATGGGGTGCTCACATGTCCGCAATGCGCGCGAACTTTTATAAAAAAGATTGGCTACATAAGTCACATGCAAGCACACGGTCGTACTCTAGGAAGGAGTTGAGGCGGTCGCCATGGTCGAAAACGGCCGGGAGCACATCATCATCATCATAGTTTTAACTTCTCCCTACTGGCCCATTTGGATTCATCACAATATATGCTATGAAGTATGCATTGTAGTATATTTAGACATTTACGTACCTAAGTACCCATTTTCTTAGACAATCTAATCTTAGCAATTTACCAGTATCTGCCTGTATTAAAGAGTAAGAAACACAATAGAATAACTATTGTATCATGAAGGTAATATTAAATTGCGCAGTCTGCTGACTTCTGTTGAAAAATGTCCTCCTGTACACAGTAGGTATATTTCCGCAGTAGCCTTAGGAGATGAAATCCAGTCAGACTTACCCGCTTGTTCCCCGTACAATACAATACAATACAGAAACCAAGAACAAAGTAGACAATAGGCGGTCTTATCGCTTAATAGCGATCTCTACCAGACAACCAATAAAAGAAATAAGTTGGAGACAGTTTAAGTAGGTGGCGGAAACAAATAGTCAGGATAAACGCAGGGATGATAAAAACAACAATACCAACATAAATATAATACATAGCTAAATAAATAAAATAAAATAATATATAATACATAACTATTTTACATAACCAGAACATTCTAAGGTAAAATAAAGACTTTTTCTAGATTAAAACAAACATGTTCGCTTCTTAATCTTTAGGCTCTAATCATCCTACATTGGTTTTACCAGTGCCGGTTATGTAACTTGGTTATGTACGGAGAACAAGCAGACTTACCTATACAAAATTGGTATGTATTTGATCCTGTCTCCACTTTCAAAGCTGAACCAATTTAGACATTTTAGGGTTCCGTACCCAAAGGGTAAAAACGGGACTTTTACTAAGACTTCGCTATCTGTCTGACGCCAGGGTGTATCTCATGAACCGAACCGTGACATTTGAAATTTTTACAGATGATGGTATTTTTGTTGAAATATTTTTGCGTCTTTTGTCAATAACCAACATAAAATGTCCTCACACTGCATAAATATCGCTTACAAGAACAGAGCTCTGCTATTACTGGATTTTATAATTACTTGCCAAATTTTTCGCAACCCTCGGTGCGCGAGTCCGAGTCGCGCTTGGCCGGTTTTTCCGCTATAATTTAAGAATGTCTTCGGCTTGCGAATGCTTCTCTGTTTTACTTTTGTTTTGGTATTTTGTTCGTTAAGAAATGATTTTTTTAACGTCTCAATTATGCATCGATTATTATTCAATTGTTCTATAATAAGAAGAAAGAAAGAAGACATTTATTCCTTTTTGCAAGACACAAAAATATAAGAGAATATACACAATTGTATAGAAAATAAGCAAGAAAAAAAACACAGACATGAAAAATAGATCATCAGCGTGGTGTCTTCGCAAAAGTGAAACGGTCGCTGGCTCAGCATTACGCTGAGGTGTTAGACACCTGCAGCACTGATTTTCAGCCAGAACCGTCTGTGCCTCACGAAACTATATACACAGATAAAATATACTTCGTAATCCAATCAATACGTAAACAAAGTAATAAATAGATAGAACGATAGTAGGTACTGTTTCTTTTCTTTACTCTGTGATTCGTCGTAAATCTGCAACGAGCGCCTTTCCTCGATCCATGATACAACGTTCACAATGGCGGTATTATCCGCTCTAAGAAACAAAATGTTGACTTCATAAACAATGATCGGTCTGAATAAGTTCTAAGATTAATTTTTCTATTTCTTTGAAAAATACAATTACAATTGCAATTGCTTTCATGCTGGTGCGAGAGCAAAGAAAAAACATAAAAAGTACCAGTTGCTTCTCGTCCCACGCAGATGGTAAAAGCCTATTTATTTATTTATTTATTTTATCTATCTCGGGAAAGGGCGATAATCTTAGGAATTGTGTTATAAGCGATGCGGCTAACAACCCATCCTAATTTTGATTCCCCTTTCCACCTATACGCCCACAATCATGTTAAACGTGGCTTTTGGGTCCTGTTACCTAGTAAGGCAGGGTTTCCCAAACTATGGGTCGCGACTCACTGGTGACATTGGCACACTCAACCAGGTCCCTGGCGAGTTGGTTTAAATACAATACAATACAATACAAATACTCTTTATTGAACACCACAAATCAGTACAAAACAATACAGAAACAAAGAACAAAGTAGACAATAGGCGGTTTTATCGCTTAAGTAGGTGGCGGAAACAAATAGACAGGATAAACGCAGATGTCATTTTAAATGTTTTTGGTCAACGTTCACTATCAATTAAAATATGTAGAAGTAAATTTTAAAGAATACAAAATGTCTGCAATTTGGAACTTATTTACAAAAACCGCATTATCTCGTAATCTAGAACCGACAATTTGGTCCCTTTTGCTTGAGAACGACACATGTATATAGATGTGATATTTATTACAATTCTTTTAGCGTTACCGTTACTTCAATGCTGCTTAGGCATGTTCCTTTGTCATTGTACAAGGCTAGTTTTTTCCAAGTCACTGAATATTATTTGTGTTACATTTTTACGCGTTCTCGTTAGTTAGCCGGGGTCCCATATGCATAAGTCCGAGTTTAAATAGCCGATTGTGCCGAAAAGGGTCGAGGTGAATTTTTCGCTTCATAGCTTTAAGGTGTGGTCTATTTTACAGGAATCACATGCTTACTCGTAACAGAGCCTCAAGTCTTCTGACTCAGTAGAAGACTATGCCCAGCAGTGAGGCGTAGATAGGCTGGAGATGGTGAGACTGTTGGCGATGACCCTGTTACCCCATAGCGTGCAATGGGGTAACAGGGTAGGCAGCACGTCCAAATTTTGTTGCGTGACCTTCCCGCTGCCTACAGTCACCTTTCTGATATCTACCGTCACTTTTCCGCTGCCTACCACCACCTTTTCGCTGCCTCTCATCACCTTTCCGCTACCTACCACTGCCGCCGCTTTCCCGCTACCTAACACCACTTTCCCACTACCTACCGCCTCTTTCCCGCTACCTACAGCTCAACCGAGCTCAATTTGCATCTCGCGTCTTAACAAAAATTCGTAAGACTCTAAAGCTGGGGACTGACCAACGTTACGAGGTGTAATGTAACATGTTACACAGCGAGCATTCATGCTGTCAGTACGTAGTTGCTCGCTGTTTTCCCCGTAACAACTACGTACTGACAGCATGAATGCTCGTTGTGTAACATGTTACATTTCACCACGTAACGTTGGTCAGTCCCCAGCTTAACCGTACTGACGCGATAGAGCAATCGCGGGGAGGTGATCGGGGAAGCAGGCGAGACGCTGCATACCAGCAAGGTGCAAACTTGGTCGAGATGTACCGTCACTTCCGCTGAACATCCTGGACCCTTCCTTGCACGCCGTAGCTCCCCGCTCTTCGTTCAACACTTGTTACGTTACCTAAGACAACATATGGACACGGGCAGGCTAGTTGCCTTCATGACTTTCTAACATGATTTTAGATTTTCACGAACTGTTGGCCAGCAACTCCTTTGATATTGGAGCCTTTGGGACCATTCCGATGTGCCCTGCTGGAAAATACTGTTGCCAATGAATGTCTAGTTCGTACTTTATGAAATTTAGTGTCTAGTTTAGTCCCAAGCGCTCCGGAAAGGAGAGCTTTGGGTCGAGCTCAATCTTCTTTATACAGCGCGTCTTCAAATTATTCCAGGATACAAGGTCACTTCGAATTAGTACAAAATGTTAAACTCTTGGCAGCACACTTTTGTATACACCTCTTAGAGCGTCCTACGAGTTACATTAAAAAATGTTAAACTCTTGGCAGCACACTTTTGTATACACCTCTTAGAGTGTCCTATGAGTTACAGTTGTCCTTATTTCTAATAAACTATGACTACAGTAGCAGTTGATTCAAATGCTTTACCATCTACTATTTATAACGCATTTGAGTGCATACTTAGCATACATTTTCGTTTCTTAACTATTCTAACCTAGCCCTCTAGGCTGGCAACGTATCTGTAATTCTCTAGTATTGGGAGTGTCCATGCTCGTTCGCCTTCCTTGCGTTTATAAAAAAACCCGCACATACCCCTTTTTTTTCAAAACGTAAATATACTAAGAGATACCTAGAGTTTTCCGATGCATTTGTGAAATCATTACACCCAACATCATAACATAAAGATCCTCCCACACTCTCGCGTCTATTTAAATATCGTCACGAGTGTGGACGGCTCGTGAAACATGTTAAGTCGTTGACAGACGGTACGGCCAGGGCGGTTATTATCCAGAATTTATAAGGGTCACGCTCCATCGACGCTCCGGCCTTTGTCGTCACCTAGAATTTATTTCTGCCTTATTAAAACCTTGTAGTGGGTCTGTTGCTTCAATAAAAGTGTTATTTGTACAGGTTAGGTTGGAATTTTGTTTAAATTAAAGTAATTTGTTACGCGCCACTTTGCTTATAAAAACAAATATTTAGATTAAACTCGGTCGAACTTAGGAATCGTGTTTTAGGCGGGATCAATATTTTTGATTTTTTTGTTTGAATGGCTTGTATGTATGTATGTAAACTCTTTATTGTGCAAAATAAACAAGAGAAATACAATTGACAAACACTGAGATATATGCACAAAGGCTTATCCCTTTAAGGGATCTCTTCCAGTCAACCTTTGAGTGGATGAAAGGAGTATTATATTAGGGATGGACGAGTGGTCGAATGAGTTTAAAAATTGCAAACACTGAGAGCCACAATACATAACTTTACCGAATACGGTACGATTGTTCGCTTATTCTGTACCTTATTTTGTACCGTTTCATTTATCAGATCCTCGCAAGGCGGCGGATCTTTCTTTGTCATATGCTCGTGCCGGCTCACTGCCAAAAAAACAAATTAATGATCAGATTGACACTGGCCACCAGACATATCAACACAAGCTCGCGATTCTTCAGACAATTGGCATTGTTCATTTTTTTTAAGCTGTGCTTTTAACACCTTTATTTGATAAAATGGACTATTTCAAGCAACTAATTTGAATATTGTGCTTTTACGTAGCTTTGTTAATTAATAATAAATATTTTTTCGCTGTTTGATAATTCGTGAATTTAGACAGAATCCCATTCGCCTTCGTTCGGCTGGCTATAAAAAAAAAACGACTTTGTCTGTGGTTTTGTCGATTTGACAGTGACACGTGACAGTTGCTATAGCTAAACTTTTTTTTTTCATTTTTGTGGCAAACATTCGATGCTGGATTCTGTCTAAAAACCGGGTCGTTCGGTCAAACAAAGGTTCAAAGTACTTTTACAAAAATATCTGCAATTATTAAGTATTTTTGAAATCGGACAAGATAAATCGGATAAATGATGGTTTTCCTCGAAATGGTTTTCGAATTGGAGCATACTAAAAAAAATGAACAATGCCAATTAGATCTAGAATTTTACGGATGAGCTGGTTAAAGTCGCCGGTTCACGGTGGATGCAAGCCGGTTCCAACCGAGGCAACTGGAAGTCTATATGGGAGGCTTATGTCCAGCAGTGGACGTCCTACGGATATGATGATGACGATGCTCTATCTACCACGTAAGAGACAATTTAATCCACTCCCTGTCTTTAGTACCTTAATTTTTCTTTTTGCTTCTGATCAAATCCTTTTCTGTTGTATGGCCTTCTTATTTTTCAATGTTACATTCTCACATTTATTTTATCTTAAGTATTATACAGTAATGTTATGTATGTATGAGTATGTATGTGTTATTTTATTTTATTTATTAAGCTATGTATTATATTTATGTTGGTATTGTTGTTTTTATTATCCCTGCGTTTATCCTGTCTATTTGTTTCCGCCACCTACTTAAACTGTCTCCAACTTATTTATCTTATTGGTTGTCTGGTAGAGATCGCTATTAAGCGATAAAACCGCCTATTGTCTACTTTGTTCTTTGATTCTGTATTGTTTTGTACTGATTTGTGGTGTTCAATAAAGAGTATTTGTATTGTATTGTATTGTAATTTATGTAGGTTACTGATTTGGAATAAATTAAACTATTAAATTAAAAACTAAACTAAAACTAATCTTAAAATAAAATAATTAAAAAAGGAGGGGCCCCCGTGGCATAGTTCCGCAGACGCTGGCAGCATTCCCCCTTTGGACAGCGATATTAATACGCTGCTGCCAGCTGCGGTCACCCGTATCGTCTATTAGCCTCTTCGAAATATCTTTGAAGAGGCTAATAGCGCTAGGACCCCACGGACCAAGGGTCTCAACACCGAAAGGGACAGTTATATGTTTGGTATTGTATGATTTAAGTCCCAAAGTCCCATTAAATGCAACGTTGAACCACCTTCCATTTTGAGCGAGACCAGCTTAATATTTATCAATTTCGAACGCGTCGACGTGAAAAACATTTCACGCATGGAAAAATTAATATTTACAAAGGCCGTTAAGTGGCGGAATTCCATTAAAAATATTCCCGTTGCGCAAATAAAAGTGGTTCCACACTTGCGGTGTCTGACACGGGATGTCTGACGCGTTTGTATGTGTTGGAATTTAAGGTGCTATAGGCGTGACGCAGGGAAATGCTCACTATACACCCTTTGTTTCTATTTCACACGAGCAATGCTAGTTTTTAAGGTTTCCGTCCTAAACGGGACCTTATTACTAATACTTCGCTGTCCGTCTGTCACAACTGTATCTCATGAACCGTGAGGCAAGGCAGTTTGAAGTTTCACAGATTGTGTATTCTTGTAGCCGCTATAACAAGAAATACTTACTAAAGACAAAATATTTTTATGTTTTACTTACATAGACCAATATAAAATGATTCCAGACAGAAGAAAAGCGAAATAATCTTTATTTCCTTGTAAGGTTTGGTTCCTTATAAGTTTGTTTTGAAGTTAGGAAGGCTAAAAATTTACAAACTGGCTGTTAGACGTATTGCTCAAACTTTTAAATAGTTTTTCAAAAATAAACCTTAAATTTGGAATATTCGAATTTTAAAGCTCTAGGATCCTTCAAAATTCATTAATGAATCAATGATATGCCACAAAGCTTTGTTTGGAAACGCCGACAGACAGCTAGCTCACAATACCTACTAATTTTCATTCCATTATGGTCCAGGGAATGACAGCATGAGCACTGATGATAATAACAGCTGATTATTTTTATACAACAAAAGAAAAAGGCAAGTCAAAGAAATAAATCCCGATTTCATCATTATCTCAGCCATTACAAGTCCACTGCTGGACATAGGCCTCTCCTTTAGATCTCCAATAAGATCGGTTGGAAGCGGCTTGCATCCAGCGTGATCCCCGATCTTAATGAGGTCGTTGGTCCACCTTGTGGGTGGACGTCCCACGCTGCGCTTGCCGGTGCGTGGTCTTCACTCAAGGACCTTTCGACCCCATCGGTCATCCGTCCTCCGTGCTATGTGCCCTGCTCACGATCCCGATTTAGTCAATTCAAATTCTATTTTTATGATAATATGGCCCCATCAACCGACGCAATGTTTACGCCAATGTCAAAGTATTAAAAATTTGTTCAAATATCTTCTGACAAAATTTCGGCAACGTTCTACGGTAGAACACGGTCAAAAGACCCCTCCCCCTTGTCGGGCTCTTAGCCAACGGATGATGATATCCCTCGGAGACCGCCAGGAAATTATTAACCGATGCCCAGGGTGCAACCGGCCAAGCACTGCTCTTCCCCCCGGACGGATCCAAAAACGAACAGCAGTCCTTGACCTCACGCGGAAGTAACCTGACCGCAACCCTCCCGATTTAGTCGTTAATGGTTCATGCTTGACAGTTTCATACATTTTGACAGTAGTGAAATGGGTTGACACATCGGGATTTCACTTTTACAGCAAGTACTTATACTTACAAACTTATTTGGTTTATTTAGTAAGTTTTTGATAAATAGATAATTGTCGAAATATTTAAAAAAAGTGATGAAATCCAAATTACCAATTGCATTAAAAACATTACGTACAATCCTATTATTTTGACTGACAAAAATATCAAAAATTAATTGAAACCGGTTAAAATTGTGTAATAATAATGTGCTCAAAATGCCAAAGTACTTCCACTTAGCTACAGTGGTTCCATCTATTTTGTTAACTAGTTAACTTGTCTTGCATGGGTGTGTGTATAATGTGAAAAAATAAAACCTTTTCACTTCAAGGGCCTTAACTTGACGTTTTAATGCGATTCAATTCCGACTCTGTTTAGGTTTAAGCTGTCATTTTTAGTATAGATCTGACAGCGAGCGAGCATAAACTAATTCGGAATTTTTAAAACCCAACGAGGGAATAGGCGAAAATCTTAGGAATTGCTATAGGCGATGCGGCTTGCAACCCATCACTATTTTGACTCCCTTTTTCCACTTTTAGGTCTTGTTACCTTAGGCTCTGTCTACCTCATAAGGTATAAAGACGTGATTTATGTATGTATGTCTATGTTTGTATCTTTTTTAATCTAAGCGTTTTTTTTAAAGCAATTAGGCTGTTATTTCTGGCCGCACGTCGGCTAATCACACCTGCGTCCGAAATTCTTACCGAAAACAGCACCATAATTGCTCTCTCCAAACAAACAATCGTTGCTCTCGAACCAGAGAGTACTCTACTCTATTACCTCCAGTTAAAGGCGGCGAGGAGTGAACAATGCTCATTTGGCGTGTTCATAGTGACAGGTTGTTTGGTTCGCTGCCAATTAGCGTTGCGCTAGCCTGCTGTTTGTTATGTGCGCTAGAGATGTTTTGGAATTGGCATAGTGTAATAATTTGGCAGTAACAGTAAGTAAGTAAGTAAGTAAATGCTTTATTGTACAAATATAAAGAAAGAGATACAATTCACAAAAAAATAAAAAACATTAATATCAAAGGCGAACTTATCCCTACAAGGGATCTCTACCAGTAAACCTTTGAGTAGATGAGGGGAGCATTAAACGAGGGACCGACAAAGGTTAAAAATTCCAGATACTGAAAGCCACAGAGCGTACTTATCTAAGCACAATAAACAAAACATAAAAACATAAAAAACTACTAAATATCATTACACACATGCATACATGTGTATACAGTATATGTATACAGTAATAGTAGTGTTTGCCGTGGTAGCCTAGTGGTTTGACTTGTGGCCTCTCAAGCAGAGCGTCGTGGGTTCAAATCCCGGGCACCTCTGAGTTTTTCGGATATACGTGCGAAAATTACATTTGAAATTTGTCATGAGCTTTTCGGTGAAGGAAAACGTGAGGAAACCTTCACACATCTGCGAAGAAATTCAATGGTGTGCGTTAAGTTCCCAATCCGCACTAGGCGCGCGTGGGAACTATATTCCAAACCCTCCAATACACGGAGGAGGCCTATGCCAGCGTATTAGTATCGCTGTCCAAAGGGGGAATGCTGCCAGCGTCTGTGGAACTATGCCACGGTGCCCCTCCTTTTTTAATTATTTTATTTTAAGATTAGTTTTAGTTTAGTTTTTAATTTAATAGTTTAATTTGTATTAGTTCCATTTATGTAATTTTTATTTACCTACTTACTTTAAATTAAAGCTCATGTGCATATTAGAGGGACTGGTAAATTACATGTTTTTTTCTTTACTCCCAGACCAGCATGGATGTCTTGTAAAAGCCGTGAACAAACTGAACCGTTCAACTTGGTCGCAAAACCATCCATTATATCAAAGTCGCTTATAGATAAATGTGAAGGCACAAGTATTATACGTCGAGGTGCCGTTACCTTGGTGACTGCACGCCTGTAGTTGCTCCAAACGATGGGCTGAAGCGAATGAGAGAGGAGCTACGGCTTGCAATCATAGATAGACCCGTAGGCTTATTACCTAACTCGCTCGCAATCGCCATCGCGTTCATTTTGACAGTTCATGTATGGGCTGACAATTGGCATAGGAATCAGCTAGCTGTCACTTTCATGCAAGAACTGTCGAAATAAACACGATGGTGATTGCGAGCGAGTTAGGTAATAAGCCTACCGTTCCCTCGTTGAAATTATACGCAGACGTGACTGGTCTATGAATACTTATACGGTGTATCGGTAGGTACCTGTTTGTTCACGGTATACTTTGCGACTACCTGCATAATTGTTTTACAACCCCACTTGAAGATAACAATTATACAACAGATGTTGATTTTAAGTACTTTTCGTCATTTTAAATGAAACAAACTATACATAGATGAACGCATTAAAAAAAACATGTTAATGTTGGAACAGTAAAATGGCTGAACACGCTTCTAACTTACGCCCTATACGAGAGAAACAGGATTTAAAATAAAACTAATTTTAGTTCGACCCGAATCCGTTTCCAGCAGTCTACCTCAGGGGCCTTACCATGACACCTTAATGCGATTCAATTTCGATTCAGCTTAGGTTCGCTTGCTGTCAGATTCACACTAAAATGACAGCTAAAACCTGAACTGAGTCGTCAAGGTAAGGCAGGATCTTATTCTGTTCTAAATCAATACTTAAACTGATTTACTTAGTACCTAAGTATTTATTTGTCCTGTGGGTAGTTTGGGATTTCGGAGGTGAAATAGCCTATGTTAAATAGAGATAGTGTAACTTTGGCGAAAGAAGTTTTTGAACCGGTTTTACATAATTTATGCTAAATAGTTAATGCTATACACACAAACAAACAAAGCTTACTCCTTTATTTTGTTCCTGTTGTTACAGACTAGCTGTTACCCGTGGCTTTGCCCTCGCAAGATACCATAAGAAACTTCTGACAATAACAAACATAACAAAAATGGAATGAGCGAAATCGGTCCAGCCGTTGACGCGTGATGCCTTGACCAAGGTAAATAGTTATATAGTTAGTAGCTTCTGCCCGCGACTTCGTCTGCGTAGAATTTACATATAAATCATCCTCTTGAATCTATTAAAAAAGCCGCATCAAAATCCGTAGTTTTAAAAATCTAAGCATACATAGGGACAGACCGCGGAAAGCGACTTTTTTTATACTACCTATATCAATAGATAGTACAATTTTTTTAATTTTATTGATGCGAGATTGTTTTTTGTTTGCCTTTGTAATAAGTTTTTACCTTTTTTTAGATTAATATTGTAAAAGCTAACTTATAAAACTGATGTTCTTTGCATTAAGAAAAAAAGTCGCGCAAGTCACGTAGTGCCTGCTATTTTTTAATCTTTTAATCAAACGAAACATTCACTCTATTTTGTTAGCAAATTCAATCAACTGTTACTTTGTTCGATTCACAGAAAATTGAAAAAAAAGCCTATAATTTGATTCCCATACAATCTTTGGAAAATGTCACGGTTTAATTAAAAACACAAAAACTCAATTTAAAAGAAACTCCCGTTTCTTTCAAAGCAAATTCTAATAAACTTTTTTGTTTTAAACGGAGCTAAGTCTTCGGATTTCTATTTACCCCGGGCCGGATTGAAACAACCTTCGGCCATTTTAAGCCAGTAAAAAAAAAACAAAATCCAGCGCCATTCGCGCCAAAACCATTTCAAAATTGGAACGGCGCACCTTCTAAGCGGATTCGTACTTTAGCAAACATAGTTGTTCTAGTTCTATCAACTCTAACCCTTGGATTTACAGTCACGTTTCCTTTGAGCAGATCGATGGAACAAAGTTGTATTGCTCTTACAAAATCCCGTGCATAGAGAACACAGATTTCAAAGAAGGAACTGGGCTCATCCGATTGGACGTTAGGCTGCTATTTTGGATGTATATGGCCTATTTCGAATGAAAAAGCTACCATTCAATGTGAACTTCTGTTGTACTTTTTAAATCACAAAGGAAAAAAACAGTTTTTACAGGCTTTTTACTAACTTGCAATGTATGTGTATAGACCGACCGCTTAAATGAGTCCTCGCCCGTGCGGCACAGGGGCGCGGGGTAGGACGACAAAGGGGACCGAGAGAGGTGCGGGCGGGTAGTGCGCCTGTCAATGTCAATGAGTAGTGACACGGTAAGAAACAAAAATTGCCTTTCGACATTTACATTTGATAGGGATTTGGCCAAGATTGGGTCAAAGGTCAGTGGGCAGACCATCAGCTCGTTGGTCAGATGACTGTCATTCGGCTAGAAAACTGTGGATGAGACTGGCACGGGACCAGGAAAAGTGGCGTGAAAATGAAGAGGCCTTTACTCAGCAGTGGGTGGATGTGGGCTGTAAAAAAAAGGATGTTGAATGAAAAGTCAGACCTCTTTATGGCAGACCCTGGAAGTTACATACATACATACATACACAAAACACGTCTATATCCCTTACGGGGTAGGCAGAGCCTGAGGTAACAAAACCTAAAGGCCACGTTTAGCATGATTGTAGGCGTATAGGTGGAAAACGGATACGGATTTTTTTTATGTTTTTTTATCGGAGTGAACACTCTTTACGAGTACCACCGGGTCCGGGGAGGCCCGGATGGTTATGTGGGACTCTCTCCCCCGGCCTCTTTCCGCACGGAAAGGGGCGGGGGGAGCATACCCACTAAAAACACTCCGGCAAAGCCCGCTTGCCAGGTTTGGGAAGCCGTGGGATCCCGGAGATTCCAGCCGACGAATAAACACTTGTGCAAGATTCGAACCAGGTTCCAGGATGCATAACCCTGTGTCAGTACAACTGAGCCACCACGCTTATCGCCCTGGTTAGTCTCAAGGGCGTCGCCTAGGGGGGCAGGGAGGGGCAGCTGCCCCCCCCTAGAGATTCTAAAAAAAGTTGCCATATATAATGCAAACACCCAAAGTCCTAGACTAGTCATAGAGAATGAGAAAAGTATGAATTGTAGTAGGTAAAGTCAACTTGCCCCCCCTGCGCCATCGGCTGGCGACGCCCTTGGTTAGACTTAGGACATTATGTAATCTGTCATTGAAGTGTGTAGTTTACATAAAAATGTCAGTTAACTACTCAAAAGCATTCATTATCAGTCTCCCATAAAGTCAGACCCTCACACAACTCTCTGTAGTTACAGATGGTTCTTGAGTTTGGTCTGTTAGATTCAGATCGATATAAAGGAGATGATCTTGTTAGTCCTTCCTAGAAGACAGATCGTGCTTCCCGGAACGATAACGCTACGCGGAACCCCCAATGGTTTAATTACGATCAGTGAACCATTAAAAGGCGTTCATGCACGAACAGTGTTAAGAGGATATCCTGCTGAATGATTAGATTATTTCACACTGAATAAAAGCAAATGTAAAGAAAAATCTCGAGTCGAGAGTGCAGAGGCTGGCAACATTTTCACGGCAAATTATATCTATACTAATATTATAAAGAGGAAAGATTTGTACCTATTTTTGTATGTTTGTAATGAATAGGCTCAAAAAGTACTGGGCCGATCTGGATGAAATTTGGAACATAGATAGATTATAGTCTGGAATAACACATAGGCTACTTTTTATCCCGGAAAATTGCGTGATTCCCGCGGGATAGCGATAAACGAATTCTATGCAAACGAAGTTGCGGGCAACGGCTAGTTATAAATATTAAAAAAATAAAATAATGCATGCCTCGTCCATGCTGGTCTGGGAGTAAAGAAAAACATAGAATTTAGCAGTTGCTTCTCTTCCCGCAATGGGGAAAAGCCCACCGAGGGAATTGGCGTAATAGGAATCATGTTATAGGCGATGCGGTTACCTATACGTCCTGCTTAAGGTGGCCTTAAGGTTTTGTTACCTTAGGCTCTGTCTACCCCGAGGAGGGCGGGGAATCCGGAACCCGCACTCAACGGTGCCGTTGCCATCTGCCCCATCCCGGGGCGGCCAGTGGGCGTCGCGGTGTCACCTAGTGCTTCCGCGACGCTCACAGTCCATGGACAGGAGGGAACGAGTCGGTTTTTAGACGGTAGGCCTCTCCCCTCCTTCCATTAGGGAAGGAAGCAGCGAGCTGGAGAGCCCGTCATACTCCCGTTGCTGCCCCTAACGCTGGAATGCATAAGGTGCATTTTCCACACGTTAAAAAAAAGGTAACCTGCTTTGGGTGTAGGGGTTAGCACGCATCACGGAACGACGAGGATCCGAGTTCGATTCCCGGCCATAGCTTTACTTCTCGGATATTTCTGTGTACTAATTTTCAGTGTCGTTTAGAAATTTAGCATTATTTATAGTTTTCGAGGTCTGAGTGCTGGTGGTTAGAATGCACAATTTTATTAATACAAATTTAATTCGTGTGTAGATTTAGTGCTGATTTATTTTCGATTTTTTATTGATTCAGTAGGTGTTGATTTACGCAGTGTCTTGCTAAACGTGGCCTGTAGGTCTTGTTACCTTAGGCTCTGTCTACCCCGTGAGGGATAAAGACGTGATTTGTGTATGTGTAGATTTAGTGTACCCTCTTAACGTGTCTAGGGTTCCGTACAGCATTTAATTTGAACCGGGTCACGTCCCTTCCTGCAAATTACTTTATTGGTACCCTCAGTCGTCAGTAACAGAGTTACCGCGGACCGCTTGAAATCTTGCTGTTTTGAGCAATTCTCAAAATCAAAATCGCATAGCTAGCCGCAGCGCCTATAACACGATTCCTTAGATTGTCGCCCATTCCCTCAATGGGCTTTTACCATCTGCACGGGAAGAGAAGCAACTAGAACATTCTGTTTTTTCTTTACTCCCAGACCAGCATGGAATTTACAATAATAATTGTACATAGTAGAATTTATTCCCGATTTTTTTAAGAAAATACATATTCAAAAAGTGTTTTTTTTTGACCGCTTAGACTTTAATATTGTAGATCATTCAATATTTCTCCTTGATATATTACCCTTTTTGATAGTTTGTTGCAGTTTTTAACTGTTTTTATATTGTTTGTACTTTTGAAACTGTGCCCTATATTATAAAACTATTGAATATACTTTTTTATAAAGGTTCCGTTTTTTCTTTTTAAGTAAAAACCCCTAAAAACAATTAAAATACACTTAAGAAGTTTTTACGTGCCGATTTAATGTTCTAAAACATTTTTTATGACCCTCAGTGGTCACAAGGGACTCCAAGTTTGTTTTATGAGAGCGGAAACAAGCGTTGTCTCTTTCTATTTCGGTACAGGATGTACCGTAATGATGATGCGTTTGGATTTCACGACATATTAACATACATACATAAATAAATCACGTCTTTTACCCTTACGGAGTAGACAGAGCCTAAGGTAATAAGATCTAAAGGCCACGTTTATCATGATTGTACCACTTGCTCCGATCTGTTCTGTTCTCCAGTCCATTATGGTTGCCTAGTAGAGATCGCTCTGTAGCGATAAGGCCGCCTATTGTTACCTTGTAATATTCTGTATACCTACCTTTTTTCTGTTTTGATTTTTATATTATGTGGTGTTTAATAAAGAGTTATTGTATTGTGGGCGTATAGGTGGAAAGGGAAATCAAAATTGTGATGGGTTGCTAGCCTAACGCCTGTAGCATGATTCCAAAGATTTCCGCCCGCTTCCTCGATAGTCTTTTACCATCCGCGCGCGAAGAGAAGCAACTGGCGCATTCTATTTTTTCTTTGCTTCCAGACCAGCATGGAAGTAACTTACCGTATTGCACATTACACTTACAAACTGCACCCTGCAAGAGAGCCTGTTTAATTACTTCTTAACGCTACGTAATCCTACACAGCCAGGAGAGTGCCCAGTTTCCTTATTCATATTTAAAGTTGACACTCCACGGAGCCACGGGCCTGGGTATCAAGTGTGGTAAGCGTGGTAATTTGTTAAGTGTCATGCTGGCTTATGTCGGCTGTAATGCGTTTTAAGTTAGTTAAGCATAAGGCTTGGTCAGACTACGCGCTAGCGACGAATAGACGGTTAATGCTACACTAGCGGTTGCATGTGATTCCTTCTTATCGCTTTCCTACGGGAACTGAGCGATTTTTTTAGATAAAAACGTCCTTTCTTGGGACTGAAACTATCTCTGTAACAAATTTCATTAAAATTGGTTCAGTGGTTTAGGCGTGAAAGCGTAACAGACAGACAGAGCTACTTTCGCATTTATTATAAAGTAGGGATTGCGTGTATTATCGGTTGACTGATGTGTAGTGAGGGTTTTATCCGACCAATGTAAAGTAAGCCGCATCGCCTATAACATGAATCGTAAAATATTCATAGGAATCATGTTATAGGCGATGCGGCTAGCAACCCATCACTATTTTTATTCCATTTTTGCCATCTATACGCCCACAATCTTGCTAAACGTGGCCTGAAGGTCTTGCCACCTTAGGCTCTGTCTACCCCGTAAGGGACAAAGACGTGATTTGTGTATGTGTATATGTAAAATATTCGCCCGTTCCCTCGATGGGTTTTCAACTGCGCGGGACGAGAAGCAACTGGTACCTACATTCTAAGTATCTTCTTTGCTTCCTGACCAGCATGGTAGGGAAACATTCACATTTTGGTAAGTATAGCTTCATCGCGCATAGTCAAGGCTAGGCCGTAAAGCTGTTCTTAGAACTGGGCTAGTTTCAGGTATCCGAGATTGTGGTCATACTTACTGGAGCTGTAATAGGATAGAATAGTTTGTAATCCTCAGAAAATTGCGTAGTTCCCGCATGATACATACATATACATACACGCCTCTTTTCCATAGGGGTAGGCAGAGACTACTTTGTTCCACTTGCTACGATCCTTCACCAATCTCTTCATACATGCTAATTAACTAATTCATTGCAGATGAAGTTGCGGGCAACAGCTAATAGTGTACTAGTTATATATAAACCATAAATGTCAGTGTAAAAAAGTCGCCATCACGACCACAGACTACTTTAGTGATGTGAAAAGCTAATCCCATTGCAGATTAATTGATCTGTTTTCTTTTTTTATTTATGTAATAAACATATTTCTTAATCGTTTCATGACATGATTAACCCTAGACCTACGGGTGTGAACTATAATTTTTTTTGTGACAAACATTATGGAACAACAATTATTAGTGAATATTAGTTGTACATAATATAATTCATGTTTGAAATTTCTAAACGACACTGAAAATTAGAACACACAAAAATCCGAAAAGTAAAGCTATGGCCGGGAATCGAAACCGGATCCTCGTCATTCCGTGACGCGTGCTATACCCTTGCACCACCCATAGCAGGTAGGTAAGCCTACGATTTTTTCTATTTGTTACTAGTTGTCACGTGACCTTGTTACTATGCGAATTTTTGTCGCTAAGCGTCATCTGTTTGAACGATGTGTCTGTACGGCATAATTACAAACTCCGGTGGAACATCTACTGCTCACAGGGGACGAGAGAAGGCGCTGTTTTTATTATTTTAAATTCAAATTTCTTGATTCCTTTGATAGTAATTCATGTCTGTGCAAAATTTCAACCATGAAGCTGCAATACTGTGAAAATTACAAGTAATTGAATTTATGTCACATCGACAGCTCTCGCCACATTATGCCCGCGCTGAGCAGTGACTTGGCCATTGACGTACTACAATAAACAACTAGACTCCCAATCACGCTCAAAAACTGTCCGAAGCAAAAGTCTGCACGACGCGTCTATTGTGCAGAGTTTTTGTTCAGTTGTGTTTCGACCGCGCTTTGATAACAATGTATATTGTCTCTTTCGCACCGTAATCTTACTATTGAGAACAAAAGAGACAGGCAGGTTTCCAGCGCGTGGCACCGTGTCATTACTTCTCACGATCCTACGCCATTGATATTAAACATTACTGCCACGAAATAAGGTGTCAATTTGAACGAATATGTTAATGTTATCTGTCTAAGTCGATGTGTTGACACACACAACACATAGACAAAGCAACTCGGACGTTTCTTGAGGAACCTTTGTTAGCGACTGAGAGTCTAGTTGTTTATTGTAAGTCAATGGACTTGGCTCACAAATACCCGTAGGTAAAGGGTAATTTATTAATTGAATAAATCGATTATTAATTATAGATTAAATTGGTAGAAAACCTTAGTATTGTCTATTTTATTATGTCTAAAAACTGTATATTTAATACTAAAAGCGTTAACTATTTTAATCTAATTAAAAAGCGCTTACTTGATCGATCCATAATCTATTTTTAAAATTTCAAACTTTCCTCTACTTCTACGCGTGTTTTATTTGAGAAATATAATGTATACAAATTTCATGCTTAAAGCAAGTGAATTTCGGTAAAAAAGATTAAGACGTCAATTGAAAAGACACGCAATACCTATAGAGATGTGTTGTTGATTTGATCCAGTGGGTTTGTGCAAGAATATTGGTGAAAAAGATTTGTTTACGCTTTCAATGAGTAGATTACAGAAATTTCTCGCGACTTTGTAGACAAATCTAACACTATTTTTCCGAAACCCATTTCCGATTCAGTTACGACCATGTTTGCTTCGGAATCCTGAATAGAAGGACCGAGATTAAATTTAAATGTGCATAATTTGTCGACAAGCAATGTTAAAGAAAGTCGTAAAATAGTCTATTTGATTCATCAACCTCGTATCTCACTGGATTATGCCGCTCTAAACGCTACCTTACGCTGTTTTAATAGAGTTGAAATTTAAAGCGTACGCAAAAGCCATTTACGAGCTCGACGGTTACATTACGAAATGTTCCGCCATGTTTTTACGCATCCTAACCGCCCTTCCGATCGTCCCTTAGCATTACAAAGTTATTTTGTACCAGTGGTAAAATTAAACACTAAAGGATCGTTGTACTAATCCAGTGGTAGTCTTGACTGGCAGCGCCGCTCTTAACTGCATTGCTAAGTTGGTGATGTCCTAATATATTGCCAAGCAAAGTTACAGGTCATTACAGTTCATTTAGTATGGAAATAAAAAGGAAACTGCTAAGCGTGAGTCGTACTATGTTACTTTAACGATAACTTTAACGATAGCCGGCGATTTTGACATAATTTTAAATAAGGTTATCTTAGGTTAATTTTTTTTTTATATGAATAGGAAGGCAAACGAGCAAGTGGGTCACCTGATGGTAAGTGATCACCACTGCCCATAGACACCCGCAACCCCGGAGGGATTGCAGATGCGTTGCCAACCTAGAGGACTAAGAGGACTAATTTTGGTGACGTTGAAAATAAAATCAACGTCACGCTGCATAATAGGCTGATTTAATTTACTTTTTTCGTAATCATTTATACAAAAGAAGAATTCATTGATACAGAAGGCTACTCCTGGTACCTCTCTCTGTCGCCCTGACCACCCGGTAGCTTAGGCCTCGCCTCGCTGCCGGCGGCACCCTAGGTTAGGTTTTTATAATGTTTTTATATTTTGTATTTATATTGTTTTATTACTTTTTATATGAATATTGTAAAAACCTAACTAGAGATAAAAATAAATATACAGAATAGTATTATAATATTCTCTTTGGGTCACCAAATTATTCTATTGCAGACTTGGCTTTGCTAGACTATGTTGAAACAGTAATGCAATGTATTCCCGAGGGAGCACAAGCTATTTTACTGTTTACAATTTGCTACTATTGTCCAATGCAGCCGTAACGTTGGCACAGACTACAAAATTAAACAGAAGGTGAAATTGGTTATAATTTTATTAAACCGCGTCAAAGTGGGTAAATTTTAAATGAAAATTCCGATTCAGTTTAGACTCGCTCGCTGTCAGATCCATACTAAAAATGATAGGTAAAACCTGAACTGAGTTGGAAATAAGTGAATAGCATTAAGACGTAAGGCCTGATGTAAACTTTTGTATTTTTTTAACACAGAATTTTTTGGACTCTAAAATTACGATGAGGTTTGAACCGTGAATTTTTTTTATTTATCTCAAATTGAGGGTTACAAGTCACAAACATAGATTTAAGAAAAAAAAACCTTAAACTAGCTTATTCTAATTCTAAAAACCTAACCAAACCAAAGCACAATAAACCAAGACCAAGTTGACGACAGTTGAATAATGTATCCACTACCGTACTTCGCAGAACCGTCTGTCCTTCCATCCTCAACATCTTGATGGTTGGCAGTCAAGTACCGTGCGTTTAAAACGCAATTTCCTTCCTCGTACGACAAAGATCTGGAACCAACTTCCTGCTGCAACATTCCCTGAGCGGTACAATTTACGGATCTTTAAAAAACTAGCCTTCCTATTCTTGAAAGGGCCGGCAACGCACCTGTGATTGCCCAAGTCTTGCAGGTGTCCCTGGGCGATGGTGATTACTTTCCATCAGGTGACCCGTCTGCTCGTTTGTCCCCTCTTATATAAAAAAAAATCAGTGAATATATTTGTATCTTCTGCGTTATTGTTCTTTGCCGGAGTCAACACCGACGCAAATGGTGCAACACTGGCCAAACATTTAACCGACCAGAGCAAACATTAGTTTGCACTGCACATTCAGCGGTAGGTAATTGATACAAAACTCATTGTCATCATTTTTTATAAGCTTCTATTCAAGCCGAGTGCTCATCACCGAGTTCTAACCGTAACAGTTATGATTCCAAGTGAGGGGGTAATTACCCCGCTCTGGGGTAAAATAGGTCCTACGCGGGGGTCATGGGCTGGTTGGCTTTCCTTACCTTAAGAGCGATAAGCTAATCTGTGAGGGGTAAAAACCGTGATCTAAGTTAGGTCATAAGGGTTTATTTATTTATTTATTTAGACATGCCAACAGTACATAAACAAAACATTAATATTAACAAAAATACAAGTTACAATCCATGTCCATGCACCAATAACAGGCATGTGACAGCATTTATCATGTTTAGGGACTTACACTACAAACAAGTAAAACTAACTAACATAATAAGAAACAGGATTAAGCAAGTGAGTTAGCATCCTGCTTATAACAAAACTAAACTTAGGCAAAAAAGAAAACTAATTTTGAGGCATGTGTGATGGAATCTAGAAAGATGTCGAATTGGAATTGATTTGCTAGGTCTAGGTCGTTGAATGACTTTTGTATACGGTAAAGTGGAAGGGCCTTTCCGAACCTCCTTCCTTCCTCCCTTCCTTTCCTTTTGGAACTGAAAAGGTTAGGAGCCCTACTGTATGCACGTTATAATTACCAAAAACTGTAGTGTGGTGTGGCGCTACGCTTGCGGCAACCTTGCAAGCCACGCCCCCACTACCGTAAACTGGTGTGAGTACTTGAGTAGGGACCAAATTGAAAGTCATTATGATCATCAGGCTGATGATGATGATGGTGATGGTGATGACAATCTATAGATCTCTCTGATCGTGGCAGGTAAATTTTTATTACGTCACCCTAGGCCGTAATAGGGATATTACGCCCGCTTTGCGGACAGAAAATCTCACTTCCTGGCCAAGGCAAGAAAAACTTTATACAAACCACGGGCGGTAATTCGTAAAGCCCCAGATCGCATATCGCCTTCGGTTCGGGCCACCAACACCTGCTATCTGGGACAGTTACGAGTTCACCGCCCTAGGTATCTAATGTACTATTAGTTCATCTTTTACTTCCTTACCCTAAATTTAGTGATGGATAGAATAGCATAAACCAAAGTTTAAAGGTCTTAGGTCTAGGTACACTACGTATTATCGATATGTTGTCGATCATAGCGTCTCTTTTCTTCTAGGCTGGTGGGAAAGGGACGCAAATGGCGACACAACAAATAAGTTATAACCATGTTACCCACTGATCAGTTTTAATCCTTTATCAATAAGCCGATACTCCTTACTCGTTAATCCCTCCCACACTGTTTTTGGACTAATTATTTCTCTGAACTATAATCTAATTATAAATGTACCCGACAACAGAAATTTATTCCCAGCTTCGGTTAGTTAATCCTTCAATGAGAGCTAACAACCGTTGTCAGTTGCCTTCGTATCGTCGAATTTATTTTGTCATAATAAGTTTTTGGTCGACGGTGGTTTGGTATAATTTTTGTTGAAACAGAAAACATTTCACATAGATTGCTAATTTGGTTAGATTAGGTTCGTTTCATAAAATTCTGAAATTAAACGTAAATTAGAAATAGAAGACCGTTCGACAGAACTAGATTTTTCTTAGAGTCAGTTTTCACTTAAAATTACTAAACCTACTATCAAAAGAACCAAGAATTTTTACTTCTTGATTTTTTATGTTTACATTTACGGTTTTTCAGTAAAAAAATCGTGATTCATTTGAAAAATAGCGCCTTCTGTCGTCCCTGGTGAGCAGTAGATGTTCCACGGGAGTTTGTTAAATTGTGTCGTACCGACACAACAGATGACGCTTAGCGACAAAAAATTGCATAGTAACAAGATCACTTGACAACTAGTAACAGATTTTACCTACCTGCTATGGGTGGAGTAGGGGCACACGCGTCACGGAATGACGAGGATCCGGGTTCGATTCCCGGCCATAGCTTTACTTTTTGGATTTTTCTGTGTTCTTATTTTCAGGGTCGCTTAGATTTTTTTTTGTTTTTAAATTGTTTAACATTTATAAATTGCCTTTTAAAGAAAAACTATTGCTGCAAATGAACTGCACCAACTAAGCCTGACAAGTTTATTGGATAAAAGTTTTAATTGTTTTCCTTCACGGAGAAATAAATGTCACTGTAATTAACTTAGCGCTGAAGTCACAAAGTAAAACGACAATTGTACCAGTAGACAAAGGACCTGGAAGCAAAAAAATAACTTAACCTAAAAATTACATTTTAGATACAAGCTTATTTACTAACTGTACTTCTTGTTGGCTGTACCTACTTGCATACATAATGAGAACAAAAAAAAAACCCACCGGGGTTGCGGGTGTCTATGGGCAGTGGTGATCACTTACCATCAGGTGACCCACTTGCTCGTTTTCCTTCCTATTCATATAAAAAAAAATCTAAACGACACTGAAACTAAGAACACAGAAAATCCGAAAAGTAAAGCTATGGCCAAACAAACAGATGACGCTTGGCGACAAAAATTCGCATAGTAACAAGGTCTTGTGACAGCTAGTAACAGATAGAAAGATTCGAAGGCTTACCCACATGCTATGGGTGGTGTACGGGTACAGCACGCGTTACGGAATGACGAGGATCCGGGTTCGATTTTCGGCCATAGCTTTACTTTTCGGATTTTTCTGTGTTCTAATTTTCAGTGTCGTTTAAAAATTTAATTTCTAACGGTGAAACCGTAAAAGTAAACAAAAGAATCAAGAAGTAAAAATTCAAGCTAAACGTGGCCTTTAGGTTTTGTTACCTCAGGCTCTGTCTACCCCGTAAGGGTGATTTGTGTATGTGTATGTATGTATCGGTTGTTTTGCCGGAGGGATAACATTATTAATAATTTGCAAATACGTCAAAAGGGACTAATACTGTTAAAACTATTAACATATTCCGTTTTAGCATGGAACAAGCCAGATAAACCTAACTGGTATAACTCCTTGGTTAAAATTTAAAGGGTTTCACAAAGTTATTCAGTTTCAAACAAAATTAGGGCCCGTTTCACAACTCTCAGTCACACATGTAATCACTATTAAATGCGTATGAGTATGACCCTGATATTTTAAGTGTCAGTTATCTTTAATGTCTCTGTCTGTTTCTTAGTAATAAATAGAAAAGGAATAGATATATAACTGGCAGTTAAGATATCAGGAACTTTGCAGAGAGCGGTGAGACAGGCCTTAAGTGTTTTTAGCTAAGGTGAAGCTGGAATCAATAGTCTTAACGTGTCTTAATGTTGTTCTCGGCATGTGTATATTAATTATGTAATACTATATTATTATTATTATTATGGTGTTATGTTGTCGCTGTGGCAGCGCGACTACCGTAGTTCAGTTGGTTGGAGACTGAAAAACAGCGACCTCGCTGAGTCTCCTTTCAATTTTACCTTCGCAGGTAATTCTACTTTGTAATTTTTGAATTTTTGTGATTTTTTCGTGTTGGTGAATAAAAATTTCTTCTGTTCTATTCTATTCTATTTATTTATAATTTTTTCTACATAATAATTTAATAAAATTTCATATTTTTTGTCAAAGAATTTACTTAGTTCCATACTGGTCTGGGAGCAAAGAAATAACATAGAATGTACCAGTTGCTTCTCTGCCCGCGTAGATGGTAAAAGCCCATCGAGGGAATTGGCAAATTCCATGTTTTTTCTTTACTCCCAGACCAGCATGGAAGATCACGTAAAATGTTGTAAAATATTGAACTTAACGCTTTTTATAAGTTTTTATAATACCTACATTAATTATTTTCAGTAAATGAGTTTTGTTTCGACTTATTTAAAAATGAAAATTAGTCCGCACTTCAAAAAACCTTGTAATACAAAAGCGATACTTCCCGTCGCATAATTAGACTTCAGAGCATCCAAATGAAGGATAATAACTCTAATTATTTTGATGACAGAATGAGGTAAACGTCCCAATCACCGACATCAATAAAATATTTGAATATTTTAGCATTTTTGCCGCATTATTTTAAATAAACGAATAATAATATAACGCCGGAACCGTATTTGATGTACAAATAGTAACATTTAAGATCTCATTTTGAAAAACAAGTATAAAAAAACAACGCAAAAGACACGACACACAAGTGTAAAAATAGCGAATCGTTGGTAACAGGGGATTTGGGACATATATTTATGTCAGTTTTCTTACGAGATTCCCAAAAGAGTTTGTGTAGTTTACGTGTAGTAATAATATTACATTTTTGTCCTATTTTTATATCGAAAAAAGTACTGTATTGTATTTTTAGATGCAACTTTTCGTGTATTTTAATCACCTGCACGTATATTGATTTAAAAAATCATGATCAGTTGCAAAATTTTATCAAAATTCCGTGTTACAATGAACTTTTTAATATAAAGGAAATTGAACAATAACACACCTACCATGATATTGATATGTATTATTTTACATCTATAATTCTACCGTGCATACATTGAGCCTAAAGGTAAACCGCTTCAATGCTTGTGTAGTAGGACTGACTCTCTATTGTAAGTTTTTACACGTAAATATGTCGAACGTGTTTACGTAATTGTCTCAATTACTATGGCATAATTGGCAGCGCCACTTGCGGATCGAAACTGCAACAAACTGTCTTCATTTGACATTTTAACGCAAAAGCGTTCGAGACGTATTTTGTGTCCGAAAACTTACACTAAGCATATGATACTGATCACCACAATCAACGCAAAACGTGACTTACGTAGTCAACTTGTCAACCATTGGGACGTTTACCTTACATAACTAAGTCAAAGCTATTAAATATGAAAGGCATTGATTGTGAAAAGTGGCTAGGGAATTTGACTTGCGCTAAACCTGCTTGTTACGGCCTTATAGCCCACAGGGCTGAAAACATAAAAAAAGTATACATGCAAGTTTTTTTCTGAATGTACTTTTTGCTAACAGAGCGCTTAATTTTTTTTTAAACTATTTTGGGGTCATTTACCCTACCGGTCCATATAAAAGAAAAAATGTATCACAAAACTTCCATTCTAGTGTAGTCACTTTTGTGTTCGTCGTTGTTTTTGACGTCTATTAAATCGATGAACACCGGCTGCACCCACGAAAAAGTGTCACGTTGTCACGTTCCGCGTGACGTCAGAGCTAGTTTTCATCAATGTTTCTTTATGACGTTATCACGTTAAACTATCGTCCGTAAACCGACTTTACAGACAGTACAGTTCTTATGTAATGTATGGAACGTGACATAGGTACAGGAAAAAATGCATAATAAAATCAGTGACTTTTTTTTTCGTTTGAAAATCGATAGGACCGTCTCGCACACCAATATTCCGCTTCAATTTAACGTTTTAGCTGTCATTTTTGACACTTCTATTATGGACATGACAGCAAGCAATCCAACTTTTTTTTTTTATGTTAGAAAGCCCAGACAAACGAACTAGTGGATCACCTGATGGTAAATGATCACCACTGTCCATAGACACCCGCAGCGCTTTACGCGATGCCAGTGCGTAATTGCATCGCATTAAGACGTCGTGGTAAGTCTGTATGCTTTGGGACCCTCAGTGTGCGAGTCCGAGTCGTACTTGACAGGTTTTTATGGCACTTAAGCATTATAATGGGTTCGAAACCGAGCCACGGACTACGTTTATTTAGGACGGATTTGGTTTAACTCAATTACCACCTTAGGAGATTGGACGTTATTGAGTGGTCATTATTTTATCAATAAGACTATCTGTTGCGCGCGGCTTCGCTTCAATTCCGTTTTTTTTCATACATCAGTACAGGGTAGATAAAGCTTTTTTTTATAGTGTGGAAAATGCGCCTTATGCATCCGCCCGATACGGGATTACCGGGGGTATGCGGGGCTCTCCCGCGACGGCAGGCATACCTTCTAAAAACCACACGGATTCCCTATTCGGTCGTATGTGAGGCGTCACGGGAGCACTCGGTGTCACCGCGACGCCCCACGACCACCCCAGGATGGGGTTCCCTCTTCGCGGCACCTGTGCAATGCAGGTTTGGGAATTTCCGTCCTCCATGGGGACAAAACCTTAAGGCCACGTTTAGCATGATTAAGGGCGTATAGGTGGAAAGGGAAATGAAAATAGTGATGGGTTGCTAGCCCCATTGCCTATAACATAATTCCTAAGACTTTCGCCCGTTCCCACGATGGGCTATTACCATCTGTTTTTTTACTCCCAGACCAGCATGGAAGAAACCTGTTCCTTATCCCTTATCCTTATGTTATAGTAAAACCATGCATATCTTATAGACATGACAAATAAAACCATGCATTGGTGACAGTTGATATCAAAAGAACTATGTTATTAAGATTTTAGTAGGCGCTTCTTTCGTCGACATAATCTTTATTATCATACTTCGTTCCATTTTTAACGTTTACTTTCGCAAAACAGCAACGCAACGCTTTTAATATTACAAAATATCTGAAATGTCTTAAATAATTTTCTTGAGTCGGAATTCGCATTAGCGCTTTAAGAATTAAGACGAAATTAGAAATTGAAAACATTATTTAGAAGTCCCCGCTTTCAGTTTTGAGGCCATTTTGGAGAAAACAGTCATATTTTTTCAAAGCGCCTTTAAATATTTGGGAAATATCTCAGCATAATGTGTAGTCTGATTCTGAAATTGCTGGCGTTTATTACGATTGCGTGCCTGCCTCTTCCATGCTGGTCTGGGAAGAAAAAACATAGAATTTACCAGTTGCTTTTCCCGTGCATATAGTAAAAGCCCATAGAGGCGACAATCTTAGGAATCATGTCATATTCGATGCGGCTAACAACCCATCATTATTTTGATTCCCCTTTCCATCCATACGCCCACAAGCATGCTAAACGAGGCCTTTAGCTCTTGTTGCCTCAAGCTCTGTCTACCCCATAAGGGATAAAGACGTGATTTATGTATGTATGACAGGGGGCAATAGGTGCCTACATAAACTTTTAAATTTGCATACCATTTTTAATTTGAGCATTTGAAAAAAAAAATGAAAAATGAAAAATATTTTATTCAGTAACTTAAATTAGAACAGCAGTATCTGTGCTGGCGCCTCTTTTTGAGTATACGAGATACTCGTGCTAAGAGAACACCGCTCTTCCACGTATTGTATCTTACGATTTAAATAGGTGTAAGAATTTATTTTACAAACTCTAAAATCTAAAAAACTCCAAGAAATCTATAAAGTTAAAAACAATTTTCAGGAACAGAAAATTGACAAAAATAAAATGAAATAAAAACAAAAGTAGTATGTGTGTGTGTGTGTGTGTGTGTGTGTGTGTGTGTGTGTGTGTGTGTGAGCGTGGGGATTTATTCAGCCACATTACGTGTTGGCCAAGTCCAACTGCCAGACTGTTAATGCGTTAACATAACGGAGTAGCAGCGCCATCTGTGCCCTACACTGAACACTGTTATATGTTGAAGTAGTTATTGGTAAATAAAGAAGTTACATCAGTATTTCCATAGATGGCATTGTTCTAAAGTATAGTGACGATCTCTAACGGATTATTGCTGAAACTAATATCTAGGCAGGTCCGAATCCTTTGCTTTGTATAATGAACAGATGGCGCTATGATCGCTCAGGTTATAAATAGGAAAGCTCATTAGTTGTAAGGTCTCTTTTTCGACTTTCTGCTGAACGAAGATTACATTAAACATAATAAGTTAATTTTGCTTTTTACTGGCCACCATCTTCACCCTCACTTCAACACAGACCAATCAGTGTTATAAATGGACTCGTCCAACAGATTGGACTCGCCTGATCCGCCCGTAATGCAGATTTAACTGTTTAATTATTAGAGATTCCAATCCAATTTCATACTGCGTTTGCATAGGGCAGTTGCAAAACTTAATTTATTATACAAAATGATTTCCGACTCGCTGTTACTTCTATGTTGGTCTGGGAGCAAAAAAACACACGTCAACTAGTGATGTGCCGGATCGTTAAAAATGTATATCCGCGGATACGGATCTGATTACGGATATTTAGTGTCAAGATCCGCGGAAACGGATACGGATCTTTATTTTTTTATTTGATTGGTGTCGGCGCCCGCGACCTTGAAGCGATAGGTAGACGTCACCATTGATATTTTATTGAATCAGGCGTTACTTTGCGGAGGTCCATTTCAATGAACAAAAAAAATTACCTTGCTACTCCGCTACTCACGTGCAAAATAACCAAGCCACAACACTACCAACAACATGTGTTCATTAAACTTTGATAATGATCCCGTAGAGGGATCGAAACGCGTCAGTGTTTGTGTGGTGTAAGGGATAATTAAGTTTGTGGGATTTATGTGTGTTTTATTGGCAGCAGTGGAGGGAGGGATTGCATGAAAAACATATATATTTCACACAGGCTTGGTTATTTTGCACGTGAGTAGCGGAGTAGCAAGGTAAATTTTTTTGTTCATCGTCACCATTGATCTCACTATAATTATAAAAAAAGGTTTAAGTTTTAGTTATTTCATTGTCATAAAAGTGATGTTATTAACTTGTTATAATATTGATCTCATTATAAAGATTCTTTCAGTTATGTAGTATTCGTATGATAGCTTACTCCGATAAATGTTTGCTATATAAAGGTGCCAAATATTTGATTTTAAGAAATAAAAATATTCTGAATGGAATTTTATAGTTATTTTAATTCTAACCAATCACCTGTAAAAGAACCGTAAAAGATCCGCGTGAAAAGTAACAGATACGGATTTTTATTTTCCCTCGGATATCCGCGGACACGGATACGGATATCCAGAACAGCACTAATGTAAACCAACGTGAGTACGCCGTGAGTACGACGTTTATTTGCATGTGAAACAGTTGTGCTCACTAAACTTTGAAAATGATCCCATAGAGAGTTCGAAACTCGTCAGTGTTTGTGTGGCGTAAGGGATTAAGTTTGTGGGATGTATATGTGTTTTATGTATGTATGTATGTATAACTCTTTATTGTACATAAAACACAAGAAAAAGATGAATACAGCAGCATGAGTTTTATGTGGCATTAGTGTATTTTGCACAGGTTTGGTTATCTTGCACGTTAAATATTTTTTGTTCATCAGTATTTTGCCTTAGTTTTCTTTACCACATTTCCCAGTATAACCTAGACATGTTAATGCAAAACTTGGCGGCATAAAATTAACCCACGGATGTAACATAATACATTTTCTTTAAGACCTGAATACCCCCGCCAAGTTAATACTATGGCAACTACGTAAAAAATAACTACCGACCTAAACTGTAGCTTAGTTAATTTAAGATAAGCCACTTCAGATCGCCTTAAGTCATGACATTGCTGTTACCGATATATTACGTCTGATACGCTAAGGTCTTGTTACATCAAACTCTCTCCACCTGGATTGCACGGTCTCATCGTCTAATCTAAGGGAAGACGGGCCCAGCGTAAGAGCCTTCCTCTTCTTGGCGCGGTCCTGGCGGAAGCCGGGGCCACTGGGCATTTGTGGTGAAACCCTAGTGGCATCCCACTGCGTCCCCATCACACCGGATTGGGGCAACGCCGGAGAGGTTATAGTTTGGGTATCCTCGTGCCTGGGCATCCATAAAAATTTCCTCTCCGTTAAAAAAAAGGCTCTCTCTACCTTGCCATGCGTAAAGCCGCGATATAAATGTATGTATTAGACCACTAAATTGTCATGTCTACTTGACGTCTACGAAGGAAATTTATGTCCTTTTTCTTGCAGAGTGGACTCTAAGGTTCCAAAATACAGGCCAGGCATGTTTATGGATGAAGTTTCATATGAATTATGATGGTTGTATGAGGTGTTGTAAAAACTTAAATACATCTGTAACTGTCCACAGTAAACTCGAAAATGCCTGCAGGAAATAACTCCAGTACATACATAAATCCACGTTTAGCATGATTGTGGACGTAAAGGTGGAAATGGGGAATCAAAACAGTGACTCCTATAACATGATTCCTAAAATTTTCGCACAATCCCTCGATGGCTTACCATCTGCGCGGGAAGTGAAGCAACAGTTTACTGGTACGTTCTATGTTTTTTACTCCCAGACCAGCATGAAAGAACTCCCAGGAACCCTGTTAATCTATATTTATAAAAGAAAGTCGTGTTAGTTACACTATTTATAATTCGAGAACGGCTGAACCGATTTGGCTGAAAATTGGTGGGGAGGTAGCTTAGAACCAGGAGACGGATATAGGATACTTTTTATCCCGATTTTTCCGCGGGATTGGAAAATCCCGAAATTTTGTACCAAAAAAGCTATTACATTTGGCATACCTAAATATTATTCCTTGATTAGTATAAAGGCGCTGCAAAGGAATTTTTCAAATTTCCCACGGGATAAAAACACGAGGTAAATAATTAAAACTATAATTAGTAGATAATATTCTAGAGGATCACGTAGGTGCTCTAAGAAGGGATTTTCTGAATTTACCACGGGATAGGAAATAAAAACATTATACTTGGAGACATTGGATGTATGGGGTATATCGTCACTCTCGACGTTATCTGCGCGGACGAAATCACGGGCAAAAGCTAGTCACTACGTAGTATAAAATAAAGTCGCTTTCTCTGTCCCTATGTCCCTATGTATGCTTATATCTTCAAAACCACACAACGGATTTTAATGCGGTTTTTTTTAATAGATAGAGTGATTCAAGAGGAAGGTTTATATGTATAAGACATGCATAATATACCGTGCGAAGCCGGGGCGGGTCGCTAGTATAAAATAAAGTCGCTTTCTCTGTCCCTGTGTCCCTATGTCCCTATATATGCTTATATCTTCAAAACCACACAACGGATTTTGATGCGGTTTTTTTTAATAGATCGAGTGATTCAAGAGGAAGGTTTATATGTATAATACATGCATAATATACCGTGCGAAGCCGGGGCGGGTCGCTATATAGTTTTGTATAAAATAAACCTCCCTCTGCTTCAAGCAAAGCTGTGCCAATGGCCCGACTATGCCGATAAGAGTGTAATAACGTCGCCGGGATAAGATACCGCGGGATTTATTAAAAGAGGAAACAAAAATAGACTGAAGGGTAGCGGTCAACTATGCCCGATAACATTGTCCAGGGAAACAAGGGCAGGTTCAATAGCTGCCGTCGGAGGTCTCGTTTCTCGCAGACGGACGCTTGGAGACGATACAAATTCATAGATCAAAGATCGACGATAAACGATTGACGAGAAAGAGATAAGAAGATAGAAGAAGAGAAGAAGAGATAAGAGAAGATAGAGAAGATTCAAAGATCTTCGTTCACCACACCGTATCGATTTGAAAAAAAAATGGGACGAAGATACCTGGTATCCTGGATTAAAACATAGGCTACCCGCATAAATATTTACTGCAGAATGTACTATTAGCATGTAACGAGGCGCCACGCAGGGCGACAAGTATATAGCATACGGCGTCCGGAACGCAGCGCGCGACCCGCCCCCATACAGCCCCAGCTGTTGCCCGCAACTCCGTCTGCATAGAATTCGTTTATCGCTATCACGCAGAAATCACGCAATTTTCCGGGACAAAAAGTAGCCTATGTGTTATTCCAGACTATAATCTATCTATGTTCCAAATTGCAAATCTGTCAAGCCGTTCTGGCGTGAAAGAGTATCAAACATCCATTCATACTTACAAGCTTTCGCGTTTATAATATTACTAGGAAGGATTGTGTCCCATTGCTGCTACTGAGCAAAGGCCTCCCCCTACGCTTCCACTACTCTCGGTCTGCTGCGGTACGTGCCTAGTCCCTTAAGGTGTCCAACTCGTCCCTCCATCGCCGTCTAGGCCTGCCGGGCCGCTTTGAGTTAGTAATAGAAGTAAGTATACGTAAAATCCTTAAAAAATATTTGTTGCTTTTATTAATAATATTAGGTACACAGAATCAATTAAAAATATAATAATTAAGAATAAATATAAAAAACCTATATTTACAAATAAAAAAAGTTATAAAAAGAAAACCCCGTCTAATCCTACTGGCTGCGACAGAGTCCCCATGACGCTGGCGGCATTACCCCTTTGGACCGCAAGTGCGATCCGCTGGGATAAATACACGCCAGCTCTTGGGTCCCCTGAGGCGTCGATCAACCGGGACGACAGGGCCTTTACAAATACTTTCATGTCGGCTACCAAGGCCCCAAAGTTTCAACCGCAAGCGCCGCAAACTCATAATCCTTTAGTAAGGTGGAGTACTTGCGGCGCTTGAGGATTTGGGCCTGATCAGCTGCAGCGCCGGCATGTAAGCTGTCATGTTTGTTGCTTCTTCATTCGTTTTTGACTTTTTATTGAAGATTCAGATCAGAATTAAAGCACATGACGTTACCATTGAAATGTTATTTGAATGCGCGTCTCGTAATTAAAAGCCGTCACGCGTGGGAGCCGCGAACAAAGGCCTAGCTCATTACGAGCTTGAAGCTCAGCTGCGCCAGAGTGCGCTGCTTTGCGCTGAGCGGGAGCGATCTCTGTTTAGCTCAGTTTAGTTTAATCATACAACAAACATGTAATTACATACATATTATATTGGGACCGAGCGCGACGACAGCGCCACGTGACAGGCGGCCATTATGGACAATATTGTCACCGCTGTCAAACAAGAAGTAAGTAAATATTGTGAAAAATATTAATGATATATTGTGTTATTTTACTATATTACACAATTTTGGACAACGGTAGTCAGTAACATTATTGCCAATAATATTAAAATTGTTGTTTTCAGTGAAATTTTAGAGGTTAGGTAACTTACTTTTTTTTTCTTACGGCAAATATCCACTTATTTCTTTGGTCTCGTTTCCAGCATGGTCTTGGAAATTGGTAAAATTTACAGTCGCTATTCTTCTTGGTGTTATTACAATTCACAACAACACATCTTACAAGGACTATATTTATCTCAAAAACGATTAGAAAATGTTTACTGCAATATGGATTTGACAGCTCAAGTCAGTGACAAAAATGACAATTTTAGCCGTAGCGAGCGCTGTGATCGTTTAGGCTACCCCCTCCACCCGCTTTGCACTCTGCGAATACACAAATCACGTCTTTATTCTCTCGCTCACGTCTCAATCTCTTGCTGAGCTCTTTGTGTAGCTCCAGCGAACCCTTACCCCAAGGACCTAAAGTTTCGACACCGAAAGCAAAGAAATGATATTGGGCGCCGAGACATCTGTATTTTGTGACCTTGAAGCGTTAGTAGTTTTAGTATTAGTTGGTTTTTAAATAATGTTTTATATTTATTTTACAATAAAATGTCAAAGAAATGTATATTGAAATCGTACATACACATACATATATGTATATTATGCTCGTCGGTTTCGGGTGCTCTTGACCTGGGTACATGACGTCTTAATGCAATTGAATTTTAACTCAGTTCAGGTTTTAGTTGTCATTTTTAATATGGATCTGACAGCGACCGAAACTAAACTGAACCGAAATTGAATCGCCTTTGGACTGGTAAGGCCCCTGATCTTTACATACATACACAAATCACGCCTTTACCCCTTACGGGGTAGACAGAGCCTAAGGTAACAAGACCTACAGGCCATGTTTAGCAAGACACTGAGGGCGTAGAGTTGGAAAGTGGAATCAAAATAGTGATGGGTTGCTAGCCGCATCGCCTATAACGTGATTCCTATGATTTTCGCCCATTCCCTCAATGGGTTTTTACCATCTGCGCGGGAGGAAAAGCAACTGGTACATTCTATGTTTTTTCTTTGCTCCCAGCATGATCTAAATCTTTAATCTGATCTTTAATTTGCGTATTTTTCTAAAATTGTAATCTTTGATTATTTGACTACTAAGTTGAATTATTAAACGACACTGAAAATTAGAACACACAAAAATCCGTCAGTAAAGCTATGGCCGGGAATCGAACCCGGATCCTCGTCATTCCGTGACGTGTGCCATACCCGTACACCACCAGCAGGTAGGTAAGCCTTCGAATTTTTCTATCTGTTACTAGCTGTACCTTGTTACTACGCGAATTTTGTCGCCAAGCGTCATCTGTTTGAATGATGTTGTACGACACAATTACAAACTCCCGTGGAACATCTACTGCTCACCAGGGACGAGAGAAGGCGCTGTATTAAATGATAGTTACGGTCAAGTGCAAAAATAAGTAGGTATCGATAGGAACTTCTCAAAAATATGTCCCACGACCTTATTTACGCTGGCGTAAGAGCCTATGGTACTTATTTTTGAAACTTTGTCTAGATACATATATTACACTTGACTGTACTATCAAATGAGTCAAGAATTTTTACTTCTTGATTTTTCAACATGAAACTACCGTGAGACTCAATCATAATTACACAAAAAACGGATAACTCATGTATAAAAGTCGAGTGATGCTCGACATGTTTCGGACTATTTCGAAGTCCTTTTTCCAAGAGCGCTCGCCGCGGCGGCAGCGACACGAGTCTGTGTGAAGTTAGCATATCAAGTACCAGCATATCAAGAAAAAAAGGGAGTTCTGTTGGCATGCAGCATAGTTCTGTAGTTCCTGATACTTTTTAGAAATAGTTCTGGTCATTTTCCTCGAAAATTTTAATTTCAGTTTTTGACATAATGATATGCTAACTTCCACATGAAAAGTCCAGCATATCACAAACAAATTGAAGTTCTAGTGGCACTGTACATAGTTCTATAGTTCCTGATACATTTAAGAAATAGTTCTGGTGATATTCCTCGAAAATTTTTGATTTCAATTTTTGACATAATGATATGCTAACTTCCACATGAAAAGTCCAGCATATCACAAACAAATTGAAGTTCTTGTGGCACTGTACATAGTTCTATAGTTCCTGATACATTTAAGAAATAGTTCTGGTGATATTCCTCGAAAATTTTTGATTTCAATTTTTGACATAATGATATGCTAACTTCCACATTAAAAGTTCAGCATATCACAAACAAATTGAATTTCTAGTGGCACTATACATAGTTCTATAGTTCCTGATACTTTTTAGAAATAGTTCTGGTGATTATCCTCGAAAATTTTAATTTCAATTTTTGACATAATGATATGCTAACTTCCACATAAAAAGTCCAGCATATCACAAACAAATTGAATTTCTAGTGGCAATATACATATTTCTATAGTTCCTGATACATTTTAGAAAGAGTTCTGCCGATTTTCGCTAAAAAAAAAAACATGATTTTTTTTGACGGAATGATATGCTAACTTCCATGTTGATATGCTGTGGTTCTCAAGAGAGTTCTGAGCACGTTTATGGTCTTAAAAGATGGATATGGTGTAGTAGTAAACAGTTCTGAGGAGTTCTGGCGTTAATATCGCTTCAACTAATTTTAAGGAATAATTTTCAAAAATGATATGCTAACTTCCATGTTGATATGCTGTGGGTTTGAAGAGAGTTCTGAGCCCGTTTATGGTCTTAAATGATGGTTATGGTGTAGTAGTAAATAGTTCTGAGGAGTTCTGGCGTTAATATCGCTTTTAAAAAAAATTGAATTATTTTGGTCAAAGATAATTTGCTAACTTCCGTGATGATATGCTGTGGTTTTGAAGAGAGTTCTGAGCCCGTTTAAGGTCTTAAATGATGGATATGGTGTAGTAGTTAATAGTTCTGAGGAGTTCTGGCGTTAATATCGCTTCAAATAATTTTAAGGAATATTTTTCAAAAATGATATGCTAACTTCCATGTTGATATGCTGTGGTTTTGAAGAGAGTTCTGATCCCGTTTATGGTCTTAAATGATGGTTATGGTGTAGAAGTAAATAGTTCTGAGGAGTTCTGGGGTTAATATCGCTTCAAATAATTTTAAGAAATATTTTACAAAAATGATATGCTAACTTCCTTGATGATATGCTGTGGTTTTGAAAAGAGTTCTGAGCCCGTTTATCGTCTTAAAAGATGGATATGGCGTAGTAGTAAATAGTTCCGAGGAGTTCTGGCGTTAATATCGCTTCAAATAATTTTAAGGAATATTTTTCAAAAATGATATGCTAACTTCCATGTTGATATGCTGTGGTTTTGAAGAGAGTTCTGAGCCCGTTTAAGGTCTTAAATGATGGATATGGTGTATTAGTGAATAGTTCTGAGGAGTTCTGGCGTTAATATCGCTTCAAATAATTGTAAGGAATATTTTTCAAAAATGATATGCTAACTTCCATGTTGATATGCTGTGGTTTTGAAGAGAGTTCTGATCCCGTTTATGGTCTTAAATGATGGTTATGGTGTAGAAGTAAATAGTTCTGAGGAGTTCTGGGGTTAATATCGCTTCAAATAATTTAAAGAAATATTTTACAAAAATGATATGCTAACTTCCTTGATGATATGCTGTGGTTTTGAAAAGAGTTCTGAGCCCGTTTATCATCTTAAAAGATGGATATGGCGTAGTAGTAAATAGTTCCGAGGAGTTCTGGCGTTAATATCGCTTCAAATAATTTTAAGGAATATTTTTCAAAAATGATATGCTAACTTCCATGTTGATATGCTGTGGTTTTGAAGAGAGTTCTGAGACTTCTGAGCCCGTCTATGGTCTGTAATGATGGATATGGTGTAGTAGTAAATAGTTCTGAGGAGTTCTGGCGTTAATATCGCTTTTAAAAAATGTAGAGTTATTTTGGTCAAAAATGATATGCCAACTTCCTTGATGATATGCTGTGGTTTTGAAAAGAGTTCTGAGCCCGTTTATGGTCTTAAAAGATGGATATGGTGTAGTAGTAAATAGTTCTGAGGAGTTCTGGCGTTAATATCGCTTCAAATAATTGTAAGGAATATTTTTCAAAAATGATATGCTAACTTCCATGTTGATATGCTGTGGTTTTGAAGAGAGTTCTGAGCCCGTTTAAGGTCTTAAATGATGGATATGGTGTAGTAGTAAATAGTTCTGAGGAGTTCTGGCGTTAATATCGCTTCAAATAATTTTAGGAAACATTTTTCAAAAATGATATGCTAACTTCCATGTTGATATGCTGTGGTTTTGAAGAGAGTTCTGATCCCGTTAATGGTCTTAAAAGATGGATATGGTGTAGTAGTCAATAGTTCTGAGGAGTTCTGGCGTTAATATCGCTTCAAATAATTTTCAGAAATATTTTTCAAATATGATATGCTAACTTCCATGTTGATATGCTGTGGTTTTGAAGAGAGTTCTGAGCCCGTTTATGGTCTTAAAAGATGGATATGGTGTAATAGTAAATAGTTCTGAGGAGTTCTGGCGTTAATATCGCTTTTAAAAAAAAATTGAATTATTTTGGTCAAAGATAATTTGCTAACTTCCGTGATGATATGCTGTGGTTTTGAAGAGAGTTCTATGCCCGTTTAAGGTCTTAAATGATGGATATGGTGTAGTAGTGAATAGTTCTGAGGAGTTCTGGCGTTAATATCGCTTCAAATAATTTTAAGGAACATTTTTCAAAAATGATATGCTAACTTCCATGTTGATATGCTGTGGTTTTGAAGAGAGTTCTGAGCCCGTCTATGGTCTTAAAAGATGAATATGGTGTAGTAGAAAATAGTTCTGAGGAGTTCTGGCGTTAATATCGCTTCAAATAATTTTAAGAAACATTTTTCAAAAATGATATGCTAACTTCCATGCTGATATGCTGTGGTTTTGTAGAGAGTTCTGAGCCCGTCTATGGTCTGTAATGATGGATATGGTGAAGAAGTAAATAGTTCTATAGAGTTCTAGAGTTGATATAGATTCAAATTATTTAAAGAAACATTTAAAAAAAATGATATGCTAACTTCCTTGATGATATGCTGTGGTTTTGAAAAGAGTTCTGAGCCCGTTTATGGTCTTAAATGATAGATATGGTGTAGTAGTAAATAGTTCTGAGGAGTTCTGGCGTTAATATCGCTTCAAATAATTTAAGAAACAGTTTTCAAAAATGATATGCTAACTTCCATGCTGATATGCTGTGGTTTTGAAGAGAGTTCTGAGCCCGTCTATGGTCTGTAATGATGGATATGGTGTAGTAGTAAATAGTTCTGAGGAGTTCTGGCGTTAATATCGCTTTTAAAAAATGTAGAGTTATTTTGGTCAAAAATGATATGCCAACTTCCTTGATGATATGCTGTGGTTTTGAAAAGAGTTCTGAGCCCGTTTATGGTCTTAAAAGATGGATATGGTGTAGTAGTAAATAGTTCTGAGGAGTTCTGGCGTTAATATCGCTTCAAATAATTTTAAGAAATATTTTTCAAAAATGATATGCTAACTTCCATGTTGATATGCTGTGGTTTTGAAGAGAGTTCTGAGCCCGTCTATGGTCTTAAAAGATGGATATGGTGTAGTAGTAAATAGTTCTGACGAGTTCTGGCGTTAATATCGCTTCAAATAATTTTAAGGAATATTTTTCAAAAACGATATGCCAACTTCCATGTTTATATGCTGTGGTTTTGAAGAGAGTTCTGAGCCCGTTTGTGGTCTCAAAAGATGGAAGTGCTGTAGTAGTAAATAGTTCTGAGGAGTTCTGGTGTTAATATCGCTTTTAAAAAATGTAGAGTTATTTTGGTCAAAAATGATATGCCAACTTCCTTGATGATATGCTGTGGTTTTGAAAAGAGTTCTGAGCCCGTTTATGGTCTTAAAAGATGGATATGGTGTAGTAGTAAATAGTTCTGAGGAGTTCTGGCGTTAATATCGCTTCAAATAATTTTAAGGAATATTTTTCAAAAACGATATGCCAACTTCCATGCTGATATGCTGTGGTTTTGAAGAGAGTTCTGAGCCCGTCTATGGTCTGTAATGATGGATATGGTGTAGTAGTAAATAGTTCTGAGGAGTTCTGGCGTTAATATCGCTTTTAAAAAATGTAGAGTTATTTTGGTCAAAAATGATATGCCAACTTCCTTGATGATATGCTGTGGTTTTGAAAAGAGTTCTGAGCCCGTTTATGGTCTTAAAAGATGGATATGGTGTAGTAGTAAATAGTTCTGAGGAGTTGTGGCGTTAATATCGCTTCAAATAATTTTAAGAAATATTTTTCAAAAATGATATGCTAACTTCCATGTTGATATGCTGTGGTTTTGAAGAGAGTTCTGAGCCCGTCTATGGTCTTAAAAGATGGATATGGTGTAGTAGTAAATAGTTCTGAGGAGTTCTGGCGTTAATATCGCTTCAAATAATTTTAAGGAATATTTTTCAAAAACGATATGCCAACTTCCATGTTGATATGCTGTGGTTTTGAAGAGAGTTCTGAGCCCGTTTGTGGTCTCAAAAGATGGAAGTTCTGTAGTAGTAAATAGTTCTGAGGAGTTCTGGTGTTAATATCGCTTTTAAAAAATGTAGTTATTTTGGTCAAAAATGATATGCCAACTTCCTTGATGATATGCTGTGGTTTTGAAAAGAGTTCTGAGCCCGTTTATTGTCTTAAAAGATGGATATGGTGTAGTAGTAAATAGTTCTGAGGAGTTCTGGCGTTACAGCTAGGGAGCTGGCGAGCAAAATTTCTATATGATTAGCACACAAGGCAGACGTTATTAATAGTAATATTTATGCCCTAAGGAACATCAAGGACCCGGTCTGCCACCATGGTGGCGCTGCGTTTAAAATTTACAGCGTTTCAAAAATGTTAAAAAAAAAGGTGTGCTATGTTATGTGCACACGTCTGCCTCTGGGCCTGATGATTACAGTCATCCTAGAAACACAAAAAATCGAAAAGGCAGACATCCAGGGCTCTGACTTTAGTAGTATTCAATTTTTTAATTTATTTTTATGATTTAATAAATTGTATATGAAGTGCACACTTGGCAGACTTGAATTGTTCGATCAAGAACAATGAGAAGAACCACGGAAAAATAGTCTGCCATCATGGTGGCGCTGCGTTTTAAATTTACAGCGTTTCAAAAATGTTAAAAAAAAAAAGGTGTGCTATATTATGCGCACACGTCTGCCTCTTGGACTGATGTTTGAATTCCTTATGAAAACAAAGAAAATCGATGAGGCAGACGTTTAGGCCTCTGATATTCCAAAGGCAGACCGTTTGATTTTTTTTTCTGAATTGAATTGGTTTTTTCTGGTTGGCATTGAGAAAAAATATGATTGCATAGATTTCAGCTCCAGAAGTTTAGTCGTTACCGTGCTTTTAGAGAATAATAATTAAACAAAATTGTATAAATAAAACTAAAAAATAACAATAATCCCATGCAATAGGTACACACGGCAATATTATCAGGTAAGCACCTACGCACGCTCGCGCCGTATCTATCCTGCTTACCGAATAGCTTTGCTGTATGCCTGCTGTCCCTTAATTCCGTGAATTTCAAACAGTTATACAGGTGAAAATCAGTGAGCAAAGTGTCTGCCACATTTTTTTTCGAATCCACGGAGTCATAGTGAATCGAATGGGCGCAATGAGAACCGTGTGCAAATGACTTAGTAGAGCTTTTTTTTTTACACTTTTAAGACTCCGTCCCATGATAATGCAGAGTCCTGAATGTCTGCCTCTTCGATTTTCTTCGTTTTCAAGATGATTGTGACCAATGAACTCCAGAGGCAGACATGTGCAAATGACTTAATACCCCCATTTTTTTAAGCAACTTCAATCCGCTGTAACGCGAAAACGCAGCGACATAGGACCTTAATTGATTGAACCAAATCGATTCGTAATGATTTAAACTGCACTCCACCTCGACGTGAAACGTGTGCAAATCATATACCGAAATGCTCGCCAGCTCCCTAACTATTAATATCGCTTCAAATAATTTTAAGACATATTTTTCAAAAACGATATGCCAACTTCCATGTTGATATGCTGTGGTTTTGAAGAGAGTTCTGAGCCCGTTTGTGGTCTCAAAGGATGGAAGTGCTGTAGTAGTAAATAGTTCTGAGGAGTTCTGGTGTTAATATCGCTTTTAAAAAATGTAGAGTTATTTTGGTCAAAAATGATATGCCAACTTCCTTGATGATATGCTGTGATTTTGAAGAGAGTTCTGAACCCGTTCATGGTCTCAAAGGATGGATATGGTGCAGTAGTAAATAGTTCTGAGGAGTTCTGGCGTTAATATCGCTTCAAATAATTTAAAAAACATTTTTCAAAAATGATATGCTAACTTCCATGCTGATATGCTGTGGTTTTGAAGAGAGTTCTGAGCCCGTCTATGGTCTGTAATGATGGATATGGTGTAGTAGTAAATAGTTCTGACGAGTTCTGGCGTTAATATCGCTTTTAAAAAATGTAGAGTTATTTTGGTCAAAAATGATATGCCAACTTCCATGCTGATATGCTGTGGTTTTGAAGAGAGTTCTGAGCCCGTCTATGGTCTGTAATGATGGATATGGTGTAGTAGTAAATAGTTCTGACGAGTTCTGGCGTTAATATCGCTTTTAAAAAATGTAGAGTTATTTTGGTCAAAAATGATATGCCAACTTCCTTGATGATATGCTGTGGTTTTGAAAAGAGTTCTGAGCCCGTTTATGGTCTTAAAAGATGGATATGGTGTAGTAGTAAATAGTTCTGAGGAGTTCTGGCGTTAATATCGCTTCAAATAATTTTAAGAAATATTTTTCAAAAATGATATGCTAACTTCCATGTTGATATGCTGTGGTTTTGAAGAGAGTTCTGAGCCCGTCTATGGTCTTAAAAGATGGATATGGTGTAGTAGTAAATAGTTCTGAGGAGTTGTGGCGTTAATATCGCTTCAAATAATTTTAAGAAATATTTTTCAAAAATGATATGCTAACTTCCATGTTGATATGCTGTGGTTTTGAAAAGAGTTCTGAGCCCGTTTATGGTCTTAAAAGATGGATATGGTGTAGTAGTAAATAGTTCTGAGGAGTTGTGGCGTTAATATCGCTTCAAATAATTTTAAGAAATATTTTTCAAAAATGATATGCTAACTTCCATGTTGATATGCTGTGGTTTTGAAGAGAGTTCTGAGCCCGTCTATGGTCTTAAAAGATGGATATGGTGTAGTAGTAAATAGTTCTGAGGAGTTGTGGCGTTAATATCGCTTCAAATAATTTTAAGAAATATTTTTCAAAAATGATATGCTAACTTCCATGTTGATATGCTGTGGTTTTGAAAAGAGTTCTGAGCCCGTTTATGGTCTTAAAAGATGGATATGGTGTAGTAGTAAATAGTTCTGAGGAGTTGTGGCGTTAATATCGCTTCAAATAATTTTAAGAAATATTTTTCAAAAATGATATGCTAACTTCCATGTTGATATGCTGTGGTTTTGAAGAGAGTTCTGAGCCCGTCTATGGTCTTAAAAGATGGATATGGTGTAGTAGTAAATAGTTCTGAGGAGTTCTGGCGTTAATATCGCTTCAAATAATTTTAAGGAATATTTTTCAAAAACGATATGCCAACTTCCATGTTGATATGCTGTGGTTTTGAAGAGAGTTCTGAGCCCGTTTGTGGTCTCAAAAGATGGAAGTGCTGTAGTAGTAAATAGTTCTGAGGAGTTCTGGTGTTAATATCGCTTTTAAAAAATGTAGTTATTTTGGTCAAAAATGATATGCCAACTTCCTTGATGATATGCTGTGGTTTTGAAAAGAGTTCTGAGCCCGTTTATTGTCTTAAAAGATGGATATGGTGTAGTAGTAAATAGTTCTGAGGAGTTCTGGCGTTAATATCGCTTCAAATAATTTTAAGAAATATTTTTCAAAAACGATATGCCAACTTCCATGTTGATATGCTGTGGTTTTGAAGAGAGTTCTGAGCCCGTTTGTGGTCTCAAAAGATGGAAGTGCTGTAGTAGTAAATAGTTCTGAGGAGTTCTGGTGTTAATATCGCTTTTAAAAAATGTAGAGTTGTTTTGGTCAAAAATGATATGCCAACTTCCTTGATGATATGCTGTGATTTTGAAGAGTTCTGAACCCGTTCATGGTCTCAAAGGATGGATATGGTGCAGTAGTAAATAGTTCTGAGGAGTTCTGGTGTTAAAATCGCTTTTAAAAAATGTAGAGTTATTTTGGTCAAAAATGATATGCCAACTTCCATGTTGATATGCTGTGGTTTTGAAGAGAGTTCTGAGCCCGTTTGTGGTCTCCAAAGATGGATATGGTGTAGTAGTAAATAGTTCTGAGGAGTTCTGGCGTTAATATCGCTTCAAATAATTTTAAAGAATATTTTTCAAAAATGATATGCCAACTTCCATGTTGATATGCTGTGGTTTTGAAGAGAGTTCTGAGCCCGTTTATGGTCTCCAAAGATGGATATGGTGTAGTAGTAAATAGTTCTGAGGAGTTCTGGCGTTAACATTGCTTCAAATAATTTTAAGGAATAACTTCATTAATAACACGACTTTTTTGCACAAATATAGCATGCGAGCTTTCATACCCGCTGCCCATATCGAAAAAACAGGTATTATCCGTTTTGTCCCGGTAAACATATCCACTAAGGACCTGTACTGTAAGCTGTCTTCAATCAATGAAATCATTCCAATTAGCCGATTTACCAAAAAAGTAGGACAAGAGCGAGTGCCTCTACAAACTGCATTACATTCCTATCAAATTCATTGCCTGAAAATGTACAGTACGACCTGTTCTCGTACAGTACCATAAACGGGCTCAGAACTCTCTTCAAAACCACAGCGTATCAACATGGAAGTTAGCATATCATCTTTTTAACGCGACCTTGCAAAAGTTCTAGCTAAAACACGAAAAAAACCTGATATATGTCCAAATGCTATGTTATTGGAACAGTTCTACCCAGCATCTCAGCTGATTTTGATAGGAACAGGAAGAGTAAGCATACAGCAACAAAGAGCTGTCATTTTAACGCGACCTAGCAAAAGTACGAATTTTCTAAAAAAAGGCGTATTTTGAGGGTGGTGTATGGGAACCCGCATACATAAATTTGTTTACCTTTGGTGGGTGAAAAAGGTGGGAACTTCGGATTTTGTCTGAATTATTTCCCAAAGGTCCCAAACGGTCGGAGGAAGTATAAAGTAACAAAGAGCGATCATTTTAACGCGACCTAGCAAAAGTTCTGGCTAAAACACAAAAAAAAAACTCATATATGTCGAAATGCTATGTTATTTGAACAGTTCTAACCAGCATCTCAGCTGATTTCGATAGGAACAAGACAAATAAGCATAAAGCAACAAAGAACTATCATGTTAACGCGACCTAGCAATAGTTCTGGCTAAAACACTAAAAAAAAACTCATATATGTCGAAATGCTATGTTATTTGAGTAGTTCCTATCAAAATCAGCTGAGATGCCGGGTAGAACTGTTCAAAGAACATAGCATTTAGACATATATGACTTTTTTTTTCGTGTTTTAGCCAGAACTATTGCTAGGTCGCGTTAAAATGATAGTTCTTTGTTGCTTTCTGCTAACTTGACCTGTTCCTATCGAAATCAGCTGAGATGCTGGGTAGAACTGTTCAAATAACATAGCATTTGGACATATATCAGGTTTTTTTTTCGTGTTTTAGCCAGAACTATTGCTAGGTCGCGTTAAAATGATAGTTCTTTGTTGTTTTATGCTTACTTGACCTGTTCCTATCGAAATCAGCTGAGATGCCAGGTAGAACTGTTCAAATAACGTAGCATTTCGACATATATGAGTTTTTTTTAGTGTTTTAGCCAGAACCTTTCCTAGGTCGCGTTGAAAAGGTTGTTTTTTGATGATGTATGCATTTTTGTCCTGTTTCTATCGAAATCAACTGAGATGCTGGGTAGAACTGTTCAAATAACATAGCAATACAATACAATACAATACAAATACTCTTTATTGAACACCACAAATCAGTACAAAACAATACAGAAACAAAGAACAAAGTAGACAAAAGGCTGTCTTATCGCTTAATAGCGATCTCTTCATAGCATAGCATTTAGACATATATGAGTTTTTTTTAGTGTTTTAGCTAGAACTACTGCTAGGTCGCGTTAAATTGATAGTTCTTTGTTGCTTTATGCTTATTTGTCCTGTTCCTATCGAAATCAGCTGAGATGCTGGGTAGAACTGTTCCAATAACATAGCATTTGGACATATACCAGGTTTTTTTCGTGTTTTAGCCAGAACTATTGCTAGGTCGCGTTAAAATGATAGTTCTTTGTTGCTTTATGCTTACTTGACCTGTTCCTATCGAAATCAGCTGAGATGCCGGGTAGAACAGTTCAAATAACATAGCATTTCGACATATATGAGTTTTTTTTAGTGTTTTAGCCAGAACTATTGCTAGGGCGCCGTAAAATGATAGTTCTTTGTTGCTTTATGCTTATTTGTCCTGTTCCTATCGAAATCTGCTGAGATGCCGGGTAGAACTGTTGAAATAACATAGCATTTCGAAATATGTGAGATTTTTTTTAGTGTTTTAGCCAGAACTTTTCCTAGGTCACGTTAAAAAGGTTGTTTTTTGATGATTTGTGCTTATTTTTCCTGTTCCTATCGAAATCAGCTGGGATGCTGGGTAGAACTGTTCAAATAACATAGCATTTAGACATACATACATACATACATACCGTCACGCCTCTTTCCCACAGGGGTAGGCAGAGACTACTTTATTCCACTTGCTACGATCCTGACATATTTCTTTCGCTTCATCCACAGTCATCAGTCTCTTCATACATGCTCGTCGGTTTCGGGTACTCCTGACCTGACCTTTTTCCAAAACGTCTCCTATTTGGTCTCGGAACGTCCGTCTAGGCCTTCCCCTCCCAACGTAACCATTCACACTCCCCATATAGATCTGTTTAGTTAGTCTACTTTCATCCATCCGCTCTACATGCCCAAACCAACTAAGCATACTTTTTTCTATCCTAGTCACTATATCCTCTTTCACACCAGCACGTTCCCTTATCACACTGTTCCTTATTCTATCTTTCAGTGATACACCTTCCATACTCCTTAACGCTCTCATTTCTACTGCATTTATTCTACTTTCATGCTTCTTTTGCCATACCCAAGTTTCGCTACCGTACATTAATGTTGGAACGAGCACCCCTCTGTGGACAGCCAGACGCGCCTTCTTTGACACCTTCTCACTGCTCACAAAGGCGCGCAGCGCCCCATTGACCATATTTCCTGCATTCACTCTTCTTTCAATATCACTTTCACACTTCCCATCTTTCGTAAACGCCGATCCCAGATATACAAACTCTTTTACCTGTTCGACTTTCTTACCCGCAATCACAATCTCACATTCAGTCATACTATCGTCTTTTTCAAACACCATAACTTTCGTCTTGCTTACATTAACATTCATACCTTTCGTTTCCAATGCACCACATAAAATGTTAGTCATCATCTGCAACTCCTCCTCCGACGATGCCAACAACACTTGGTCGTCGGCGTATAGGAGGCATTTGATGGTTAACCCACTCATCCTTAGTCCACAGTCATTCCCTTTCAAATCACTCAGGCATGTATCCATGAATAGGTTGAACAGCCACGGTGACGCAACACATCCTTGTCTAACATTTAGACATATATGATTTTTTTTAGTGTTTTAGCTAGAACTACTGCTACGTCGCGTTAAAATGATAGTTCTTTGTTGTTTTATGCTTACTTGACCTGTTCCTATCGAAATCAGCTGAGATGCCAGGTAGAACTGTTCAAATAACGTAGCATTTCGACATATATGAGTTTTTTTTAGTGTTTTAGCCAGAACTTTTCCTAGGTCGCGTTGAAAAGGTTGTTTTTTGATGATGTATGCATTTTTGTCCTGTTTCTATCGAAATCAACTGAGATGCTGGGTAGAACTGTTCAAATAACATAGCAATACAATACAATACAATACAAATACTCTTTATTGAACACCACAAATCAGTACAAAACAATACAGAAACAAAGAACAAAGTAGACAAAAGGCTGTCTTATCGCTTAATAGCGATCTCTTCATAGCATAGCATTTAGACATATATGAGTTTTTTTTAGTGTTTTAGCTAGAACTACTGCTAGGTCGCGTTAAATTGATAGTTCTTTGTTGCTTTATGCTTATTTGTCCTGTTCCTATCGAAATCAGCTGAGATGCTGGGTAGAACTGTTCCAATAACATAGCATTTGGACATATACCAGGTTTTTTTCGTGTTTTAGCCAGAACTATTGCTAGGTCGCGTTAAAATGATAGTTCTTTGTTGCTTTATGCTTACTTGACCTGTTCCTATCGAAATCAGCTGAGATGCCGGGTAGAACAGTTCAAATAACATAGCATTTCGACATATATGAGTTTTTTTTAGTGTTTTAGCCAGAACTATTGCTAGGGCGCCGTAAAATGATAGTTCTTTGTTGCTTTATGCTTATTTGTCCTGTTCCTATCGAAATCTGCTGAGATGCCGGGTAGAACTGTTGAAATAACATAGCATTTCGAAATATGTGAGATTTTTTTTAGTGTTTTAGCCAGAACTTTTCCTAGGTCACGTTAAAAAGGTTGTTTTTTGATGATTTGTGCTTATTTTTCCTGTTCCTATCGAAATCAGCTGGGATGCTGGGTAGAACTGTTCAAATAACATAGCATTTAGACATACATACATACATACATACCGTCACGCCTCTTTCCCACAGGGGTAGGCAGAGACTACTTTATTCCACTTGCTACGATCCTGACATATTTCTTTCGCTTCATCCACAGTCATCAGTCTCTTCATACATGCTCGTCGGTTTCGGGTACTCCTGACCTGACCTTTTTCCAAAACGTCTCCTATTTGGTCTCGGAACGTCCGTCTAGGCCTTCCCCTCCCAACGTAACCATTCACACTCCCCATATAGATCTGTTTAGTTAGTCTACTTTCATCCATCCGCTCTACATGCCCAAACCAACTAAGCATACTTTTTTCTATCCTAGTCACTATATCCTCTTTCACACCAGCACGTTCCCTTATCACACTGTTCCTTATTCTATCTTTCAGTGATACACCTTCCATACTCCTTAACGCTCTCATTTCTACTGCATTTATTCTACTTTCATGCTTCTTTTGCCATACCCAAGTTTCGCTACCGTACATTAATGTTGGAACGAGCACCCCTGTGTGGACAGCCAGACGCGCCTTCTTTGACACCTTCTCACTGCTCACAAAGGCGCGCAGCGCCCCATTGACCATATTTCCTGCATTCACTCTTCTTTCAATATCACTTTCACACTTCCCATCTTTCGTAAACGCCGATCCCAGATATACAAACTCTTTTACCTGTTCGACTTTCTTACCCGCAATCACAATCTCACATTCAGTCATACTATCGTCTTTTTCAAACACCATAACTTTCGTCTTGCTTACATTAACATTCATACCTTTCGTTTCCAATGCACCACATAAAATGTTAGTCATCATCTGCAACTCCTCCTCCGACGATGCCAACAACACTTGGTCGTCGGCGTATAGGAGGCATTTGATGGTTAACCCACTCATCCTTAGTCCACAGTCATTCCCTTTCAAATCACTCAGGCATGTATCCATGAATAGGTTGAACAGCCACGGTGACGCAACACATCCTTGTCTAACATTTAGACATATATGATTTTTTTTAGTGTTTTAGCTAGAACTACTGCTACGTCGCGTTAAAATGACAGTTCTTTGTTGCTTTATGCTTATTTGTCCTGTTCCTATCGAAATCAGCTGGGATGCTGGGTAGAACTGTTCAAATAACATAGCATTTAGACATATATGATTTTTTTTTGCGTTTTAGCTAGAACTACTGCTACGTCGCGTTAAAATGATAGTTCTTTGTTGCTTTATGCTTACTTGACCTGGTCCTATCGAAATCAGCTGAGATGCTGGGTAGAACTGTTCCAATAACATAGCATTTGGACATATATCAGGTTTTTTTCGTGTTTTAGCTAGAACTTTTGCAAGGTCGCGTTAAAAAGATGATATGCTAACTTCCATGTTGATACGCTGTGGTTTTGAAGAGAGTTCTGAGCCCGTTTATGGTACTGTACGAGAACAGGTCGTACTGTACATTTTCAGGCAATGAATTTGATAGGAATGTAATGCAGTTTGTAGAGGCACTCGCTCTTGTCCTACTTTTTTGGTAAATCGGCTAATTGGAATGATTTCATTGATTGAAGACAGCTTACAGTACAGGTCCTTAGTGGATATGTTTACCGGGACAAAACGGATAATACCTGTTTTTTCGATATGGGCAGCGGGTATGAAAGCTCGCATGCTATATTTGTGCAAAAAAGTAGTGTTATTAATAAAGTTATTCCTTAAAATTATTTGAAGCAATGTTAACGCCAGAACTCCTCAGAACTATTTACTACTACACCATATCCATCATTACAGACCATAGACGGGCTCAGATTTCTCTTTAAAACCACAGCATATCAGCATGGAAGTTAGCATATCATTTTTGAAAATTATTCCTTAAAATTATTTGAAGCGATAATAACAACAGAACTCCTCGGAACTATTTACTACTACGCCATATCCATCTTTTAAGACGATAAACGGGCTCAGAACTCTTTTCAAAACCACAGCATATCATCAAGGAAGTTAGCATATCATTTTTGTAAAATATTTCTTAAAATTATTGGAAGCGATATTAACGCCAGAACTCTTCAGAACTATTTACTACTACACCATATCCATCATTTAAGACCTTAAACGGGCTCAGAACTCTCTTCAAAACCACAGCATATCATCACGGAAGTTAGCAAATTATCTTTGACCAAAATAATTAATTTTTTTTTAAAAGCGATATTAACGCCAGAACTCTTCAGAACTATTTACTACTACACCATATCCATCTTTTAAGACCATAAACGGGCAATATTCCTTAAAAAAATTATTTGAAGCGATATTAACGCCAGAACTCCTCGGAACTATTTACTACTACGCCATATCCATCTTTTAAGACGATAAACGGGCTCAGAACTCTTTTCAAAACCACAGCATATCATCAAGGAAGTTAGCATATCATTTTTGTAAAATATTTCTTAAAATTATTTGAAGCGATATTAACCCCAGAACTCCTCAGAACTATTTACTTCTACACCATAACCATCATTTAAGACCATAAACGGGCTCAGAACTCTCTTCAAAACCACAGCATATCATCATGGAAGTTAGCATATCATTTTTGAAAAATATTTCTAAAAATTATTTGAAGCGATATTAACGCCAGAACTCCTCAGAACTATTTACTACTACAACATATGCATCTTTTAAGACCATAATCGGGCTCAGAACTCTCTTCAAAACCACAGCATATCAACATGGAAGTTAGCATATCATTTTTGAAAAATATTCCTTAAAATTATTTGAAGCGATATTAACGCCAGAACTCCTCGGAACTATTTACTACTACGCCATATCCATCTTTTAAGACGATAAACGGGCTCAGAACTCTTTTCAAAACCACAGCATATCATCAAGGAAGTTAGCATATCATTTTTGTAAAATATTTCTTAAAATTATTGGAAGCGATATTAACGCCAGAACTCTTCAGAACTATTTACTACTACACCATATCCATCATTTAAGACCTTAAACGGGCTCAGAACTCTCTTCAAAACCACAGCATATCATCACGGAAGTTAGCAAATTATCTTTGACCAAAATAATTCAATTTTTTTTAAAAGCGATATTAACGCCAGAACTCCTCAGAACTATTTACTACTACACCATAACCATCATTTAAGACCATAAACGGGCTCAGAACTCTCTTCAAAACCACAGCATATCATCATGGAAGTTAGCATATCATTTTTGAAAAATATTTCTAAAAATTATTTGAAGCGATATTAACGCCAGAACTCCTCAGAACTATTTACTTCTACACTATATCCATCATTTAAGACGATTAACGGGCTCAGAACTCTTTTCAAAACCACAGCATATCATCAAGGAAGTTGGCATATCATTTTTGACCAAAATAACTCTACATTTTTTAAAAGCGATATTAACACCAGAACTCCTCAGAACTATTTACTACTACACCATATCCATCTTTTAAGACCATAACCGGGCTCAGAACTTTCTTTGAAACCACAGCATATCAACATGGAAGTTAGCATATCATTTTTGAAAAATGTTTCCTAAAATTATTTGAAGCGATATTAACGCCAGAACTCCTCAGAACTATTTACTACTACACCATATCCATCATTTAAGACCTTAAACGGGCTCAGAACTCTCTTCAAAACCACAGCATATCAACATGGAAGTAGGCATATCATTTTTGAAAATTATTCCTTAAAACTATTTGAAGCGATAATAACAACAGAACTCCTCGGAACTATTTACTACTACGCCATATCCATCTTTTAAGACGATAAACGGGCTCAGAACTCTTTTCAAAACCACAGCATATCATCAAGGAAGTTAGCATATCATTTTTGTAAAATATTTCTTAAAATTATTGGAAGCGATATTAACGCCAGAACTCTTCAGAACTATTTACTACTACACCATATCCATCATTTAAGACCTTAAACGGGCTCAGAACTCTCTTCAAAACCACAGCATATCATCACGGAAGTTAGCAAATTATCTTTGACCAAAATAATTCAATTTTTTTTAAAAGCGATATTAACGCCAGAACTCCTCAGAACTATTTACTACTACACCATAACCATCATTTAAGACCATAAACGGGCTCAGAACTCTCTTCAAAACCACAGCATATCATCATGGAAGTTAGCATATCATTTTTGAAAAATATTTCTAAAAATTATTTGAAGCGATATTAACGCCAGAACTCCTCAGAACTATTTACTTCTACACTATATCCATCATTTAAGACGATTAACGGGCTCAGAACTCTTTTCAAAACCACAGCATATCATCAAGGAAGTTGGCATATCATTTTTGACCAAAATAACTCTACATTTTTTAAAAGCGATATTAACACCAGAACTCCTCAGAACTATTTACTACTACACCATATCCATCTTTTAAGACCATAACCGGGCTCAGAACTTTCTTTGAAACCACAGCATATCAACATGGAAGTTAGCATATCATTTTTGAAAAATGTTTCCTAAAATTATTTGAAGCGATATTAACGCCAGAACTCCTCAGAACTATTTACTACTACACCATATCCATCATTTAAGACCTTAAACGGGCTCAGAACTCTCTTCAAAACCACAGCATATCAACATGGAAGTTAGCATATCATTTTTGAAAATTATTCCTTAAAACTATTTGAAGCGATAATAACAACAGAACTCCTCGGAACTATTTACTACTACGCCATATCCATCTTTTAAGACGATAAACGGGCTCAGAACTCTTTTCAAAACCACAGCATATCATCAAGGAAGTTAGCATATCATTTTTGTAAAATATTTCTTAAAATTATTGGAAGCGATATTAACGCCAGAACTCTTCAGAACTATTTACTACTACACCATATCCATCATTTAAGACCTTAAACGGGCTCAGAACTCTCTTCAAAACCACAGCATATCATCACGGAAGTTAGCAAATTATCTTTGACCAAAATAATTCAATTTTTTTTAAAAGCGATATTAACGCCAGAACTCCTCAGATCTATTTACTACTACACCATAACCATCATTTAAGACCATAAACGGGCTCAGAACTCTCTTCAAAACCACAGCATATCATCAAGGAAGTTGGCATATCATTTTTGACCAAAATAACTCTACATTTTTTAAAAGCGATATTAACACCAGAACTCCTCAGAACTATTCACTAATACACCATATCCATCATTTAAGACCTTAAACGGGCTCAGAACTCTCTTCAAAACCACAGCATATCAACATGGAAGTTAGCATATCATTTTTGAAAAATATTCCTTAAAAAAATTATTTGAAGCGATATTAACGCCAGAACTCCTCGGAACTATTTACTACTACGCCATATCCATCTTTTAAGACGATAAACGGGCTCAGAACTCTTTTCAAAACCACAGCATATCATCAAGGAAGTTAGCATATCATTTTTGTAAAATATTTCTTAAAATTATTTGAAGCGATATTAACCCCAGAACTCCTCAGAACTATTTACTTCTACACCATAACCATCATTTAAGACCATAAACGGGCTCAGAACTCTCTTCAAAACCACAGCATATCATCATGGAAGTTAGCATATCATTTTTGAAAAATATTTCTAAAAATTATTTGAAGCGATATTAACGCCAGAACTCCTCAGAACTATTTACTACTACAACATATCCATTTTTTAAGACCATAAACGGGCTCAGAACTCTCTTCAAAACCACAGCATATCAACATGGAAGTTAGCATATCATTTTTGAAAAATGTTTCTTAAAATTATTTGAAGCGATATTAACGCCAGAACTCCTCAGAACTATTTACTTCTACACTATATCCATCATTTAAGACCTTAAACGGGCTCAGAACTCTCTTCAAACCCACAGCATATCAACATGGAAGTTAGCATATCATTTTTGAAAATTATTCCTTAAAATTAGTTGAAGCGATATTAACGCCAGAACTCCTCAGAACTGTTTACTACTACACCATATCCATCATTTAAGACCTTAAACGGGCTCAGAACTCTCTTCAAAACCACAGCATATCATCACGGAAGTTAGCAAATTATCTTTGACCAAAATAATTCATTTTTTTTTAAAAGCGATATTAACGCCAGAACTCCTCAGAACTATTTACTACTACACCATAACCATCATTTTAGACCATAAAAGGGCTCAGAACTCTCTTCAAAACCACAGCATATCATCATGGAAGTTAGCATATCATTTTTGTAAAATATTTCTTAAAATTATTTGAAGCGATATTAACCCCAGAACTCCTCAGAACTATTTACTTCTACACCATAACCATCATTTAAGACCATAAACGGGCTCAGAACTCTCTTCAAAACCACAGCATATCATCATGGAAGTTAGCATATCATTTTTGAAAAATATTTCTAAAAATTATTTGAAGCGATATTAACGCCAGAACTCCTCAGAACTATTTACTACTACAACATATCCATTTTTTAAGACCATAAACGGGCTCAGAACTCTCTTCAAAACCACAGCATATCAACATGGAAGTTAGCATATCATTTTTGAAAAATGTTTCTTAAAATTATTTGAAGCGATATTAACGCCAGAACTCCTCAGAACTATTTACTTCTACACTATATCCATCATTTAAGACCTTAAACGGGCTCAGAACTCTCTTCAAACCCACAGCATATCAACATGGAAGTTAGCATATCATTTTTGAAAATTATTCCTTAAAATTAGTTGAAGCGATATTAATGCCAGAACTCCTCAGAACTGTTTACTACTACACCATATCCATCATTTAAGACCTTAAACGGGCTCAGAACTCTCTTCAAAACCACAGCATATCATCACGGAAGTTAGCAAATTATCTTTGACCAAAATAATTCATTTTTTTTTAAAAGCGATATTAACGCCAGAACTCCTCAGAACTATTTACTACTACACCATAACCATCATTTTAGACCATAAACGGGCTCAGAACTCTCTTCAAAACCACAGCATATCATCATGGAAGTTAGCATATCATTTTTGAAAAATATTTCTAAAAATTATTTGAAGCGATATTAACGCCAGAACTCCTCAGAACTATTTACTTCTACACTATATCCATCATTTAAGACGATTAACGGGCTCAGAACTCTTTTCAAAACCACAGCATATCATCAAGGAAGTTGGCATATCATTTTTGACCAAAATAACTCTACATTTTTTAAAAGCGATATTAACACCAGAACTCCTCAGAACTATTTACTACTACACCATATCCATCTTTTAAGACCATAACCGGGCTCAGAACTTTCTTTGAAACCACAGCATATCAACATGGAAGTTAGCATATCATTTTTGAAAAATGTTTCCTAAAATTATTTGAAGCGATATTAACGCCAGAACTCCTCAGAATTATTTACTTCTACACTATATCCATCATTTAAGACCTTAAACGGGCTCATAACTCTCTTCAAAACCACAGCATATCATCACGGAAGTTAGCAAATTATCTTTGACCAAAATAGTTTTTTTTTTTTTAAAAGCGATATTAACGCCAGAACTCTTCAGAACTATTTACTACTACACCATAACCATCATTTAAGACCATAAACGGGCTCAGAACTCTCTTCAAAACCACAGCATATCATCATGGAAGTTAGCATATCATTTTTGAAAAATGTTTCTTAAAATTATTTGAAGCGATATTAACGCCAGAACTCCTCAGAACTATTTACTACTACACCATATCCATCATTTAAGACCTTAAACGGGCTCAGAACTCTCTTCAAAACCACAGCATATCAACATGGAAGTTAGCATATCATTTTTGAAAATTATTCCTTAAAACTATTTGAAGCGATAATAACAACAGAACTCCTCGGAACTATTTACTACTACGCCATATCCATCTTTTAAGACGATAAACGGGCTCAGAACTCTTTTCAAAACCACAGCATATCATCAAGGAAGTTAGCATATCATATTTGTAAAATATTTCTTAAAATTATTGGAAGCGATATTAACGCCAGAACTCTTCAGAACTATTTACTACTACACCATATCCATCATTTAAGACCTTAAACGGGCTCTGAACTCTCTTCAAAACCACAGCATATCATCACGGAAGTTAGCAAATTATCTTTGACCAAAATAATTCAATTTTTTTTAAAAGCGATATTAACGCCAGAACTCCTCAGAACTATTTACTACTACACCATAACCATCATTTAAGACCATAAACGGGCTCAGAACTCTCTTCAAAACCACAGCATATCATCATGGAAGTTAGCATATCATTTTTGAAAAATATTTCTAAAAATTATTTGAAGCGATATTAACGCCAGAACTCCTCAGAACTATTTACTTCTACACTATATCCATCATTTAAGACGATTAACGGGCTCAGAACTCTTTTCAAAACCACAGCATATCATCAAGGAAGTTGGCATATCATTTTTGACCAAAATAACTCTACATTTTTTAAAAGCGATATTAACACCAGAACTCCTCAGAACTATTTACTACTACACCATATCCATCTTTTAAGACCATAACCGGGCTCAGAACTTTCTTTGAAACCACAGCATATCAACATGGAAGTTAGCATATCATTTTTGAAAAATGTTTCCTAAAATTATTTGAAGCGATATTAACGCCAGAACTCCTCAGAACTATTTACTTCTACACTATATCCATCATTTAAGACCTTAAACGGGCTCAGAACTCTCTTCAAAACCACAGCATATCAACATGGAAGTTAGCATATCATTTTTGAAAAATATTCCTTAAAATTATTTGAAGCGATATTATCGCCAGAACTCCTCGGAACTATTTACTACTACGCCATAACCATCTTTTAAGACGATAAACGGGCTCAGAACTCTTTTCAAAACCACAGCATATCATCAAGGAAGTTGGCATATCATTTTTGACCAAAATAACTCTACATTTTTTAAAAGCGATATTAACGCCAGAACTCCTCAGAACTATTTACTACTACACCATATCCATCTTTTAAGACCTTAAACGGGCTCAGAACTCTCTTCAAAACCACAGCATATCAACATGGAAGTTAGCATATCATTTTTGAAAAATATTCCTTAAAATTATTTGAAGCGATATTTACGCCAGAACTCCTCAGAACTATTTACTACTACACCATAACCATCATTTAAGACCATAAACGGGCTCAGAACTCTCTTCAAAACCACAGCATATCATCACGGAAGTTAGCATATCATTTTTGAAAATTATTCCTTAAAATTATTTGAAGCGATATTTACGCCAGAACTCTTCAGAACTATTTACTACTACACCATAACCATCATTTAAGACCATAAACGGGCTCAGAACTCTCTTCAAAACCACAGCATACCAACATGGAAGTTAGCATATCATTCCGTCAAAAAAAATCATGTTTTTTTTTTAGCGAAAATCGGCAGAACTCTTTCTAAAATGTATCAGGAACTAAAGAAATATGTATATTGCCACTAGAAATTCAATTTGTTTGTGATATGCTGGACTTTTTATGTGGAAGTTAGCATATCATTATGTCAAAAAATTGAAATAAATTTTTTTGAGGATAGTCACCAGAACTATTTCTAAAAAGTATCAGGAACTATAGAACTATGTATAGTGCCACTAGAAATTCAATTTGTTTGTGATATGCTGGACTTTTTATGTGGAAGTTAGCATATCATTATGTCAAAAATTGAAATTAAAATTTTCGAGGATAATCACCAGAACTATTTCTAAAAAGTATCAGGAACTATAGAACTATGTATAGTGCCACTAGAAATTCAATTTGTTTGTGATATGCTGAACTTTTAATTTGGAAGTTAGCATATCATTATGTCAAAAATTGAAATCAAAAATTTTTGGGGAATATCACCAGAACTATTTCTTAAATGTATCAGGAACTATAGAACTATGTACAGTGCTACTAGAACTTCAATTTGTTTGTGATATGCTGGACTTTTCATGTGGAAGTTAGCATATCATTATGTCAAAAATTGAAATTAAAATTATCGAGGAAAATGACCAGAACTATTTCTAAAAAGTATCAGGAACTACAGAACTATGCTGCATGCGAACAGAACTCCATTTTTTTCTTGATATGCTGGCACTTGATATGCCAACTTCACATAGACGCGACACGAACCCTGCGCGCCAGCGCTCTGCTCGCGCGGCTGTTCGACGCAACTGACAGCGGCGCACAACTACCCTCGTTTTCATCGTCATTTTTATTATTGTCAAATGTCGGGCAGCACACAACACTGATCACGTCACTCCGTAAAGGTTCGCTCACACTCACCGTCTTGGAAAAAGGACTTCGAAATAGTCCGAAACATGTCGAGCATCACTCGACTTTTATACGTGAGTTATCCGTTTTTGTGTAATTATTTTTGATTTTTTTATGTTTACTACTTTGAGACTACTTCATTTAAATTTTACTAAGGGCACTACCTAACTGAAACAAATCTGCTTAATACGCCTAGGCCGCCAACGCTGGCTAGTTTTTAGTTTAACTTGCTATAATATAATATCATTAGTGGTGTGAATTTAAAAGCCCAGTTTGTGCTTTTACATTTCTACTTAACTAATATAATTTTCTCTTCTCATGCTCGTGAAGTTCATTTATGCCGAGAGAATGCTGTACAAATTGCTTTTTATCCTCTAGTGCATAAAGTTGTTTGTTTTTAAGGCTCAGGCAACTAGGATTTGCAGCCATATACACAATACTCCTTCATTTAAAAAACACTTGTTTTAATGAGATAAGGTTAGTTATTATCTTAATTTATTAAAAAAAAACTAAATAGGAACTTAAGATTAATAAGCGTAAATTTATGTACGTAAAAAAATAATGGTATCAAATGAATCAAGAATTTTTACTTTTTGTTTTTTTATGTTTTGTTCTACGGTTTTACCGTCAGAAGTTACATTTCTAAACGATGAGAAAACTAGAACACAGAAAAATCCGAAAAGTAAAGTTATGGCCGGGAATCGAACCTCGTCGTTTAGAAATTTGATTCAACGTCCACTAAAGTATTTTACTAAACAAATTGCGGTGCTTTATTTGCAGTTCAACACGTGACAATGACAAATGAAACACGTAACTGTATTTTATCCCACCGAAACGACTCAAACAAATGTTTTATCGAAACATTTTTGATATAATAACTCACATTCTAACTCGTTGAACAAATAATTGAATTTATAAAGCCAATCACTTAACTGTTTCACTCTGTTAGCCAGGTTAATAAAATTTAAACTATGCGAACATTTTGCATGTGAAAAACATCAATTCAAAGCGTTAGAATAAATGAACATAGGTACAAGATAAAAAACAGTCGGGTTTATTTGGAAACTCGTCAGTATTTACAAATAAATTTGTTCGTTTTACACTCTTACAGTGTGTCGCGCCAAGTTTAACGATAACTATTTATTACCAATGGTTTTGACATAAATTTGTCAATGAACAAAAAATTTTACCTTGCTACTCCGCTACTTACTTACTTTTTGAGTAGCGGAGTGGCAAGGTAAAATTTTTTGTTCATTGAAATGGACCTCCGCAAAGTAACGCCTGATTCAATAAAATTTATAAATTTGTCAGAAAATCTATGAGATATTTTGTTCAAGTCTCTGGTTATAGGTATAGTTTGTGACGGTGGCCCGGGGGTCCGTCCACAAATATCACCGCCGGGGTTCGAACCTGGCTGGGTGAAAGTCTACTAGCTCAAGTGTTGGTCTAGGGGAGGTTAAATGCAGACAACGGGTTATTATTTATAACGCCTTATTTATTGTAATAGCAATTGTGCTTACAAGGGTGTCGCGCTAATACGACTAGGATACGCGTGAGTTGATATAAATATATATGGTATCGACGGGATAGCTCGGTTATTGGTTGCCTGCGGCGGCAGTCTGGACCGGAGGGGTCCAGGGCTCGGGAGCTCTACGGGCTCTACGGCTCTACGGGACGCGGGATGCGCTCGGGCGCTGCGCGCGTGGTTTCGGGTTCGCCTCGGGGGCGTCAGGGAGGTTCCTACGGGTAGGATAGGGCTCTCAGGATCGATCCGGGAACCACAGACCATTGCCTCGAGGGTCCTGAGGATCCTTAGTAGTGCGGGCCGGGCTTGCCTTGCTCGTGCACTACGGCTAAGGAGCTTTTGCGTCCGAATTGGGTATGAGCCGCTTGGGACGAGAAAGCAGTAGACGGGGGGGGGGGGGGGAACAAAGGGATAGGGCTTAGGACACCCTTGCGTGCCTACACCGATCTAGCTGGTCTCGATTCGGCGTTTGCCAAATTGCGCATCCAACTAGTCGGTTTGGTGAGCGACGCAAGACTGCCTTTATGAGCGTGCGCGCGGCTGCCTTATATATTAAGTTGTGCTGCGCGGGGCGCAAGGGCCTCGTTACAAGTTATAGTAAAAGTAATTTGATGCAATTCAAGCTTAGATTATATTCACTTGTATCAATTCAATTTTGTGAGCAGATTCGATAATACAAGGCTATTTTGCCAATTGGCTAAGTAAAGTTTTTTGACAAGGTGCAATTTTTTTTCCCGTTGAGGTCTTAATAATCGAGGAACTGCAGCTCTTTTATTTTTATTTCCTATTATCAATACATACATTTTTTAAGTGGCCGATATGACATTTGTTAGATTTAATGGCTGATAAGCTTCGTGTCTAGAATTTGCTTAGTATTAAAAAAAACTACGTCTACTGTCACATTTGACATTGTCAAAAAATTATACTGCGGTTCTGTTTGTTTTTTTACGTTTCAGTATAATCAGTGTACGGTTTACAGCATTGGAGTTATGTCAACGGGATGGCGTCCCCCCGAGCGTCTACGCCCCGCGCGTAGTACGCGATATTAGGTCTTAGAAAAATATTGTAAATTACTAATTATAATTGTATTTAGTGGCAATGAGTGGTTTTACTACTAATAATATGTAGGTAAGACCAGGTCAAACAGCTATTAGGTACCAAGTATGTTGCTGCTTTAAGTAGGGTGCATTGGGGTAAATTCGAAATTGGGGGAATTTCGATAATCGTGGATATCCACTAAACGGGGAACAATTCCACAACCTGGCAACGCTTATCTAGAAGCCAAAGACATTGAAGCTTCCAGGTAAACGTTGTTAGATTATGTAATTGTTCCCCGTTTTGTGGATATTCATGAGTTTCGAAATTCCCCCAATTTCGAATTTACCCCAACACACACACACACACAAATCACGTCTTTATCCCTTACGGGGTAGATAAAGCCTAAGGTAACAAGACCTACAGGCCACGTTTAGCAAGATTGTGGGCGTATAGGTGGAAAAAGGAATCAAAATAGTGATGGGTTGCTAGCCGCATCGCCTATAATATAATTCCTAAGAATTACGCCCAATCAATGCACTATACCTACCTACTACCCACCTCTATTTTGCTTTTGAAAATTTTATTTTATTTTCTATTGTAAAATCAATCTCTAAAATCACTAGGGAAGCTGTAAAACAGTAAATCCATTTGCACGAATTAATAGTCGAAACTAGCGAAGAGGCCCGGAGGCGAGTTCCGACCACAATCTGTGCTGAGTTGCCATCCTCTAGAAATAACTGAAGAGTTAATATAATATTATCCTTCCATGCTGGTCTGGGAGCAAAGAAATAACATACAATGTACCAGTTGCGTGAATGGGCGAAAATCATAGGCATCATGTTATAGGCGATGCGGCTAACAACCCATTTCTATTTTGATTCCATTTCCCATCCTAGCCCTACAATCTTGCTAAACGTGGCCTGTAGGTCATGTCACCTTAGGCTCTGTCTACCCCTTAAGGGATAAAGACGTGATTTGTGTGTGTGTTAATTTAGTATTAGAGTAAAAATAAGTGTTAAAGGAATCGGTTTATTTTTTAAACTTTACTGCAATCGAATTTAAAAATAAATCTGTTACCAATAGAAAGTCACATTGTTTGTGAGTGTCATAGGCTAGGTATATTTAACTCTGCGCGGACGAAGTCACGTTCAACAACTAGTCTACAATAAAGTGTTTACGTACGCACAGTCAAGGAATTTAATTTCCTACCCACTATGGAACCTTTTCATATAAAACGTCACAGCGACATCGCATTACTTAACAAGGGAAATCGTTAAGACGCTTACTGTGAAAAGGTTTTTTGGTGAGTAATTAAATTACTTACATACATACATACACAAATCACGTCTTCATCCCTTACGGGGTAGACAAAGCCTGAAGTAACAAGACCTGCAGGCCACGTTTAGCAAGACACTGAGGGCGTAGAGGTGGAAAGTGGAATCAAAATAGTGATGAGTTGCTAGCCGCATCGCCTGTGACATAATTCCTATGATTTCGCCGATTCCCTCGATGGGTTTTACCATCAGCGCGGGAAGAGAAGCAACTGGTACGTGGAAGTATTCCAAATAAATAAATTACAAGTAAAAGCCTTGACTGTATAAATTGTTAAAAGTAATTTCAATTTTATTATAAACGCTGTTAAAACGCTGGTTTCACATCCTACGGTCCCGAACACACTCAGATAACATCAGGCTGTTACCAGATCACAAAGCTACGAGAGTATCAAACAATCGATTAGGATTAAAAAAACGATAATTTTAGCCTTCAATCATGGCAACACAGCCGTGGTCCTTTCATCCATTATAGCGGGCTCGGTGCTCGGCAATCGAGGAGAGTGCTCATACGATTTTAATCGATTCATTTTAATCGACCGCACGATCGCTCTCGATATCTCCTGATAGATTAGAGGCCCAGTGCCGTTCGTTTTCCAAATGGAATGGTTTTTGAACGTCAAGATAATCGAAATGAAACGATTTCAAATCCTAGCGGAGCTGTACGCAGTTCAATAAGTTAGTTTTCCATGTCTGTCTAATTTGGTCCAACCGGAAAAAATGCTTCCGTTATTTAGAATCACTGACAATTATTCGGCCCTTAGTTTGGGATGCAACGTGTGTTGATACTCTTGCTCCGACCCATCTTTCAAGGACCCAAAATGTTGCTGGCTCTGCTGCGGCCTCAGCGGAGGACTTCAAACGCCGAAAGTATAGCTCGCATGGAGGCAGCTATATATTTGAGGCGTTTGGAGTCGAAACTCTGGGGCCACGGGGGCCGCGCGCGCCGTGCGTATAAAGATATCTCGGCGCGCCTTATAGAGGCCTTCCGTGACCAATATTTCGCTCAGCGAATAAGCATTGCCGTACAACGTGGCAATGCTGCCAGCCTTCTGGGCATCCTTCCCATTGGCGGCGATTTGGGAGATTTTTTTATCTTTAATTTAATAATAGTTTTAGCTAGGTTTAAGTTAGGAGCTCCGCCTCAAGTGGACAACTAAGTGAACCACGACCCATAACCGGTCTATCCGTTCGTCGGTCTGTCAGTCAACCCATCCATCCATTTGTCACAAGTTCGTTGACATAATTAAGGCCTGTAAAACTCAGCAACAACGCAAGTTTCCATAGATAGAGCTAATCTTCACTTGTTTTGTGATTTAGAAATTGGTAGTAATGTAGCTGCAGGGGGTCCACCGGATCCAGCAAAATTTTGAAACTGGTCTATTGAACAAAAGAGTTTGGGAACCTCTGGGCTAGATCGTAATTCCATATAAATATTTCGCACTATTAAATAAGTTTCTTTGACTACCCTGAGTTTATCATCGAAAGCCACGCTCCTGCACTATAAACATACATACATACATACATACCGTCACGCCTCTTTCCCACAGGGGTAGGCAGAGACTACTTTATTCCACTTGCTACGATCCTGACATATTTCTTTCGCTTCATCCACAGTCATCAGTCTCTTCATACATGCTCGTCGGTTTCGGGTACTCCTGACCTGACCTTTTTCCAAAACGTCTCCTATTTGGTCTCGGAACGTCCGAACGTTTCACTATAAACAGTGAAAAGGAAAATGAAAACGTTTATTTACAAATAACAATAAACGAAGTAAATTTAATAAAACGCTGTAAAAACGAAACTCAACTGATTGCTACGGGATTTGTCATCTCTATGTGACAAGCAATAATGAATGACTGATAATACAAACCACAATTTCCATTGTTCCAATGAACTCCATTGGATTCTGTAACTTATTCCCTTCGGTTTAAGTTGTGTGCTCTATTTTACAAGATCGCGGGTACGTTGGTCAAATTATGAAGTTGTCAACTTTAGCGTGATCGCATTTTAATGAGGTCAACCATTCGGATTGAGTAAGAACCATCTTTGAGAGAATGTATACTTTGTAGAGGAACTTTTGGCGTACTTTATTCAGATTTCCTCTCCGCCAACGGTCACCTCGTCTCTAGCCAAATTCGTACCACTCCTGGGCACAGGCCTACTCTGATCTCTTATTTAAGTCGGTCAATCCGCTTGAGAGCTACGATGGCACACACACACACACACACACACTGTAATTGTGTCGTACAGACACATCAATTCAAACAGACGACGCTTGGCGACAAAAAATAGTTACAAGGTCACGTGGCAGCTAGTAACAGGTAGAAAAATTCGAAGGCTTACTCATCTGCTATGGATGGTTTAGGAGTATAGCACGCGTCACGGAATGACGAGGATCAGGATTCGTTTCCCGGCCATAGCTTTACTTTTCGGATTTTTCTGTGTTCTAATTTTCGTCATCAATCACAAAGCCTTGCACAGAGTAAGCTGTTTCAGTGCAAAAACTACACTCCTGTTGGTACAAACACGGCGGTTCATACATCAGCCCAGCATCTGTTCCCATTAACTTAAGACCTAGCTATCACTATATTTCACATTAATTACATCCTTTGTTCGCATCGCTTTCCTCGCATCCACTACCGCGGTAGCTCTGAACATAAAACACCTTCTCTAACTAAAGCAGCAGTGGAACGGGAAATTAGAAGTGTTGTGCCAGTGGGTGTGTAGGAGGCGGTGATTGATCGCCTCTCTCGTTTCGTAGTAAATGCCTATGTCTCAGGCGTGTAGTGTTTCTCCAAATGGCGAGATTAACAAAATGGATACGTGCCAGGGTCGCCGGGTAAAAGGTTTAAAGTTAGTTTTAAAGTGATTGGATGTTGTTATTCTTCTATGCTGGTCTGCTTACCTACATACACAAATCACGTCTTTATCCCTTACGGGGTAGACAGAGCCTAAGGTAGCAGGTAAATACAGGCCACATTTAGCAAGATTGTGGGCGTGTAGGTGGAAAGGGGAATCAAAACAGTGATGGGCTGCTAGCCTTATTGCCTATAACCATGATTCCTAAGATAGTCGTCCATTCCCTCGATGGGCTTTTACCATCTGTGCGGGAAGAGAAGCAACTGGTAAATGTTTTTGGTGGGATTTCACTTCTTTTTGTAGAAACGTGGGCATATTGGACCATTTTGGATGGGACCATTTCGTGATATATGTCCTTTTTTTTTACCTCTTTTTTTGTTTTTTGTAACTATTATGTCATGAATAAATGTTTCTTTCTTTCTTTCTTTCTTTATATTGATTTATTTTATTCGATTTTCTTATTTGACTACTTTTTATAGTTTTTCCTTTATGTGGCCATTAAACCCTAACTCTGTACCAGGTTTCAGCTCTCTGAGTTTATGGGAAGTACTAGTTCTATTTTGCTGATCGTGAGTGAGTGAGTGTTATAAATGCGAAACTTTGCTATCGCTTAACTTTGGAACTAAATGACCTACAACCTTGAAATTTTGGATTTTAAGTATGTGATTATAGCTGACTGGATGACAAAAATTTCTGCATTTTGGTCTTATCCAGAAGTTCTCAAATAGTGGCCTGAAAATGCGGCGAAATGGTTCCAGTAAAGGATGGTACGGCAGTATTTGCTTCGGCCTCGACATGGCGGGGGCACTGCCGTGCCCTCAGATGTTTTTTCTTTACTCCCAGACCAGCATTTATGTTTGTATGTAGGTATATATTTCGAAAAACTCGTAGGCACGAGCCCAGGCTCGAACCCATGACCTTCTGCTGGACCCATAGCTTTTTTGACGTTTGAATCTGACGTCACATCACATACTACAGAAATCAGAGTACAGGTATAGTTCTATTCATATACAGTGGTATATACTTCATTCCACATATCCATTAGCTTCCATAAACAATTGTACGCGATCACAATGGCAAGTCGTTAGTCAATCCGCCGTAACTAATGATGCAACGTAATGTATACCTGTGCTGCGGTTAAAGTGAAAATCTAGACATTTCCTACAACACCTAGGATACAATACCTGGGTGATTTTTGAAAGCATATTGTGTGAAAATACCACTCGAAAGTGGTGAAACACACACACACACACACACACACAAATCACGTCTACATCCCTTACGGGGTAGATAGAGCCTGAGGTAACAAAACCTTAAGGCCACGTTTAGCATGATTGTAGGCGTATAGGTGGAAAGGGGAATCAAAATAGTGATGGGTTGCTAGCCGCATCGCCTATAACATGATGGTGAAAAATTGTGCTGAATTTGAAATACGAGTAGCATAGATGACAATCACAGCTCTCATTAATCTTGTGAACTTGTGTGTTTATTATTGCATCTTACATTATTTAAAATTTAGGCATTTCGGATTATTTTAGGTTTCGATCGGTTCTTTTACTTTTTCCGTGTGTCTACTCGTGCTTAATACTTATGTCCTGTCAGTCGTTCAAAGGTTAACTGGAAGAGATCCCTTTTAGGGATAAGTTCGCCTTTGTGCATTTTGTGTTGTCCTGTATTCATATTTTTCTTGTGTTTTATGTACCTACATATATCTCTCATCTGGGAGCAAAGACAAAACATAGAATGTACCGATTGCTTCTCTACCTGCGCAGATGGCAAAAGCCCATCGGGGGAATGGGCGAAAATCATAGGAATCATGTTATAGGCGATGAGGCTAGCAACCCATCACTATTTTGATTCCTTTTTCCACCTATACAATCTTGCTAAATGTAGCCTGTAGGTCTTGTTACCTTAGGCTCTGTTTACCCCGTAAGGGATAAAGACGTGATTTAATGTACAGTGAAACTGGATACTTCCCGTTATACCTATTTACGCTAATGCACCGCAACACCTGCTTACTAATGACAGGGATATAATTTGTATGCATTTCAAATAATGTAGTTAAGCAATTGAAATACAGATTAAATGGTTGGAATACTTGGAATACGTCATTTTAGAGCGAACATTAGCTATTTGAAATACGATACACACCATACATAAATCACGTTATTATCCCTTACGGGGCAGACAGAGCCTAAGGTAACAAGACCTAATGGCCACGTTTAGCATGATTGTATGTATGTATGTATGTATGTAAACTCTTTATTGCACATAAAAATTTAAAAAATACAGAGAAAAAAGTACAAAGGCGAACTTATCCCTAAGAAGGGATCTCTTCCAGCTAACCTGCTACGGAAAGGAATAGTTGACAACAAAAAGGCAAGCAGTCATTATGCGCAAATAGTAGTATTAATACTTAATAAATTAACAACTAAAGTACAATACATTATAAAACCATAATAAAATAATATATAAATAACGAAATAAAATTTAACCAATAAACTTACAGTATTGTGGGCGTATAGGTGAAAAAGGGAATAAAAATAGTGATGATTTGCTAGCCATAACGCCTATAACGTGATTCCTAAGATACTATATATTATATGAAATACGACAGGAATTACCAAATTACAGTTTAGTAATCATCATCATCTCCAGTCAATACACGTCCCATTGCAGGGCACATGCCTCCTTGAAATAATAAAATATTTTCATGATTATTCCTTACTAGCGACCCGCCCCGGCTTCGCACGGTATATTATGCATTTATTATACATATGAACCTTCCTCTTGAATCACTCTATCTATAAAAAAAAACCGCATCAAAATCCGTTGTCTGGTTTTGAAGATATAAGCATACATAGGGACATAGGGACACAGGGACAGAGAAAGCGACTTTATTTTATACTATGTAGTGATGATAGACACATACATAAAAATCCAGCTACAAGATTCATGCACAAGATGACAGATAGTGCTCCTTCAACATAGATTTAAATATGGGTAAAGATTTAGCGCGCGTTGTGATTATAGGCAAAGAATTCCACAACCGTAAAGCCTGAACAGTATAAGAATATACATAGAATTTGGAATTAGAAAGAGGTACAGTAAGGAGAAAATTTTGTGAACATCTTACAGAGGTAACGTTACTAAATCTTTGAGGTAATGAGGAGTTGCAGCATTAAAAAGAATGCCGTAGTTAATTTACTCTTGACGATTTCAATAATTCTCTTAACTTGACAATGTACAATTTATGATGTAGTTTTATTGAATGATTAAATAATCTAAATCTACAGTTTTCATTCTTTTTTTTTAATTATCACCTTAATATTTTCATGATTATTCCTTATTTCGATCGAGATGCCATAATAATGCGCAATCTGTGGAAATCACAAAGTGCCCGTTACAGGTCAAGACAGGTTCAGCTTTGTGATGTGACAGGCTGACAGACAGAAGGGGAAGCGTTGCCATACCTATAGTTACTTCGGGTAGAGTTTTCGCGTGAGCCCCATCGATCTATTTTGGTCTACCTGAAAGTTGAAAATCCTTTGCACGTTATCACTACAAAATTAATCCTGCTAATATAAATGCGATCATATTATTAGAAATAATAATATAATAATAATATCTTGGGACAAATTACACCAATTGACCTAGCCCCAAACTAAACAAAGCTTGTACTATGGGTACCAGGCAACGGATATACATACTTATAAATATAATGTAGATAAATACATAATTAAATACGAAGATCCATGATTCGGGCACAAACATTCATATTCATCATACAACTGTGCTACCGGGATTCGAACCCGGGACCTCTAGCTTCATAGCCAGGGTAACCACTAGGCTATCCGGTCGTCAATAAAATGGCGCATTATTTTCTCTTCCTTCATTATTAATCTAGGAGGAAAACTAAGACGGTCAACGCCTACGATTGAAGGCATCCATATTTGACCATTCACTCGTATAATTCCATCGTCCGGCGCCGGGCGTTGATGGAGTGCCAAGCGTTACACGCCCCATTTACGGTGACACGATACAGTAATTATTATGTGTCGCAAATGCTTTTTTGCGTCGAGAAATATATCTATTTGTCAAGGCAAGGTCTCAGAGAAATCGGGCAAGCGCAAGTCAGCGCGCTGACTTTCCACAAAATCGGCAAGTGATGTAGAATCCAGTGTTCTGAACTAATATCAACTTTGCGTTTTTAGGACAAAGTATTCTAGAACCTTATCTATCCTGATTACTATAAATGTGTTGACACCAAAAATCAACTTTGATAAAATGAAACGTTACAGTATACCAGGGAAACGGTTTGGTTCCTGGTTCAAGCAAATCTCCCGTCTGCCCTGAAGTTCTAAAACAAAACACCACTAACATTGCAGTCTACAGCATGCAAACTCCCACTACTGCTACCCGCTCCAACAAGGACCCAGCTAGCAGGAAGCAACAACGCTCGCCAACGAGGCTCTAAAGACCTGGCACTTGCAAGCGCCCACATGACGCACAGACTGATGTAGTGACCCTAGCGCCACCTAGTTGGCCTCTACATAACTACTGCGACGCACAAGTAGCTAGCGCCAGTTCTAATGACAGCTGTCACATCGTTCTACATCTCTCTATTGTGGCACTCCCCACAACTGGGTGCGACAAGCTGAAGAAAGGAAAAATGGGGGTGCGAGTCGGGTTGCGTCCACGTGTGGTCAAGAGCTGCGGTTCGTTTTCGGATCCGTCCGGGGGGAAGAGCATTGCTTGCTCCGGTGCACCCTGGGCAACGGCTAATGATTTCCTGGCAGTTTCTGAGCGATATCATTGACCGTTGGCTAAGAGCCCGACAGGGCAGGAGGGTCTTTGACCATCACCGTACAACGTTGCCGACATTTTGTCACAGGATTTTTTGATTATATTTTTGTTACTTTGACATTGGCGAAGTTCTCGTCGCTATAACGCCACAAATAAGAAGAAGAAGAAGAAGGTAACATTATGTTTGAGGTGAATCCTATATTCAGGCAGTGGACTGTACCTACAGGCCAACGATGATGATACTTTAAATAATATAGCTCTAGCATCTTCACCTTATTATTTTGCGCAGAAAATACCAATTTGCCTTTTACAAATGTATTCCCCACGCTGCGCTCCATGCTCCATCTAACAGGGCTTAATATCCTTCGCCACAACTTTAATAAAACGGGGGCTTCAGAAACATTGAAGCTCTCACGATATTTACATATAGACATAGAAAAAGTAATCAATAAATCGGCTATGAGCGAATTGGAACTGCGCGAAGAAGGTTCTGTGTAAGTATAAAAAGTATTACGGGTGGTAGGGCCTTGTGCAAAGTCCGTCCGGATCGCTACCACCATCTTACTCGCTAATCCTGCCGCTAAGTAGCAGTGCTTGCACTGCTGTTCCGGTGTGGAGAGTAAGACAGCCGGGGAAATTACGGGCACAAGAGGCATTGTATCTTAGTCCTCTAGGTTGGCAACGCATCTGCAATCCCTCCGGGGTTGCGGGTGTCTATGGGCAGTGGTGATCACTTACCATCAGGTGACCCACTTGCTCGTTTGCCTTCCTTTTCATATAAAAAAAAACAAAGAGCTTCACTAAATAGCTAGAGGTTTCATTATAATCTATGGTTATGTAGTCGTACTCAGCGGCAAAAAATATGGCCCAGACTCCAGTCAAAATGTTTGCACCCATCGCATACATACATACACAAATCACGTCTTTATCCCTTACGGGGTAGACAGAGCCTAAGGTAGCAGGTACCTACAGGCCACATTTAGCAAGATTGTGGGCGTATAGGTGGAAAATGGAATCAAAATAGTGTTGGGTTGCTAGCCTCATCGCCTATAACATGATTCCTATTATATCGCCCATTCCCTCGATGGGCTTTTACCATCTGCGCGGGTAGAGAAGCAACTGGTACATTCTATGTTTTTCCTTTGCTCCCAGACTAGCATGGAAGCATCGCATATATTATATAATTATTGTACCTGGGTGACCAGTGTTGTGCTTGGTATTTTTTTTTTGGTACGTTTTCTAAAAACGAAACCTAGCTAGGTGGGTGTATAGCCCCCGAAATTTCCCACATACTAAATTGCATGAATGTCGTTTAAGCGTTTTCCGAGATTCAGATTTATTATAATATACAAGAATTGCTCGTTTGAAGGTGATAGGTAGATAGATTAGATAGATGAGCACCAAATTTATTGCCGCTGAGTAGATATTTTTGAACATCTTATTATAACTTTACTAGTGTCAAGATAACTACGTAGGTATCTCCGTTTTTTTAACACGACAAGGAAGGCAAAAGAGCTAGTGAATCCGGGTTCGATTCCCGGCCATAGCCTTACTTTTCGGATTTTCGGACGTGAAGAATTAACCCATCACCATTATCTAAAAGTTAATTACCTTCTTCACTCCGGTGAAGTGATTGATTAATTCTATACATGTTCTTAGCATCGCTCCGGCTTGACTAAAGCGCAATCTAATAGTGCCATCATGGATATAGAATACTAGCTGTTGCCCGCAACTTCGTCTGCATAGAATTCGTTAATCTCTATCCCGCAAGAATTACGCAATTTTCCGGGATGACAAGTAGCCTATGTGTTATTCCAGACTATAATTTATCTTAAACTGTCTTCAACTTATTTCTATCATTGGTTGTCTGGAAGAGATAGCTATTAAGCGATAAGACCGCGTATTGTCTACTTTGTTCTTTGTTTCTGTATTGTTTTGTACTGATTTGTGGTGTTCAATAAAGAGTATTTGTATTGTATTGTATTGTATTGTATGTTCCAAATTTCATCCAGATCTGTCTAATCGTTCTGGCGTGAAAGAGTAACAAACCATCCATCCATCCATACTTACAATATTCGCGTTTGTAATATTAGCAGGATTGGTGCAGCCCCTGCCTGGGTGAATGTTTCTACATTCACCCAGGCAGGCTAGCTTATCTTGCTTCCTTGTCCTGCCCAACTGGCCACGTAAATTCAGTCAAGTAAATTCAGTCAGTAAATTAGACACTTACGAGTGATGGAACAGGCTCTTACTCTCGTAATATTTCTTTATCTTTGTCATACGCCATATAAACTAACATAGTTAGTATATAATATCTTAATGTCTATGTCAACTAACACAGCTCTGCTACGCCTTAAGAAAAGCGCAGTCTAACCTAAATAACTACAATTAGAAATTATTATATTATAACGCGGAAAAATCCCAAAGCTGAACAATTTAGTAAAAGTTCGAGGCGGGATTTGAACGCGGGTTTCGAGATTGCGTGCCCACGTCATCCCAAATGAGCCATCGGTCTTCAGCACTCGCGCCTGAAAAATGCCTAATATATTTACGCGTTGATTTGCAAAGTGGCTAGTTACGGTTCTTTGCCAAAATTAGAATGCTGTTACTTCCGACGCGCTGCTGAATTTGAAACCTAGCGGCTTGTAATTAGATTCAGTTTGCGTAGAGCTAGCGTTTAGAGCTGTAAATATAAGTGTGTTACGATCTCCTCAATTCGACCTCTCAACGGTTATTTGTTACAGTTTAATATAAAAGTTAATTTGTTCGCTGTTTTGATATTAGTTGTGTAAACGTGCGCGTCTCGGTAAATTGGCTTAATGAAGAGCAACTTAACCCTTTACACTCGGCTTGAAACAATCGTGAGTGTTAACTTTTAAAAAATGTTCCGCGTATTTCAAACTGCTCTCGCCAACGCAACCGATGCCGATCGTTCGTGCGGCTATCCTAGAATACGAGAAAAAATAGTTGAGGCTCATGCGTACGCGTTGGGACTTGTCAGTCCAGTCGACGTTGCTTGGGGAGATGGCTGCGTTTTTTGAGCGTGGACCTTGCCCACGTAAGTGTTTTTTTTTTACAAATATCATCAAATATGTTTGTGATTCACTACCTAATTGCAAAAAGTACTGTATGTGACACACGTTTTTAATATTTTGTGTTAATACGGGTAAAATAAATTCATGCAATTTGCTTTCAAATTTTAACTCTCACGATCGTGCGATTTCGGTTGCGTGGAGTAAAATTGAACTCTCACGATCGTGCGGTGTAGGTTGCGTCCAGTGATATTGTCTCAGTAGGAATAACTTACTTCTTTACACGCCTGGCTTACTAACTGGGATGTTATGCTTCTTTTAGGAGCTCTATTAAGCGACAAACTTATAGAAGATCTGCTTGCAAATGGAAATCTCTCTGAAATTGAAGATCTAGACGACGAAGACTTGGAATATGTGCCTGACTTTTTTGATAGCCTAGCGTGTGATGACTTAATGTCGGATGAAAATATTTCCAGTGCATGTTTTCACGAGGTGATGCCACGGTCATGTTCTCCCTTGCGTTCAGCGCGATCGCCTACTCCGCCTACGTGTTCCCGATCAACATTTTCACCGCCTTCTATTTCACCATTATTACTCGGAGCTGGAAGACGACGAGGTGTTCAAGGCAGGTCGACCTCTGTACCTAGAAATATTCAAAGAGGAAGGGGTAGGTCTGTACCTATACGGAGAAATGTACACAGAGGAAGATCCGTATCAACACCTGCACCACGAAAAAGAATATGAAAGCGAGCTCCACTTCCAGATAAGTCCCATAATTACACCTCACTGCCTGTGAAACCCGTCCGGTCTCCAATAGAATACTTCGGTGTTTATAAGATAATGTCTTCATGGAGGAGATCGCGTGTACGAATTTATATTACATGCGTCGAACAGGCAAATAATTAAAAACAACAGCCTCTGAAATCTGCAAGCTCTTTTCGATCCATCTAGTTATGGGTTGCATCACTTATCCTAGATTGCCAATGTACTGGAAAACTGGGACTAAATTGGCATTATTTTGTGAAGTTATGGCAAGAGACAGGTTTTTAGCTATCCACAATGCACTTCAAGTACCCAGATGATTTGGATTTTCCCGTGGAGAGTGAAAAAATAATCCTCTGTGGAAAGTCCAGCCTTGTACACGTATACCTGATTACGGATTTTGGGGTTACAACTAATCATGTTAATTAATTTGTAATGTTTTCCATGAAAACGTTATGTTTTAGTGCCTAAACTATGAATAAATAAAAGAAACTTTAGTTTTATTTTTAAATCTGCGTTTTATTTAATTTAATTCTGAAAATAACATTTAAAACTTAATATCCGCAATAATAACATCATCACATTCACGAATGTGCGAGTTACATATTATTCCTGAGCCACACGAACGTGAGGGTCTGGTTGTGGAAGATCAGCTAAGCCAAGAATTTTTTCGTGATTTTTCCTAGACTCCTTATGAAGTAATAACATACTTCCGCACTATTATTCGATTCTTTTAAAGATTCGTTTCTCTCGGGTGTAAAGGGTTAAGTGGATTTTGTACGAATTAGATGGTTTATTAAAGACCTTTGTAAATGTCGAATTAGGGTTCTGTAGTCAAAATGAGTCGAGCGGCGACCACTAGGTGAACCGACATCGTGAAAGTTGCGGGAAACCGGTGGATGCAGGTGGCGAGTTGTCGTTCATTATGGTGTGCTAAGGGGGAGGCCTTTGTTCAACAGTGGACGTCTTCAGACAGATGATGATGATGATGATGAGTCAAAATGACAAAAAGGTAACCCTAAACAATGGATTTGGACATTGGGTTTGGGTTTGGGCATGTAGAGCGGATGGATGAAAGTAGACTAACTAAACAGATCTATATGGGGAGTGTGAATGGTTACGTTGGGAGGGGAAGGCCTAGACGGACGTTCCGAGACCAAAATAGGAGACGTTTTGGAAAAATGACAGGTCAGGAGTACCCGAAACCGACGAGCATGTATGAAGAGATTGATGAGTGGATGAAGCGAAAGAAGTATGTCAGGATCGTAGCAAGTGGAACAAAGTAGTCTAATACAATACAAATACTCTTTATTGAACACCACAGATCAGTACAAAACAATACAGAAACAAAGAACAAAGTAGACAATAGCAAAATTAATTTTGAATTTTGAGTTTTATGTATGAAGAGATTGATGAAGCGAAAGAGAAACAAGTGGTACAAAGTAGTCTTTGCCTACCCCTGTGGGAAAGAGGCGTGGCGGTATGTATGTATGTACTTTACAAAGATTGAGTTACTCAGGCGAACAGACTGTCGAATTACCGTTAGTTCTCAGTATTATCAAGAGCTAAGCAGTCTAGACTTAATTTCGTACATAAATTAAATTAGCCTCGTTAGCTATTATTGAACTAATAGACCTTGAGTTAACAAGAAGCTTTTAACTAACGATATTGGATTGTTGAGTGGAGACTGCGGGTCGGCTAGCGCAGTGTAAAGTAAGGGATAAAGACGTGATTTGTGTATGTATGTATGTATGTAACAATAGAGAAGACTTGTGGTTCTGTACGGCTCGCAAAACGCTATTAAACGCCAGTTTCTACGTAAGTACGGACAGTAAAATAAATGGAAAAGCTCGACTAATAAAGCCGCCCTGCCTCATAAAACCACAGACATAACTGTTCATGGGAGGCTGGTATACCTTCAAACTAAAAAATTACGGCACAAACGTAACCGTTTTGCGTAAGGAAATTAACTCTTGCATTCATCATCATGTCAGCCTTGGAACGTCTACTATTGGACACAGACCTCCCAAATAAACCTCCAGTCCTTGGTTGGAAGCAGGGATGTTGCGGATCCACTTTTTTCCACATCCGCGGACGCGGATGCGGATGCGGATCTGTATAAAAAACTTAAGTGTTGGGTTGGTACAGTTAAAAAAACACAGTAGCGCGAGTCAGATCTTGTCAGTTGTCACAACAAAACAGTAGCGAGCCGCGTCACCGTCACCGATTCACCGAAGTCCGGAACAAAATTACCGCTTTCCTATTGGTCAATCACACGCGCGGTCGACACGTGCCACTCGCCGGGCCCTCCCCTTTCTTTCATGTCGCGACCTGCTACACATCCGCATCCGCTTCAGCTCCGCGTCAATTTATGCGGATGCGGATGTCGAAATTGATGCGGATGTCCTGCATGTGCGGATGCGGATGCGAATATTCGCAACATCCCTGGTTGGAAGCGGCTTGCATTCGCCATGAACCCGTGACTTAAACCAGGCACCTCCGCAAAGTAAATCTAGATTCATTCTCCTTAGGTTTCTTCTAAGTCGCTATTCTTGACGGGTTGGTCGTAGTCGCTGGGCGGTAGAACCTCGTGCAAGGTCTGTCCGGATAGCTGCCACCGACTTAAGTACTGATCCTGCCGCCAAGCAGCAGCGCATGCACTTCTGTGTTCCGGCGTAGAGAGTAAGACAGCCGGTGGAATTACTGGCACAAGATATATTCTATCAAAATCAAAATTTTATTTTTGCGAATTGGCCGCCAAGGGCTCTTTTACATGTCTTTTTTTAACTACCAGCGCATTCGGAAAGACCATCATTGCCAAGAAGAATGCGCCACAATAAACTTAGCAAAAAGTATTTTTTTCTAAATAAATTACAGTAAGAATACTTAAATTCTACTTAAATTAAATACATTTATCGAGCCTTAAATTTTATTAGTCTATAGTAGAGATGTATAAAGTCTGTACTAGCCTTATAGGCTGGCAACGCATCTGCAATCATAAATGTGTAGTTTATACAAACGGATTACTAACGTATAAAAGTCGAGTGATGCTCGACATGTTTCGTACTAGGTGGCAGCGAGACGAGCACTGCCGAGAATTAAAAAAAAATTAAACCTTACAATGGAGTATTTTTATCTACTTAAGTATTGAGCATAAACTCGGTTTATGGCGAGATACTGATCTGTTACGCCGCCATCTTAACATTGTCCGCGGCATTAACAAGTGTGTCCGTCATGTCACGTGTCTGCTAATAAAGTGTTTTTAACGACGGCACCAGAACGTAACCGTGGCGCGCTTGTTTGCGATAGCGAATATAATTTTTAACCACACACAGGTAAGGTAACAAGACCGAAAGGCCACGTTTAGCATGATTGTGGGCGTATAGGTGGAAAAGGGAATCAAAATAGTGATGGGTTGCTAGCCGGGTCTATAACATTATTGATTTACATACATAAATACATACCGTCACGCCTCTTTCCCACAGGGGTAGGCAGAGACTACTTTGTTCCAATTGCTACGATCCTGACATACTTCTAACGCTTCATCCACATTCATCAATCTCTTCATACATGCTCGTCGGTTTCGGGTACTCCTGACCTGACCTTTTTCCAAAACGTCTCATATTTGGTCTCGAAACGTCCGTCTAGATCTTCCCCTCCCATATATTATATAAATGTATTTAATTTAAGTATTGTAGTAGCTTAATGTATTTTATTTCTAGCGGCGCATTCTTCTTGCCAGTGATGGTCTTTCCGAATGCGCTGGTAGTTTAAAAAAAAAAGTAAAAGAGCCCTTGGCGGCCAATTTGCAAAATTCATTTTGAATTTCGAATTTTTTTGAGCTGTATGAAGAGATTGATGAAGCGAAAGAGAAAAGTGGTACAAAGTAGTCTTTGCCTATCCCTGTAGGAATGAGGCGTGGGTGCGTATATGTTTTTTTAAAGCGCCTTTGTATTATGAAATCTTGTAAATTTCCGTGGTATGGCAGGACTTTACGAGGCAATAAGCGGGCTGGCCGAGGCTGCTGTTTTACTGCGGCTCATACGCGCCCAGGGCTGGCGGAGGCGATTGTAACCATAACATCCAACAATACTACATATTACATACTCGTACATACATACATAAACCACGTCTTTATTTTCTTCCATGCTGGTCTGGGAGAAAAAAAACATAGAATGTATCAGTTATTTATTTATTTTTTATTTTTTATATGAATAGGAAGGCAAACGAGCAAGTGGGTCACCTGATGGTAAGTGATCACCACTGCCCATAGACACCCGCAACCCCGAAGGGATTGCAGATGCGTTGCCAACCTAGAGGACTAAGATGAAATGCCTCTTGTTGCTTCTCTTCCCACGCAGAATGGGCGACAATTTTAGGAATCATGTTATAGGTGATGCGTCTAGCCACCCATCACTATTTTGATGAAGTCATACCGGATGGGAACATTGGGAACCCACGACCGTCTGATGGCCCATACGTCGAACCACTAGCTTGATGGTCCTATCGGAAGACCAGCGCTGGCTGCAAGGCCAGCATTATGCTGAGATGGGGCCATTTCGTGATGTATGTCCTTATGTTTTTTTATTTACTTCTTTTTTTTGTTTTATATGTCACGAATAAATCGTTGATTAAATACAAAACGGACGCATTCCAAAATCAATTGCCATTGCAGCGCAGCTGCAACTAAAAACAAAAGTCGGTCGTTATAAGGTTTCAAATGCAACAGTGCCTGATTTTGAAATGTGTCGCTTTTGTATTTAATCAGCGAAATGTTTTTTTTCTTTCTTTCTTTTTTCTTTCACTAGACAGAGACAGCCCTGATTTCAACAAATACTGTATATTTGGGCTTTATTAAATCCAGCTGTGTGACGAAGGTTCCGATTCGCGGCGCTGCCAAATTTTATGGCCGCTAATTCCGTAGGGCCAATGATGGCTTCGGTTGGTTTGTCTCTTGCGCATTATCATAGAGCAAACAACCTAATTATTATTCTGTCACGTCAGCTGTCAACACCTGTTTGTAATTTTCCTGGTCAATTTTATAAATATTTATTGTTGTCGCTGAATTGCGGCCCTTCTTCTCTTCTTCTTATATAACGCGGGTCGCGCCTCGTCATCGTTCTTTACTGTTGGCAAGCGAGTTCCTGCCGTATTTTGATTTTTATGAAAATTTCTATATTTTTGACATGCGTTGCTAAGGACGCCATAATCGAGAAAAATACAGAATTTTGAAGCTACAAGATGACCGATCAGCCTCTGTGAATAGCCTATTGCCTGTAACTAAGGACGCCCGGGACGCCCGGCTTTGCCGCGGCGACCGTCGGCCTCGGCAACCGTCAGCGAGCCACGGATGACACGCTGTTTGCTGTCATAACAGAGAATTCTAAGTGTAAATTATATAGTAGTGACATTTATTTTATAAAACCCTGTGTATTTTTTAGTTGATTTAGTCATGTATTGTGCCTAAAGATAAACTACTAAATTTACTGATTTCCTTCATAAATACTTAGTGAACGCCTGTTGCCTCGGATGGAATGCTGTGTTTGTCAAAGGATTTTTTCATCGGCAAGAGGTTTACGTATCCACCAGGGACGCATCCATCAGGTCCGTATAACCTCTGTTCCATCTACACCTCACATCCCAGCGCCCGGCAACCATCCTTCTTTATCTCTCACCCCTGACACTCCTCTGCAGACTCTCCTCGGCCAGCTCAAGCAGTCAACTTCCATTATAAAACGCATACCACGCGGTGCCCGGTCAACGGTATCAGAGGCATTAACAGTCGCAATAAATAGTTGCGTTAGAAACAACAATAGTAATTCTTGGCATGACCTCCTTACCTTTTCGTTTAAAATTCTCCATGTTTCAAATGAATCAAACAGTAAAATCTCCCTAACGCAAAAAATAAAAAACAACATTTTAAATCCTACAATACAAATTTGCGCCCCCTCTTCTGGAACCCACAGAAAGAAGTATGACTTGTTTGAGAAGGTTGAAGAAAAAATACACGACGGTGACCTCAAAGGAGCAACACGCCTGTTGTTCTCAAATGACACCTTAGCACCCGACACACCGGAGACCAAAGCTGCATTACAGTCCAAGCACCCCCCAGGCCCTTCCTCTCCTATCTTCGTAGACCCACCATCTGACCCCTCTGCCTGCCTCCTCGCCACTGAAAGAGACATTCTTTCAGCTCTCGCGTCGTTTCCAAAAGGATCGGCGTCAGGTCTAGACGGCATATCCCCTCAGCATCTGATTGACCTCACCAGCTACGGCACAGGTGTAGCTGGCGAACAGCTGATCACAGGCCTCACAAAACTGGTAAATCTCATGCTACTGGGAGATGTTTGCTCGGATGTGACACCGATTATATATGGAGCAAATCTTATTGCTTTGGCAAAAAAGAATGGTGGCGTACGCCCCATTGCCGTAGGCTCTACATTCCGACGCTTAGCAGCCAAGATCTGCGTCCGGCTCACTAGAACAAAATTACAGGCCCTCTTTGAACCCGTACAAGTCGGCTTTGGAACCCGCGGAGGTTGTGAGGCAGCAGTCCACGCTGTACGTACCTTCGTAAAAAGTGATTCATGCGAGGTTCTTCTAAAATTAGACGTAAAAAACGCATTTAATTCGGTCAATAGGGACACCCTGCTAAACGAAATTAAAATACACGTCCCGGAAATTTATAACTTCCTTCTCCAGTGTTACCACTGTCCCTCTAAACTAGTTCATAAATCAAATGAGATTCTTTCGGCAGTAGGTTGCCAGCAGGGTGATCCCCTCGGTCCAGCGATTTTTAGTTTGGCTATAAATCCGATAATCCACAACCTAAATTCTAAATTAAATATTTGGTACCTTGACGATGGGACCTTAGCCGGAGACGCGCAGACAGTCCTAGCAGATTTGTTTAGTATTCAACAACACTTCATTGGCATAGGTTTAGAATTAAATTATGAAAAATCTGAATTATATATTTCGGACAAAATAAATCCTCTAACTGCTTCCCAAATCGTTCAAAATTTTAACAACGTTGCTCCTAACATAAAAATAGTATCGAAGGACAGCCTGCACCTCCTCAGCTCCCCCATCTTCGAGGAGGCCATTCCGCTTCTTTTAAATAAGTCAGCAACTAAATTCAATAAATATTCGGACCGCCTTGTTAAAATTAGTAGTCACTCAGCTTTATTTATTTTGAAATTCTGTTTGTTTGTTCCTAAATTCACTTACTTGCTCCGCTGTTGCCCCATTTGGAAATTCCCCCTTTTGATCACACCTATTGACAGTATCATGAAATCCCAAATTGAAAACATTTTGAACATTCACCTCAGCGAGCAGGCATGGACCCAAGCCGCTTTACCGATAAGGAACGGCGGCTTGGGAACCCGCAAAATTTCAAGCGTGGCTCTGCCGGCATTCCTGTCTTCGATTCACAGCACGCTAGATCTCACAGGTAAAATACTAAAAGCCTCAGCGGGCATTAACTGTGAGATTGCATGCTTGAACGAGGCCACGGATGCCTGGCTAGCTGGACCGAGCCCAAATCTCCCGTCGAAACCACACAGACAAAGGGCTTGGGATACAATAGCCTCCGTCGCCACCTTACATTCCTTAATACAGCCCTCTACAGGCAGAGACCGGGCCAGGCTGTTAGCTGTGTCCAAGCCAGAATCTGGTCACTGGCTACATGCATATCCCTCGCCCAACACTGGAACCTTTATAGACCCCAACACTCTACGCATAGCTGCCGGTCTCCGGCTGGGAGCTGGGATCTGCACAGGACACAACTGTGTTTCTTGTGGGGCTTCAGTGGACCAACTCGGCCACCATGGCCTTTCCTGCTCCTCGGGCGCCGGCCGCCTGTCCCGTCATGCCGCTCTCAACGACATTCTTCGAAGGGCGCTCGTCAGTGCCAACGTGCCCGCTGCCATGGAGCCCCAGATTGTGCGGAGCGACGGCAAGCGCCCGGACGGAATGTCTTTGATACCCTGGAAGACGGGCCGTGCGCTGGTGTGGGACGCCACTTGTACTGACACCGTGGCGGCGTCTTACCTACCCGCAACTACCAAACGTGCGGGGGCGGCGGCGGACGCCCGGGAACGCTTCAAGCTGTCTCGGCACCCAATATCATTTCTTTGCTTTCGGTGTCGAGACTCTAGGTCCTTGGGGTAAGGGTGCGCTGGAGCTACACAAAGAGCTCAGCAAGAGGTTGAGAGAGGCAACAGGCGACCCTCGCGCTGGCAGCCTTCTCGCGCAAAGAATCGCAATCGCAGTTCAGCGCGGGAATGCTGCTTGCGTGATGGGCACCCTGCCAAGAGGCCCACCTCTCTTATATAATTAATTTTTAAGTTTATTTAGTTATTTAGTTATTCTAATTTAATAGTAGTTTTAGTTTTGTATTAACATTTTAAATTGTCTATGTAAACTATAATGTTCTTGTGAATAAATAATAGCCGTTTAATAGACAGGAAATGCCACTTTATAGGGGATTTTATTAAAAGCCTATTTTATGTAGTAAACAATATAAAAAACATATTTTTCAAATAAGTATAAAAATAATCAAGATAATGTCTCTATCTCTTTCTAGAAAAACAGAATTTTGCTCTTTCTAATCGCTAACTAATAAGTAGTTTAAAAATCTTACATTTTCCGCATTTTTTGTCCGATATTACTTTCAAGTTTTCTTTTTGTCATCTCTTTAAAAATATTTTTACAAAGATTTGTCTCCATCTCTTTATAGAAGAACAGAATTTTAATATGGAGTTCATATGGACGTTGTGACAAATGACGTCACGTGTCATATCGGATCTCTCTTTCTAATCGCTGACGAATAAATGGTTTAAAATTTTTATATTTTCCGCAATTCTCGTGCGATATTTTTTTTAATTTTTCTTTTTGTCATCTCTTACGATATTTTCATATTTTATTAAGAAATGTGTTTTTTAATACATATTTCCTATTCGTATGAAATATAAAATACGACAAGCCGAAATGGGGGATTACTGCACCCTGATTGGCCAGCCAAAGGTCAAACAGTCACTAAAATTGAGCAAGCAGCTACTATGATCGATATGAATTTTAATTTTTAGTCGTCGTGTTAGCGATTGTAACTCGAATAATTTTGATAAATACCAAAAAGTAAATCTATAAAATTCTAACAACTTAAATAACTTTGCTCCGTGTAGAAGAAAGGATAAATAATCGCGAAAATTAAGTTCGTATGGTACAAGTCGAAAAAGGCTGATGGGTTGCCTTATTTTTATAGCCTTATTGCCACTCTAATTGCTTATATTCCTCTATGGGTAATTATACTCGGTACAACAACTCTCCAAACTCATGAGTTCATACGCGTTTGTACACCGTCGAGATTCGAACTTGACTTCGAACCTCGAGCCTGCTTCGAATGGACCGCAGCGTCCACACTTGGGTTTTTGGTCACCGACGAGCACCTGGCTCCTGTTTCACCCAATTGGCAATTGTCGGGAGACATGGTGATAATTCGAAATGCAATAGTCAATATGAAGGCAACCGTAGATTCCACATTGTGCTTTCAAAAATCGGGTCCCTAATCTTTTTTTTACATCATAATATCACCCATGCCAGCCAGCCATTTCTTCCATGCTGGTCTGGGAGTAAAGAAAAAACATAGAATGTACCAGTTGCTTCTCGTCCCGCGCAGATGGTAAAATCCCATCGAGGGAATGGGCGAAATTCTTAGGAGTCATGTTATAGGCGATGCGGCTAGCAACCCATCACTATTTTGATTCCTTTTTCCACCTATACGCCTACAATCATGCTAAACGTGGCCTTTAGGTTTTGTTGCCTCAGACTCTGTCTACCCTGTAAGGGATATAGACGTGATTTGTGTATGTGTATGTATGTATAATATCAGCTGTCCGGATACAATGGATTTTTTTTAAACTAAGTTTGCGTTTAGTTTCGTCCACACTGTATTTTGTGTTTTTGATTATAAATGATATTTTTTGTTATTTGGATCTCAATATTGCAATTAACCAAACCACGTATCTAATTTAGTTATTTAAGTGAATGAACGCTAGAATTAGAGTCAGTTAATTTAATAAAAAGCATTCGTCACTAAAGTTGTTTGCAAAAACAAAACTTTTCGGTCCATTCAATTGCTTTCGTTTTTGAAAGCGATTGCGAGGGTAATCGGGATCATTTTTTTACATAATACCAATGTTTCAAGGCGGTCGGAATCGTAATCACAATCAACTTCGACGACGAATACGATCGCGAGCGAATTACGTAATAAGCCTGCAGCAGGCTAGTTTGCAATGTAAAAAGAATTGTCATTTTTTCCGACAATTTGTCAAGTTAGTGAAATAGGCACCAGTTACAGTTACAGCTGCCAGATGAGTACATATCCAGCTTAAGAGATCTCGCTAACACTTTTCTGTTAGTTACATAAAGTTAATAAAATGGTTGCTTAATAGGCTGTTATATTAGATATATTCCCAACACCTTTTTCCTTTACCTCGAATCATCAAAAATTCCCTGTACAACTAAGCTTACTACTTGGTAATTCAGTTACCAACTTCTGCGTAGACCCTCTACGAGCTACGGCGCTACGAACTTCGTAGAGTCGAGGTCTACGAGCTCTACGTACTCTCGAACTGAACACAAAGAAAAAGTATTTTTGTATTTCGTACGACGTGAACTCTATTTTTCTATTTAAGTTAGTTTTTCAATGAATTTTAATGTCAATATTATAACAGAGGAAGAAAAATAAATAAAAACTAAGATAAATAAAATGAAAAATGAATGAATGGTAAAAATCATTTTTTTTCTGTCATGGTTGTTAATATATGTAGTGTTCATAGTAAAGAATGATTGTATTGTATTGTACATTTGTGAAGTGGAAACACAATAGCACTATAACACATCATAATAAGCTTTGTTTGTAAAATTTCAGCTTACAAATGAGAAAATTTGAACAAATTGACACTAATAACACAGAAGGATAAAACAGAGGTCTCACTCGGCGAAAACGTCAAAACTAATTGATCTTAAGTTGCAATGCCGAAGGAATTTCTCGGAAAATGCTTCGAGTTCATAATTATAACGTTACGTTAACTGTCAAAGCTGACGCGTATTGAGAGCCATAGCGGTTAGATGGACAGAGGAATTACTAGGGTTAAAAAACGCTATTTTTTCAAAGTTGGATACTTACATACGTACACAAATCACATCTTTATCCCTTACGGGGTTGACAGAGCCTAACGTAACAAGACCTTAATTAAAGCCACGCCTTACACGGATTACTACACGAATCGATTTTGTTTAAATTTGGTATGCAGATAGTTTGAGTCTAAGATACCTTTTATCCCGGAAAATTACATAGTTCCCGTGAGATAGCAATTCTGCGCAGACGGAGTCGGGGGCAACAGCTACTTTCATGAAATGTCGTGCGATATCAAGTTAGATGTGCAATTGCATACAATGAGTGAAGGAAATTTATATGAAACTAGCTGTTGCCCGCGACTCCGTCTGCGCAGAATTGCTATCCCGCGGGAACTACGAAATTTTGCGGGACAAAAACTATCCTATGTCTTTCCCCGGGACTGAAACTATCTCCGTACCAAATTTCATTAAAATCGGTTCAGTGGCTTAGGCGTGAAATCGTAACAAACAGACAGAGAGACAAACCGAGTTTGTTTGGAAGTTAAAATGGATTTGAATGCAGAATACTGTTATTTTTTAACAGTTTTGTGATCTCAACAGGATTCGCTGTTAATTTAAGTTACATAATTGTTCCTAATTGCCAATTAAGACAGGAAAAAGCCACTAGCTTATGTTTCTTTTTTGACTTCGTGAAGCACCCGGTAAAAGACGTCTATTATTTTTAACACGTCAATCGTTGAAATCTTGAGGGTGATGAAAATTATACCATCGAGCACAAAAACGATAGACATAACCGGTCCCATTCTTAAACTCATTAATAATAATAATAATAATCTTTTTATATTTTGTATTAATATTGTTTTATTACTTTTTATATGAATATTGTAAAAACCTAACTTGAGATAAAAATAAATAATTATACAGAATAATAATAATAATAATATCATTTATTTGCTTAAAAACATGGTAAATTGATGGTATTAAGGTAGTTAAATAGTTTCACATGTTTTGTCATAATATGACATGCAAAAATTTAAATTCAGATATTATTAACAGATCATTTCAAATATAAGTTAATAGAATTAAAATAAATATTTTCTTATGTCATAATTATCATCAGGCAATGACAATTTATTTATTAGTTATATTATGTTCTAAAAATTCCTTTATACTGTAAAATCATTTTTCTCTTAACCATTTTATTAATTCTCTTCTAAATTTTGTAAATGTCATGATTTGTCTAATTGCTAACGCTAATTGCTAATTGCTAAATGTGCTAATTGTTATAGGAGATCAGGGTCTGTAATATGAGAAATAAACGTTACACGATCATTAATTTTCTTTTTATTAAATTTCCAATACAATACAATAACTCTTTATTGAACACCACATATAACAACCAAAACAGAAAAAAGGTACACAGAATATTACAAGGTAACAATAGGCGGTCTTATCGCTACAGAGCGATCTCTACCAAGCAACCATAATGGACTGGAGAAAAGTGGTAGCTTAGTGGTTTGTCCTGTGGCCTCTTAAGCAGTGGCACGTGGGTTCGAGCCCGGCCTCGCACCTCTGAGTTTTTCGGCATTTACCATGAGCTTTTCTGTGATGGAAAACATCGCAAGGAAACCACACATCTGCGAACAAAAAAAACATAAATTAACAATGAAGCGAAAGAAATATGTCAGGATCGTAGCAAGTGGAATAAAGTAGTCTCTGCCTACCCCTGTGGGAAAGAGGCGTGACGGTATGTATGTAACAATTAAAAAACGATCACACCAAAACTACCAAACCGATTGTAACCTAACATAGCGAAGAACCGCCGCAAGAAGACTGGCTTTTGAATGAAAATCGGTTTATCCGCTAGACAGCTCTGCTACGATGAAACACACACACAAACAGATGTCGAATATAATAACACCAACCTTTTTTCGTCGGAGGTTAAGGGAATTCCGCGTTAATAAAATTAAAGCGCGTATAATCGTTTGATTCCCATTTTCAATAATACACGTACATGTGCCCAATACGAATATCGAATATACGAACATTCGGGAATATTCGAATATCGGGGCAGCGTGAAAGGGAAACTTCCAATAATGGTATTTCAATTTCCGCGGTATCCCGGCGCTATGTAAAATCATTTCTATCGTTATATCGCTGTCAATTTGCGAGGGAATAAAAAATCGATTATAAGATACTAGCTTCTGCCCGCAGCTTCGTCTGTTTAAAATTATACATATAAAGCTTCCTCTTGAATCACTATACATACATATATCACGTATTTATCCCTTACGGGGTAGACAGAGCCTTAGGTATCAAAATTTTAAGGCCACGTTTAGCATGATTAAAGGCGTATAGATGGAAAGGGAAATCAAAATAGTGATGGTTTGCTAGCCGCATTGTCTCTATAACATGATTCCTAAGACCTTCGCCCATTCCCTGGTGGGCTTTTACCATCTGCACGGGAAGAGAAGCAACTGGTAAATTCTAGGTTTTTTCTTTACTCCCAGACCAGCATGGAAGACGTCTTAATGCGTTTTAATTCCGCTTAAATTTTATGTTAGCTGTAATTTTTAGCACTTCTAGCATGGATATTACAGCGATCCAACTTTGGTTCGCAATTGAATCGTCATCGTGGGGGGGGGGGGTTCTCTATAATAATAATAATACTTGGGACAATTGACACCAATTGACCTAGCCCCAAACTAAGCAAAGCTTGTAATATGGGCACTAGACAACGGATAAACATACTTATATAGATAAATACATACTTAAATACACATTAAGACTCGAGAACAAACATTCGTATTTTGCATACAAATATCTGCCCAGACCAGGGATCGAACCCGGGACCTCAAGCTTCATAGTCAGGTTCTCTAACCACTGGGCCATCGGGTCGTCAAATAGATATAGATACTTTCAACATGAAACTACCGTGAGACTCAATCATAATCTATACATATAAAATTCAAAGTCCTGACTGACTGACTGACTTAACTATATATCAACGCACAGCCCAAACCACTGGACTTAGAGACTTGAAATTTTGCACATAGATACCTTATACAATGTAGGCATCCACTAAGGAAGGATTTTTGGAAATTCCCACGGGATAAGGAAAAAACGGGAATTACATATTCGACTCCGAGTGACGCTATCTCAGTAAATATAATAACTAGACTCTTCAAATTTGATACAAAAGTAGGTGATTACAAAACAAAGAAACTAATTTCAGGATTTTTGGAAATTCCCACGGGATAAGGAAAAAAACGGGATTTATATATTCAGTTCTACGGGAGCGATTTTTCGTTTTACTGTTCATATAAAAATGGAAATTTGGCCTTCAAGTTCCCTTGGGGAGTGTAGGGGAGCACTAAAAAAAAGGATTTCCTGAAATTCCCACGGGAACGGGAAAAACGGGACTTTTCGTTTTACTGGTTGCAGAAAGCTGAAATTCGGCATGTAAGTTGCTTCGGGAGTGCAGAGGAGCATTAAGAGAGTACTTTCCAAAATTCCCACGGGAACGGGAAAAATATTTGTTTACAAAGAAATACTGCGGTAGGCATAATATGGCTAGAAACTTGAAATTTGGCACACATATACCTTGAGTATCCTGGAGGTGCACTAAGAAGGTATTTTTCGAAATTCCCACGGGATAGGGAAAAAACGGGATTTTTTGTTTTACTGGTCGTAGAAAGATGAAATTTAGCATTTAGCTTCCTTAGGGAGTGTAAGGGAGCATTAACAAAGGATTTCCCAACATTTTTACGGGAACGGGAAAAACCGGGATTTTACGTTTTACCTACTTGACATAAAAAGTTGAAATTTGTAACGTAGGTTTATTCGGGAGTATAGGGGAACACTAAAACGGGAAAAACGGGATTTTACGTTTCCAGACGAAACAGCGGAAGAAAGAGACTTAACATTTATAACGTGTGTTCTTTCTTTAAAGGCTTTAAGTGTACTCCGAAAGCACTCACCAAAATTTCCACGGGAACGGGAAAAACTTATTTTTTCGTTTTACATCTTAGCGCGTACGAAGTCGCGTGCAAAAGCTATTTAGGATTATATTTGATTATATTTTAGGACAGCCCTATAGGTTAGGTTAGGTTTGTTTTATAAAAATCCTGCAATATTTACAGTTTCAGAAAAATTAAGGCAGCGGGGCTACGCGGGGGCTTGCTTGCATGCTTGCTTGAGTCCTTGCTTTGCATGCTTGATTGCATACTTGCTTTAGAAAGAAAGAAAGAAAGAAAAAATATTTATTACCACTAACAACCATAACAAAAAACATCAAAACACAAAAACAAAAATAAAAGGATTAGTGGTAAATGGTTCGGCGTCAGCAAATGATGCCAATGCCAGCTCGCACGAGCGACACTTCAGCGCTGTTTTTCAGCCGGAACACATACTGCTCGCTCCGCTCGCTTTCATGCATGCTTGCATGCTTACTTGCATACATGCATGCTTGCGTGCTTACTTGCATGCATGCTTGCTTGCCTGCTTGCATGCCTCCTTGCATACTTACATGCTTGAAGGCTTGCTTAAAAGCTTGCAGGTTTGGTTGCTCGCTTGCTTGATTGCTAGCTTCTTTGAAATGCTCATGGTTCCGCGAAGCCGCGGGCCAAAGCTAGTTACACATAAACGGATAACTCACGTATTGGGAGAGTGCAAAGCGGGTGGAGGGGGTAGCCTAAACGATCACAGCGCTCGCTACGGCTAAAATTGTCATTTTTGTCGCTGACTTGAGCTGTCAAATCCATATTGCAGTAAACATTTTCTAATCGTTTTTGAGATAAAAATATGGTCCTAGTAAGATGTGTTGTTGTGAATTGTAATAACACCAAGAAGAATAGCGACTGTAAATGTTACCAATTTCCAAGACCATGGTGGAAACGAGACCAAAGAAATAAGTGGATATTTGCCGTAAGAAAAAAAAAGTAAGTTACCTAACCTCTAAAATTTCACTGAAAACAACAATTTTAATATTATTGGCAATAATGTTACTGACTACCATTGTCCAAAATTGTGTAATATAGTAAAATAACACATGATTTCATTAATGTTTTTCACAATATTTACTTACTTTTGTTTGACAGCGGTGACAATAATGTCCATAATGGCCGCCTGTCACGTGGCGCTGTCGTCGCGCTCGGTCCCAATTCGAGTGATGCTCGACATGTTCATGTTCGTGTCGCTGCCGCCGGGGCGAGCGCTCTTGGAAAAAGGACTACGAAATAGTCCGAAACATGTCGAGCATCACTCGACTTTTTATACGTGAGTTATCCGTTTATGTGTAATTATTTAGATATAGATAGATTATAGATCCGCCTGTCAAATAAATCGTGCTTAATTATAGCTTTAAAGCTAATGATGGCTATGAAAATGATCCCGGTAGCAGTAAATCATTTATTACAGTGTTTTCAAAACAGCCGTGGGACTAGGTCGGTTACAGTAACAGAGGATGGATGTGCGAAGTGGTTTGATAATAAAACATAAGAATAAAGAAAATAAAAACCCCCCCACTATTATGTATGTGTGTTTAGTCATATAAATGTTCACACGCAGATACACTGTTAAAAGTACAACTTACAGCTCTATTTTTCATTCCGAAGCTAAGATGGAACTCAAAGTTCAAAGTTTGTTTAGAACTTGTTTCCGAAGAATACCCCGGGAACTCTGCATTGAAGTATGCTGAGGAAATAAATATCTGATCTCCGTTTTATTCTCACATTATTCGAAAACATATCAAGACGCCTATGAGCGTTACCGGGGAATTAAAAAAAATACATACATACATACACACAACAATCACGCCTATATCCCTTACGGGGTAGACAGAGCCTAAGGTAAGCCTAAAGGCGACCATGATTAGCCACGTTTAGATTTAAAAAAAGGAAAAAAAACATTACTTATGAGACGGGGATGGAAGTAAAGCCCTTAAGTTATAAGTTGTTAGTTTGTTAGATTAACTGGTAGAAATCCCTTATAGGGAGAAATTCATCTTTGTGCATAATATGGCCATATAGTATAGGTACATACCTACAGGTGCAGACACATGCACACATAATAATAATATTAGATTTGTTTTTTTTGTGAATTGTATGTCTTTCTTTAAATTTGTACAATAAAGCATTTACTTACTTACTTATATGTACTGACCTAAATAAATATACATACATACATACACAAATCACGTCTTTATCCTTTACGGGGTAGACAGAGCCTAAGGTGGCAAGACCTAGGCCACGATTAGCAAGACTGTGGGCGTATAGATGGCAAAAAATGGAATCAAAATAGAAAAATAAATATACATGTATTGTGGAGACATTTTTTTTTTATATATAAGAGGGGCAAATGAGCAGACGGGTCACCTGATGGAAAGTAATCACCATCGGCCAGGGATACCTGCAAGACTTGGGGAATCACAGGTGCGTTGCCGGTCCTTTCAGGAACAGGAAGGCTTGCTTTTTAAAGACACAATATTTTCAGTAGTTCCGTCCGTCTGAAAATAATTAAGACACTTCACCAACTTCCAATCTCCTCTCACAATCCTTTCAGATTAATTAAATTTGCCGAAGAACCGAAGGCGAGTTTATTTGCAAAGCTTAACAAAAAGGATTATTGCCGCCATTTGAGCGTTTTCCAACAAGTCTACATAATATTTTTATCCAGAATTTAACTATTTTGGGTTTTCCTTACTCAGAGTCGTTTATCATGTCCATTCTCATATAAGAAAACATGAGTGCTAGATTTTACTATGGATTTTTATCATTAAGTCACGTTCCATACATTGAAAAAAAATGACGAACAAAAAAGTGACGTACTAAAAGGGAAGTTTTGGTACACATTTTTTCTTATACGAGGATCGATAGGGTAAACGATTCTGAGTAAGAAAAACCCAAAATAGTTAAATTCTGGAAAAAATGTTATGTAGACTTTTTTTTGGAAAACGCTCATTTGCGATTCGAACGCACTAATACGCTTTTGAACGAACAGATGACGCCAAAAACAAATAGATAAGCACGGGCTACTACAGAGTTCGAAATTCGAAATTAGTATCTGGCCGTCCCTTTCTCTCTTGTAATAGTGACTATTGGTTTGAGCGTAACGGCACTATTAATAACTTCAGATACCTTCACGTACCGAATTCAGAACGCAGCAGAATATGGTTTTGTTTCAAACAACCTAACCTAAATATTTCATTTAAGATACAATCTTTTTTGCTGACTGTATTTGCATTTTCATCCGTCCTACATATGTAAACCAAATTTCAAGTCAATTGTCAAACCGTTGAAGAGTTCCCTCCTGCGGAGACGGTCCTGACTGAACCACCAGAATTTTACTACCTATTAGATTATTGTATTGCCATCTGACTCACACAAAGTATGCACAATTTCAGCTCAGCTCAAGATATTCGATACATTTTGGTGCGACAGTTCACGACACAATTTTTGTGTGTGACCTACCAGAGATTTCCATCTTTTTTTTTATATGAATAGGAAGGCAAACGAGCAAGTGGGTCACCTGATGCTAAGTGATCACCACTGCCCATAGACACCCGCAACCTCGGAGGGATTGCAGATGCGTTGCCAACCTAGAGGATTAAGATATGCCTCTTGTGCCCGTAATTTCCCCGGCCGTCTTACTTACACCGGAACACAGCAGTGCAAGCACTGCTAGCGGCAGGATTAGCGAGTAAGATGGTGGTAGCGACCTTGCACAAGGCCCTACCACCCGCATCTTTATTGCTATTTAAAGGGTACCTACATCCCCAAGGGTACCCGTTTCACGTCACACGTTATCGGGACAAACTTTCCCCGTCCCCGTGCCAATGCACGGCTCTAAATCACAAATATCCGCGATCCGAAAACCACTTAGCCGGTAGTCCGTTAAAAAATAATCCTAAACGCAAACACAAATCCGGCAGGTTTTGTAAGAAAACAACGTGTTACGCAAACACTCTAACGTAAACGTTTAGGTAAACCTGTCTGGGAACCCTTTTTTCACAATCATTTAACGGTTCTTCAGGACGGTGAGAGTTTACGACACGATTGCGACACGTTTCCCGTGTTGTAAGACCTACAGGTGCAACCGGATCGCCGGGTCTGATATAATATTATGAGGAAAATAAACCAGTTATTTATTACCTAACTCGCTCGCAATCGCCATCGTGTTCTTCTTCTCATTTTTAATATGGCCCCATCGACCGATGCGATGATTTCGCCAATGTCAAAGTAATAAATGCAGTATTCGAAAATCTTGTGACAAAAATGTCGGCAACGTTGTACGGTAGAACATGCTCAAAAGATGGTCAGGCTCTTAGCCAACGGTCAATGATATCCCTCGGAGACCGCCGCGCCAAAGTAAAAAAGAATCGCTGTTCGTTAGTCACGCTAGAACTCGAAAACGGCTGAACCGATTTGTCTAATGTTAGTCTTGAAATATTCGTAGCCCAGGGTAGATTTAAACGGTGAGAAAATATTGAAATTTACAAGAAAAAAAACGGAAGCAAAGCTGCGGGCAAAAGCTAGTAGAATTCATGATTCATTTGACAGTAAATAAACACCTCATAAATTTTTCATTCATACTTGTAGCGACATCTTTCGGGAATTTTCGCACTTAACTTCGCTGTCATGTTTTGTCTGTCCTGTCTCATGGTCCATGGTTTTAGTAGCAGTCGTGTCGTATGCGTCTCGCCGTCGTCCCTCCGCGCGTGTTCGCACGTACAGCAAACAAGCAGTCGTGCGAGCACGCGTTTTGCGACGTACGTGACTCGCGCTTTTTATTGCCGCTCTTGGCCCATGTTTGCCTGGTACTCGCTTCGGCAAATGAACGGCTTGAACTCTGAATGTAAGTTCGGATTAAAGAGGAGCTAACCAATAGTGTGGAAATAATTAAAAATACTTTAGTTTTTGTGCCGATTGACTGTCATTATACAAAATAATAGAAAATAGTTTTCCTAAACATTCATTGGATTCATAGTTCATTATAACTCATAAATTTTTGATTCATACTTGTAGCGACATCTCTCGGGAATTTTCGCACTTAACTTCGCTGTCATGTTTTGGCTGTCCTGTCTCATGGTCCATGGTTTTAGTAGCAGTCGTGTCGTATGCGTCTCGCCGTCGTCCCTCCGCGCGTGTTCGCACGTACAGCAAACAAGCAGTCGTGCGAGCACGCGTTTCGCGACGTACGTGACTCGCGCTTTTTATTGCCGCTCTTGGCTCATGTTTGCCTGGTACTCGCGTCGGCAAATGAACGGCTTGAACTCTGAATGTAAGTCCGGATTAAAGATAAGCAGCTAGCTAATAGTATGGAAATAATTAAAAATACTTTAGTTTTTGTGTCGATTGACTGTCATTATAAAAAAAAATAGTTTTCCTAAACATTCATTGGATTCATAATTCATTTGATACCTCATAAATTTTTGATGCATACTTGTAGCGACATCTCTCGGGAATTTTCGCACTTAACTTTGCACTGTCCGTCCAGTCTCATGGTCCATGGTTTTAGTAGCAGCCGTGTCGTATGCGTCTCGCCGTCGTCCCTCCGCGCGTGTTCGCACGTACAGCAAACAAGCAGTCGTGCGAGCACGCGTTTCGCGACGTACGTGACTCGCGCTTTTTATTGCCGCTCTTGGCCCATGTTTGCCTGGTACTCGCTTCGGCAAATGAACGGCTTGAACTCTGAATGTAAGTCCGGATTAAAGATAAGCTAGCCAATAGTGTGGAAATAATTACGCATAAACGGATAGCTCACGTATAAAAAGTCGAGTGATGCTCGACGTGTTTCGGACTATTTCGTAGTCCTTCCTCTGGGAGCGCTCGCCGGTGTTCGTTTCGCTGCCGCCGGGGCGAGCGCTCCGAGAGGAAGGACTACGAAATAGTCCGAAACGAGCATCACTCGACTTTTTATAAGTCAGTTATCCGTTTATGTGTAATTATGATTAAGTCTCACGGTAGTTTCATGTTGAAAGTGTGGAAATAATTAAAAAAATATTTACGTTACATACATACAACGTTTTATTTAATAAAACACTCGTAAATCACGTCTGTCCCTTACGGGGTAGACTGAGCTTATGGTAACAAGACCTAAATGCCACGCTTAGCTTTTTATAGTTTAGGTAAGTGAAAAACCAAATTATATTGTTTGTTCAGCTTTTATGAATGCGATTAAGTAAATAAAATGTGAAATTTCTAAACGACACTGAAAATTAGAACACAGATAAATCCGAAAAGTAAGCTATGGCCGGGGTATGGCTTTACTTTTCGGATTTTTCTGTGTTCTAATTTTCAGTGTCGTCTAGAAATTTAATTTCTAACGGTATACCCGTAAAAGTAAACAAAAAAATCATCAAGTAAAAATTTTTGATTCATTTGATAGTAAATAAAATATTTTGTTAGCTCAGGCTCTGTCTACCCCGTGAGGGATAAAAAGACGAAATTATGTGTATGTGCGTGTGTGTTCTTTTATCTGATGTGCAGTAAGATCCCAAGTGGTTTAGTAAATAACACCTACTTATTAAAAAAAAAACTTATTGCGTGAATGATGCTGATTGATGAAAGAAAAATTGTCGCGACAAAATCAGCTCTTCAACTCAGAAATTGGTGGCTCGTGCTACCGCTCTATTGGATAATTCCTCTATGGTCTGGATTAAGTATATAGTAGGTATGCAGGTACTACGTAGGTTAGCAAATCATAGTAGAGGTAGATTTTGAGAAAACATGGTAAGAGTTAGGGGACTTTTGCATAGAGAAGTTTAACTGGAAGACGTTCCTTAGATCAGTCGCCAAAAATAATGTAATATATTATATATATCTCAGAGCTACTCCGAAATATTTCAACACGTGTTTGAGTTACTTTACTTGTAAGTATTTCTCAGAATTCCTACTAATATTATAAACGCGAAAGTTTGTAAGTATGGATGGAAGAATATATGGATGTTTGTTACTCTTTCACGCCAGAACGGCTGGACAGATCGAAATGAAATTTGGAGCATATATAGATTATAGTCTCGAATAACACATAGGCTACTTTTTATACCGCAAAATTGCGTAATTCCAATGGGATAGCGATAAACGAATTCTATGCAGACGAAGTTGCGGGCAACAGCTAGTGTTTCAATAAGTTTGTCGATTTCCAAATATCATGTTAATATGGGGGTACTTAATTCTGAGTATTTTTTTGAATCAAGCGTTACTTTGCGAAGGTCTATAAAATATTGCTACTACTCCGCTAATTACTTGCAGGATAACTAAGCCTATGCGAAACATAATATTTTCATGCAAACTTTAAGGGATAGAGACGTGATTTGTGTATGCATGTATGTATTTATTTATCAGTTGTTTTTAATATTTTTTTATTTTTATTTCATCAATAAGCTTTTTTCTCCCATTCTTTTTTCTTTCTATAATGTTCTTTCCCGGGACTGACACTATCTCTGTATCAAATTTCATTAAAATCGGTTCGGTAGCTTAGGCACGAAAGCGTAACAAACAGACTGACAGATTACTTTCGCATTTATAATATTAGTAATAGGGATATATTATATACAAAAGGCACATAATTCCCAAAGGCACACTACCAGTTTAATTTATTCCTTAACTTCAAACATTCTCGTTTGGAACCATGAATTTCATTTTACATTGACATAATATATAGGTATGTATGTATGTATGTATTCATATTAGAAACATATTTATATAATTGGAAGACCATTTGACTACACAAAAACAAGTAAATGAAGTTAAACAATCTATAAGTTTTATCATAAAACTATGATTTTTTGTTTCGTGGTACACTTAACTGTTATTTCCTTGAATTAGTAGCTTTTTATGGTTCCGTATCCAAATTCCTTTAAAGGGATAAGTCCGATTTGTGCTTGTATCTCAGTGTTTGTCAATTGTATTTGTTTTATGTTTATTTTGAACACTTAAGAGTTTACAAAATACTATAAACAAAATGTTAAAAATTAAAATAAATTTGGACCCTTAGGTAGGGTCCCCATCACGCAGGCAGCATTCCCGCGTTGTATCGCAATTGCGAGTCTTTGTGCGAAAAAGCTGCCCGCGCGAGGGTCGTCTGTTGCCTTCCTCAGGCGTTTGCTTAGGTCTTTTTAGAGCCCACGTGCGCCCTTGCCCCACGGACCAAGTGTCTCGACGCCAAATGCGACAAATTCGTATTGGGCGCCGAGACACTGGTATTTTGTCACCTTTACCCGCTCCCGGGTGTCCGCCGCCGCGCCGGCATGCCTGCACTTCATCGGAAGGTAGGTCACTGGTACTGTTCATTGTACCCAGAAGGCTGGCAGTATTGCCAGAGGTTAACCCCCTTATTCATAAACGCTCTGTAGGCTTCTGCTAACTTAGCAATCGTTTATCCTTGTCTGTTACTTTGACGTTTACCATTCACAGATAAGGACAAACGATTTCTAAGTCAGCAGAAGCCTATAGATCGTTTATGAATAAGGGGTAATTCTTTGCCCAAAATAGCTGTTAGGCCGCTGGTCACCAGAAGCATCAGTTTACACACATACATACAATAGGTAAAAATGGGGCTCTATTACTAAGAATTCAGTCTGTCTGTTTGCCTGTCACCGGGCTATGTCACATAAACCTTTCATCATCATCATCATTTCAGCCATTACAAGTCCACTGCTGGACATGGGCATCTCCTTTAGATCTCCAATAAGACCGGTTGGAAGCGGCTTGCATCCAGCGCGATCCTCCGATCCTAATGAGGTCATCGGTCCACCTTGTGGGTGGACGGCCCACGCTGCGCTTGCCGGTGCGTGGTCTCCACTCGAGGACATTTCGACCCCATCGGCCATCCGTCCTCCGTGCTATGTGCCCTGCCCACCGCCATTTCAATTTGCTAATCCGCTGGGCTATGTCGGTAACCTTGGTTCTTCTACGGATCTTCTCATTTCTGATTCGATCTCGCAGAGAGACTCCCAGCATAGCACGCAGCCCACTCCCAGCATAACATAAACCTTTATAGCTAGACAATTGACATTGTCAGAGATGTTGTATTATGCTTTAACAACAAATACTAAAAATAATTTTTTTTTGTCTATGTATGTAACCAATATAAAATGACCTCACACTGCCTATATTTTGCTTAAGAAGCATGGCTCTGCTAACACTGGATTTTTATCATTTGTACGGACTATCGGTCCGCGAGACCGACTCGCACATGGCCGTTTTATTAAATTACTGGACGTTAAGTTCCATCGCGGGTAGTAATTATATACTGACGAGCAAAAATAACGGTCCGCTTTTCATAAAACTCTGTGTGAAAGTGACACGTTAATTTTGCTCGTTAGTGTAGCTGTGGATACGTTTCCATTACAACCTATAAAAATAATGGTGTCATTTGTAAAACGCAAACTGACTTCAACCGTCGAATTAGGGGAATTAATAATAATAGACGTATGAACATACCTACACAGTCTATCGTTAGAACTTGAATAATATATTTTAGTAACATGCCATGGTTCTAATTCATGGAAGCAGTTTTCTAAAAACATTTTTCATCACACTTGCATGTAAACAGCATCATAACGAGCCGGCAAACTTGGCTGTAATACACACATACATATATACATATATTACGTCTCTATCCCTTACAGGGTAGACAGGGCCTAAAGTAACAAAAGCTTAAGGCCACATTCAGCATGGTCAAGGGCGTATAGGTAGAAAGCGAAATCGAAATGGCAAAATAGTTGATGGGTTGCGCGCATCGCTTATAACATGATCCGTAAGACTTTCGCCCATTCCCTCGTGCTTTTACCATCTGCGCGGGAAGAGAAGCAATTGGTCAATTCTATGTCTCTTCTTTACTCCCAGACCAGCATGGATGACATTGATGGATTGGCTGCGTGTAGGGGGGGGGGGGGGGGGTTCGTGGCGGTGGTGCACCGGCACGCGGCGCTGCTGCCACGGCCGTCGCGGGTGCGGGCGTTACTTACCGCCCTAGAGTTTTACGGCAAGAAAAAAGCCTGAGAGTTTTATACGGGGCTTACCGCCAAGTTAACCTGTATGTTTTGATACCATTTACGAACCACGTGTGTTCGAATTGACCCTTCTAGCGGCGCCTTCAAAAATCGGGGCCGGTTTATTCTATAAAATCACAAAATCCACTCATAAATATCAATTGTCCATGCGTTTGCACAGGTGCTACCTATGATGTAACAAAGTATAGTTGGTAAACTGGACCCAAGTAAACAAGCTAGCTGGCATCTCTCGGGAATCGAACTGACATTATAAATCTCCGGAATAATCCAGATAAGTCACGTAGCCGGCCAAATATTGGGCGCATAGCCACACGACGCACAAAATTCGCGTTCTTTGATCTACATAAGCACGACTGCGTGTGTACACGCGTCAATGTGTGCGTAAGACACACAGGCCTGACTCCAGTGGCGTAACTATAACGTCTGGGGCCCGCGGCAAATTGGCCAGATTCGTCCTTCCCCAATATAAAGAAGTGCATCGCCGTACCTTCTGTGCTCTAAACCATGCCAGTTCGGGGCCCCGTAGAGCTAGGGGCCCGTGGCATTTTGCCACCCCTGCCACGCTATAGTTACGCCATTGGCTGAATCTATCGAAAAACCTGCCATAAGTGAACCAATAAACCAATGACATATATAGGTACTTATACGTACGTATGGCTTAAATGTGTGCAAATAAATGTACTCAATCGTCATATATTTATTTAAAGCTACTTAAGATCTGTCTGTGTATTTAAGCATTATTATTTTCACTTTCACAAACTTAAACAAATGATTCGGTAGTTATTTCATGTAATAATCTCGATAATTTCAGAAAACATTAATTTATTTACACACACAAATCACGTCAGACAGAGCCTAAGGTAACAAGACCTAAAGGCCAAGTTTAGCATGTGGTCTCCAGTCAAAAAAATATGTTGAAGACTATAACCAACCTACAAGAGCAAAGCCATCACTCACCCAGCATTAAAACCGATTAACGCGTTAAAACCGGTTAACGCGTTAAAAACGGTAACGTTCGTTTTAACGGGGGCAACGCGAATCTTAGAACGGCAGTACAGTCGGCTACATTTTATTGGTCAACAAATGTACAATCCATTTTACGGGGCCTATTCCCGGCGCGCGAGTTTCCGCACGGCGCTTGATCGTAAAGGATTTAAGCTAGAAACAATTGCAGCGGACTGTACAGCTTTTATTAGTGTTCAACTAGCTCGTGGAGGAATTTAATGATGTTGAATACTGTAAACTTGAATGTGTAGAAGCTTCTGAACCAATTTTAATAAAGAACCGATTAAATTCAAATAACATACACAAATCACGTCTTTATCCCTTACGGGGTAGACAGAGCCTAAGGTAACAGGTACTTACTGGCCACATTTAGCAAGATTGTGGGCGTATAGGGGGGAAATGGAATCAAAATAGTGATGGGTTGCTAGCCGCATCGCCTATAACATGATTCCTATGATTTTCGCCCATTCCCTCGATGGGATTTTACCATTTGCGCGGGAAGAGAAGCCACTGGTACATTCTATGTTTTTTCTTTGCTCCCAGACCAGCATGAAAGTAATATCTTGGGACAATTGACACTAATTGGCAAAGCTTGTAATATGAACACTAGACAACGGATAAACATACTTATAGACAAATACATACTTAAATACATAATTAAACATCCAAGACTGGAGAGAAACATTCGTATTTGTCATACAAATATCTGCCCCGACCGGGGATCGAACCCGGGACCTCAAGCTTCATAGTCAGGTTCTCTAACCTAAAAGTAAGATAAAGACGTGATTTATTATGTACTAGCTTCTGCCCGCGACTTCGTCTGCGTAGAATTATACATAAAAACCTTCCTCTTGAATCACTCTATCTATAAAAAACCGCATCAAAATCCGTTGAGTAGTTTTAAAGATCTAAGCATACATAGGGACATAGGGACAGAGAAAGCGACTTTGTTTTCTACTATGTAGTGATGATGATGATACATACTTAAATACATATTAAACATCCAAGACTCGAGACAAACATTCGTATTTTTCATACAAATATCTGCCCCGATCGGGGATCGAACCCGGGACCTCAAGCTTCATAGTCAGGTTCTCTAACCTAAAAGTAAGATAAAGACGTGATTTATGTATGTAACTATTTCAGTTTATATTTTAGACTAGCGACCCGCCCCGGCTTCGCACGGTATATTATGCATGTATTATACATACAAATCTTCCTCTTGAATCACTCTATCTATTAAAACACCGCATCAAAATACGTTGCGTAGTTTTAAAGATCTAAGCATACATAGGGACATAGGGACAGAGAAAGCGACTTTGTTTTATACTACTCGTATGTAGTGATGTAACTATTTCAGCTTATATTTTAGACGTTTATAACGAGACGGTTTCACAAATTCGGTTACTTTGATGTGTGGACTGAATTGCGGTTACCAGCCATTTGACGCAGTTGGTTGGCAGTGGTTAAATGCATTCATTACGGGGTTAGGGGGTTCATGCGAATCATCGTTACAAGTTTTTACATTACGCGGTCGGAGGGCCATAATTTGCATACCTAAATTACGACTGTTAACCAGTCCGCTGGGCTGTACAAATGCTTCATTTTTTACGTTATTATTCAATACTAGCTTCTGCCGGCGACTTCGTCTGCGTAGAATTATACATGAAAAGCTTCCTCTTGAATCACTCTATCTATTAAAAAAACTGCATCAAAATCCGTTGCGTAGTTTTGAAGATATAAGCATACATAGGGGCATGGGGACATAGGGACAGAGAAAGCGACTTTATTTTATACTAGCTTCTGCCCGCGACTTCGTCTGCGTAGAATTATACGTAAAAACCTTCCTCTTGAATCACTCTATCTATTAAAAAAAAACCGCATCAAAATCCGTTGTATAGTTTTGAAGATATAAGCATACATAGGGACATAGGGACATAGGGACAGAGAAAGCGACTTTATTTTATACTATGTTGTGATAGTGACTATGTAGTGATACGCACGCTCGCACGCACACATCACGTCTTTATCCCTTACGGGGTAGACAGAGCCTAGGTAACACGACCTAAAGGCCACGTTGAGCGTGATTGTAGGCGTATAGATGGAAAAAGGAATCCAAATAGTGATAGGTTGCTAATCTCATAACACTGTGCTCATTTAACTTTGATAATGATCCCATAGAGGGATCGAAACGCGTCAGTGTTTGTGTAAGGAATAATTAAGTTAGTGGGATTTATGTGTGTTTTATTGGCAGTAGTGGAGGAAAAATTGAACGAAAAACATATATATTTCACACAGGCTTGGTTATCTTGCACGTGAGTAGCGGAGTAGCAAGGTACATATTTTTTGTCCATTGAAATGGACCTCCGCAAAGTAACGCCTTATTCAATAAAATACTAGAACAGTTTGTTGCCGTTTCGATCCGCAAGTGGCGCTGCCAAGCCCATGTTAATTTTGTATGCTTAAAATAAGTTTTCATTGGTAGAGATTTGTCTCTGTTTCTTTATATCACTACATAGTATAAAATAAAGTCGCTTTCTCTGTCACTATGTCCCTATGTATGCTTATATCTTCAAAACTACGCAACGGATTTTGATTCAGTTTTTTTTAATAGATAGAGTGATCCAAGATGTGGTATTTTAATGAAACACCGAAATTAATTAATTCTGGTTTTATTTCTGACGGAGCCGAAACACACGTTACAAGTAGGACATATATAGAGAGAGAGCATCGAAGTGGGAAAGAGATAAAAGAGTGATTTAGCTGCGTTCAGGATACCACACTCTCCCCCACTTATTTAACCCTTTAACCCCCGTTGTATGGCACAGAAAGCAACGCGACGTTTTAAAGTAAATTATGATAAAGTTAAATGTTTGCAAGTTACTTTAGACCTGCTCGGCGGTTAAAGGATCAATGTTATTCTTATATAAATATTAGCATGCAATTTAACTTAACTTACTTCTAATGACTGTGAACAAGGTAACATTTGATTCACATGCCTCTTCCATTGTAACCCTTCTACCTCTATCATATAGCTTACCCCCGGTATAGAGTCGCCTATAATTAAACCCTGAACCCATGGCTTGCTACTCTTCCTGTAATCTTTCACCATGACCTTTTGTCCCAATTCAAATTTAGTTTCTCTATTCCCTTGTTGTCTTTTCTCGACCTTCTCCCGCACTACATCAGATATTGGGGGTGGTCGCAATATACTGAACCTGTTCCTTATCTCTCTGCCTAACATTAACCGGGCTGGTGACACACCAGTGGTACGCTGAGGTGTGCTTCTATAGTCTAATAGGAATAAATTTACAGCTGCGACTATGCTAAATCCACTTTCTCTTATCTTTGTTATCGCTGATTTAAATGTTTCCACAAATCTCTCAGCTGCGCCATTAGTGGCTGGGTGATATGGTGGCGTCATTGTGTGCTTTATTTGGTTTAATTTACAAAATTCCTGAAAGTCTTCACTTGTAAATGAACGACCATTATCCGTAACTAAGTGCACAGGATAGCCAAATCGCGAAACTAAACTTTTAAAAATGTCAATAGTACGATTACTGGTAATATTTGGCATTTCATATACCTCAGGCCATTTTGAGTAGCTATCAACAATGACTAAAAACATTTTATTGTAGTATGGACCCAAAAAGTCAGCATGTATCCTGTACCACGGTGATGGAGGTACAGGCCAAGGCTTTTGCATCTGTGTGGGTGTTTTGCTGTTTTGCAAGCATATTATACATTCTTTAGTTATATTATCTATTTCTAAATCTAAATTAGGCCACCAAAAGTATGACCGCGCGATTTCCTTCATTCGAACAATTCCGAAATGGCTTTTATGTAATTCGGCCAAAATTGCTGCTCTTACCGCCTGTGGTACTAATACTCGATAGCCCCAAAATATACAGCCCCTGTCTAAGGTTAATTCGTCTTTTCTATTATAAAACGGTAATATTTGTTTGTCTAGTTCTTTTTTACCCGGCCAACCGTCTGTTAAGTATCTAATTGTTTTTGAAAAAATTACATCTTTTTGTGACTCTAATTGAATGGTTTTCCAATTTAATGTTTCCATTTCCGAATTGTTCGTGTAACTGACTGCACTAATGTTTCCATTAGCACATAGCGAGTGAATTTTTATTTCTTCACAATTTTTGTCTACCATTCTGGACAGAAAATCGGCTGGATTGTCAGTGGACTTAATATGTCTAACCTTATAATTAAATGCAGAGAGAAAAATGGCGTAGTGTTGCAGTCTTTTGGCAGCCATTTTTGGAATGCTTTTGGTTGGACCAAAAATTCGCACCAATGCTGCGTTATCTGTCTCCAGTTCAAAAAATCGTCCGTAAATGTAGTTATAAAATTTTGTAATTCCAAAAACCACTGCCATTGCCTCTTTATCAATTGTTGTATATCTTTGCTCCACTTCACTCAGTTTTTTACTAGCGAAGGCAATCGGTCTGACCACACCACTTTTATCCCTGTTTGACAGCACTGCCCCGAGGCCAGTGTCCGACGCATCGCATGTTAATATCAGTGGCAGTTCCGGGTCATAATGTTTTAAGTTACCCACAGATGCTAATTTTTTTTTAATAGTTCCAAAAGCTTTTTCACACTCAGGTGTCCAATTAAATTTATTTATTTTAGTACAATTATACAAGGGGGTCAATATAGTAGCCATGTCCCTCAAAAAACGTGCATAGTAGTTTATTTTGCCCAAAAATGATTTTAGTAATGTTAAATTTGTCGGTGTTTTCGCATTTAGCAAAGGTTCAATGTTGGACTGGATCACACTAATACCATTTTTGTTTACACGGAATCCAAAAACCTCTAGGCTTGTTGTGAAGAATTTACATTTTTCCGGTTTCAATTTAAATTCACATTCATTTAATTTTCTCAGGACTTTACATAAGGTTTCATAGGTATCTGGCAAGCTTTTACCCTTAATATAAATATTGTCTATGAATACAATTGTGTTCGGAATGTTATTTAGTTTTTTGGTCATTAAACGCTGAAAGGCCCCTGGTCCAGAACTGACACCATATGGCAAATAATTGTACTTAAATGTACCGGCCTCAGTGACTATGGTAGTACAATTTTTGCTTTCAGGACTAAGGGGAGCTTGTAGGTAGGCTTCTTTTAAATCCAGTTCGCAGTAGTATTCGCCGTTTTTGAGGGTATTTAAAATATCGTCCACATAATAATAATAATAATAATAATAATAATACTTTATTTAAATAAGCGGTTTTTACAAATGACATATCCATCAGACTCCAAACTAGGCTGAGCCTGTATCTTGGGCGTCTGCGAGAGCGAATTATTAACTAAGTAGTTACTAAAATACATTAACAAATGGGCGTTATTAAAAACTACAGTGAAGTGCATGCAAAAGGTGAACACAACTACATAATAAAGAGAGAGAAGGTTCGCAGCGGAGAACATAACATAACAATTCAAAAGTGTGCGTGCGCGCGTGTGTGTGTGTGTGTGTGTGTGTGTGCGTGGGTATGTGTATGTGTGTGTGTTAGGGTGAAAATCCCGTGTGAGATGAGTTAGAGCACCGTGACATTATTTACTTTTATTGTTATTTATTTACTTACGATTTGTTACTAACTAGTTTTTCCGTTTCCATATAAGATAATGTTACTAGATATTTTTTTATAATTACTTTAGCTCTGTGGACCGAAAGAAGCTTAACATCACAAACTCTGCAGATATTGTTGTAGGTGAAGGGGTGAGAGTAGGCTGGGGATTTCCTAGCCAAAGCAGATCCGAGGGGGGGCAGGCTGCATCTAAAGTTACGCTTACTCAGCATCAACTCATATTGTGAAGAGTTGAGTATACTACTGTGGGTACGAGCAAACGCTTTCAAAACAAATAGCTGACGCACTCTCAGGAATTTGGTTTCACAATACAGCGCGTCCGTGGGCCAGCGGGAAGGCTTCCCAAGCATAACCTTTAACACTGCTCTTTGTGCGCGTTCCAGCCCCAATAAGAAACTCTTGCCAGCGCAAGTGGTACTGGGAAGTGGTCGATCTCGAGACATGGGTTCACTGTTAACTTATAGTCACCGCACAATCTAACCGAATTATCCGGTTTCAGTATGGGTACCACTGGGGTCCCCCACTCACTTTGCATTACTGGTGTTATTCGACCATTTTTTAACAATCTGGAAATTTCATTATTTACCTTTTCTTTGAGTGCGAAAGGTACTCGCCTTACTGGTAAACATCTGGGTCTGGCGTCTGGTTTCAATTTCAGTGATATAGTTTCTCCCTTGAAGTTTCCCCAACCTGGGCTGAATACCTCTGCGAACTGCCTTTTTAGAAGTTGTTCTGTATCTGAAACATTTTGCATTGCATAAGTTCCAATTTTAAAACTATTGTTTACACTCGGAGGCCACAGTTTTAACTCATTTAACCAGTCTCGCCCAATAACTCTAGGGGCATTATTTTTTACTACAAACACGTTTAATTTCTTAGTGACCTCATTGAATGTCACTGTTAAATTTTTTAAAATACCTATTGGTTTGGTTATACTTTGGTCAAAGTTTTTAAATAACACATTACTGTCCTGTAGTTCAAAATTGTGAAAATAAGTATTTTTATCATTTATTGACATAACTGTTACGTCAGACCCCGTGTCCAGTTCAAATGGTAGCTCCTGGCCACAAACCTGTACTTTAATATAATGAGGTGGTATTCTACTTACACCGACCCTGTATGTCCTCTCACAATAGTCTTCCTCAAATAGATTTTTAATTGCACTTTCTGCCTCTTCCGTTTCTTCTTCCTTAGCCTTTTCTTCCAGCACCTTGATATTACGCTTGTTACACATTTTATATATGTGCCCTTGTTGTCCACATTCGCTGCAAAATTTCTTTATTAAACGGCACTCCGCTTTAATGTGGTTATTTTTTCCACAGCAAAAACACACCAATGATTGTTGTTTATTTCTAGGAGTGTTTTGCTTATGCTTAGGCCACGTACCAGTGCTTCTTTGTTTTTGTCGATTGTAAAATACATTTTCAGTTCTTTCATTTGACCCATTAGTATGTATCAGGGCTGCTTCTACCGTTCTGCTCACTTGTAAACATTTTTCCAAAGACAATTCCACTTCGCTTTTCATTAGTTCATACTTGATTTGCTTTGAGGATACCCCGTCCATGAACTTCTCTTTTATTTGATCCTCCGGATCTTTGAACTGACATTTTCCCGCCAATTTCCGCAATTCTAATAGATAATCTTCTATTTTTTCATTTGGTAATTGATTCCTTCTACGAAACTCTGCCCTTTCCACAGCCGTAGATAGAAGTTTTACATATTTGTTTTTTAGTTTTCTACACAACTCATCAAACGTTGACTTTGCTGGTTTTAGTGGTGAACACAAATAGGTTAATGTTTCAAACACTTTTGGAGATAATTTTGTCAATAGCAGGGGCACCCTTTTACTGTCGTCGATGTCATTAATTGCAATGAAACATTCGAGTTGTTGTTCGAATACGTCCCAGTTCTCTCCATCAAATTGCTTCATTTCTCCACACCACGACATTTTTGGTGTTTTTAGTTGTAAGAGTGTATGTTGTGATGTCTCTGTTGTTGTTTTAGTTTTATAAAAATCACTTAAGAGTTTTCGCAATCCATCCAAATTTGTGTCTGTTGGGAAACTGATGTTTTCGTCCCTTAATAGTTGGTGTAATTCTTGCTTTGTGCACTTGTAAATGTAAGTTCTTTTTCCTGACTTTATTAATGTTCTTTTATCCGTTTTTTGTTCTGAAATTTCTTCTACGTTGTTTTCCTCAGCACTTGAGTATTCTAGTTTTTCGGAATCTGACATACCTACCCACAATCATAAGATGGAAAACATTTTTGTTAAAAACAAATCTGAAGTCAGCTGCAGTTGTCCGTGCGCGTATGCATCTGTGGTATGAAATAGCCTGTGGTTCAATATGGCAATAATAGGGTAGTTGATGTTCTATATCTAACTTCACTTCACTGTCCGCGTTTTTATTTTCACTGATTTTGCTGTTAATTTAATATATTTCTGCTACAAATATATATCACTTTGCACTTTAGGTTCTGGTTCTCGTCGCCAATTGTGGTATTTTAATGAAACACCGAAATTAATTAATTCTGGTTTTATTTCTGACGGAGCCGAAACACACGTTACAAGTAGGACATATATAGAGAGAGAGCATCGAAGTGGGAAAGAGATAAAAGAGTGATTTAGCTGCGTTCAGGATACCACACAAGAGGAAGGTTTTTATGTATAATTCTACGCAGACGAAGTCGCGGGCAGAAGCTAGTTTGTACAATAAAGCATTTACTTATCCTCAGCTAGAGGTGGATATTTAAAATATATGTGATAATACGTTTGTAGAGGAACCGGAAGGGGTCTCCTAAAATAACACAGGAAGTAGTTCTACCCTCGATTCGTCATAATTTGGGAGGTTCATTTAGATTTATAACTGAGTCATCGCTCATCCGGCCCGCCCCGGTGAATTGTTTGGAGTTGCGACATACGCTGAGGGATTCAGCGATTAGTGTAAATAAGCATTATTTCTTAATTATTACTTAACTAGCTGTTGCCCGCAACTTTGTCTACATAGAATTCGTTTGTTTCTGGGATAAACCTATGTGTTATTCCAGACTATAATCTATCTATGTTCCAAATTTCATCCAGATCTATCCAGCCGTTCTGGCGTGAAAGTGTAACAAACATCCAAACATCCATACTTACAAACTTTCACATTTATAATATTAAAAATAGTATACATACGTACATACATACGGTGCATTGGGGTAATGAGGCGTGACTTGTAATATTGTCTGGAATACGCTGTTAAAATCTGTCGGGTTCCCCGGGCTCACGGTGTATAATTTTTCAGGTATCTTAAAAATGGAATGTTGTCAATTGTCACGTTACGATAGAAGCCACTAAACTAGTAGTTAAAAACGCTAGTCAAAAGAAAACTTTTTAATTCCAAAGTGATTTGCTATGACCTTGAGACTGCTGCTGTCTCCCTTAACGTTGTCATCTGTCAAAATATAAATTGTGCGTAACAATTGCGGTAAACTTTACTCATTGACAACCGTCATGGCATCCCCACTTTGACAGTTCGTAATTAGACCGAAATTGACAGACGTTTTGAAACAACAAAACTGTCAAAATGTTATAAAAGTCGTCAGCGAATGGTAGAAAATTGAAATGCGACGATACATACACAATATCGCTACCTCGGGGCTCAATTGTCGTATAAGCCATTTTGACGAAAATGAGATTTGAATGCAGTCTTGCTCAGTTTTTTTTTCTCTATCGATCTGTGTATTTAAAATTCTCCAAATCCCAAAAAAATATCGAATACAACCTCCATTTTCTGTAACTCTAAACAGGAAATTTAAAAAAAACGAGCTATAAAAGCCAGCTACTCAGAGTGTGAAAAAGGCAAAGGTATTATTGACCCTAAATCAAGATTTATAATTGGCATAAAGGACATTGCTTATCAAACTTCGCGTATACGACCTTAACGATTTCTGAAAATTGAACAAAGTTTATTATACAACCTGCCATTACGTTTCATTTTTAAGATGTATAAGCCACCACTAAACCAATTTGGTGAATACGACCTGAATTATTTCCAATAACAGAATAAAGTTTGGTGTACGGCCTGCAGTAGCATTTCATTTCATGGCAATAAACGCCAACAAAAAATAAATTTGGAGTAAAAACGGCGTTAAACACATAACTTTTATAAAAAAGATTGTTTTTAATTGAAAGAGATTAGAAGTATTAAATGCTATATTCTTGTTGCTACTTTTCATTTTTATCGTTTTATGTGGTACTTGAACAATCTTTTTAATAATAACAACGTAATTTGTGTTTTTTTTTCGTTGGCATTGATGTTTTACCTTCAGCAATATATATTTTTTCTATACGAATTTTTTGTTACTTACCAAACCCTCAAACCTTTTTAATATGAATGGACTTTGAAAGTTAAATACGATTCTCAAACTGATTTGGTTTATACCTACCTTATCATCATTATCGCAGTAAAGTAGTTTGGGGTGTATATACATGATTTATTTTTTTACTGTAAAGTACCTAACCAAAAAAAGAAAACCGGTGACTAATACCTTTGATTTTTTCAAAAATCGTAATAGCTGACTTATACTTCCTAAGTAGCATGTACAGCAACTATTATTTTGGGTCATAAACGTCATTCTGTTTGCTTTTAAGAAGCGTATAAGCCATCTATTTTCTTTGTTATGGGTTCTATCTTAAATATTATGAATTCATGTTATTCTACTCATAATTTTAAGAACTTTCATCCTACGAAGCTTCTTTATAACAGTTAAAACAAAAGAGTTACAATTTTTTTTTGTTTTTCTTTTTAGTTTTTTGGCTCTCCTGAAAAATCGACTTTTGGCTTATACGACAATTGAGCCCCGAGGTAGCGATATGTAGATAGAAATCACGTCTACTTCCCTTTCGGGGTAGACAGAGCCTAAGTTAAAAAGACTTACAGGCCACGTTTAGCATGATAGTGGGGGAAAGACTATAATAACATGATTCCTAAGATTTTGCCCATTCCCTCGATGGGCTTTAACCATCTGCGCAGGAAGAGAAGCAACTGGTACATTCTGTTTTTCTTTGCTCCCAGACCAGCTTGGCCTTTAGGTCTTGTTACCTCAGGCTCTGTCTACCCCGTAAGGGATAAATACGTGATTTATGTATGTGTGTATTTTCGCAGAGTTTTCAAAAGTCTAGCAGACTAGTAACTGTGAAAAGGTTCTATGATGCCCCAAAAATAAAATTGGTTGAACGTTCTCAAGGTAACCTTTGCGCAAATAGGTGTGTAAAGGCATTAGTAAAGAACTAGGGACTGTCCCTAAAGGGATTACGGTAGTGCGTAGACTGATTACTAGTGATGTGCCGCCTCGTAAAGAATAATCGCGGATACGTATTCGAATAAGAACATCGGTTTAGGATATAGGAGTCAAAGGGTAGTTTAGATACCATTCTGCGAGAACTTTATTTTATCCCTGAAAATTTCACCAATTTTTAACTGACAACGAAACTTGATACTATCAACTGAATTAAGAGTTATACTTGTTTACTTTTTTGTATTTATTTTTACGGTGTTCCAGTTAGAAATTATTTTTTTAAACAACACTGAAAATTAGAACTACGCAAAATCCGAATAATAAAGCTATGGCTGGGAATTGAACCCATTCCGTGAGGCGTACTATACCACTACAACACCCATAGCAGGTAACCTGCCTACTTGGGTAATGAGGATCCGGGATCGACTTAATTCCGATTCGGTGCGATCGATCGAGAGAGAGAGAGAGATACATTTATTTACCCGTAGATATATAAAAGTAAGAAATTTAATATACAATGTACTTAATGTTTAGCAACACATACTGAGAGACCCCTTTATCGGTGTCTTTTTGTGTCATGACATTATGAAAAAAAAATGTTTTAATTTTTATTCTACCAAGAAAAATATTTTATTTTGGTTGAAAGCTGTGACTTATGGAACCAAAATAAAATGTTTTTCTTTCTTTCTATCATAACCGGGTTAAGCACTGTTTGTACTAAATGACAAAGTTGAAACTCATTACTGACTTATATTATTCTTTTTTTCTCGGATAACTGCGGATACGTATAGTATCGGCACATCACTGATGATTACACGTGGTAGGTGCGAAACGCATTACGTGAGCCGCGCCTACCGTAAAATCGCTCGTTTGTAACGCGGAGTAAACCGACGGAGAAGGAAAGGCAAGCAACATGTCGTTATTTCATCCTAAGACATTGTGTTATTTGTACCAATCTTAAAAGCTTAGGTTGGGAAGTTTTACAATGTATACACTACTTTATCGCCATTTTGTCAATGTCTTCGATAATGATGTGCTAGATTTTCAATGAGGGGTTTTAAAGGGGCAATTACACTAAGCCGAGCGCCTGTAACATTTATTTTTATTTGAAAAAGTTAAGCGGTTTTAAGGGATGCGAACAGAACAAAAGGTAAAAATAAAATAAATAATATACATAAATAGAAAAAAATAACTAAATATCTTGGGATTTTTAACGCAAACAGGTGGCGTCACAATATCGCTAAGTAAAAATACATGTGACAATAAACTTGGTTACAGATGCAAAAATTCGAACACTTAACTCACCTAAAAAACAGACATGAAAATAGATCATCAGCGTTGTGTGTCTTCGCAAAAGTGAAACGGTCGCTGGCTCAGCATTACGCTGAGGCGTTAGGCTGCAGCACTGATTTTCAGCCAGAACCGTCTGTGACTCACGAAACGATACACAGATAAAATATACTACATAATCAATACGATAAACTTATGTGTACCTAAAAAAAATACATAAACTCGCTTACTTAGTTGTCATAGGGGCAGACAGACAGCGGGAAGAGACTTTGTTACTATAGTGGTATAACAGCATGTTTAATATTTCAATAGGCGGGGCTCCGATTCTCAGCAACCCCGTATTCACCATAAGGGCACACGGGGCCCGTGATCAGGGCCCCCATTCCCAGGGCCCCTTTCTCTCACACATTTATTCTCAAAACATTTTTATCGGACATTTTGTTGGACGTGTTATTATAATTCGCTTTTTTTAGTATCCAAAAGGGCCCCAAATTCTTGTGTGCCCAGGGGCCCCAGCCTAGTTTAAGACGGCCCTGATTCTCAGTCCATTATTCAACTTCACACTCACGTGTTTTAATTTAGTTTAAATACTTAATTACGCTCTCCGAACATCGTAAAGTGAATTAGGAAGATCCAAGAACTCCCAAAGGAATACGGTACGCGTTAATTTGAATGTATTAGCATAAACGCACGCCCTGATTGATTGCCGCGTCTAATATGTTCTTGTGCCTATTCGCTGTTAGGCCATGCCGATGCGAACTTGCTCGCATCAGGGTTGATTACGCGTACACATACACAAAGCTTACTGGGTGAACAGAGCCTAAGGTAACAAGAGCTAAAGGCCACGGTCGAGGCTGATATTTGTATGACAAATACGAATGTTTGTTCTTGAGTCTTGGATGTTTAATATGTATTGAGTATGTAATCATAATATATACTCGAAAGTATGTTTATTCGTTGTCTAGTGTTCATATTACAAGCTTTGCTTAGTTTGCGACAAGGTCAATTATTGGTGTTAATTGTCCGAAGATATTTATGTAATTATTTACTTGCTTCTGCCCGCGACTTCATCTGCGTAGAATTAAACGTATAAAAATACCTCTTGAATCATTCTATCTATTAAATAATAGTTTTAAAGACATAAGCATACATAGGAACAGACAGACAGCGGAGAGTGACTTTGTTTTAATTCTATGTAGATATTTATTTCACTGGTACATTCTATGTTTTGCCTTTCCTCCCAAACCATCATGGAAGGTTACTATGGGCAATGTAGCAGCGCAACAAGCAGTTTCATAGTGTTTGGCATTTTAACGAAAATTCACACTAAGCATACTGGGGTCTTAGCATGACATCTTAATGCGATTCAATTCCGACTCAGTTCAGGTTTTAGCTGTCGTTTTAGTATGGATCTGACAGCGAGCGAACCTAAACCGGACGACGTGGTAACCCCCCGTATACTGAAGTAGATAGATATATTATAGATAGTATAGATAGAACCCGACTTATGTGTAACTAAAAAATCACATAAATTAATTAAACAGTTTACAATAAACAAAAAATAAAAAGGAGGGAAAACTAAATTGTTCAAAAACCACAGGCTGACATATCCAACTGCAAAGTGGTAGTGGGGCCCATTTTACACCATATCGGTACTATTCTTAAGTATATTGTATTTCTGCACAGGGCCGGACCGTGAGTTTAGGGGGCCCTGGGCTAATACTACTTAGGGGCCCACCTAATTACTCAAAGTATAAGAAAAAAAATGTTGACTTTGACTTGACTTAGCTGGGGGCCCCTTGAATCCACGGGGCCCTGGGCTGAAGCCCAAAAAGCCATATGGTAGATCCGGCCCTGTTTCTGCACTTTATTTTTTACGTGTTTCGAATGTGTGTGAATAAATGTTTCTCTCTCTCTCTCTTAAGTATGCTGAGTTTCGGCGCGATCGAAGATTCGGCCGATTTCCTACGGAAACCCGATTATTTGACGGAAACCGGACGAAACCGAACCTTTGCTCGGATATCGGGCGCTATATTATAATGGAACTCTTTCAATTATTTTATTATAATGTAAAATGGGAACGAATATTCGTTCGTAATGGTGCTCTCACACAGTTATTCTTAAGTATTATATAACGTTCTTCCATGTCTGGGAGTAAAGAAAAAACAGAATTTACCAGGTGCTTCTATTCCCGCGCAGATGGTAAAAGCACGAGGGAATCGGCGAAAGTCTTAGGAATCACGTTATAGGCGATGCGGCTAGCCCGTCACTATTTTGATTTCCCTTTCCACCTATATGCCCTTAACCATGCTAAACGAAGCCTTAAGGTTTTTTACCTTAGATTCTGTCTACCCCGTAAGAGATTAAGACGTAATTTATGTATGTATGTATGTTATTACCCGACTTGGGCTTGTATTGCTATTGATATTTGGAGGGATTTATATCAAATTATTGAGATAAATGTCTAGAGGACTAAGATAAAGAAACCTCACATACTTACTAATTATTGCAGCGGCTTACTCTCCACGCCAAACACAGCAGCGCTGCTTGGCGGCAGTTAGCCTATCTTTTTTTTTCTTTGATTTGAGGCTGAATGCTTGTGGTTAACACGTACATGATACAACGACTAGACGGATTTGGATGAAATTTGTTAAGTAAATAGCTGGTTGTCCGGAATAATACGTGACGTGACTAAAACCTCGGACAAAAGCAAGTTAGTTTATGCAGGTACTCTGCATTGATCAGACATAGGTAGACCGATGTAGATGACCACGAAAACTTTCCTTCGATATCGGAAACGAATCGAATCACCATAATTATCCGAATCCGGACACTTACAATTCAGGAATCCCGCATACAATTAAATATCCACGGCGATATTTTCCTTTGGCGTGGAATAATTGGAAAATTTCACTCTGATATTTCTGGGTCTTAAACAAACCGAGAGCGATGTTAGCATTATCGTTATCACACTCAACATAGAAAATATCTCTGTTTTTAACTCTATTCGTATCTTTTAAGGCTCAGAAATGCTAATCCCCATTTGACCTTTACGTCACGGATCAAAAATGTACAAAAACACTTGAGATAAAATGTAACATCACTAAAAGTTGCTCGGTAAATTTGCTTACTTCAACAGAATCCACTGATTATACAACCGTTTATTCAAGCTGGAAAAACTAAATTAACATATTGCATAAGACATTATGTAAGTTTGAAAGGAAAAACATCGAGAAATTTACTAAAGAAGGGGAAATTAAATTTGACGTCATTGCTGCATGCTGATTGGCCAGCAAGACTAACCCCATTATTCGTAAACGCTCTGTAGGCTTCTGCTAACTTAGCAATCGTTTGTCCTTGTCACTTTGACGTTTACCTTTCACACATAAGAACAAACGATTGCTAAGTTAGCAGAAGCCTAGAGCGTTTATGAATAAGGGGGTGTAGACTGGAGAAACTAGTAAAATTAAACAATTTAAATTATAGTAAAAATTCAACACGCAGCGCTGACAAGAGCAATGACACGACTCTCTTTTGTTTTTGTTTTTTTTTAGCGCTGCGTGCAATTAACTTTATATGTGGCCAGTGCCAAAATATAATAGTTTAATAAAAAGGTGGCTGCCTAAATAGGTGCCTCGCCTACCCCCTGTAGTAAGAGTACAGCTACTGTTGCCTTTAATTTGACACAGCTGAAGTTTATGGAGCTTGTCACTCGCCAGTCTTTTGAAAAGTCGACGCTGAATTTTGAGCTCGTTTGCTCAAATACGGAGCGTAATTTCACATTCACGTACCCAATTTCAATTCGATCAAGCCAGTAATTGTTGCAAACTGGCATATTGACGGCGTCCTAACTTTTGTGTACGAACTCTCCGCGCAACTTTTGATGTGCAAATCATTACCCTCCAAATTCCCTGCAGTCGGTGTAAGTTTGACGGCTTTGAAAATCAAGCTTTGTGGAAAACGTGGAAATGAAACTCGTCGTTCCGATATAATTTAATATATTTATTTGGTAATGTCACTTGAAACAACTGAGGAGCGGGCGGCGGCTTTGCCCTGGACTCACGAGCAAGGCCGTCGCGGCTTACGTATATATATGTATAGACTATGATAACGCGTTAAAAAAACAATATATTATTCAACATCCTCTATCGTATGTATGTATTTACAAACTTCTATACTTATTTACACTAACTAACAACGTTTAATATATCTGAAATATCGTACACGTAGGAGAATATTATAGTCCATTTGCTAACAGCCGTCTCGGCTTAGTTATATACAATGTAGTAGGGGCATTTTCGTTAGAATTTTTTATTCCGTCCACGCCGGTGGGTGCCGAAAAGGATTCGGGCAAAGGCCTGGCGGAAGTCCGGGCTGAAGATCGTGTAGATGACCGGATTGAGGGTCGAGTTGAAGTATCCGAGCCACAGGAAGAAACTAGCCAAGTAATCACTGATCACACAAGACGAACAGATTGGCATCACCAACGCCATGATGAAGAAAGGCAGCCAGCAGAACACGAATGCTCCCGTTATAATCGCAAGCGTCTTCGCTGCCTTCCTCTCTCTCTTAGCTTCGAGTGACTCCTTCTTTTCCCTGTGTGTGGGAGCGGGAACGATAGCCCTCTCCGCTTTCGACCCATTAGTGACGGTCGAGGAAGACTTCTCTGGGGAAACAGAAGGCGCCTTTTCATTGATCGTGAAGGCGGTGGTGCGTGGTTCTTCATCCAGCGTGTCTACTGTTGAAGTGCTTTGACCTTCAGTGAGAAGAAGCGAGGCGGCGAGCGTTTCAGCTCGCGTGCGTTGATTGCACTTCTTTAGATTGAGGAATCGTTTTTTAACAAACCGCCTGTCTCTCGCTGAATGGACAGTTCTGCCCGAAGGTGTGGTGGTACCATCAGCTGAAGTCGGACGAGGGGGTGGGGGCTCTCTCCTCCTCCTGATACGTCTCCTGGCTGTTTGGAAGATCTTCCAGTACAGGATTAAGATGACAGCGAGTGGGACGTAGAACGTGGAACACGTGGCGAAGATCTGATACGCCAGGTCTTGGCTGACTAGGCATTTTTGCTGCTGGGTGATGCGGGCGAGGTAGTCAGGGTCCTTCCAGCCCAGCTGTGGGGCGAGGGATACCACGAGCGCGGCTCCCCACACCAGCACAATCATAGTGAAGATGCGCTTCTCGTTGCGGATGTGAATATAGTCCACATCCGTGACAGCCCAGTACCTGTAGTAGAAAATACTTATGTAAGTTTCTTTAAGGACAAGGAATCAGTGACAACTATGAACTAGTAATTTAGTTTACACTGGAACATTAAATTTCTTCAGGTATATTAACAGTATTAATGGTTTTCTTGGGATTAGAACAATTATACTCTTTGCTTTATATGAGTCAGAACAAGGTTCTCCGCTTTTTTGATGGACACAAGAAATATTACGTTCGTTAAGTGAAGCTTGAATGGCAGACTCTGAATTACAGAGCACGTCACATTCAGAAGTACAACGCTCTCAGCTCAGTCGTAGACCTAGAATCCAGCCTTGGCTGACCAAGACATGGGAGAGAACTTGGGACTGCATATTACCTGTCTGTGGCAATGGCAACGAGGTGAAGAATGGAAGCGGAGCTGCAGAGTACGTCGCTGGACGTCCACATGTCGCACAGCTCTGGACCAAGGATCCAGCCTTGACTGACCTGATCATCAGACAGAACGTGATGAGAAAAATGCTAAAAAATATAGATTTTGATCACATTACTAGAGACCTACACGAACTGGTGTCCTAAACCAATAGAGCTCGAGATTTGAAACTTGGCAGACATGTCTTCGAATATCAGGTGGACTAAAAAGGGATTTTTCGGAAAGGCTACTTTTCATTCTTCCATTGGAGCCTAGGCAGTCAAACTCTGATCCAAAGTCAGCTAAGGTACAATCGTCATCAAATGCATTATTTCAAAGTAAATCTTATTTTCCATCGCCTCAAATTTTTTCGTCCATCTATCGAATCGTATAACAGCCGGCAGCCGAGTGGGGATAAAGTGACAGGCGCTCGGCAGAGCAACCAAGCATCAGCTAACCGTGTAGCATTTACATTCTCACATTTGTACAAGTGCTCCGCGGTATTGTGTGTTTTGTTTTCAATCATTTATAATTTCCAATTTTCAATTATTAAGTTGAGATTCGGAACGCTATAATGTTCCAATTTTTCTCAGTTAAATGCCTAAAAAGTTTCACTTTCTTCGTAGTTTCACAATGTTTTTTTTACAGCGGTTATACGTATTGGAAAACGGCTCACCTCATAAACAGCGCCTAAAGGCATGACGAGGCAAGCGACCATCAGGTCGGCGACGGCGAGCGACGCGACCAAGTAGTTAGCAACGTTCTGGAGGTTCCTTTCTATTATTATTGCTGCGATCACGAACACATTACCTGCGAACAAAGACAATGTTAAATTTCTAAATGTTTATATATATTTTTTTTTTTTATATGAATAGGAAGGCAAGGATGTCAGTGAAAATTAGAACATAGAAAAATCCGAAAAGTAAAGCTATGGCCGGGAATCGAACCCAGATCCTCGTCATTCCGTGACGCGTGCTATACCACCCATAGAAGGTGGGTAGTCTTCGAATTTTTCTACCTGTTACTAGATGTCACGTGACCTTTGTTACTATGCGATTTTTTGTTGCTAAGCGTCATCTGTACGACGCAATTACAAACTCCCGTGGAACATCTACTGCTCACCAGGGACGAGAGAAAGCGTTGTTTTTTTAAATGATAGGTACCTAACCACTGTCAAATGAATCAAGAATTTTTAATTCTCAATGTTTAATTTTACGGTTTTACCGTTAGAAATTAAATTTCTAAATGTCAGTGAAAATTAGAACACATAGAAAAATTAATAATGTTAGCGATATGACTGTTTAGTATAAGTTCATAACTCTAGTATAAGTTCAATATCATAACTAGGACATCTCTGTAACACAACCTTTTCTCCAGCGTAACCTTCTAAACATGTTTATTTGTTTCTATTTTCAATTGTTTTCTTTCTCGGGTAAATGTAGCATCATTATTTTTTATAAGGCTTTAAGCCTGATTTATGTGTGGCCAGTCAGCATAATATTTTTCAAGGAGGGTCCATAAGCACCGCCACAAAACAAGCACCTATCACATACTTTTACGTCCCTCGTAAAAAATATGCTGAGACCAATTCAACGAGGCATGCAGTAACAATATAAAATTTGAAAAAGGAAGGCGAACGCGCAAGTCTGATGTTGTAATAAAAGATAAATAAAATGTAAAATAATTTATTTTTGGATTCCTTAGATCCATGTATTATTTGTTACAAAACACTTTATAAATTAAATTTCTAAACGAAACTGAAAATCCGAAAAGTCAAGCTACCTGTTATGGGTGGTGAGTGGTATAGCACGCATCACGGAATGATGAGGATCCGGGTTCGATTCCCGGCCATAGTTTTACTTTTCGGATTTTTCTGTGTTCTAATTTTCAGTGTCGTTTAGAAATTTAATTTCTAACGGGTGAAACCGTAAAATAAACACCTATAAATAAAATTCTTGATTCATTTGATAGTATTTTATACATTATTTTAGTACTATTATTTATAACTTTACAGTCATTTTTAACGTAAGCAAATAAAAAACAGATAGCAAGAAAGGCATTTTTTTAATTATTATTGTACGGGACAGTGTGGTCTCGTACTCTCTTTAGATGATAATTGATACTGATAGAAGTGATACACTGCAGATTTTACTGTACTGATGATTTATTTGATAACTAAGTAAATGATACACCGATGCACTCTGCGGGAGTTGAGCGTGCACTGCTTAATACTAATAACATTGTGAAATAATACAACTTAACGTAAAATGCTGACGTGTGGAATGTGCGGTTTGCACAGGTCAGACCGTACATGCTCCCGCGGGCGAGATAGGAAATGGCGGTGATCTTAAAAACTATAATACAATCCCAATAAACACATTAAACTTATTAAATGAATTGCTTAAAACTAATTCACTCGAGTAAAGACCGGCTGCCGACAATTGGTGACGTCGCCGTGTTGCGTAGACGTGTACTTGACCGATGAACTTCCACAGTGGTAGAAGGACTAGCTTTATTTTCCTGAACGCGTTCTAATCGTAATTCTTCAAGCTTTTCATCTCTTGGAGAATAATGGATTTTGATACTCTTTGATCGGTCGCTTGGGGGCACAGGAGGGAGCTGCGCTGAGCAGCGGAGACGTGAGCGACGCCATACGTAAATTGTGACGCCAAGTATTGCTGCGCCTAATAAAATGTATAAAACTACAAACTGATGAACGTCGTGCGTTGTCATGCGGTCTGCCAGGACTCCCCTGATTTCATTTGTTTTCATTTCTTCGACTTGTTTTCCAGTATCCAAAAGGTTCCTTTGTAATTCATCCTTATTATCTGCAGGGTCGGCTTCATGTATTGCTATTGATAAATTGATGATATTATTGATTGATGGTATTTCGGCCTTGACAAAATCTGGTTGAGTGTTTAAACTGTTCACGTTCTGCTTGTGTGCAAAAATCGTAAACGCTTCGCCCTTGATGACGCAGCCGTCGCCTAGAGTTATAATGCCGGCTCCGCTAACGTGTTCGGCGGTAATTTGACTCTCACATATGATTCTAATCGTCCGTTGACCGCAAATGAAAAATAAATAAGTGTTTTGTTTCTCCATCTGCTCCCATTGATCTGTGCAGGTCAAGTTGCTAGTTTTACATTTATATGCTTCCTCATCCTTGATACATAGGCTGTCGTCAGCCTTCATGTGGTAGATCGGTTTTTGTAACGGGCATAAGTGTGTAGACGTATCTTGATGCATACAAGTCTCCATCTCTTTTTCTGATAGCGGAATGAACGAGTCCTTTTGTATGTTAATTGCTACGTGTTCTGATATGGGTAGTATAATGATCATATTTTCCTTTACTTGTCTTGGCACGGCTGTGAGCCTGTAGATTTCAAAGGTATCTCGACTCGTAAGCGGGATTCTTATTTCAAAAATAAGATATTGTGACGTCATTCTAGCTTTAACTTTGAGTAGATGATAAATATTTTGTAGTTCGGTTTGAATGTTGTTGATTGGAATGGCCAATTCCTTTGATAGTTGTCCTGAAATAATATTCAATTCTTCTCTTAGTTGCGTTGGCGTTAACAAGTGAATGTTAAATTTTCCATGATGAACATTGGTTATTTGCTCCAATAATGTTTCTTGAATGTTTTTGAGATCGACCAATAAGGAGTTGGCGATAATTGTTGCTAACATAAATTCGCTTTTGTGTTCAATGTCTGCGACTTCTTTTGCTAGAATATTGGAGGCTCTTTCTAAACTGATGATATGCTGATTAAGAGCTTTATGTTGTTTGTTCATGACATCTTCCATTCTTTTAAGTAAATTATATTCTGCCTCTATTACTGATGTTTGATTTTTCCATAATAAGGCCAGATGTTTTTGATTATCCCTGATTAAATTGATATCCTTCTCGTATTGTTCGGCGAAATGTTCATCAAGCATTCCGAATAGTGAATTGGCTATATATCCGACTCCGTTGATAAGACCTCTGCGTAGTCGACCCGAGCGTGTGACTTGCTGACCGAGCATTAGGCTGTTGTAGTACTCAAGTTCCGCGAAGTTGTGACGTAGCTGGGTGAGAATTAATTCGCATTGTGATTGTTTATCCCCCTTTATACACATGTTGTCTAGAGTTTGAAGATATTTTTGAAGAAATTGTTGACCTTGCCAGTAAGGGTCCATGGCGTAGTACACGATTAATTTCCATTCGTCGTGTATAAGATGCATATCTGATATTTTGTCAAAATAAATACCTTGATGTGTACTTATTTTCGTTAGACTGTGTTCACACTGAGCAGAAGTTATTAATGTGACAAACAGTAATAACGCCAATGTAATTAAATTACATGATGATTTGCATGTTCTTTTCCTTTGTTCACCCCTTACTTGCTCCGGTTTCGATTTTGTTTTGATATAGTTTGTTTCTTCCTCCACTGGCAATTTTGATACCTTTATGATCGGCCTTTTCATTATGCCGTTTTTTGTTTTGATTGATACTACTCTAACGTAGCCGTCGCGTCCGGGATGGACATCTATGATTCTCCCAAGAGGCCATTTGCCAGCTGGTAGGCTGACGTCATGGATGATGACTATGTCACCGATCTTTATGTTTTCTTGGGGTTGCCGCCATTTGCTTCTCTTTGATAGTTGACACAGATATTCCGATTTCCATCTTTTCCATGTATCTGATAATATTTTTTGCACTAGTTGCCACCTAGTTCGTTCATCCTTTTCGGTTTCATAAATTGTTAAATTCGGGCCACTTGATAAAAAGTGAGACGGTGTTAAGAAGTCCAAGTCGGTAGGATCTTCAGTGATAGCGCACAATGGCCTTGCATTGAGACATGCCTCCAGTTGCGTTAGAAGGGTGGAAAACTCTTCGTATGTAAGTTTTTGGTCTCCGATGACTCTACGAAGGTGATGTTTTAGGCTCTTGACCGCGGCTTCTGCTAAACCATTAGCGTTTGGCCAGGCTGGGGCATTAAAGTGCCATTCTATCTCCATCTCTGTTATTACTGTGAAAAAGTCGACGTCTAAAGTGCTCTTCAAATCTATGAATTCTTGAGTTAGTCGCTTGTTGGCTCCGACAAAATTAGTTCCGTTGTCACTGTACATGTGACGCGGGGTGCCTCGACGAGCTGCTAATCGGCGAAGAGCTGCTAGAAACGATGAGCTACTGAGATCTGATACTAGTTCCAAGTGTATGGCCTTCGTGACCATACACACAAAAACAGCGACATAACCCTTTGTTGTTTTTACACCTCGCCCCTTATTTGTTTTAATATCTATGAAGCCTGTATAGTCGACGCTGGTGTGATAAAAGGGTCGCGTTGGATTACAACGCGCTGCCGGCAAGTCTCCCATGATTTGCTCGTGTTTGATCGGTTGATTCCGTCTGCATTTAATACAACGATTGATATGTTTTTTAACCGCTCTGTTTCCGCCTAAAATCCAGTAGTGATATTTGAGTTGTTGCAGCGTCAAGCGTGCCGCTCCATGATGAGTCATTTTGTGGGCATTTTCAATCAGTAGATCGGTCATGTGACTCTTGTGAGGAATGATAAGAGGGTGTTTCATGTTTACATCGATATTGGCGTTTCGGATCCTGCCATTGACCCTTAAAAGACCATCTTGATCCAAAAATGGGTTAAGTGCCAGAATACTGCTCTTCGAATTAACTCTACCGTCTCTACTAATGCTTTCTATCTCGTTTTGAAAGGATTCATTTTGAACATATTTTATTGCCATGTTTCTAGCTCGTCGCATTTCCGGTACGGTGATATAAGGCACGGTTTGTTTGTCACGTGATATCGCGCGCAGTACCCATGCGAGCACTCGCGTCATACGGTTGATATTGCTGTGCTTATTAATCAGATCGCCGATTACGTCACAACTGTGATGAGTAGTGGTGACGTTTGTTTGTTGTGATCGTTTGATATCTTGTTCTGTGGTATAAATGGTATCTTGCGGATTTGCTTCATAGTTTGGCAGCCAGTTGGGTCCGTACCACCACAATTTGTTTTCTTTTAACTGTGCTGCGGTGATTCCTCGACTCGCACAGTCTGCGGGATTTTCGGCGGATTTCACGTAACGCCAACACTCTGGTGGGATAACTTCTTTAATTTTCAGCACTCTATTTGATACAAATACTTTCCAGCTATTGACATCGCCTTGTAGCCAACCCAGAACAGCTGTGGAGTCTGTCCAGCAAAAGAGTTTGATATTGTGGCTTGATAAGCATTGCAAGACTTGCTTCATCAGCTTTGATAATAACAGGGCTCCGAGTAATTCGAGCCGAGGTAATGATACTTGTTTCTTTTCAGGCACTAATTTTGATTTTGCAGCGACGATGGTGATTTTTGATGAAGATTGATGATCTTCAGTTTGATTTTCTTTCCTGATTTTGGTATAAATAACACAGGCGTACGCATTTTCTGAAGCGTCGCAAAAGGCATGAAGTTCTATAGTGTCGTTTTCTTTGTTTTGTAGCCATCTTGGCACATTTATATTATTGATATCATTTAAATTTTGCCTCGTTTTTCTCCATTCGTTTTCGATGTATTCAGGAATGTCATCATCCCAACCCAAGTTCTGCTTCCAAACAGATTGAAATAACAGTTTTAGTTTCGTTGTCGTCGGACATAGCCAACCTAGTGGGTCGAATACTTTTGATATCTCTGATAAGAGTGAGCGTTTCGTGGTTCGGTTTGAAGTCTGTGAATGCATCTTCAGATGGAAGGTAAATACATCTTCTTTTGGATTCCATCGTAAGCCTAACGTTTTCTTTGATTCTTGATTTTTGAAGTCGAATGATTGCTGATTGTTTTCGGTGCTTACACCTACTAGTAATTCATTGTTATTAGAAGACCATTTTCGTAGGTTAAAACCTCCTTTTTTAAGTAGGCTGATAAGATCAGTTTGAATTTTTCTTGCTGCTTCTATGCTATGACTGCCGCTCAGCAGGTCGTCCATATAAAAGTCTTGTTCCAGTACTCTTGCAGCTTCAGGATATTGATGGGCTTCATCGATGGCTAGTTGCTTCAGCGTCATCATGGCTAGGAATGGCGCCGCCTTGGTTCCGTAGGTAACAGTGGTCAAGGCGTATTCTCGTAAGGGCTGTTCTGGATGGTTTCGCCATATGATTTTTTGATAAAGTTGATCTTGATCATGACATATTATTTGCCGAAACATTTTTTCTATGTCGCCTGTGAAAGCGATTCTATACTGCCTCCATTTTAAAATAAGTGATAGTAAATCAGATTGTAAATTTGGGCCCCTGTACATCATGTCATTTAAACTATAGCCCGATGACGTAGGTGATGACGCGTTGTATACAACGCGTAATGATGTAGTAGTTGATTCAGCGCGCCGCACAGAATGGTGCGGTAAGAAATTACTGGGTGTTGTATTTCTATCGCATTCGCGCATATGTCCGAGCTCCTCGTACTCGTTGATAAATGATTTATAGTCATGTGATAGTTGTTGGTTCTTGCTAAACTTCTTCTCAAGTTGCAAAAATTGTGCGACCGCTTTGTGCCTTGATTCTCCCAATTTTTCCTCAATATCTGGTTTCAATGGTAGTCGGACTACATAGCGTCCATCCTCCCGGCGCGTAGTTTGCGTCTTAAATTGATTGATGCAATATTGATCCTCTGACGATAAGTCCTCCGAGTTTTCCGGAATGTCCTCTATTTCCCAAAATCTGCTGATATCTTCTAGGTTGTGTACAACAACGTTGCAATGATAAGACTTCGTGATATTGCCGCACAGAATCCATCCCAAGCGCGATTGTTGTGCTATGGGTAAAGATTCGTTCTCTCTGATAATAGAGTTTAATATGATATTTGAATAGATGTCTGCACCCAATAAAATATCAATGGGTCTACTGATATAAAATGTAGGGTCTGCTAGCTGTATGCCGTCAAGATGAGACCATGATGGTTTGGTGAATGATCGATTCGGTTGGTTGTTGATAAGACGATTCATGATAAAGACTTTCGTGCTGAATGAGTATTCATTATAAATTGATGTAGCCGTGATAATCATAGCTCCTTTACAGCTGTTTTCTTTGGTTCCGATTCCAAAAACTGAACATTTATAGTTCTGTCGCTGTAGTCCAAGGCGTTGAGCAGCATTTTCGGTAATGAGTGATATTTGGGAACCTTGATCAATTAACGCCCTTAAAAGAATATAAGATCCATCTGCAGATTTAACCTTGATTTGTGCTGTTGATAGTAAAGTTTCGGTATCTTCATCTTGAGATACGTGTCCAGTATTTTTTCCCGCACCTTGTTCATTGGCGATTCTTTTGTTCTTGCCGACAAAAGCTTCGTGGAGAATCGTGTTATGTTCGCCATTACATTGTTTACACCGCTTCTCCGATTTACATGGGTTGCCGTAGTGTTTATATAAGCAGTTTGGACATATTTTGTTCGAAGTAATTGTTGCAAGTTTGGTTTCCGGTGTCATGCCAAGGAATTTATGGCATCGGAATAAATCATGTTCTAGGTAGCAGTACGAACATTTAATGATATTTGTTGCGGCGGTTTGATAATATTTATTGGGAGATGCTTGATAATTTCTTCTAGCTGGTGCTTGATAATTTTTATTTTCTCTATATTGCTGCTCGTATTGTGGTTTTTGATATGATGAAGCTCTCGGAAAATTCCATTTTTTCTCATAGTTTTGCTGCGGAAGAGGTTTAACCAACTCTTGTTTGCGTCGAGATGATTCCAAAGCGGTAAATTTCATTTCCAAAAATTTTAAGAAGTCTGCTAGCGTGGGTAACTCTCTTGGGTCCACCAAATGTTCAACATAATCATTATGAGAATCTGCATCGAGTTTTTGTGTCAATAAGTGGACGATTAACGGATCCCAGGTTGAGGTATTCACACCTAAATTCTCAACCGCGTGTAAACATTCCTTGGTGGTGTCGTGAAGTTTTTTGATAAGCAGAGCTGACTGATGTTGCATGGTTGGTGAGCCGAGTAAGATGTTGATATGAGAGCTGAAGATAAGTTTGGTGTTATTGAAGCGGTGGTTTAAAATATCCCAACATACTTGATAGTTCTCCGAACTGATATTTAAATGCTGAATGAGCTTTTCTGCTTCACCTTTCACCTTACTTTTCAGGAACTGCATTTTCTGCGCGTTTGACATTGTATTATTTTTATGTATTGTTTCCGTAAATAAATCTTTGAATGATGTCCACTGATGATAATTGCCGTTAAATGTTGGAATCTCCATGGCTGGTGTAGATTTTTCACGATGCGATGAGGCCCACATCGCGCTATTGATACATTTTTTCATTTCGTTGTATTTTTGCTCGCATTTATTATATGTTTCTTCATATTGTGGTCTTTCGTTTATCTGTTCACTGTCAATCTCCCAATGCAGTGAGTCGACTACTGACCACCGGGCCAGGAGGGTTCGTAAAGCATCTTCGTATTCCCACCTTTCAGTAAGTATTTCTATGTTGATGTTGTTGATAGCACGTTGGAAGGCTTTAAAATTACTTTGTTGTTTTCGATACATTTCTTCCAATTTGCTTTGATTGCCTCTTTCCGCTGTTTGAGGATTAGATGGCTGCCTTGCTGCTGCGGATCCTGCTCCGTCCCTTGTTGACGAAGAAGCTTGTCCTTGAGTATGCCAGTCCATGTTCAAATTGAATATTGGAGTAGCCGGTCTTATGACAGGTTTTTCTTCTTGATTTGTGGGCATGGACTGTTGTAACGCTTTGCGTGTCTCGTTGTAGATGCTTGATACGCGTTGATAATGATTCTCGACGAAGTAGACAAATTCGCGATTCTCGAACTCACACAATTTGATATGATTATTCTGGAACTCTTGCCAATATTGCTCAAGAGTTTCTAATCGTCTTTTGATATATTGCGGATTTTTACGCTCTGCCGCATCTTTTTTAAAATTGATAAGTATTTTTTCTATTGCTTCTGCAAGCTGGCCTTGAGTCTTAAAAAGATCTTCCATTGTTTACTTTCTTGATGAAATGATAATTTAGAAACGATGATAATAACTTTAAACTTTGATATTAATGCTGCTGTTGATATTGATATTGGTTTTGATATCTTGTGCTCTAGAACTCCTTATGTGACACATGCGCCTTCTCAATTTCAACGGTGGGACCCGCTTGTGGGAAGCCGTCAAAACCGATTCGCTACCACAGTTAAAATCACTAAAACACAATCTTGTAGATGATTGATAATCAATTCCAGGATTGGTAAAGTCACAGGAACTACGCGTTTTATGCACCGAAGTCACGTTGCAACGACACGTGACCCTGTTTGAACTGTACCGCGCACTAAGTCAAAATTGTTCGAAGGACCATAAAGATGTACGGGACAGTGTGGTCTCGTACTCTCTTTAGATGATAATTGATACTGATAGAAGTGATACACTGCAGATTTTACTGTACTGATGATTTATTTGATAACTAAGTAAATGATACACCGATGCACTCTGCGGGAGTTGAGCGTGCACTGCTTAATACTAATAACATTGTGAAATAATACAACTTAACGTAAAATGCTGACGTGTGGAATGTGCGGTTTGCACAGGTCAGACCGTACAATTATAATTATTTATCTTAGGAATCATGTTTTGACGATGCGGCTGGCAACCCATCACTATTTTCAGTCCCGTTTCTACCTATACGCCCACGTAAATGTGGCCTTTGGGTCTTGTTACCTTAGGCTCTGTCTACCCCTTAAGGGATAAAGACGTGATTTATGTATGTAAAAAAAAAACAAAGGAAAAATATCGAAAACCTCTTTCAAGTTATACATTTTTATGTGAAAACTTTTCCTTTTGTTCCATAATACCACGTTGGGATATTCTAGCGTCACAATTATTTAATAACCCTCTCACGCCTCCGATGACCTACGCCCTTAACAAAAGCCTCGATACTTTGCTCTTAATTAAAAATAACTTAACTTAATATTCCGCAGCAAGATCCGGGTTACGGGCGATTTGTTTGAAAGTTTCTTTTTAACTGGCGAAGGAACTAGGGTGCTTACAATACAAATACAATACACAAATCACGTCTTTATCCTTTACGGGGTAGACACAGCCTAAGGTGTCAAGACCTGGGCCACGTTTAGCAAGATTGGGCTAGGTATAGATGGAAAATGGAAGTAAAATAGTAATGGGTTGCCGCATCGCCTATAACAATTATGATTCTTATGAATTTCGCCCATTGCCTCAATGGGCTTTTACCATCTGCGCGGGAAGAGAAGCAACTGGTATATTCTATATTTTTTCTTTGCTCCCCGACCAGCATGACAGATTAGGTTAGTGTCTGATTGGCATCGGAATCATCTAGCTGTCACATTCATACAAAATCTGTCAAAATGGCGATTGCGAGCGAGTTAGACAATAAGCCTACGGATTCGAACCCGGGACGCTTGCTTCGCAGAGCCAACCAACTAGGCCCATCGCAAACACAAACGCTGGCAACATCTGCTTTTGATTATTATGAAGTGTCAAAGGCAACTAGACGTTTGACATATTAGCCGGAATCAAGTGCGCTAGAGCTCTACCGTAGAGCGACCGAGCAACTTGACCTAGTCTAGCCTAGAGAGCCTAGAGCACACAATTTATGGTGGCAAATGGATAGGATATTGAGTGCCTTTGACATACTGACTGCTGTTACTGAGGTGTTAAATTGCTCTACTGGATTTATTACTACTCTCGTGGAACATCGATTCCTCACCAGGGACGAGAGACTGCGCTGCTTGTAATTGTGTCGTACAGACACATTCAAACATGAAGCTTGGCGACAAAAATTCGCATAGTAACAAGGTCACGTGACAGCTGATATGGACAGAAAAATTGGAGGGCTTACTCACCTGCTATGATTGGTCTAGCGGTATAGCATGCATCACGGAATTATGAGGATCCGGATTCGATTCCCGGCCATAGCTTTTCAGTCGTTCAGAAATTTAATATTAATAAATGCCGGCATTTTTGAAAAAAAAAAGAACTTCTACGCATGTCAGCTGTCACCGGTGTCCCCAATAGGCTACGACATGTTCTGTTCATGTATTTTTTAATTAATTTAAGCTTCATATATTTTTGAACCATTTACTAATTGATATACACGTCTTCCTATTCCATTCTCTAGCGTTATCGATGGTAGAAAGCGACTTCAGTCCCCAGGCATAACATCAGCCTGGAGAGAGATCTCTCTATTATGGCATGCCCCACATCGGTAACCCTCGACATCTGGACAAAAAGTAACCTTCAACAAGACGAAGACACAGTCTCACAGCAAGCCAAACAACCGCACCGCACTGTACACCACTAACATGTTGCTATGTCTCCACTCCTGGTGTCTACAGCATGCAAACCCTTCTCCCACTACTGCTTTCCGCTCCAATAAGGACCAAGCTAGCAGGCAGCAACAACTTGCAAGCGCCCCCATGACGCATAGACTGCACTGCATTCCGCACCGACCTCAGGTCTAAAAAGCGACCCTAGCGCCACCTAGTTGGCCTCTACATAACTACTACGACTCACGAGTAGCTAGCGCCAGTTCTAATGACAGCTGTCACATCGTTCCACATCCCGCTAACGAAGTTTCTCAACACGGAGGCATAAATACGACTTTCAACTCTCTAGGCATAACATCCTGGTTGGAGAGATCTCTCTATTGTGGTACTCCCCACATGACTACGTCTGGGAACACTAATATGAGGTGCTATGCCGGCAACGCTGGGTCGAGAACCCTCAAACCGACCAAACTACGTGAAATCGAACGTGTAGTAACTTGTTTTGGTATCTATCTTGGCTTGTACTCACAAATTCGATTTTAGAAGTTCGTTTCGAGCTTCCGCTCACGCTTATAGCCATTCGTTTGAGAGCAAGAGGGATGGTATGATACGATCGAAAAGCGAATTGAGAGGGACTAACTAGCGAACTCTGCCGTCTGCAGAGCTTAGGAACAAACTCAGCGACTTAATTAGATCTTGAAAGCTGAATGGCGGTTTAATGGTTATTAAAATAGACGTTGCCGTCTTGATTTTCGTTTTAATTCTATATTAATGAACCAAAAATATTTACATTGCTACTCCGCTACACTCACGAGCATGATAACCAAGCTTGTGCGAAATATATATATGTCTTTCATGCAATCCCTCTACTACTGCCAAATAAAATATATATAAAACACACACATCCCATCTCCGACATTCACCATTATATACACACACCCACATTTAATTTGGAATTGCATGAAAAACATTATATATTTTGCACAAGATTGGTTTTCTTGCACGTGAGTAGCGGAGTAGCACTGCAATGTAAATATTTAATGTTCATTGAAATGGACCTCCGCAAAGGAACGCCTGATTCAATAAAATATTTAAAACTCATTTCATGTAATCTCAATTCATTGAGTTTTAAGACCAATTTTTCTTAAATACTTACATAGTAGAATGACAACTTAAATATTATTAATTCTTTTATGCATACATACATAATATCACGTCTCTGTCCCTTACGGGGTAACAAGACCTAAAGACCACGTTTAGCATGATTGTGGGCGTATAGGAGGAAAGGGGAGTCAAAATAGTGATGGGTTGCTAGCCGCATCGCCAATAACATGAATCCTATGCCCATTCCCTTGATGGGCTTTTACCACGCGCGGGAAGATTAGCAACTGGTACATTCTATGTTTTTTCTTGTCCCAGACCAGCATGGAAGCAAGTGAATTGATTTCTGACCTATAATAAAATAGCAACGGTGTACAATAAAAACCTCCAATACCTTCGTATCTGCAAGAAATCTAATACAGGCTGGAAAACTGTGGATGCCTACCCCTGTGGAAAAAAGGTCGACGGTATGTATGTATGCAAGAAATCGCGAGTCCACCGTATCGTGGCGTTTGCATGGGCAACATAGCTGACCCAGCCAGAAGTCCACATGTTGCCTGACCCTGAATAGGGTTACCAGATACAAAAGTTCCATGCTGGTCTGGGAGTAAAGAAAAAACAGAATTTACCAGTTGCTTCCCTTCCCGCGCTGATGGTAAAAGGCCATCGAGGGAATGTGCGAATGGTGCTAAACATGGCCTTAAGGTTTTGTTACCTTAGGCTACGTCTACCCCGTACGGGATAAACACGTGATATAGGTATGTCTGTATAAACAAAAGTTGAATAACCTGTCAAAACAGAACTACTCAATCTTGTCTCCTTTACAAGCTCCTTGACAAAAAAAGGAACAGAACGGGCATTTTGATTTTGGTTATTATGTGCATGTGCATTTTCCGACGACAGATGGTCGAAGGAGGTCACAGAGAGGTGGCCAAGACCGGGTCGAAGGTCAGTGGGCAGACCATCTGATCAGCCCGTTGGTCAGATGACATCGGTCATTCGGCTGGAAAGCTGTGGATGAGACTGGCACAGGACCGGACAAAGTGGTGTGAAAATTAAGAGGCCTTCACTCAGCAGTGGGTGGATGTAAATATGTATAAAAAGGACTGATTTTGAAACGGCTGCACTGATTATGATGAAACATGTCTAAAAACCACTGCTACAAAACATTCCAAATAAACAAAACCAAACTGGTTTTAGCGGTCGAATTTAGAACAGGGCTCTTTTTCAGTTACGTCAAGAGTTTAAAACGTTGATTATACCTGGCATTTTCGTATTCCGGCCTTTTGACAAATTGTCCAAATTTCTGAAATGTCTAAAAATTTCGGGCATGTCCGAAAAATGCCTAAAATGGTAACCCTACATGTAAGTACATTCCCTGGCGCCTAGCCAATAGCGAGTGCCAACATTCATATCAATTTGATTAGAAATGAAATCGGTCAACTGCAAAATTATGTTTAGTTAGCTGATCACGCAATGAACAGAATGAAACTTGTTGTTTTGTTCCGGTTAATAAGTGTTGCCAGAATATTCCGCATTACACTGTGTGTTAGAGGAAAAAGTCACGAAAATAAAAATACTAGTTCAGTGGTGTAATTAACTTCTGTTGCCGTGGCAAATGGTTATATACCTACATAATTATAATAATACAGTATTTTAAAATTAATCCTACGTGACGCCATTGCTGGTGGTGTTGGTACCGTTTCGCTCCAAGCCATGACTCCACCAGTTGGGTACCAACACGCGACTACCAAGCTTGGTCATTCTCCAGATTTGTGCACCCAATCTAATTAACGCGTCACAATACTCTCCACTTGTGCATGACGCTAGTAAGCTTTTACTAGACGGAGCTCACAAATTTGGAGAATTACCACGACGATTCTCCAGATGGTGAATGCATCACACAAGTGCAAAATGTCGCGCGTTAATGACGGCTCCACAGTTCAATGGTAACTCACCGACTATTGTGGCCAAGATGATAAGAGCCAGCACCACCGAGGTGACAGCCATGAGGACGAGCGAAGTGACATCGTTGCTGGTGGCGTTGGTGCCGTTGATGGTACCGTTGCAGACCCAAGCCATGACTCCACCAGTTGGATACCAACACGCGACTACCAAGCTTGGTCATTCTCCAGATTTGTGCACCCTATCTAATTAACGCGTCACAATACTTTCCACTAGTGCATGACGCTAATAAGCTTTTACTAGACGGAGCTCACAAATTTGGAGAATTACCACGACGATTCTCCAGATGGTGAATGCATCACACAAGTGCAAAATGTCGTGCGTTAATGACCGCTCCACAGTTCAATGGTAACTCACCGACTATTGTGGCCAAGATGATGAGAGCCAGCACCACCGAGGTGACAGCCATGAGGACGAGCGACGTGACGTCGTTGCTGGTGGCGTTGGTGCCGTTGATGGTACTGTTGCGCTCCAAGCCATGACTCCACCAGTTGGGTACCAACACGCAACTACCAAGCTTGATAATTCTCCAGATTTGTGCACCCCAATTAATTAACGCGTCACAATACTTTCCACTGGTGCATGACGCTAATAAGCTTTTATTAGACGGAGCTCACAAATTTGGAGAATTACCACGACGAGTCTCCAGATGGTGAATGGATCACACAAGTGCAATATGTCGTGCGTTAATGACGGCTCCACAGTTCAGTGTTAACTCACCGACTATTGTGGCCAAGATGATGAGAGCCAGCACCACCGAGGTGACAGCCATGAGGACGAGCGACGTGACGTCGTTGCTGGTGGCGTTGGTGCCGTTGATGGTACCGTTGCAGCCCCAAGCCACCGCGTCTGCCCAGGAACAGTTGTTGTCGAACCATTCCGTGGTTGGGTATGTGGCGTCATCTGAAAAGATGAAGAGGTTTTGATGTTTGAAAGTGATTCCAGAAATGTCACAGTCGCTGTGGCAGAAATTAGTTAATTAATTAGAAATTAATTTAAGAACTTACATAAACATACATAAATCACTTCTCTATCCCGGGGTAGATAGAGCCATGAATAATGAATAGGAATCATGTTTTAGCCGATGCGGCTAGCAACCCATCACTATTTTGATTTCCCTTTCCAACTATACGCTCACAATCATGCTTAACGTGGCCTTTAGGTCTTGTTACCTTAGGCTTTGTCTGCCCCGTAAGAAACAAAGACGTGATGTATGTCAAGAAGACCACAGCTAGCGAAAAATATATTAACAACTAGCCTTCCGTCCGCAGCTTCGCCCGCGATAAATTAATTTTCCCGTGGTAAAAAGTAGCCTATGTCACTCAGTAATAATGTAGCTTTCTAACAGCAAAAGAATTTTTTAAATCGGTCTAGTAGTTTTGGAGCCTATTCAATGCAAACAAACAAACAAACAATCAAATTTTTCCTCTTTATAATATTTAGTATAGACCAGTTTTAATATAAATTAGTTTCATTACCAAACTCCTGTTATAAACATAGTTAGAAACCTCTTACGAACAGCCTCAAGCGCAAGCTGCTGCAAACAAAGGAGCCTTAGCCCGCTTTAAAATTCACCTGGCTCAAAGATCTAATTTCCCGACGGCACTGACTGTACCTAATGGAAAGGAAGGTGTGTGTTTACGCCAGCCAATAACTGCAAAGTATTATCCAATGTTACAGACGAGGGAGTCTAATTTTCTATTATGTTCACTGACATGTAGTAAGAGCAAAGCGAAGCGTTTGATACGAAGTAAATGAAAATTTCATCTTTGTTTTTAAAGAAGGTAGTAGAAGGATGCAAGAGGAACTTTTTGCTAAAACTTAGCTGACCATCTGACCCGTTAATCTATAACAACGTTGTATCCTTTAGGTTCTTCCCATTTAAACAGCAATGCCTTATTGGGATCTATTAGTTGTTCGTATGTCTGGCATTCTCTGTCTCGACCTTTTTTAAGGAACGCGATGAGATATCAAGTTAAAATCAATATGAATTAATATCAACATCTTAGTCTCTTTCAGCCATGAAAAATAAAGATTCTAAGTTCAAAAGATCAACACTGTTTAGCCATTTGAAAGTTCTTTCAAAAAATGTGTGGATAACATTGAGATAACTTCCCGTCGACATAGTTTTGAAATTTGGCAAGACAAAGCCTCACAACATAAACAAAGGAAAAAGTTCCAACTCAATGGTCTGCCAGAAATAACTTTGTTTTTCGTAGAAACACCATAAAACACTTAAATACCTAGAATCTTCAGCGCATACGTCAGGCTCGCACCAACCCAATATAAATAGTTAGATTTCTAAACGACACTGAAAATTAGAACACATAGAAAAATCCGAAGAGTAAAGCTATGGCCGGGAATCGAGCCCGGATCCTCGTCATTCCGTAACGCGTGCTACCCCTACACCGCCCATAGCAGGTGGGTAAGCCTTCGAATTTTTCTATCTGTTACTAACTGTCACGTGACCTTGTTACTATGCGATTTTTTGTCGCTAAGCGTCTTCTGTTTGAATGATGTGTCTGTACGACACAAATTATAACCTCCCGTGGAGCATCTACTGCTCACCAGGGACGAGAGAAGGCGCTGTTTTTCGTACTATCAAATGAATCAAGAATTTTTACTTCTTGATTTTTCGTTTACTTTTACGGTTTTAACGTTAGATTAAATTTGTAAACAACATTTGATACTATAAATAGTTAGGTCTAAACTACACAAAACAACCTCCACTTAGTACAGAGCTCATTGAAAATTTAGATTTCACCTAAATTTTCTGCCATTTCATGTTACCTTGATCTCAAAGTGATTCCTCGGGGACCCTAGTTTGTCTCGTAGATTATCTTGCGAATAAACCTTAATCCACGGCTCTGTAACTAGAACTGAGTGTTAATTTAAGTTATGTCCACTACGGGAACTTGTCTCCGCCGGGAATAGCTAAGGAATATTTGTATGAATTTGCGAGTTCCTAGTTCCTGCTACAGGTAGTTTGATGAAGACTATCAATATGATAGTATCTGAATTCTGTCTTGTGATACTGCCGAGCAAAAATAACGGATCGCTTTTCATACAACTTTGTATGGACAGTGACCCGATATTTTTGCACTGTAGTGTACGTAGTTGTAATGATTATGACATCATTACACATAAACGGATAACTCACGTATAAAAAGTCGAGTGAAGCGAGTGACGTGAAGTGAGTGAGGTCGAGTCGTTTATGTGTAATGACGATTAAGTCTCACAGTAGTTTCATGTTGAAAATGATTATGACATATTAAAATGTAAAAATAGGTTCTATATTGTTATATTATTTTTGGACGAAATTCTTAGGAATCATGTTGTAAGCGATGCGGTTAACAAGACATCACTATTATAATTCCCCTTTCCGCCTATACGCCTACAATCATGCTAAACGTGGCGTTGTCTTGTTACCTTAAGCTCTGTCTACCCCGTAGGGGCTAAAGACGTGATTTATGCGTATATTTCCTTTGTCGCAACGCTGCCACTTCCACACCAGGATTTTTGGTTACTGTAACGTTACGTTACGTTACGTTACGTTACGTTACGTTACGTTACAGCTCACAGATGAGTAGGTACTGGTTCTAAGTCGTTGACACCAAAATCTTATTTTATTCCTAACGGCACTAAAGCGTACTTCTATTTAAAAAGCGAAGCTAATTAAGCAAAAAGACAATTTGAATCATTTGCGATGGAAAAATTAAAGAATTTATTCATTGTGTTAATCCTCTTAGGAGCGTCGAATTTGGCTGGCTATCACGGATAATCGGCTTTGGGTTGTTCGTTGAACTGCAATCCTACTTGATAAAAAATAAACAATAACTTAGATTTTCATATTTTGATTTTAAATTGGGTGTATTGTGGCAGAATACCAGTGTTTTGCTTTTACGAGCAATGTTGACCACTGAGCCATGGCCCTTTTGTGCTACTGTAGCGCACACAAACAAAGATAATGTTATAGTTTTAAGTTTTAGCTTGATATGTTGATATTTTATGTAATTGATTGTGTGTGTTGGCAGTACCAAATACACTTTTTATCTATCTATCTATCTATAAATCCATGGACTGGATGAATATTTGGAGGTATCTGAATGCAAAATGACTATAAGCATATTAGTGTTTTTACAAAGCCATCATTTCCAACACAGCCTCATTATTCTCCAGACTTGGCGCCAGCCCATCATGTATAAAATTGTGATAAATGCGTTGCAATGAAAAAGCATGTGACGCGTTAATTAGATGGCTTCCACAAATCTACAAAATGACCGGCAATGACTCTCCAGATTTGGTGACTATTATGTATAACATTGTGATAAATTTATACATGAGTTATTTAAGACAAGTGGGTAAATATATGACGCTTTAATTAGATATGTTGTACAAATCTAGAAAATGACCGCATTGAGTCTCTATGTATAAAATTGTGATAAATGGTTCACATAAGTGGGTAAAATTGTGACGCGTTAATTAGATAGGTTGTGCAAATCTAGAAAATGACCGCATTGAGTCTCTATGTATAAAATTGTGATAAATGGTTCACATAAGCGGGTAAAATTGTGACGCGTTAATTACATAGGTTGTGCAAATCTAGAAAATGACCGCATTGAGTCTCTATGTATAAAATTGTGACAAATGGTTCACATAAGTGGGTAAAGTTGTGCCGCGTTCATTAGATGGATCGCACAAATCTGAAAAATGACCGCAATGAGTCTCTATGTATAAAATGTGATAAATGGTTCACATAAGTGGGTAAAATTGTGACGCGTTAATTAGATAGGTTATACAAATCTGGAAAATGACCGCAATGAGTCTCTATGTATAAAATTGTGATAAATGGTTCACATAAGTGGGTAAAATTGTGACACGTTAATTAGATAGGTTATACAAATCTGGAAAATGACCGCAATGAGTCTCTATGTATAAAATTGTGATAAATGGTTCACATAAGTGGGTAAAATTGTGACACGTTAATTAGATGGGTCGCACAAATCTGGAAAATGACCGCTATGGTTCTCCAGATTTGGTGCCCACCATATTTGATATTAAGAATGGTTCGAACAAGTGGAAAAATTGTGACGCGGTAGTTAGATGTAATGTAATGTAACAAAATAATTATGATTTTTTTTCGAAAAAAAACTTTGAAATTCATTTCCCACGAATGCCATTTTGGCGCTTTAGCAGTTCTTCCTTTCCACCGACGATATTATTATGTCCTTTTGTAGAGACAATTACAAAAAACTCAGAAAAAAGGTTACACAATATTCGAAAGATGTTTATCAATTTCTAACTAAAAGAGAGCGTGTCTCGTCAGCCTTCTCCAAAAATAAACAAAATAAAATGCTACATACCTATCTCGACGAATGAATCAGATTCATCTTTCTCCCATCGGGGGAGGCAAAAAGTGTGTAGCTAAAGTCATAAATCGTTGGGAGGTCAGCGGGCCAGAGAGGGGCTGAGATAGTTAAGTGTAATATAACATGACATTATATAACATAACACAACATTACATCCCTCCATAGAGTAAGAAAATAGTAATAGGCGCTGTCCTATTCTGAGCCTCTAGTGTAAGTTTGCGCATATAAAAACGTCTCGAACGCGTTCACGTAAACGTCTCAATTACTATGGAATAATTAGCAGCGCCACTTGCGGATCGATAAGGCAACAAACTGTTATCATGGTATTTGACATTTTAACGCAAACGCGTTCGAGACGTATTTTGTGACCGAAAACTTACACTAAGCATAAACTACGGTTTTGAATTTGTGGCCTCGAAGAGCCCCGGATGCAAAATTTTAATCGGATCGGAGTAAAAAAAATTTGGCCGCCATTTTGAATCCGCCATCTTGGAAAAAAAATTAGCTCATCAGATTACTACTCCCACGTTGAACAACATTTGGTCGAGCACCACCCACCTATCTCGACTGGCCTCTGAGATATTCGCATTTCAATTTTGTATGGCGGCCATTTTGTTTTTGCAATTTTGAAAAAAAAATACCGTTTCACCAATTGGCTGGCTGTTCTGACATAAAACTACGGTGAGACGGATAACTCAGGTAAATTTAAATCGATAAATACTCGACGTACCTATCTGCAGACTGCCATCAAAATGCTAATAAATACAGTGTAAATAATGAAAAACTCTAATTTTATACGTGACTTATCCGTTTGTGTAATTATAATTGATAAATTTGTATAGCCAAATACTTAAAAAGATACTTTCGCTTCAAATTAAAGTCATATTTTAATGGAAATCTGAAACGTTGTTCAACATTTCTACAAATTACGCTGAGTTGTCTTAGTTTTATTAAATTGTGATTGCTTCTAAATTGCACATGAAATATAATTTGATTAGTTATCATAGTGCGAAGTTATTGTACTCTAGTATTTGCATAGTTAAAATTTGATTTATTCTAATAATTAATTTATTCCCCCAATTTAACGCTATGTTATCTTAATATCTTGTATTCATTTGCATAGAATTCGCTTTAGTTTAGTTCGCTTGATTTGTAGCGAATAATAAACAACTTGGGTTACATTATATTATATAATAATCTTCTGGCATAAACAATACCTATCTTGCGGCGCAAAGGGGTAATGCCGCCAGCGTCATGGCGACCCTGGTACATCCAGTAGGGTAAGACGGGGTTTCCTTTTTATGACTTCTTTTTTCGTATTTTTTTCTTAGTAAATATAGGTTTTATTTTTAGTTTAGATGTATAGGTTTTTTCGTGATAAAAGGCAGTGGATTCAACCAACAATAAATCGGAAATCGTGTGGGCGCCATTCACAAGAGCTGAATATGTAGGTTTTTAGCATTTTGTTTATTTGTAGCTTATGTTAATTAAGTGTGTATTACTAAATTTATTCAGATAATAATAAAGTTCAATATCGAACACACATACATACATAAATCACGTGTCGGGTATTTGATGACGTCGTCCTGGCAACCCGTTAGGCTCGCTAGGTGGTGGTGGAGGGGTTGGGACCTCTCTGCTCTTCTCTCGCCGATCGTCGGAGCGTAAGGACGTACATCATCTCTTGTTGTGATTTCCTACTGTGTGTGTGTACTAGCTACCTATTTGCTTATTATCCGTTTTGATTCTCATTAAATTGTTATTGTTTATTTGAAGTGCATTATCTTTAATCGAACCCGCTACTGGTCCCTAATACACGTCTTTTTCCCTAACGGGGTAGACGAGCATTTTCCAAAAAAAAGTCCAGGTAATTTTTCCAGAATTTAAATATTTTTGGTTTATCTTACTCAGAATCGTTTACCCTATCGATTCTCATACATGAAAAAATGTGTCCCAGATTTTATTATAGATGTGGATTTTTTTTTGAAAACGCTTAGGCAAGGCCCAAGGTAACAATACCTAAATGCCATGTTCAGCATGATTGATACGAAGCGAGTCGGTAAGCGAGTTCTCTATTCATTGCTCGGTTGGCACACATACTGATTAGTAGTTAATTAACAAACGTTTGTTGCGATGAAAAACTAGTACTAAGGTTATTTGAAAGCACAGCTGTTAAATAAAAAACAAAATTGAAAAAGCATCCTCAGTAATTGAGTTGTATGAAGTCCCAATTTTTAACTCACGACCAAATTGATAAAAGTTCAAACGAGTTTCGAATAGTTGAGGTTTTTCGCAACATGGTATTTAATTAAGCAAAGTTTTAGAAATTTGTCCTTTTCAGTGTTAATCATAAAGTTGTATCGGAGTTTGAACGTTCTTTCACGTTCGATTTATATGATAAAATTTGAAAGCGACATTAAGTTTAAGAATAGAAGCGGATTTTTAAAACAAAATGTGTTCGTCAGACAACCGTAACTTGATTTTTTATATATTTTTTTATATTAAAACCGACAAACGGGCATGCGGCGCACCTGATGGTAAGTGATCACCGCCGCCCATGGACAACTGCAGCACCAATGGGACTGCTAGCGCGTTGCCGGCCTTGCAAGAAATGGTACACTCGCCTCTTGAAGGTACCCATATCGTAGCCAGTTGGAAAAACCCCAGCCGTTACGTTGATACGTTGGTTCGTAGGTCAGCGGCGTGGCGTCCACTCGATTCCCACCGGCTTGACTATTTTAAGGCAGTTGGGCACTTTTATTGCCCTTCTGCTTTCTTCTGACATACTTCACGTCACGCCACTGGTTTTATTACTAAGCTAGATGTCTCGATATTTCGATCCATGTCAACGGCAACCTACGATTATCGTCGAAGCGAGTGTAACTTTTTGGCACTAGAAATGCCTCGAACGCGTTCACGTAAACGCTACAATAGCTACGTAAACACTGGCAGCGCCAATTGCGACACGTGACAGTAAAAAACTAAGGTCAGCATTTGCAACGCAGGATACACTACCTGTCTCTTTCTAGAACGAACAGTAAGAAAAAGACGGTCAATCTTTCGCGCGCGCGACGCGAGTCTTGCACGCTCTGGTGCTAGACGTACAGACGTTTCGAAACAGTTCTAAATATCAGCGATATTATGAAGCTTGTATTAACAACAACCCCTTATTGAGTTCGGTGTAGTTCTCATTTGTTGAATGTTAGTTTACTATCTTGTCTTTTTTATTATTATTGTTTAGTCTTGCATTCTGCTGTTCGTGGGTTTGCTCTTTTCGCACGCCAATTAACCCGCTATATTCGGCACCCCAGCATGAGCCACAGGGGCAGGCTGAAAACCAGCGCTGGCAGCTTCTGCGCAAGCGCAGCATAAGCTGAGCCTGCTCCTTTTGCCATGTGTACAAGTTTTTTTTGTTTACAAATCAATGTAATGTTAATTCTTAAGTTAGGCCTGTCTTTTATTTCTTATTTTTATGGCAATAAGCGTTATCTTATCTTAACAAGTCTTAAAATTTATTCCGACCTGGCATGCCCTTGTCTACGTAATAGTACATTATTTGTGTGGATTGTAAATAGCGAACTTTGAACCCCTAACTTTCCGAACATTCTTTGCAACGCTTCTGTCCTACAACTACGCAACTATGTCCGATATGAATTGCCCCAGTCCGGGGAATGGCGAATCTAATAACATACCCACGTTACTATAAGGATAACTATCGGAAAAATGCGTGTGATGACCCAATCTGCGACCTCTTCGGCATGTGAGGGTCGACAAGAAAGATGGAAATCACATACTTGATCGAGGTATGAAGACGACAATAGTTCTTGTAACAAGAACCCGCACGAATTAATAAGTAATCCTATTCCACTCTACCAGAAATATTTTGTATCTATGTTACGTAGACGACGCGTTAAAAGCAAAGCGATGTCTACAATTTTTCTATGTTCTTGATAGTGTAGCGACCTTAGCGCCACCTAGTCGGCCTCTACATAACTACTACGACGCACGAGTAGCTAGCACTAATTCTAATGACAGCTGTCACATCGTTCTACATCCCGCTAACGAAGTTTCTCAATGCGGCTGCATAAATACAGCTCTCAACTCTCTTCCTTCAGACTTCGGTCCCCAGGCATAACATCTGCCTGGAGAGAGATCTCTCTATTGTGGCACCCCTCCCCCCATAATAGGACTGGACTAGGATAAAAACTCAAATTGCGTAAACCATCATCTTCAGCCTATATACATCCCACTGCTTGGCACAGGCCTCCTCTCAGAATGAGTGCTTGGGCTGTAGTTCCCACGCGGGCCCAGGGAACGGAAACTTCACACATACCATTGAACCGCTTCGAAGATGTGTGCAGGTCCTCACGATGTTTTCCTTCACCGAACAGCTCATGGTAAATTTTAAATGTAATATCGCACATGACTCCGAAAAATGAGAGGTGCGCACCCGGGTATTGAACCCGACGCTCTGCTTGAGAGGCCACAAATCAAACCACTAGGCTACCGCGGCTAATCCGCACTGGGCTCTTATTGTGAGAGGGCTGTGCCCAGCAGTGGAGTGTATGTAGGCTTAAGTTTAAGTTGGGCGTCTGTTCAGGCCCACCGCTAGCTGTTTCGTCGCCCGCGTGCAATATATTGGTATACTATGCGCGCCCTCTGCGTAGGAGTCGACCGGCCAAGGGTACAATGACTTGAATTAGGTATGAGTTGCTCGATTTGCCGCCCCCTGGTCGTGCCGCCCGAGTGCGGTGCATTCTTTGCACGCCCGCTTACGGCGGCCCTGCGTCCGTTAACCCCTAAAGCACAGACGTCAGTTGTTTTTTTGTGGTAGCAGAGTAGCATTAGTTCATTGAAGCTCAATTTTGATAGAAATAGCATTCTCGTGTCCCTCTCTGGCGGCTTGGACACGTCACATGCATATTCGATTAATTGCCTTTCAGTACGAGTGACGATGTGTTGTTTTTCGGCGCCCTGCGGAGTCTGCGGTCAAATTCCATTTGCAAACGAACGATAACCGACATTTCAATGTGTTATGGATAACTTGTTTCTTACTAACTTCTGCCCGCGATAGAATTAGACTTAAGAACTGATGTTGATTGTATTCTGCAATACATATTTACGTTGCGACTCTAGGCGTAGACGATTTTTCACATGTTTATCGCTATTAAAATAATTATCTTGGGACAATTGGCACCAATTGTCAAAATGAACACGGTGGCGATTGCGAGCGAGTTAGGTAATAAGCCTACAGAACAGCAATAGAAGACTACTCTCTACGGTAACATTCGTAGTACGACGTCACTTGGTCGCCTAGGAACTTAGTGCTAGAGTGGTGTTAGGACTTTCTAGTGGCTAGAAGTGTTGCTAACACGTGCTGAAAACAAAAGACGATGGACGCGGGGGACAAGTGCCCTCCAGCTAGATACAGCTTGCCGTGCAATTAAAAAAAAGTCGGTGTTACTATGCGGATGTCAATTGAAAAATACTATTTAGTTGGGCAAGTTATTGTCAGACTGTTGCACCGAGAGTTTCCTGCTTACTCAGTGTTATGATATTTTCAACATGAAACTACCGTGAGACTCAATCATAATTACACATTAACGGATAACTCACGTATAAAAGTCGAGTGATGCTCGACATGTTTCGGACTATTTCGAAGTCCTTTTTCCAAGAGCGCTCGCCCCGGCGGCAGCGACACGAACACTGCGCGCCAGCGCTCTGCTCGCGCGGCTGTTCGGGAGTTGCGCCGAACGCATACGCGAACGCGTGTCCGAAACATGTCGAGCATCACTCGACTTTTATACGTGAGTTATCCGTTTATGTGTAATTATTATGATATTTACTAAGGTAAATTAAAAACAATATGTAGATTTTTAAAGCTTTCCTGTAAAGTTAGAAGTTACTTAATCCATTACCTGTATTAGGAATATTTAAAAAAACATTTATTGCAAATACATTCAAAATACATTTTTCATTAATTGTGATGTTAAGAGGTTTAGTTGGTAAAATAAAAGAAATAATTCGTCTCCCAAAGGTGATTTCCAAATTTAAAATTCATTTATTTTCGTTACACGTATTCCGGGTTTAAAATTTTCATGTGACCGCATTTTAATTTATACGGCAAAATGGATTACTTTCTTGCAGCGCATTTTTCTTGGAAATGATGGTATTTCCGAATACGCTAGTTGTTAAAAAAAGACACGTAAAAGAAGCCTTGCAAAATTAATGTTTTGATTGAAATTTTTGATTCTGATAATTATTTTATTAAAATAAGAGGCTTACGCCATGCTGGTCTGGGAAAAAAGAAAAAAAACATACAATGTACCTCCAGTTGCTTCTCTTCCCGCGCAGATAGTAAAAGTCCATCAAGGCGATGAGCGAAAATCTAATATACCTAGGCATCATGGTATAGGCGATGAGGCTAGCAACCCATCACCAGTTTTGATTCCCCTTTCCACCGATATGCCCACAATCATGCTAAACGTGGCCTTTTTAGGTCTTGTGACCTTAGGCTCTGTCTACCCCGTGATTTATGTTTGTATGGACTTACTGTTAGTGTCATTCAGCCGCTGCAGCAGTAGCGATGTGTTCATCGCGGACGCCTGTCGCTCGCCCTCCTGTAACAACCAAAATAATACGTTGAATAACTAACTTTGATACATCTAACCATACATAGGGATAGACAGAGGAAAGCGATTTTGTTTTATACTATGGAGCAGGGATGTTACGGAGATATTATTTCGGATCCGGCTATGGATATGGATATTGGTAAAATATAATATCGGTTTCGGTTACGGTTATGGATATTAAATTATTTCGGATTATCCGATAGTTTCGGTTACGGATATTAAATTTTTAAGGATAATTATGGATATGGATATTGGTAAAATATGATATCGGTTTCGGTTACGGATATTAAATTTTTAAGGAACTGTAAAATAAAATACATAACGACTAAACGCGCGCGCGGCTGGTCTGCCGGTCGGGCAGAAACTTAACTTGTCACGACGTGTCATATTCACTAAGTTGTATTTAGTTAGACCCCGCCCTATCCGAAACTATCCAAGACTTTTATATCGGATTCGGTTACGGTTACGGATATTTTTTTATTTCGGATATCCGGTAGTTTCGGTTACGGATATGGATATCCATAACAACACTGCTATGTAGTGACAAAATTTTAAGCACGCGTAGCTAGAATTAAATAAAATAATCATTATAACCCAGTCTTCTGCTGAATTTTTCTAGAACAATATCAATATACTGTTAACAATTAAAAACTGATCCTTCGTTATGGTAAATGAAAACAGATTTTGTTAAACAGAACACACTCATTGGACAGGGCAGTCACTTTGACAGCTGACAGATGTCAACGGCACGTTTTGGCGCCAAGCGCTCTAGAAGAGACGCGGAGATTGTATTGTCATTCGGACTGTGAGATGCTGTTGTGTGTATAAGTTCGAAGTGTAAATCTGTATTAATGGTAATAGAAGATGTAGCGGTCAATAAGAGAAGACTATCCCCGTGAGGTTTCTTGCTAGTTCTTCCCGCTTCGTTGACCAAGTGAATAAAAATTCCAATTTCATTGGATGTAAGAGAGGGTCTCTACAAGACATTGTTTAAACTTATAGATTAGCAAATAATGAAACAAGTAAAGCATAAGTAACTGAAAAAATATTGCACTTTACGCCATAAACCCGAAACTTAAACCTAGCTCGGAACAGCAGTTATTGTGACGGGAAATTTCATTTTAAAATACAACGGTGACTTGTAATTTAGTTTGGCGACTCGAGTGACGCCTAGGGACGTGCCAGCTCTTTTAAATTGTTTGAAATGCTTCTGAATTTTAATGAAATGATACAATAATTAACAACTAAATAAGACTTCCGAAGAAAAAACCAGTTGCATCTCTTCCCGCGCAGATGGTAAAAGCCCGTAGAGATAAGCGAAAATCATAGGAATTATGTCATAGACGATGAGGCTAGCAACCCATCACTATTTAAGCCTATAACACTATTGTAGCCTGTAGGTCTTGTCACCTTAGGCTCTGTCTACTCCATAAGGGATAAAGACGTGATTTGTGTACGTATGTAATGTATGTATTTAAATAGACATTGTAACCCTTTTTGTGAAGGCGCTTGGCTTTGAGGTCTTCTACACGGAGGTCTTCAAAATTGTTGACTGTCTTATGAACAGAGTTGCTCCATTGTGGTCTCTGTCATGATTGACTGTATCTAAAATACAAGAAGAATGACATGTACATTCTGCTGACAAATAAAAACAACATTACCTACACAAACTCATCCCATAGCTTAGCACTCGTTTTACATACCTACTAACCCCCCTATTCATAAACGCTCTATAGGCTTCTACTAACTTAGCAATCGTTTGTCCTTATCTGTCACTTTGACATTTACCTTTCACAGATAAGGACAAACGACTGCTAAGTCAGCAGAAGCCTACAGAGCGTTTATGAATAAGGTGGCCAGAGTCTAGTTCGAAGGCCGCTGTTTCACTTACCGCATAAAATGTTTCTATGTAACAATGTGTCCTTTGAAAAATGTGACGAAACGAGTCGGGTTACCTCCACGTGAGATCAAGAGCTGCGGTTCGTTTTTGGATCCGTCCGGGGGGAAGAGCAGTGCTTGGTCCGGTGCGCCCTGGGCTTCGGCTAATGATTTCCTGGTAGTTTCTGAGGGATATCATTGACCGTTGGCTAAGAGTCCGACAGGGGGGAGGGGGGTCTTTGACCATTACCGTACAACGTTGCCGACATTTTGTCACAAGATTTTTTAATCATATTTTTGTTACTTTGACATTGGCGAAGTTGTCGTCGCTATAACGACTTGAAACGCCACAAACAAGAAGAAGAAGAAGAAGAAATAAACTTATTCTTATTCTTATTTCTAACTCTAATTTTACCCTTCTATATTTTTTATAGTTTTCTTTTATAATGAAGACGCGGAACGACGAAAATGTTGAATTTACCGCGGTATAGGGAACAAAGCAGACTAATAAAACGCCCAAATATATTTCTAACATCGCATCACTGGTCCGCACCAGAGCTTGCGACCTTTCCATCTGGGAATAAACGTAAAAGGAAAATAGTTCGCAGATGTTGAACGAAGCGATTTGAATCACCATTGCTGTGTGTTTAATTTCTTTTAACGGCGCAGTTTAACGTTTCAACGTTTACGGCTGAGCCGTAAGTTGAATAGGAATCGTTGTTTATTTTTATTGGCAATCGGTATTGTGAGAGTTCGGGATTTTTGGTGACGAAATGTAGAGGCTGTTTTTATCGCTATCCCATGGGATATACTCTATTAAATAAAAATATAAGATAAAAAGAAACGTGTTTTGTTTCGCATTTTTTATCCTACTATCGGTGTCAAGTATTTAGTTAGGGAGAGAAACGTAATTACTTTTGAATTTATGATAATTTTTTATTGGTTTGGAGAAAGAAAAAACATAGAATTTATCAGTTGCTTCTCTTCCCGCGCCGATGGTTAAAGCCCATCGAGGGAATGGGTGAAAGTCTTAGGGATCATGTTATAGGCGATGCGGCCAGCAAACCATCACCATTTTGATTTTCCTTTCCACCTATGCGCCCTTAATCATGCTAAACGTGACCTTAAGGTTTTGTTACCTTAGGCTCTCTACCCTGTAAGGGATAAAGACGTGATATAAGTATGTATGTAGGTTTGAAGATTATAAATACGGATGATTAGATTAGATTCGATTATTTATTCATTCAATAAAAAATATATCATAAATTATACATTGTCAATTTTTTTTATTGAAAATCACATCTATTTGAATGTGTGTCTGTACGACACTATAAAATCAAAGTTACATACACAAATCACGTCTTTATCCCTTACGGGATAGACAGAACCTAAGGTGGCAAGACCTAGGCCACGATTAGCAAGATTGTGGGCGTGTAGATGGCAAAAAATGGAATCAATATAGTGATGGGTTGCCAGCCGCATCGCCTATAACATGATTCCTATGATTTTCGCCCATTCCCTCGATGGATTTTTACCATTTGCGCGGGAAGAGAAGCAACTGGTACATTCTATGTTTTTTCTTTGCTCCCAGACCAGCGTGGAAGTGTCTGTACGACACTATAAAATCAAAGTTGGGTTGGAATATAGGATGATTTCAAAAATAGGCCCCCAGGTATGCGATCCTTACACGAATTTAACTTCTAACAAGTTGACCGCAACGGTTTCAATCTATTTTATTCGTCGTACCAGTTGGGATTAAATTTGTCCCCGGGTACTATAATCGGGACCGCCTGCACTTAACACTAGAAGTTTCTAGAACGTTCGAGATACTTCTGGGTCAGCGTAGTAGTTATGCTTGGTCGAATTGAATGTTTAGTGAAAATTGAAGTTTATTAACGTGCTTTTACCTACAAAAACTGATGAAAATTCATTCAAAATTAAGTCACCTTTCAACTAATTTTTAACAACGCCCATATAAACTCCATAATAAAATACCATCAATCAATCTTCCATGCTGGTCTGGGAGCAAAGAAAAAACATAGAATGTACCAGTTGCTTCTCTACCCGCGCAGATGGTAAAAGCCCATCGAGGGAATGGGCGATTATAATAGGAATCATGTTATAGGCGATGAGGCTAGAAACCCATCACTATTTTGATTTATTTTTCCACCTATACGTCCATAATCTTGCTAAATGTGGCCTGTAGGTACCTGTTACCTTAGGCTCTGTCTACCCCGTAAGGGATGAAGACGTGATTTTTGTGTGTGTGTGTGTGTGTGTGTGTGTAAAATACCGTTTTTCTAGAAGATATAGAGACAAAACTTTGACAGCTATCTCGGTTATCTTTATAGTTATTTGAAAAATAATTTTTCTTATCAACGAACAAGAAATACCTTGCTACTCCGCTATTCACTTAGTTTACTTGAGCGGAGTAGCAAGGTACCTAAATATTTTTTGTTCGTTAAAATGGACCTCCGCAAAGTAACGCCTGATTCAATAAATACTTTTTCTTATTATTGTTTATAGCAAAAATGGGCTTTTAATGAAAGCCATGAAAAAAATCATGAATATTCCTTACTAGCTGTTGCCCGCGACTCCGTCTGCGCAGAATTCGCTTATCGCTATCCCGCGGGAACTGTGCAATTTTCCGGGATAAAAACTATCCTGTCCTTTCCTGGGACTAAAAATATCTCTGCACCAAATATCAATTAAATCGGTCCCGCAATTTAAACGTGAAAAGGTAGGTAACTGATAGACAGACAGAGTTACTTTCGCATTTATAATATTAGTAGGGATTAGAAAATCCTGAAAAACATTTAAAGGGACGTTTAGTGATACTAACTTAACCACTTGCTGAAATATTACGGGATAATTCTGACGTACATACATACACAAATCACGTCTTTGTCCCTTACGGGGTAGGCAGAGCCTAAGGTAACAGGTACCTACAGGCCACATTTAGCAAGTTTGTGGGCGTATAGGTGGAAAATGGAATCAAAATAGTGTCATCACACAGTTGCTAGCCTCATCGCCTATAACATGATTCCTATAATTTTTGCCCATTCCCTCGATGGGCTTTTGCGATGCGCGGGTAGAGAAGCAACTGGTACATTCTATGTTTTTTCTTTGCTCCCAGACCAGCATGATTCCATACTTTGATGTATCGTCAGAAATTTATGCATGAAAAGATTGAATGCTCTCTGTACGCTCGGCTCATTCGACATTGCTTTTGCTTGATTAATTTTCTAGCTCACCGGCTCAGAAGCGTCAAAACACAAGGACCTTTCCGAGAAAAGTTTTCTCAACTCACTGTCAAAGCTCGCTGTGTTTCTGGGGGTCTATATTTTGTCCCATAAAATTCATCCGAATGTACGGTTTGCCATATTTTTTTTCAGTCATAAAGCGTCTTATTTCTGAAAGGGTACGTGGTTTTTTAAATTGATAGTATACTAAACTAACCTATACATCAAGGATAAGGGATAAGTTTGCAGTGCAAATATTTAATGTCTTTTTTGTCATTTGTCTTTCTTGATTTATACTTGTACAATAAGGCATTTATTTACTTACTTACAACTTTGGCCTCATCTGCACCTTCCACCAAGTGAGATAGAGGTCAATCACTGGTCAGTTCATAGTAAAAAAAAAAAACATTCAGATAATTATTCCAAAATTCCTGAAAAAACCTCCATTTCATGTGTTATGATCAATGAAGATTATGGAACAAAAAATGTCATCTACCTATCTTTATGTAACAGTGTGTCCTTATTGTTATGCGCTTTGTAACTTCTGTGGTGAAATAAAGTTTTCTTATTCTTATCTCAAAGTTTCATAATAAAAGAAACAAAAATGTGGGACCATTTCACAGCCAGTTCGATCATAACTCCCTTGAATCCCAGTACAAGAACCACGAGCACATTTATTTCGAAACTGAACTCTGCAACGCTAGCGTAAACGAGCATTTAATATTTCCCGCGGATCCTTAAAGAACTTGGCGCATACAATTTTTATGAATTCCAAACTCTTTGTTTTTGTTTTCTCCTGTAATTTAGGAGTTTGGCAAGGTCGAGTTGCGGGGTAACAGGGGTTGCCAGGTACCTTATCTTAAAAAATCCCGGATATTACTACGTAGTATCAAACAAAGTCGCTTTCCGCTGTCTGTCTCCCCCCATGTATGCTTAGATCTTTAAAACTACGCAATGGATTTTGATGCGGTTTTTTAAAGACATAGTTGATTTAAGAGGATTTTTTATATGTAACACCATGCATAATATACCATCTTCTTCTTAAAGTCACCCCGTAAATCAAAGTCAAGTTGGGATAAAGTACATTTTGATAGATTTCTCCAAAACATTATTATTGATTATGAAGCACCTTCGCAAAAATGGTTAAAAGCAATTTATTCTACCCAATACATTTCTTTACAAATCCACAAATGGCTTTTAGCACATGAAATGATATTTCCTATCTCCAGACAAATTCGTTTCGTGAAAATTAGATATCAATATTCGGGTATAGAGGTACAGCGTGTTAGCGATAGGAAATCGCAGGAAATGTAAATATCATCCGTCTTGCTTACACATACGGACAACGCGCACTGTGACTGGCATCGCGTAAAGCGCTGCGGGTGTCTATGGACAGTGGTGATCATTTACCATCAGGTGACCCACTAGTTCGTTTGTCTAGCCTATCTAACATAAAAAAAACATACAGGATAGCATTCTTATGCCGGCTGTACACACTCGTCGAGACAGGGCGAGAACAAGTGTGTACGATGCTCTCACCTTGTCTCGCCCGCTCGGGTCAGCTCGGTACGCCTCGTTCACGTGTCGGTTTTTGCGGCCGAGTCAAAGGGTCTCGTTCGCCCTTGCGAGGCAATCAAGCATGTACATAATCGTCCAGTTAGTCGCTAGTTAGCTAAAAATCTTGATCAAGTAAACAGTTATTGGGTCCTTTTGAGGTACATAGTAATCATTCACCTTCGTTTTTGCCATGGTTTAGTTTATTTTTTTTATGATATAGGTACATATGCGTAAGTAATTGTAGTAGTTACAGCACAGAGACAAACGGCAGCAGCAGTTTCTTGGTCCACCGTGGCCGGTATACGCTGTTCAAATAACGCAAGTTTCTCGCCCGAGACTCTCGCGAGAGGCTCTCGGGGAGTGTGTACAGCCGGCATTACAGGTTTCCATTTATTTAGGAAAAATGACGGCAGACTGAATAGGTTACCATCACAGGATTGCTGAGCTTCCAGCCTAGAAAGCCGTGCCACCCACATAATTAATTGAAATTAAAACTTTTTATTTTCAGACCTTACTCCATATAAATGTTGCCTTGTAATGTATTACTGTAATTTAAAATTCACTGTAGCGCTACTGATAGCTGGCAACACTTGGGCACGCGTAACACAGCTCAATATAATTTACCACCTTCCTGTAGATTAAAGTAACGGTCCGGCCGTTCGAAATTCAAATCCGACCGACGAATAATGGCCAGGCATTAATCACGCGTGTTTTGTTTTTTCGCGTTTTGAAATAATGACGTTTGGAACGGACACGGAGGTTCTCGTAATTGCAAAATAGATTGCGACAAAGGGTGTGAATCAAACGCCAGTTCTGACTGAAGTCCCATGCATTTACCAAGTTCGAAATTCGAAGTTTGTATCGTACCGCCCCTCTCACTTCCGCACTTAGACCAGAAAGAGTTAGAAAGTTATGTGATCAGCGTATTGAACTACGTCTTTACGTGTGCGTATAATATAGTTCCACGCACGTGCGGGTGTTAGGGCCTTGTGCAAGGTCCGTCCGGATCGTTACCACCATCTTACTCGCTAATCCTGCCGCTAAGTAGCAGTGCTTGCACTGCTGTGTTCCGGTGTGGAGAGTAAGACAGCCGGGGAAATTACGGGCACAAGAGGCATTTCATCTTAGTCCTCTAGGTTGGCAACGCATCTGCAATCCCTGCGGGGTCCATGGGCAGTGGTGATCACTTACCATCAGATGACCCACTTGCTCGTTTGTATGTATGTATGTATGTATAACTCTTTATTGTACATAAAACACAAGAAAAAGATGAATACAGGATAACACACATGCACAAAGGCGAACTTATCCCTAAAAGGGATCTCTTCCAGTTAACCTTTGAACGATTGACAGGACATAAGTATTAGGCAAGAGTAGACACACAGAAAAAGTAAAAGAACCGATCGAAACTCAAAATAATCCTAAATGACTAAAATTTAAATAATGTAAGATATAATAATAAACTACACATAATAGATAAATACGATAAACTAATACACAATAAATAAATATACAACATAATATATAAATATATAAATACACACACAAGTTACAAAACACATCACATTCATTTAAGAGGATCCATCGAGCCAATACGCCTTCAAGCGACTGCGCAGGGTAGCAACAGTCTGCGATTGCCTGATATCATTCCCTTCATATTCATATATAAAAAAAAAAACGCACACAATCGCGACCAAATTTTGTCAATCAAACTGCATGGGACACACACGCGCACAAGGCGTAATTTAAACCGCCTTTACTTTGTTTTTCACAGAACCCCGTCTTCACTTTTTATTTAGTCTGATCTCTCCATCACACAATGACAAAACACAGCATAAGAGGAAACATCACGATACGAAATTCAAATTCGGAATTTTGGAGTATAAGCGCATTACAAGATACAAGAAAGGCCACTGGTTCGGCACAACAGCAATTCCAATCCGACAGATCCAATCGGATAGCTTACAAGATTTACAAGCTTCACCGGATAACATAGATTCAAGATTAATCTTGTGTCAAGATTGGTTACAGAACATGGACGACGTATTGGACATAAAGCTACAGTTCATTAACTGTAGAGATTAAGTAAGAACTTGCTGAATTGGCTTTCGCATTCCATTACAAAAACCTTCAGCGAATTAATGCAATCCGTCTTACATAATATGCACCAAATTTCAAGTCAATCGGACCCTTGAAGGGTTCCCTCCTACAGAGACAATCCTGGCTGGGTCATCAGAATTCCACTACCAGATTATTGTATTTTTTGCTCGACTTGGCAGGGGCACTGCCGTGCCCCCAGATTGTTATCCGACTTACTCAAGTATGCAAAATTTCAGCTTCAAAATTCAGTTGCAAGATTCCACCCGGACAAACATCCTACTTCCTACTAATATTATAAATGTGAAAGTTTGTGAGTATCTTTAGATGTTTGTTACTCTTTCACGCGAGAACGGTTGGACAGATCTGGATGAAATTTGGAACTTAGGCTACTTTTTATCCCGGAAAATTGCGTAATTTCTGCGGGATAGCGACAAACGAATTCTATGCAGACGAAGTTGCGGGCAACAGCTAGTATAATATATATACATACATTGCAAGTTAAATAAAAGCTTAAAGAAAACCTTTACCTTCTTATTCTATTGTACTAATTAAAAAACAGTGTACCTAACTATACTATAATTATATAGGTGAAAAATAATATCAAATGAATCAAGATTTTTTTTTCCGTTGATTCATTTGATGGTACCTATCATTTGAAAAAACAGCGCCTTCTCTCGTCCCTGGTGAGCAGTAGATGTTCCACGGGAGTTTTTAATTGTGTCATACAGACACATCATTCAAACAGATAACGCTTAGCGAGAAAAATTCGCATAGTAACAATGGGCACGTGACAGCTAGTAACGGGTAGAAAAATTCGAAGACTACCCACCTGCTATGGGTGGTGTAGGGGTATAGCACGCGTCACGGAATGACGAGGATCCGGACTCGATTCCCGGCCATAGCTTTACTTTTCGGATTTTTCTATGTGTTCTATTTTTCACTGACGTTTACAATTATTTTTTTATAATTGAAAAACTTAAGTAAGTGATCTGGTATGTAAAGCATTATATCAATCACCGCTATTGTATATGTATATCAGCCTGGGGTGGTATTGTTAAATCCAATATAAAGAGCTTGGACATTATAAAAATAAAAAATAAAAATGTTTTATTTTCAGACACCAAAAAGTCCATAGAATGTTAGTATTGACATCTTAAAACCTATGTTAGTATTACACAGAGTTAACATCATTCCACACACCCCCTGACATGGAGGTCAGTAAACCGAGCGAGAATGGCCGAATCAAACCTCTCCGCTATCATTCTCAGGATACTATTAGTGCTCCCCCGCAATCGCGCTACACCAGAGGCAGTCTTCTTGCGTATAATAGCATAAAAATCGTCTGTGCTAACTGCGGCGAACATCCCCGATGCGCTACAGAAACGGGGAAGCCTTAACAGTGCCCTGAGAATATTATTGTATTGGATACGCAGGGAATCATAGGACCTCCGCTTGAAACAGACCCATAGACCACTGGCATAGAAGCTTTGACAGTACGCTCGGAACACATTGCCCAACGTACTGTACTTAAAGTTATGCCTAGCAAGCCGTATAGGTTTCCCACTGACAATCTTTATAAAGAATCAAAGGTATTAAGGGTCAGACAATTGTACATTACAAAAGTGTTGTTGTATGTGTGAGTAATGTATGCGAAAAGACGGTTAACGTTCCAAATTAGAAACATGACTGAAGTTCCATATCAGTTCTGTAGACTACTACCTAGACTATTATACCTATACTGTCGACTGATTTAATAAAGGGGTAAACAGTTCCCGTACATTTTTCTTTACCCCACAAATCCAACAATGAAAACCGTTTGCGAATAGATCCGCAAAATGGCGTCGGGGAAAGAAAAAACCAAGTAGTCTATTGCCGGGGGCAGGTCGAGCTAATTGAGTAAATCGTGATTGCAGACAGCCTCTGTGATTTAAAGATCTTTTTATTTAGAACTAGCTTCTGCCCGCGACTTTGTCCGGTTAGAATTAGACTTAAGAACTGATGTTGAAAGTATATTCTGCAATAATTAATAACGTTGCGTCCAGGCAGCTACGACCTCTGGCATGTTTATCGCCATCCCACGGGAGCTATGAAATTATCCGGGATAAAAAAAGCCTATGTGTTAATCTAGGGTACCAGCTATCTCCGATCCAAATTTTATCCAAATCCGTCCAATCGTTTCAGCGTGAATAAGGAACAAACATACACACTGACATCGTCACATCCATCCATCCTTACAAACTTTTGCATTTATGATATACTAGCTTCTGCCCGCGACTTCGTCTGCGTACGATTATGCATAAAAACCTTCCTCTTGAATCACTCTATCTATTAAAAAAAACCGGATCAAAATCCGTTGGGTAGTTTTGAAGATATAAGCATACATAGGGACATGGGGACAGAGAAAGCGACTTTATTTTATACTATGTAGTGAAGAAGGATTTAAGAATATTTAGGCATAAATCGTTGATGCTAAGAAAAGGGGGAACGGGTCGTGTACCTATAGGATAGACTATTTTTTTGCCAGAATACATTCATACTTACATACATACATAAATCACGTCTGTACCCCTTGCGTGATAGACAGAGCCTAAATAAGGTAACAAGATCTAAAAAAGGCAACTTTTAGCACGGGTTTCTAACCACATCTCCTATAACATGATTCCAAAGATGTTCGTCCATTCCCTCGATGGGCTTTTACCATCCGCGCGGGAAGAGAAGCAACTGTTACATTCTATGTTTTTTCTTTGCTCCCAGACCAGCATGGAAGAAATCCTAAAATACCGGAGATGATTTTTAAATCGCAACTCAAAACATTATCACTACATAGTATAAAACAAAGTCGCTTTTCGCTGTCTGTTTAAAATGCTTAGATCTTTAAAAGTACCTACGCAACGGATTTGGATGCAATTTTTTAATGGATGGTGTGGTTCAAGAGGAAGGTTTACATGAAAATTCTACGCAGACGAAGTCGCGGGCAGAAGCTAGTAGTCATAAAATCTGGTGTATTTATTGACGCGGCTGCGGTTTGTTGGTCAAGTATTGAGAGCGAAATATTTACGCCATTACCTATTAAAATAGGGGCAAATATGATGCGACGTTTTGAATAGCGTATCGACGAACCATTAATTATTGTTTGAGCCACTAATTGGCTGCAATATGCCACAATTATGGAATAAAAGCCAATTGCGTAACACAAAAGGAAAAGGTACCTAAGATAATTTTGTTGATCATCTGTCCATCTGTCACACCCTTTTTATACTTATGTCCGCGGTTTCTTAGAGCTGTGAAAATCTATTTTTTTTCTGTCTGTCTATGTAGGTCGGATTATATTCCTCATGGATGTGGGGGTACGAAGAAATCTTTAAGTTTTAACCCGTATCTTGGCTTGGATTTTAAAAAGGTTATCGATCCAACTTCCATGCTGGTCTGGGAGTAAAGAAAAAACATAGAATATAGCAGCTGCTTCTCTTCCCGCGCAGATGGTAAAAGCCCATCGAGGGAATAGACGAAAATCTGAGGAATCCATCACTATTTTGATTCCCCTTTCCACCTATTCGCTCACAATCATGCTAAACGTGACCTTCAGGTCTCGTTACCTTGAGTTTTATCTACCCCGTAAGGGAAAATGACGTGATATATGTATGTATGTTACGTCGGTATTGAGATGGCCAGCACTGTTCATAGCAAAATTTCTCGTAATTGAGTATTACAATTATTTTATTTTCACAAGCTAAGGGCTGTCATCTGGTTGCAGTTAAAATATTTACCCAGAAATCCTTAAGAAATTTAAAAGAAACTTAAAACTATCACAGACGAAACTCATAAACATCTCTAAGGGCGTAAAGTGAGCCATAAATATAAACTGAGATAAAGGAACCTGTCTTATGGTCATTGAACATTCGAAGACAAATACAACTCCAATATTTCTTTTGCAAGCTTTCTTAGAATTGAAATAAGTGATTACTTCCAGATGCGACCTAGTCCGCGTGAGCGTGAGAAAGGGACGGTGTGTTGAGGAGGACGATCTAAATTTCGAATGGACCAATCGCAGTGACGCTCCTTTTTCAATAACCAATATCCATACAGATTTACTGGCGGGAACCTTTCTATCAATTACAGTGACCAATAACGATGATCCGCTGGAAGTGGGGCAGGGATGCCTTGCGTTGCGTGGGCGCAGCGAGGAACACAGGACAGTGAAGTTCACGACCGCCTAACGGGAAGACGCTTAATCTAGAGATACAAATACTTTGTACACCAATATCTTCTATTCTATAAATTTGTAATTAAATTCAGTAAAACTAAATTAACAGTAAAGTCAAGTTTTGAGTGACGGTGAGCAGCAGGACCTAGGAGACCCGGTAAAGTACCGCCTTTGTAATAGTGTATACAGGCAAGCAACAAGCCTTCACTTCAACAATCTTCTTAATTTTGTAATAAAATAGAATCATCTTTTCATCCTCATCCCTTTAATGATAACGGCTTTCAGAACTATTAAATGTTTTGTAGAATTAAATATGATACTGATCATAGTGGGCATTTGCCGTGTAGAGTTGATACTGATGTGATTTTTATATAAATCCAATAAGAATGACAAGGCTCATATGCAATAATTACAGTAATGTCTTACCCAATTAAGGTAAAGAGCTTATATACCAACAGGGACTAGCCCCTTCGAACGGGAGCAGATTATCCATGTGTTTTAAGTATTTAACGTGTGACCTAATGTGTAATCAATTAATGATTAACTTGTGATATTAATGTCTTAAAATATGTGCATGTGTGTATAGTACATAGATTGCCAAAAGGGTTTTTCGTTTGGACTTAACATTTTCCCTTTATTAGAATTGGCAGTTAGGAATGGAAAGTCCGGTTGTCATTAGATAGCATACTATCAATGGCAATCTAAATAATCAAACAGTTTCTTTTGATGCTCAAGTGTGTTCAAATAATTTTATTTTGAGTAAAATAAATTATTTTGATATTAAAACTTTTATGTTTTCTTCATTATATATATATATTCCCAGACCTTCAGAGATATTTAGTAATGGAGATTCCCCCTACCTGATTATTCTAGTGATTTGGGTACATACATTGGACTTTTAATTTAAATGTAGAGGTGTTGCCTTTATACCAAATGTCTCTCCAATACTGAAGATTTCCACAATACACTCAAACATGATTTCCTAATCATTCATCCATTTAAATGGCCTCGTCCAATTGAATATTGATTCTTTTGAGCTACATTTAATTGTGGCAGTCTAAGTAACCGGTTGTGTTTTAACTGTGAGAGATTATGGTCGATATATTAATCCTAGTTGTCATTATTAAATTTAGCTTCCTCCAAGCATTAATTGAATTGAGTACCTTAGAGTTTGTGTTGAAGTGATTGAACCATTAATTGACTTATTTATAAATCTAATTGGATCTCAACTAAAGTTACATTATTGCAATTACATGAGAGTTTTGTAGAGTTGGGTGATTTAATAAGACCAAAGTGAAACAGAGGCGGAGGCCTAATGTCAATACCTAAATAGGTATAGACCACATTTGTACTAACTCTAAAGACAGTGACCCTATGAGTCTTTCCTTAACCTTGGGAGGTTAAGCTCGCGGAGTTGGAAGCATCAAAGTTACAGGAGGTTTCAGCGTTCAGACCGGTTAGAGGAAGTATTGCCATATAAACGAGCACATGATTTGGTGGCGACTGGTAGCAACCCTGGGCACCCAATACACGCCATGTCTTACAGATTGACCTCCGACCTGGTTTGGCCAAACCATAACTCATAATATTATTGAATAATCATAAATCCATGGTAACAAAGGGGGGGCCCGTCTGGCCACACTAAAAAGTACCCGTCCTTGGATGGTGGAAACATTAAACGCTTCGTAGCGAAAGGAGGTCATCTGTCCCCCAATAATCTGAGATGCCAGAACCGGTTACCGGTGTAGGGAGTCCCTGTGTCAGAGTGAGGTTGACCAGAATCGTTCGGGCGTACCCGTGCTAATATTTTACTGTCCATTACGCTATCCGAGCACTTACCTTTTGGCCCGTACTAAATAATAGCTTCTAGATGATGTTCTCAAGATCTTATAAGAATAAGATCAGTCACGATAACACTAATCCTTGTTTGTTCGACGTGCCAAAGTTATGGGTAAGCGGGTTGAATGGTTGACAGTATGGGTATTAGACCACTCAATCGCAATGTGCCGTGTAAAGCCTCGAAAACTCAATAACAAAGCTGCCTCCTTGATACGAAAATGTGTTCCGACTCTACGACTCGACCTGAGTAACTTTAAATACATTCGATACACTCAATAACTTAATTATGTAGACGATCACAGCCGTACCACCACAGAATTTGATGCCGAGTGCCCAGGATCCAAATACGTACTCGAAATAACGATACGATTGGATTTATAATGTAACTAAAAAAAAAAAAAAAAAACACAACGTAGGAACCATGGTTGAGTGTATAGGGAAAATTTCAGGAAAATACAGAAGGAGGGGACACACACGAGTATAAAATTATGTATCTTTTATTGTCTAACACATTTATCCTAGATTGAGGGGGAGCGGAGAACATCTTGTTTATAAATGTGAACTTTACAGGGATTCCAGGAGAAAGGTGTGTTGGAGCGGGTGCTCAACTATTACTCCTTGCTTATTTTACTGTTTGATTTTAAATCATTTGTGTGTATTTTACTGTGCATTTTGAACCATTTTTTGTCTATTTTACTGTGCTCATTCTGAACCCCATAAAATATTCCTACAGAGTCTCAAAGCGATTGGTCAATAGATTCGTGTTTTATTTTTGTGTTGAATAACAAACAAACGGAACATTGCATTAGTATCATAAAACCCTAACATTGAACTAAGTTTAAATAGTCTATTGTAGCGTGACGTACCGGGTAAGCTTAAAGGATGTTGACAGGTAGAGGAAAGCGTGCCACAAGACAGACTGGGTCGGTCGTAAACGGTAATAACGCGGGAGAGACGGGAACCGTAGGGAACGCGACTTTAGAGTTGATTTTGCAAAAAATGAACGAATTTGATAAAAAATTACAACAATTGAGTTCGAACGGTAACAATAACAACGGACGAAACGTAGGTGAGGCAGGTCCTTCGCAAAGTGAGAATAGGAGCGGCATTGAGAACGTGAGGCCGGATTCAGTAGGTCGCGAATCTACTAGCACTAACACGATGTCTTCGGAGACACGGAATTTGTACGTAGTGCAACCTTCGGTTAGCAAACCGAGTTTTGATGGGAAACCGTTAAATAACCCGATTGCATTTTTAAAGCGTCTAAAAAAGTATATTAGGGCGGTAAATGGACAGGATCGCGAGGTAGATATAGCCTTAGGATGTATTACGGGACATGCGCGTAAGGTTATGGAACTGTATTCGAAAGGATGGACTACATTTGCCGACTTTGAAACGGATTTCAGGCGTAATTATTGGACTGAGCAGATTCAGGAATCTGTCAGGTATAGACTTATTAACGCAGTGTATTCAGGTGACTCGGGAGTGTCTATGTCTGAGCATTTCGCAGAGCAGGTCGAGTCGATGCAGTCGTTGACGATTTCTTTTAATGAGAGGGATCTGGTAAATTCAATAATGCGACACTATTCATTAGATGTGCAAAGATTATGGTTCACTAGGACTGAGGAGCCCACTATAATGAGCGGAGCAAACTTTCTTAGGAGCATCGAGCAAAACATCGTTGTAAGACAGGGAGGAGTCGTTACAGGTGTTATTGGCGGCGGGTTTCGGAAGGAGCGCTTCAACAGGCCGCAGATAGCACGCCCAATCGCCGCTATGATCTCAGCGGGCAGGTGGCAGAACAGGAGAGGTTCAGCTAGAGATCGAGGCTATTGTCAGGGTCGTACGGGTTATAGAGCGAATTTCAACAGGGCCGCGCCGTGGGAAAATGAACGAGAGGGAGTTAGCAACCGGCCAGCTGTCGCTTTTGTAAGGGAGGACAAAACTTCAACTTTGTCGCAGGCAGTGGGGGAGGGCGAGTCTAAAAACTAGCGTTCCCTACACAGTCGAAGTTCGATAGTTTATTGTTGTGTAGTACAGGGAACGAGGAAGCTTCGAGAAGCAGAGTGGAAAGAGTAGTTTATAGAATCTTGACTAGGAGTGGCTGGAGGTCAGGACACAGATTAGGAGTAAGCGGAGGAGGATTGAAGCGGATATTAGAGAGGGGAGTACGAGCGAATCCAACTTCGATTATCAGTCGGTAGCAAGTAGTGTAGGAATCTTATTAGAAAATCAGTTCAGTAACATAGTCGAGTGTGACGAGAGAGGTTCTGCGTGTGAGTTTTGCAATAGAAGAGGCAGAGAGGTATAAGTACACTATATTTCACGAATTCGATGAGGTAGTCGACGTAGGCGAGGATTATTTATTCAATTACCTAGGTCTTTGATACTAGGGTACGACTGGTTAGAACGAGTGAAGGGAGTCATAAATTGCGGTAGAGAACGAACATTGACGATCGAACATCTAGGGGTCAAGTCTAATATCTAAGGTTACATTCGGATTGTGAAGTCGAGCGGTTTGGGGGAGAGTCAAACGCTGCCATTATCAATTCAATATTAAAACAAAATGCGCGAGCGATAGAGATTTGCGAGTCTAACGAAGTAACAGACCATAGTGACGATAGGAAGTACCGTTTTAAATGAGTCCGGATTGAGTGATGAACAGAGGACGCTGTTGTTACCTGTACTAGACAATGGCTGTAAACTGTTTACGGATGACTTAGGACTGACCGACAAATACGAACATGTCATATAGGTAAGGAGCCCAGCTGAAGGTAGGGAATGTTAGCAAGGTCGGGAACAAAAGAGCGGAGTAGAATAGGACTTTATTACCACTCGGGATGCACAATAGATAGGCGTGAAAGATTCGGCAGCGTGCGTGGGAAATGTAACTTTAACGTGGGAATCGTGGTGTAAAAGAGTTTGAGGTAAATGCTAAGCTTGGTTAAATGAGGAAGGGAAATATATTTTGGAAGCAAGCTAGTACTAGATGTTCCAAAATCTATTTGGGGGAGTGTGAGATGGCCAGCACTGTTCATAGCAAAATTTCTCGTAATTGAGTATTACAATTATTTTATTTTCACAAGCTAAGGGCTGTCATCTGGTTGCAGTTAAAATATTTACCCAGAAATCCTTAAGAAATTTAAAAGAAACTTAAAACTATCACAGACGAAACTCATAAACATCTCTAAGGGCGTAAAGTGAGCCATAAATATAAACTGAGATAAAGGAACCTGTCTTATGGTCATTGAACATTCGAAGACAAATACAACTCCAATATTTCTTTTGCAAGCTTTCTTAGAATTGAAATAAGTGATTACTTCCAGATGCGACCTAGTCCGCGTGAGCGTGAGAAAGGGACGGTGTGTTGAGGAGGACGATCTAAATTTCGAATGGACCAATCGCAGTGACGCTCCTTTTTCAATAACCAATATCCATACAGATTTACTGGCGGGAACCTTTCTATCAATTACAGTGACCAATAACGATGATCCGCTGGAAGTGGGGCAGGGATGCCTTGCGTTGCGTGGGCGCAGCGAGGAACACAGGACAGTGAAGTTCACGACCGCCTAACGGGAAGACGCTTAATCTAGAGATACAAATACTTTGTACACCAATATCTTCTATTCTATAAATTTGTAATTAAATTCAGTAAAACTAAATTAACAGTAAAGTCAAGTTTTGAGTGACGGTGAGCAGCAGGACCTAGGAGACCCGGTAAAGTACCGCCTTTGTAATAGTGTATACAGGCAAGCAACAAGCCTTCACTTCAACAATCTTCTTAATTTTGTAATAAAATAGAATCATCTTTTCATCCTCATCCCTTTAATGATAACGGCTTTCAGAACTATTAAATGTTTTGTAGAATTAAATATGATACTGATCATAGTGGGCATTTGCCGTGTAGAGTTGATACTGATGTGATTTTTATATAAATCCAATAAGAATGACAAGGCTCATATGCAATAATTACAGTAATGTCTTACCCAATTAAGGTAAAGAGCTTATATACCAACAGGGACTAGCCCCTTCGAACGGGAGCAGATTATCCATGTGTTTTAAGTATTTAACGTGTGACCTAATGTGTAATCAATTAATGATTAACTTGTGATATTAATGTCTTAAAATATGTGCATGTGTGTATAGTACATAGATTGCCAAAAGGGTTTTTCGTTTGGACTTAACATTTTCCCTTTATTAGAATTGGCAGTTAGGAATGGAAAGTCCGGTTGTCATTAGATAGCATACTATCAATGGCAATCTAAATAATCAAACAGTTTCTTTTGATGCTCAAGTGTGTTCAAATAATTTTATTTTGAGTAAAATAAATTATTTTGATATTAAAACTTTTATGTTTTCTTCATTATATATATATATTCCCAGACCTTCAGAGATATTTAGTAATGGAGATTCCCCCTACCTGATTATTCTAGTGATTTGGGTACATACATTGGACTTTTAATTTAAATGTAGAGGTGTTGCCTTTATACCAAATGTCTCTCCAATACTGAAGATTTCCACAATACACTCAAACATGATTTCCTAATCATTCATCCATTTAAATGGCCTCGTCCAATTGAATATTGATTCTTTTGAGCTACATTTAATTGTGGCAGTCTAAGTAACCGGTTGTGTTTTAACTGTGAGAGATTATGGTCGATATATTAATCCTAGTTGTCATTATTAAATTTAGCTTCCTCCAAGCATTAATTGAATTGAGTACCTTAGAGTTTGTGTTGAAGTGATTGAACCATTAATTGACTTATTTATAAATCTAATTGGATCTCAACTAAAGTTACATTATTGCAATTACATGAGAGTTTTGTAGAGTTGGGTGATTTAATAAGACCAAAGTGAAACAGAGGCGGAGGCCTAATGTCAATACCTAAATAGGTATAGACCACATTTGTACTAACTCTAAAGACAGTGACCCTATGAGTCTTTCCTTAACCTTGGGAGGTTAAGCTCGCGGAGTTGGAAGCATCAAAGTTACAGGAGGTTTCAGCGTTCAGACCGGTTAGAGGAAGTATTGCCATATAAACGAGCACATGATTTGGTGGCGACTGGTAGCAACCCTGGGCACCCAATACACGCCATGTCTTACAGATTGACCTCCGACCTGGTTTGGCCAAACCATAACTCATAATATTATTGAATAATCATAAATCCATGGTAACAAAGGGGGGGCCCGTCTGGCCACACTAAAAAGTACCCGTCCTTGGATGGTGGAAACATTAAACGCTTCGTAGCGAAAGGAGGTCATCTGTCCCCCAATAATCTGAGATGCCAGAACCGGTTACCGGTGTAGGGAGTCCCTGTGTCAGAGTGAGGTTGACCAGAATCGTTCGGGCGTACCCGTGCTAATATTTTACTGTCCATTACGCTATCCGAGCACTTACCTTTTGGCCCGTACTAAATAATAGCTTCTAGATGATGTTCTCAAGATCTTATAAGAATAAGATCAGTCACGATAACACTAATCCTTGTTTGTTCGACGTGCCAAAGTTATGGGTAAGCGGGTTGAATGGTTGACAGTATGGGTATTAGACCACTCAATCGCAATGTGCCGTGTAAAGCCTCGAAAACTCAATAACAAAGCTGCCTCCTTGATACGAAAATGTGTTCCGACTCTACGACTCGACCTGAGTAACTTTAAATACATTCGATACACTCAATAACTTAATTATGTAGACGATCACAGCCGTACCACCACAGTATCCCTTACGGGGTAGACAGAACCGAAGGTAACAAGACCTACAGGTGTAGGTGTATAGCTAGAAAGATCAAAATGGTGATGGGTTGGCCACATCGCTTTTAACATGATTCCTGAGATTTTCGCCCATTCTCTCGAAGCGCATCGGGACTCATATATATCAAGTCTTTATCTATTACGGGATAAACAGAGCCTACACAACAAAACCTTAAGGCCACGTTTAGCATGATCAAGGGCGGGTGGAAAGGGAAATCAAAATAGTGATGGTGTTTCTAGCCGCATCGCCTTTAACATGATTCCTAAGACTCGCCTATTCCCTCGATTAGCTCTTACCATATGCGCGGGAAGAGAAGCAACTGGTAAATTCTGTTTTTCCTTTACTCCCCCAGCATGAAAGAATCGAGACTCATCGATTCAAATAAATACACTCGAAAATTAAAAAAGGCCAAAGACATTTATGTTCAACGACACACGGATTACTTCGCATGATGGATGGCAGCCGCAAGTCAAACTTGCCTTGACTGATGACCCGCATGTATGCCGATGTATAATGGATGGCTCTCATACAAATCCCGCTTTGACGGCGGGCGTGCGGTTTAATAGACAAAAAAACCCAAGTGCAAGACTCGGGCACCGAGGGTCCCGAACTCCGCAAGTGAATTAAATTCCAGTGCTAGCAGAGCTTTACTCTTTAGCAGTGAGGTGAGGTTACCATGACTTAATGCGATTCCATTCCGTTCCGATTCAGGTTGGGTCGCACGGTGTCAGAGCCATACTAAAATGACAGCTAAAACCTGAACTGAGTCGGAATTGAATCGCATTAGGGTTGCGAGTCGGGTTACCTCCGCGTGTGGTCAAGAGCTGCGGTTTGTTTTTGGATCCGTCCGAGGGGAAAAGCAGTGCTTGGTCCGGTGCACCATGGGCATCGATTAATGATTTCCTAGCAGATTCTGAGGGATATCATTATCCGTTGGCTACTAACCCGACAGGGGAGGGAGAGGTCTTTTGACCGTGTCCTACCGTACAACGTTGCCGACTTTTTTATCACAAGATTTTTGAATACTGTTTTTATTACTTTGACATTGGCGAAATCATAGCATCGAGCGATTTGGCATGATTATGAGCGTATAGGTGGAAAGGGGAGTCAAAATAGTGTTGGGTGGCTAGCCGCATCGCTTATATTACATGATTCCGGAGACTCGCCCATTCCCTCGACGCGCTTTTACCGTCTGCGCGGGACTATTCCCGCGCTTCTATAAGCAACTGGTACCTACCTACATTGTATGTTTTTTCTTTGCTCCCAGACCAGCATGGAAGATATTGATGGATTGGCTGCAATGCCCCAAATATCAACTGCGTACTTTTTCCTTTTCGCAAAAGCTATGGTAAGTTTTATTTTCAATTTGGAGCACTGCCTTACGCATCAGGTTCATGTACAACCAATTAAGGACGCGCATTAGCTCGAAATTAAAACTTTATCTAAAAAACAATATATCTCTTTTGTTTTTTATCTGTTAATAAACCTCTAGCTTTGTTATGTTTTAAAATACGAACCACAACTATTCATTGCAAAAGGCTTTTTAATTCAACCGGTAACCGCAAAGCGTTTTAAAATGCATCTTTTGAACAAAAATTTGGTTCGCTTTTTCGCGTTTGCGGTTATGCGAGTATGACATTGTAATATTAAATATTAAATTTCTGGGAATAAGTACGAAACGCGATTGTGCCTCGAAAATAAAGGGTATTTCAATAGTTATCTCAGACCAAATACAAATGTCTGGAAGAGATCGCTCTGTAGCGATAAGGCCGCCTATTGTTACCTTGTAATATTCTGTATACCTTTTTTCTGTTTTGGTTGTTATATGTGGTGTTCAATAAAGAGTTATTGTATTGTATTGTATTGTATGTAAGGCATTTTTGGCATACATTTTTTTACACTGTTCATTCTAGAAAGAGACGGATAGCTCTCGCGCGCTCTCGTACTAACCCTGAAGTTAGACTTGTAGTTGCTGCGGAACGAGTTCTTACTATTTTGATTCCCGAAATAGGGCCACCAGTTCTCAAAGATTGTTGAGAGAAGTCTAATAAGTTATGCCATACTGGAAGGATGGGACTATCCGTGGGATCCTATAGTTGGCTCTTTATTGCTATTTTTGTTTTCTAATTTATGTTAAAACCTATTGCATCTGGTTAGGTCAATAAATAAATTTGTAATGCTTCAGGGACCTGTCCTTGGTCTACATTTATTCCTCCCATACAGAAACTTACAGCCTAAAGTTTACGAAGGCGAGTAAACTATAAAACAAAGCTTGCTTCTTTCAAAAGCTCCGTAATACGTCGAAATAGCAAAGGCTGAAGATAAAGCGCTTAAGCCAAAGCTTTACTTGCTGGTTTATAGTTGGCGTTAGGCGAATTTATTAAAGCTATATTACATACAAGATTTACTAGTTTGTTGGTAGGTAAGAGCTTACGTGAGGTTGATTTTAATGTTGAACTTTTTTTTCAGTTTTATTTTGAACATCAGGAAACAAACAAGCTTGCGGGTCGCCTGATGGAAGGCAATGACCTCTGCCTATGGACACTTATAATATAACATAAGGGCTTTGCCGGCATACGTATAATTTTATAGAAAAGAAACAAGAAAACACAGATGAAAAATAGATCATCAGTGTTGAGTGTGTCACTATTTGTTATTTTTCCTTATTTTTTTCGTTTTGTTTATTTTTAGTTGGAGCTGTTGTTGTCCTATGCGTCAAATAAATGTATTTTCTTTCTTTCTTTCTTTCTTTTTTTCTTTCTTGGGAAAAGTGAAACGGTCGCTGGCTCAGCGTTACGCTGAGGTGTTAGATACCTGCAGTACTGATTTTCAGCCTGAAAAAAGCCAGATTTTGAGTTTAACCGTACTTGGTAAACAGTACTGAGAGAAAAGAACGGTTGTGGATTGTCAACTTTTCACATACACACGACGTGTATACGGATGACATACTCGTCCGTTCCATACTGGTCTGGGAGCAAAGAAAAATATTGAATGTACCAGTTGCTTCTCTTCCCACGCAGATAGTAAAAGCTTATCCAGGGAACGGGAATTAGGAATCATGTTAAAGCGATGCGGCTAGCAACCCATCACTATTTCGATTTCCATTTCCACCTACACGCCCGCATGCTAAACGTGGCCTTTAGGTCTTGTTACCTCAGGCTCTGTCTACCGAAGTGATGAAGACGTAATTTTTGCATGTTTGTATACTCGTAGAACAAACTAATGGTTAGCAGGTCGTCAGAGGCGGTCCTAGAGCACTAACCTAAACCTGTTAGTCGGGTGACAACTCACTGGCTCAATGCCTAAAGCACTGCCCAACGCATAAAGCACTGGACTCGACAAAGTGACTAGACAATGAAGAGGCCATCTGTTTGTACCCGAATCCTGGCAAGGTCGCCATGTGAGGTTCGGTGTAAATAAGAAGACGAGATGACACTTTGAATAATGATTCATTACTGAACTCATAGGAGGTTTACAAATTGTGTATTATATTCCTTACGTACTACGTCACAGTATACTCGTAAAGCCAGGGGATTAAGACACTTGACAGGACACTAGATCAGACTAACTGTTAGCAGGTCGTCAGAGGCGGTTACAGAGCACTAACCTAAGCCTGTTAGTCGGGCGACAACTGACTGGCTCAATGCCTAACGCATAAAGCACTGGACTCGACAAAGTGACTAGACAATGAAGAGGCCATGTGTTTGTTCCCTCTGACGCATCAACGCCTAAACGAATGTTGGCAAAATTCAGCAAACATATTGATTTGACGTTTTCCTGCATCAAAACTTAGGTTGTTACTTGGTTAATTATAAATTATGATTTACCGCCAACGAATGTAAAATCTTGACTAGAATATACCAGTTCAAACCAGTATAAAGTTGGCGGTGTGTAGATACGCAGTATTTACTAATCCAAGTTACGTGGTTTTGCACTATGGGTGATGTGTAGATACGCAGTATTTATCAGTGCTGCTAGGTACGCGGTATTGCACTATCCCCAACGTTATGTTGCAGTAGGTATCTATGTAACGTGTGACTACGGCTTTTCAAGGTTGAATATGTGTCTTTATATAGTGATTATTGCGTATCAACTCGTATAAAATTATTGTCAATGTTGCGCTCTTTTTCAGCGTCGCTTTTTGTCGTAGTTGGGTGTTAGTTTTCTCTTTTTTTTATTCACTATTTTTATCTGTACAGTTTACGGTCTGAGCGAGTGTTAACAGTACAATCTTTGAGACGTCATCTCCGTCACGCCTTTCAGAGGGCCCCGAGAAATGCGCCACCGTAAGTGTCACAGCAATTTTGGCGTCAATATTTCAAATTCAGGGAAGCGCCCTCGTGCGGTGCGTAAATCAAGAGTAATGCGGGTAGAAAAATATTTGCTCCACAACTCAAATTAAGCTTGCGACGTTAATGCAGATATTCTTTTGTTTTGCGAGTTGTAAGTCTCGTAGTCTTAATCCTACTACTAAAGTAGCCATATTTGCGTGTAAATTGCACACATACACACACACACACACACACACACAAATCACGGCTTTATCCCTTACGGGGTAGGAGCCTAAGACCTAAGGGCCATGTTTAGCTTGATTGTGGGCAACCCATCACTATTTTGTTTCCCCTGTCCACCTATACGCCCATAGCTAAACGTGGCCATTAAGGCATGTTACCATCTCTGTCTACCGCGGAACGGATAACTACGTGATCTTTGTACATTTATTATGCACGCATTTGTGGGAAATTTTCTGTGAATGCCGAAATCATCACCTCAAAAAAAATAGGAATCATGCCTGACCAACCTATACGGCCACAATCATGCTAATCGTGGCCTTTAGGTCTTGTTACTTTAGGCTTTGCCTACCCCGTAAGGGATAAAGACGTGATTTATGTATGTATGTATGCTTCAAAAGCCAACACGCACTTCTGATGACATTGACACATTGCCGCCATTTTGAATCAATGACATGGTACGCGTAATGAAACACTCCGACTGATGGTTTTGGGCGCGGCTTGTATGTAACTAGAACATGGTTGATGATAGGCATTGTAACAGCAGAGACAATAGATACTTAAACACACGAGATTCTTTAGTATATGTGCAAGTATTTTGAATAATAATACATTTTTAGGGTTTCAACCTTTTTGGCTGTAGGTGGCTGGCTGGCGCTAGTCCATTGCCACGCGCTTCGACACTTAATAAAAAGAACAATAAGGCTCTAGAATCAACTTTAGAAACCCTCGCTACGCTCAGGATTCTATTTTTGAATTTTCCCTTAAAACAGTTTTAGGCAATATTATATTTGTTTATAATACTTTTCTAAAATTTGATTTGTTGATAAAAACAAGCCAAGTCAAATCTTGAAATTGAATTACATCTCAACGGAAATAAATGCAGGATTTTCTACTCAGAACTTGGCACCCATATCAATTCTTCTGTCGGCGAATAAAATATGCATGTTTTAATATTGAACTTGGCTATCATTCCACATTTATGTCTTGATGGGATCATATTAACATTAACATTCATATTAATTCCCAGGCACAAGCCAGGTTTCCAAACTTGTAACACCTCTTTCAGAAAGTTTGAAGGCTTCAAGGTACATGTGCTTAACATGTGAAAATTAGTTTTATTGCCGCCTAAAGACCAAGTTTCCGTAGCACCATTAGCTTTTACGCATACAGCATGTTCGACGTTACCCAACAATGTTTGACACTTGTTCCAACTTGTCCTGTACTTTGCTCAGAATGTCATAATACGTTACTTAGGTTTTAAGTTTTGGAACAAGTTAGACACTTCATTAAGTTCTACTAAACGTAGTTCCTTCCATGCTGGTCTGCGAGCAAAGAAAAAACAGAATTACCAGTTGCTTTGGAAGCCCTAAGCTAAAAGCCCATCGAGGGAATAGGCGAAAATCTTAGGATCAGCTTATATGCTATGCGCCACAATCAGGCCTAACGTGGGCTTTAGGTCTTGTTACCTCAGGTGCTATACCCCGTAAGGAATTAAGACATGATTATTCTTTGCTCCCAGACCAGCATATACGTAGAAGTCAATATTGTCTGTTACCACTCTTTTTTACCCCTCACGCAAAAAGAGAGGTGTCATGAGTTTGACTTCGATGTTTGTGTGTGTGTTTTAGTCTGTAGCATCGTAGTTCTCAAGTGAACCAGTTTCAATGCGGACTTCTTCGCCATTTTTGGTAAAATTGGCCCAGTAGTTTAAAGAGCTCTTTACCAAAAATATGTAAGGCATTTTTGGCATAAAATTTTAATTTACGCATGATTATTCGATTCATTGCGGTGCCTTTTGAAGACCATCGAGAACAGAAGAGGAATGATGTTGGGATTGGGACACCTGATATGACACGACAAATACATTAAGATCGTAATTGAAGGAAAGGTTGAGGGGAAGCGGATGAGAGGAAGGCCAACAAGAACATTTATGGACCACGTGAAAGAGAGAGTAGAATACGAACAGAAAGTCAAAGAAAAAGCCCTGGTAATGACCACATGGCAAATTGCTCCACCGGCAAGAGCCTAGCTCTTAAGTTTAAGAAGAGAAGAAAGACTCGATTAATACGTGGTAATTATAATTGTAATTTAATGTATTAAAGTAGTGTGGCCCCAGATGTATTTGTCGTTAATCACAACTTCATACCTTTACACGTTCCTGAGAAAAAGACGAACTTGGTAGACTTGGTAGAGGAACGGACGAGTTCCCTACTTTGTTTTAAAATCAAATTCGTTTAACTAAATAAATGTTCTTCGTCTTACCAACAATCGCTGTTATCACGGCGTCTATAAAATATTTGTTCAAGCCGTTGCTATGGAGACGGATGAAGAATTCATCAAAGGATCGTCTTACATGCATATTTCCTTTTGGCATACTTTTGTATATGGATCGTTCCAACACTCAGTGCGAAATTTCAGCAGACGCGAGCTCGCTTTTGATATTCTCGCGGCAGATTTCGCGTGTTGATATTGTTCACTAAGCTTATTATAAGTACCTATTTATACTTCGGTATCTTTAGCATGAAAAAAAGTTGAACAATCTTGAAATGTCTTTTTATCGAAAGACACTATTTAAAAATTGGTAGCTGGTAAATATTAAGCCATAACAAAAGAAATCACAACATTCCAGGGATTTTTAATTGTAACCTTGCTGTTTTTTATATTATTTATCTGTTTTTTCAATTACAAGACATGTCAAGATGGTTACTTCTTCTTAAACTTAAGAGTTAGGTTCTTGTCAGTGAAGCAATTTCATTGTGGTCATTTCCAGGGCTTTTTCTTCGACTTCTTGATACGACACGACTTCTACCTTTTCTTTCACCTGATCCACAAATATTCTTCTTGGCCTTCCTCTCTTCCGCTTCCCTTCAACATTTCTTTCAATTATGATCTTAATGTATTTTGTCATATCAGGTGTCCCAACATCTTGGCTCTTCTGTGCTCGATGGTCTTCAATGTGTACTATCGTGTCTTTGCTCACCACTTGGCACCACTGTTGACCAAGGTTCAGAGGTATAGCTGTCATAGGCGACTTTATAAGATCGGCGCCGAAACAAAGTTTTAAATCTTGAATCATTAAGTTTATTTATTATAAATAACTATCATCATATCGAGCTATGCCGCAATGTTGTGCAGTTCCGATTCGTTCGGCAAAAAAAGCTTTCAAAGCGTCCACATTAATCGCCAAATAATTCATATTTGCGATAGTTTCACGAATGAGATCACTTTTCAACAGGTAAATGAAAGAAATTATAATTTATGTCACGAAGCCCGCCAAAACCAGCGAAAAGTGAATGTCATTGGACCTCACGCGACACTAGCGCTTCTTGTGGCAAATTCACACACGATAGCCCCCATTATAATTCTTGCAAGCATTATGTATATCTTATAATATTATATTAACGATTATATACGCTGGAGATAAGCCATAAGCTGATTGATAGTAAACATACTTATGTACTTTGACATCCGTCCAATTGCCCGTCTATACCTTTTTCTCAATAACGCGTGGATGTATATCACATGATTTGGTCTGCTACTCCTTAAGAGATGGGGGTAATCTTTTTAAGCCAAAGCTATGAAAGCAGATATAGAAGAGGGGTTTCTATTTAAATTGCCATGGAATCAAAACTCACGCGGTTCTTCCTGTTGTCTAAGAAATTAAAAATTTAAAGGGAGCTTTTATCTAAAATGACATTTTCAGGTCAGGTTATAGTATGTATGTATGTATAACTCTTTATTGTACATAAAACACATTCAATGTTACAGCTAATGAGAAAATGTACAAAGGTGAACTTATCCTTTAATGGCATCTCTTCCAGCTAATCTTCGAACGATTGACAGGACAACAGAAACCAGAGTATAGAGAGTAGACATACTAAAAAGTGAGTAGTATAGTACTATAGTAATTGCGATTGTAATTTAATCAATGTCAAATCTGGAACGAGCTTCCCGCTGAGGTCTTCCCATCGAGTTACGACTTGGGTGCCTTTAAGAGGCGAGTGTACAATTTTCTGCAGGGCCGACAACGCACTGGCATCGCGTAAAGCGCTGCGGGTGTCTATGGACAGTGGTGATCATTTACCATCAGGTGACCCACTAGTTCGTTTGTCTGGCCTCTCTAACATAAAAAATATAGGTATAATATTTAGGTGTCATCGTGAAATATTTGAGAATATGAAAGCAGGTTCACAAGACTTACAAATTATATGCAAGCCGCACTTCAATTTCCCTGCTTGACACGAGTCGAGTTCGCGAAACTTGGTTAGTTTCAACAAGTTCGCTAGGAGCCCTAGATTTCTCGACAATGGGAAGTTGCGCAATAGTTAATTATGTTTGGCTCGATTGAGGATGACGTCAGATGTCGCCAACGAATTGCTCCTCAAAGGGGTAAATGTCTAATGAGGCTGCAATCTATTACAATCTCCAACCTCTTTTCAGTTTTGCTTCTTTAGATCAGAGCCTGTTCCAAAATCAAAATTTAAAATTCGTGCATCAGTGGCGTGGCGTCAAGTATATCAGAATCAAGCAAGAAATTTAAGTAGCCTTTTCCTCTAATTCTGCACAGTAAAAGTGTCCGACTGCCTTAATAGGCCAGCCGATGGGAATCGAGTTCTATGGACGCCAAGCCTCTGACACATACAAAATTATACTTCAAGATTTTGACAAAGCCATCTTAATTCACACACACAAATCACGTCTTCGTCCCTTACGGGGTAGACAGAGCCTAAGGTAACAGGTACCTAGAGGCCACATTTAGCAAGATTGTGGGCGTATAGGTGGAAAATGGAATCAAAATAGTGATGGGTTGCTAGCCTCATCGCCTATAACATGATTCCTATTATAATCGCCCATTCCCTCGATGGGATTTTACCATCTGCGCGGGTAGAGAAGCAACTGGTACACTCCATGTTTTTTCTTTGCTCCCAGGCCAGCATGGAAGAAAAAATATGTGGTATTCTATACTAATATTATAAAGAGGAAAAATTTGATTGTTTGTTTGTTTGTATGTTTGAATTGAATAGGCTCCGAAACTACTGGACCAATTTCAAAAATTTTCTTGCCGTTAGAAAGCTACATTATCACTGAGTGACATAGGCTGCTTTTTACCGCGGGAAAATACCTTTTCCTACGGGAAGATTAATCTATCGCGGGCGAAGCTGCGGACGGAAGGCTAGTATATTATAAACCCTGCTTTTCTACTTTCTGATATCCAGTGACGTGCTGTGGTTGACCACCAGCTAATTTAAGTATCTCTTAAGGTCATTGTGACCATCGTACGTTATATCACAACATAGTGTATAAACAAAGTCTCTTTCCACTGTCTGTCAGTCCCTATGTATGCTTAGATCTTCAAAACAACGCAACTGATCCGAGAAGAAGGATTATTATGTATAATTCCACGCAGAAGTCGCGGGCAGAAGCTACTTTTAAAATAAATAACAAGCTCCATCGACTATCTCCTGAGTTTCCTTTCTTCTTCCATTACAACGTGAGAGAGGTATGCTAAAGAGGACTTTAAAAAGGGTATTAAAAGGTTAACCCGTCAAGCGTCCAAGCGACTACAGTAGTCCCTAACTTTTTCGAGCGGGAGGCTTAAAGAGAGAGTGAGAAGCATATATAGCGAGTTGTCGCTGGCTCTTCCAAGGGAGGAAGACCTGGCCAGTGGCGTGAATGCATAATGCAGTCCCTAGGACATTTCCCGCCCGAAAAAGTTAGGGACTTCTGTAGTTACACCTTTGGCCTCATCTGCACCTTCCACCAAGTGAGATAGAGGTCAATCACTGGTCAGTTTGTAGTAAAAAAAAAAAAAAAAAAAAAAAGTCGCTGGATGCAAGCCGCTTCCAACCGGTCTTATTGGAGATCTAAAGGAGAGGCCTATGTTCAGCAGTGGACTTGTAATGGCTGAAAAGATGATGATGATGTAGTCGCTTAGACGCTTGACGGGTTAAGCTACCAGAGTTTGGATGTTTTTAACAGATACAATGCTTAAGGCCTTGGTCATGCTCATCCGCCACCCAAGAATAGAATACCTCGTGTGGCAAGCACAAGGGCAGGATTAACGTTAAGACTGTGATAGCAAACCGGACGAACCCTGCACGGGGTCCTACCCGCATTTATAATAAAGTTCTTGACGTTCCAGCAAATAGAGATATTTCCTAAATACCGCAAAACCACAGACGCAAGCTAGTACTGTTTTATTGAAGAACTAAAGAAACAAAAGGGCAGTATGCTTGTTTATTGTCGGAAATAAACAAACAGCATCTCTTCATATTATTAGAAAACCGAACTTTGTTTAGGACACCAATGATGAATTTCCTAAATCAACACGGAAGAATGGCCCAACAAAAATATTGGCCCAAATTTTTACAATATCAAGCCATATATTTTACGCAGTGCTCTTTCTTCCATAATCAAACTTAAATTATTTCACGAATTAGGCAAGATAAATAAATGTAGGGTCTCAGCACCGAATGTAACTTTGTCCCTTTCGGTGTTGAGACCCTTGGTCCGTGGGGTCCTAGCGCTATTAACCTCTTCAAAGATATTTCGAAGAGGCTAATAGACGCTACGGTGACCGCAGAGCTGGCAGGTTCCTTATCGATGTCCAAAGGGGAATGGAGCCAGCGTCTGTGGTACTATGCCACGGGGTACCCTCTTTCTTAAAATATTTTATTTGAAGATTAGTTTTAGTTTAGTTTTTAATTCCCCTTTTGAACAATACAATAAAAATTACATAAATTAAATTAATACAAATTAAACTATTAAATTAAAAACTAAACTAAAACTAATCTTAAAATAAAATAATTATAAAAGAAGGGGCCCCCGTGGCATAGTTCCACAGACACTGGCAGCATTCCCCCTTTGGACAGCGATACTAATACGCTGTCCAAGGAAGCTGCCAGCTCTGCGGTCACCCGTAGCGTCTATTAGCCTCTTCGAAATATCTTTGAAGAGGCTAATAGCGCTAGGACCCCACGGACCAAGGGTCTCAACACCGAAAGGGACAAAGTTGTATTCGGTGCTGAGACCTCTATATTTACTTATTTTACCTGATTCGGCCGCTTCTGCAGCCGCGCCTGCTCTACTCGTGGTTCCGCGAAGGTGAGACGAGACTAGTGTGTCTACGCACGTTGCATCCCAAACCAGCACACGTCCCACACTCCACTTCATTCCCCTTTTGTATTTTTTTCATTAATAAAACAAACCATTTTCCGGTACAAATATTTTTTCTTCTAAGTCCCTACATTCTTGACAGGGAAGTCGTGTTCATAGTAAAGATGGGTATCTGAACCATTTCGAAGACCGTGGGAAAATAGTGTGGTGGTATCTTCCTGCCTTCTACATCATAGTGCTGGAGTTCAGAGTTCGTAGTTGGCAACATAACGCTGTCCACTATCACAGCTCTTGGTCGCCTTTAGTCGGAAAGAGATCATCCAATTGAGGGAACAATGGCAGTCCACAACAATAGCAGCAATCAAGACAGTTTCATAAACAACACAACTAATAGCCAGCCTATTGACACCTATATACCCTTTCATACCACATTGATTAATTATTATCAAGTCACTCAAGATATCAAATTACGTCATCCCTAACATAAAAGAGGGTAGATTAATAACTGTACCGTGAACGCCCATTCACACATCGTTTGATGGATTTAGTCGGAAAAATGGACCGCTTTACGGTCTAGCCCAGGATTATGCGTGGTCGGCTTTATTCTGCGAAATACTGTGACGGGTGGAGTTTTCTTGTATTTTTATATACATACATACAATCACTTTATCCTTTACGGGGTAGACAGTCTAAGGTAACAAGACTTACGCCACGTTTAGCAAGATTAAGGGCGTATAGGTGGAAATGGGGAATCAAAATAGTGATGGGTTGGTAGCCGCATCGCCTATTTTCCGCCAATCCCGCGATGGGCTTTTACCAACTGCGCGGGAAAAGAAGCAACTGATAAGTACATGTTTTTTCTATGCTCCCAGACCAGCGTGGAATCTATATACATACATATATACTTACATAAATCATTTCTTTATCCCTTACGGTGTAGACAGAGCCTAAGGTAACAAGACCTAAAGGCCACGTTTAGCATTATTGTGGGCGTATAGGTGGAAAGTGGAATCAAAATGGTGATGGGTCTATGGAATCTAAATGGCTTGCAAAAATGACCAAATGTGAGTTGTATTCGCATAGTGGAGGTTCTTTGCTATCGTACACTACTATGTCATGAAGTCACAGTCTTGACGGTAGTAATTTAACGTGCTGTGGATTTGCCTTGAGGAGACACTTTCACTATAACGGGACGGTGTAGCTCATACGGCTCTATATACTTTATCTCATTTAATTCAGTTGCATTTTTGAGTATAACTTCGGTATTTTAATATACTTTTTATGTTTTAGAATTAATACATTTGCTTCCAGCGGAAGCCCTTGGCCGACTGTTCCTTTCTCCTTGTTTTGGAATTCTTTATCTTTTTTAATATTCAAATGAAAAATTAAATACCTAAGGAGTAAAGACTACCTAGGCAAGTTCTTAAAAAGGGCGATGACATTATTCCTACGTTATTGCAATAGTAATCCCCTATTTAATTTTGTGGTATACTTAACGCTCCAGACGAGACCAAACGATTATATCCCTTGGGCGTAAACTTCTTATTTACTGCCATATAGTCGTAAACACATCATTAAATACTCACAAGATCCTCCAAGGCCTTTTTCTTTCCGAATGTTGTGTTTGCCTCCCCCGAATCGCTCCGAATAGATTTAAAATTCATGAAGCGAAAGTTTTGCTCAAATTGTTTTTGCATTCTCTTTTGAAATTCATGAACTAAAATTTCCACCTGGAACGTCTAGTTGCCGTGATCATGTTGAAATGTTTGGGAAATTTATGCATGGAAATTTAATGCTGGTGAGATACAATGCCTTTTTTTTTTAGAAGGTGGCATAAGACTATTGGTTTACGGTAAATGTGTGTGTGCGGGCGTTTGCCTCTGCGATGGACGGACCAAATAAAGTTGATGAGACACGCATTCCTCAACGACTGTGCAGGACAGGCTTTAAGGACAAAATGGCGCGCGGTGGAGAAGCGCTGTTGGGCGTCTTGCGTGACCACGACTGCTCTGTCAAGAGCATCTGACTGAGAAGAGAGAAATGTGTACCCAGACAGCTGTAGAAGATTGTTGATGTCCTCAACAAGAAGCCCTTGAGGGCTAAAATAGAATCTCATGTTACCTTCCATGCTGGTCTGGGGAGTAAACTACTACGAGCTAACTACGAGCTATGTGGCCTGCCCATTGCCACTTCAACTTACTAATTCTACTAGTTATGTCAGTGGCTAGTTCTTTGGAGAATTTCCTTATTCCCGATCGCGCAAGGAGACTCGAGCAAATCTTTGTCCATAGCTCGTTGTTTGAATATTAAGACTCTTAGAACTGTCCACTGGCTTGATATATGCCTCTATAAATACATGCACAATCCTCGACTACTGATTTCCAGCTCTTTCTAGCCACCGTGCGAAGTTATCGCTCCACCCAGTACAGTCAGCGTCATATAGTAAGTAGCAGTCAAGATCATCAAATACTTGGAAACACCCAAAATGGTCATTAACAGTGAGTGACTCAACCAAACCGGTCAAATTGTTCGGGACATCCATCGTGCACAAATATAACGGAGCACGCGCATCGCCAAATACTTAGTAACATTCAAGCCGACATTAGTACCGTAGCGCTGATAGCGTTGCCAAAGTATCCAAAAGTATGGAACAAGAGATGAGCTCCGGTATATTTTTGCACGATGAATGTCTTCTTCTTCATCTTATTTGTGGCGTTTCAAGTCGTTATAGCGACGACAACTTCGCCAATGTCAAAGTAACAAAAATATTTTTAAAAAATCTTGTGACAAAATGTCGGCAACGTTGTACGGTAATGGTCAAATACCCCCCTCCTCCCCTGTCGGGCTCTTAGCCAACAGTCAATGATATCCCGATGAATGTCCCGAACAATTTGACCGCTTTGGTTGAGTCACTATTAATGATCATTTTGGGTTTCCAAGTAAATGATGATCTTGACTGCTACTTACTATAATGACGGCTGTACACTACGTTTACGTTGCTACGTAGAATGAACGAAGCGTTAACATAATTGTCCAAATGTCGCGACTCGCAGTCAGAGTTTTGTACCATCGTACAATTGGTCTTCTACAAAACAGGGAACCGAGCCCCGTTCCATTTCAAAGCTTCATTCGATTTGTGAACATCAAGAAAAACGTCTTGTCAAAGTCGCTCCCGCGGTTCGGGTCTCGCTTGACTCACCAATTTGAGAATAATTAGCCGGAGTGCCGAACCGACTGTCGGTAAATGAAATAAGCCGCCATCTTGGTAAACAATACAAATAAAGTAGGTACTATTGTTAGCGAATATTTGTTTTGATCTTTTGCTTTCTACTACACTTGTAGTGAAGAGCGATCTATCATTCTGGAGGGGGTGCGAGTCGGGTTACCTCCACGTGTGAACAAGAGCAGTGCTTGGTCCGGTGCACCCTGGGCAACGGCTAATGATTTCCTAGCAGTATCTGAGGGATATCATTGACCGTTGGCTAAGAGCCCAACAGGGGGGGGTAGGGGGTCTTTGACCGTGTTACCGTACAACGCTGCCGACATTTTTGTCACAAGATTTTATAATTATTTTTTTTTACCGACATTGGCGAAGTTGTCGTCGCTATAACGACTTGTAACGCCACAATCAAAAGAAGAAGAAGATCATTCTGGAGATGGTCTATATTGCCTATGGTTAGTTTTCAAATCAGTACGACGTTGGTTTGCATGTGTAACAGTTGTGCTCACTTTGAGAATGATCCCGTAGAGGAATCGAAACGCGTCAGTGTTTATGTGGTATAAGGGATACTTAAGTAAGTAAGTAAGTAAATGCTTTATTGTACAATTATAAAGAAAGTGAGACAAATCACAAAAAGTACCTTAAATATATGCACAAAGGCTAACTTATCCCTATAAGGGATCTCTACCAGTTAACCTTTGAGTAAATGATAGGAGCATTAAACGAGAGAACGACAAAGGGTGAGTTTAAAATATCCATATAGATAAACGAATTCTATGCAGACGAAGTATATTAGTAGTATAGCTGATGCCCGCGACTTTGTCCGCATGGTATTTGTTATTCTTTCGATTAACATTTTTACCTCATTGAAGTGAATTCCACACGATCATCAAAAATAACCGGCCAAGAACGACTCGGACTCGAGCACCGAAGGTAACGAAAGTAAAATCCATGATGCTTACATTGCGGGGTTGTGTGGCTATGAATTTGTAAGCTGTCGATCATAGACAGCAATGTAGCGCAACTCGCACGATTCTCGTACCATACGTAAGACGTGAAAGCTTTGTTTGACGCCACAGAAGACAATGCGCTCTTCAGCTAGCATTGTTAACAATTAGGGTCACGGCTAAGGTCACGGTAGAGACAGTACAATAAGTCTATAGACAACCGTAAATTGAAAATTAAAAAAAAAACAAAATTTTCACCAAACATGGCTAAGAAATGGCTTTCGAATGAAAAAAACCGCAATGAAATCGGTCCATCTCATACACAAATTCACACACAAACATTGATTTCAAATTTATTATGACAATAAAATTCTGAGGTGTCAAACATTAAAAATCCTACTAATATTATAAATGTGAAAGTTTGTGTGTATGGATGTTTGGACGTTTGTTACTCTTTCACGCCAGAACGGCTGGACAGATCTGGATGAAATTGGGAACATAGATAGATTATAGTCTGGAATAACAAATAGGCTACCTACTTTTTATCCCGGAAAATTGCGTAATTCCTGCGGGATAGCGATTATCGAATTCTATTCAGGGCAAGTTTCGGGCAACTACTAGTAATAAATAAAGAAAAGAAAAACATACCGAATTGAGAACCTCTACCATTTTTGAAAGCCTTTAAAAATAAATTGCCACTTACAAACCGACTCTTCGCCAAATAAACAAATTTGTAATTAAGGCGAAGAGTCAAAATGAATGTTAATTTCTATGTAATGGCCAAGTAGTTAATAAATTAAACATTCCAATGCAAATTTAATAATAAATTATCTGTTAACTGTTACATTTTATGCAAAACCGCGGAAGCGCTAGCACTGACGAGGAAGGTAATATTATTTAGTGCAATGGCATAAATTAAACTTTTCCATTTTGTTCCCTCCTTGGTAACGGAGAGAAATTTGTTCCTCCGACTGCTCTTTATTTTACAACTATATTTCCATAACTGAGTTATAATGAGTAGCAAGCTTTTCACATAAAAAAAGGAGAAGAGGAGACAAACATACACAAAAGTCACGACTTTAGTAATCCCTTACGGAGTTGACAGAGCCTTTTTATGGTGTGGAAAATGCGCCTATGCATCCACCCGGTACGGGGTTAGCGGGGGTATGTGGGGCTCTCCCGCGACGGCAGGCATACATACACACATTCGTACACAAATCACGTCTATAACCTTACGGGGTAGACAGAGCCTGAGGTAATAGGAACTAAAGGCCACATTTAGACAAAAAGGAATCAAAATAGTCATGGGTTACCTGGCCACTTGCCATTTGCGCGGGACGAGCAGCAACGGTACATTTTATGTTTTTTTTTGCTCCCCGACCATGGAAGGCCACACGGATTCCCTATTCGGTCGTATGAGGCGTTACGGGAGCACTCGGTGTCACCGCGCCCCACGACCACCCCGGGATGGGGTTCCCTTTTCGCGGCACCTGTGCAATGCAGGTTCGGGAAATCCCGCCCTCCCCCGCTCGTCACGGGGTAAAAGCTATGCTAAATGAAATGAATGAATGCTTTTCGCCCAGAGAGAAGACAGCAACACCTTTTTGAAAAAACATAATATAGCACTATATTGGCCTGATACGAATGATAGAATGAATAATAAAGGGATAGTAGGTACGTGGAGTTGTAGAAAATTCAAGAAGACGAAGCAAGTAAGTAAGTGAGTAAATGCTTTATTGTACAAATACAAAGAAACTGAGTTAATAACAAAATAAGACATTAAATAGGTATATGAATAAAGAGATCTCTAACAGTTATGTAAAAATAAAAAAACACAATAAAAAATCATGGTTGACAAATGGCATAAAAGTATCATGCAAGCACAAACGACAGTTGAAAATGTTACTATCAGAAGTTGATAATCCTGTACTGAAAAAATCCTATAAAAGTTACGAAAAACTATTAAAAAAGACTGTCATAGTTTCTAAAAAACTTCAAAATATTAAAAAAATCCAAAAATCTGACAATATAGTAAAGTCAATGTGGCATATAATTAAAGAACAAACTAATAAACTTACTACAAAAAGCAGGAAAAATATAAAACTTAATCTTAATAACGAACTTATTGAAGACCCCTTTAAAATCGCTGATGCATTTAATACTTTCTTTTCGTCAGTTGGCGCCACCAGTAGCGGCACAGAGCCGCCACGCGGGAGGCCAGTCATAGATACGTCTAATAATTCAATGTTTCTGAACCCAGTCACCCCGGATGAGGTCATTAAAATCATAAAAAAGCTAAAAAATAAGCGAAGCTTTGGCCATGATGAATTCCCGCCCTTGTTAATCAAAACTTGTGCAGAGGAGCTAGCTTACCCGTTAGCTATTCTGATTAACCAATCGTTTGCAGAAGGTTCATTTCCCGACTTACTAAAAATTTCAATTATCAAACCTGTACATAAAAAAGGTAATCAAAGCGATTGCAGTAACTATAGACCAATAGCTCTTTTATCGACATTTTCAAAAATCTTCGAAACAGCCATGTCAAACCGTCTTTACCTATTTTGCGAAAAATTTAAAATATTCAGTGACTCTCAAAATGGTTTTAGGAAACAGCGATCAACGACGCTAGCGGTATATAAATACATGCATGAAGTACTGAACATAATAAACTCGAAAAAATATGCTATCGGTATTCTTCTAGACATGAGTAAAGCTTACGACCATGTTTTGTATGATGTTCTGTTACAAAAACTGCATGGAATAGGAGTAAGGGGCTTCGCTCATGACTGGTTCGTGTCCTACCTTAAAGATCGCACGCAGCTTGTTGAGATGGAATATCATAACTATATGACTGGAAACGTATTAAAAGTAAAGTCAAAAAAAACAAAGACTACTCAATCGATTCCACAAGGCAGTGTGCTCGGATGTATCTTATTTTTAATATATGTCAATGATTTACCTAAAATCATAGAAACTCCATGCACCCTCTTTGCAGATGATATATCCCTAGTAATTCCATGCCAAAACGAAACAACGTTAAACAATCATTTAGATAAAATCCTAACAAATATAGTAACCTGGCTAAATGAGCATAATCTTAAAATTAATTTTACGAAAACAAAACTCATGCAGTTCCGGCCTCATCAGAAACGTAGCATAAATATAGACTATTCATTTCAAAATGCAAAATTAGAATGCGTAAAAACCTTCCCCTTACTGGGAATACATATAGACTCTACAATAAATTGGAAAGACCATATACATAAAATAACTGGGAAGCTAAGCCGCTTTACCTATGCTCTATATGAATTAAAAAAATGTACAGATGTAAAAACAGCTATATGCGCCTATTACGCGTATGCGCATGCATGGTTACAGTACGTCATTGTTTTATGGGGAAACAGTTCCGACGCAATAGAGCTGTTCAGACTCCAAAAGCGATGTCTACGAATTATAGTCAATATAGATAATATGACAAGCTGTAAACAACATTTTATTGAACAGAAAATTTTAACTTTGCCATGTATATACATATTGGAAGTAGGTATTTTTGTTAAAAATAATATGTCTTTTTTCCCACAATATTCTCGCCCTCAAAATCTACGACCCCAGACAAAATTAGCAGCGCCAACTAGTCGGTTAAAAATGATTCATTCTGGTCCCTTTGCCATGTCTGTTGCAATATACAACAAGATCCCCAAGTCGATTCAAGATGAAACCAATATAAACGGATTTAAAAAGCAGCTCAAACAATATTTAATAAAAAGATCTTTCTACTCCATAAAAGAGTTCTTAAATGAAAAATAAGCAGAACATACATTTATTTATTTATTTATTTATTTTATTTATTTACCATATTAAGAAACTTTATTAGCCATGTCTACTAAGTGTGTGTGTATAAATACTATTTTTATCTTTATTTTGAATTATATCTTTTTCTTTATCTATACATATAATGTATTGTAAAGACTACCTTCCGGCTCTATGTGGTACTAATTTGTTGTTTGTTGCTCGTAGGTTTAATTTTAATTAGTTTTAAGTGCAAGTGCCATAGTAATATAATTAATTATTATTGCTGTTATTATAGTAATAAGTTTTAGTTTTAAGATTATTTTATAATAAATTGCCGTGCCCTTACAGGGTAAATGTTTGAAACTATACACATAATAACATCCTTGTTACAACATTTTTATGCAATAAACAGTTTGAGTTTGAGTTTGAGTTTGAGTTAAGTCGTGGTTTAAAGTAATAATACGTCTTTCGCTTCATCCACATTCATCAATTTATTCATACATGCTCAACGGTTCGTAAAATAAACATTTCACGATTAAGTTTCCTTTTCACAGATAATGAAGTCGTATTTTAGAAACCAGCACACAAAGCAATTTTCACGTGAACATAATAACAGCGCCTTATTATGCATTGTTGCAAGTTTGGATTGCATTGCTCAGCAAATATGCATTGAACGCAGTATAATTATCTTGAAATTCGCAATTCGTATCGCTTTTCGGCATTTGAATATACCCTTGAGAGTGAACTTGGAACAAGCTTCGAGTTTTGAGTTTTGATTTGTACAATGTTAGTATATCTATTAAAAAAACCGCATCAAAATCCGTTGCGTGGTTTTAAAGATCTAAGCATACATAGGGACAGACAGCGGAAACCTGTTTTTGTCAACCACGGATTCAAGAAGTCAAACAGAATCAAGTGTCAATAAAATTGCTAAGTACCCTCCAAATGACAAATAAAAAATACGTTCTGTTTTACTTGCAGATTGACAATAATATTTGGTCATTTACTCGTATAAATAACATTAATTTAATACTTTAAAACAATATAATTATATGAGACCATATATGGTTTCCCATGCGGTAAAGGGTTAGCATACATAGGGACAGACAGCGGAAAGCGACTTTATTTTATACTATGTGTATGTGTGTTATTTTGTACTATGGTATTGATATTGTTCACTAAAAAACGAACTATAAAACAAACAAATACATCCGAAACAGAATACTGAGTGAACTCGCTAACTTCGGACGTCTAGTGCACTCGTGACACATGTTTCATGACAATTTATAACTGAAAACTATCCGCGAACTTTGTCGTTTTACTGGCCCAACAATAGGTACGTCAAGGGAAAATATTGTTCTTTGTATGTCGCGCCATTATATTCTAGTGTTACTGTTGTTTGCCACATGAATATTAGTTAGCGCGGTACTGTTGCAAATTCTCAGTTGGAAGACTGTTTATCTGTTGTCCTTTTGAGGAAACTAGTTTACTCCCGTTAATATAATGTTCATGATGCGAACTTTTGTCACTACATAGTATAAAATAAAGTCGCTTTCTCTGTCCCTATGTCCATATGTCCCTATGTATGCTTATATCTTCAAAACTACACAACGGATTTTGATGCGGTTTTTTTTAATAGATAGTGATTCAAAGGGAAGGTTTTTATGTATAATTCTACGCAGACGAAGTTGCGGGCAGAAGCTAGTACCATAATAAAGTAGTTATATCGTGAATCTAAACCGGAATTGAGTCAAGAGTTTTACATATTATTTATTTTTTATCAAAATAAACACGATACGTCTATGCTGCTTTGGAGCATAGGAAAAACAGAATGTATCAGTTGCTTCTCCCGCGCAGATGGTAAAAGCCCATCGAGGGAATGGGCCAAATTCTTAGGAATTGTGTTTTAGACGATGCAACTAGTAACCCATTCCTATTTTGATACCCTTTTCCACATATACGCCTACAATCATGCTAAATGTGGCCCTGAGGCCTTGTCACCGCTCTGTATACCCCGTAAGGGATAAAGACGTGAATATAATCAAATTTTAAATATTTATTATTAATTTGCAAGTTGGCCGCCAGGGGCTCGTTTACATGTATTTTTTGAAACTGTCAGCGCATTCGGAAATACCATCATTGCCAAGAAGAATGCGCTGCAAGAAACTTAAAAAATAAGATGTACCCGCCACGGTTTCAGTATTTGGTAATGTTGTTGTTTTGATTGCAAATGGTATAATTTAACTATTTATCCTAAATATGGCTGCTCGTAGACGGCTACACTCTTTTGTTATTCAAAGTTGGTTATTGAAAGATTTTTCCTACAATGTCCGATTCAGACTTTTCGGATAATATGCGAACTCGGACGAACTTTTTCAGCAACTTTGCCCCAATTGGTTGCAAAGATATGGGTCTGTGCAGACGTAGCAAGTTTTTTCATTAAGTTTTACGTTCTTCGGCCTTGTTATTAGTGTTCAAAGTTCAGTGGCAGCATATGCTGTGGTTAGTTCGAAAACTATGCAATCTTACCCATATATACATTACATACATAACATACATAAAATAACGTCTTTATCCCTTACGATACGAGTCAATTAAATTAACGTACCGTCAAATAAAGGAGCGATCACACCGCCGCGTATACGCAGTGACGTGTAGGTGTCACGTTTTCTAACCGTTTTTCCATACATTTTGTTGCGTAAACGCACCGTCAACATCTTTTACGCACCGGTGTGAACGGGCCTTAACACTTATGTCAAATGAAACTGTACGTGTTACAGTGCTCCTAAGACTAACAACATTAAAAAATTAATTACGCTTCTGTAATAAAAGTTACTCACAAAACATCATTCTCACGATTTGTATGATCGAAATAAATACATGACGATCGTTAACCTTTTCGACGCCAACGACACATATGTCGGCACCGCAGGTTCAACGCCAACGACCTATATATACGTCCATTGCTTCAATGCAAAAGCAACGTTCGTTCAATTGAGTTTAGGTTCAACTTAAGGCATCGCAATAAAGAAGTCTGGCGAAAAGGTTAACTACCTACATTTGGATAAAATATTATGACCGCATAAAGAGTACCCGAAACCGACGAGCATGTATGAAGAGATTGATAAAAATGTGGATGAAGCGGTCAGTTCGTAATAAAAAAAAAAAAAAAAAAAAGTAAGTATGTCAGGATCGTAGCAAGTGGAACAAAGTAGTCCCTGCCTATCCCTGTAGGAAAAAGGCGTGACGGTATGTATGTATTGCTCGAATCCACCCCTAATAACAGGTAACGTTGAATAAGTTGATAAAAAGAGAGAATATTTTTTTCTCTTACTTAATGAAAAAAATTTGAATAACAAATGTAGCCGTGTCTTATTAAAATTAAAAGCTTCCAACGCGAACTATTTCAGTCGCTTTAATAAAGCCATTTTAATGCTGAATCCTACTTAAAAGTTGCGGGTAATTTGCTATATTAGCTTTGCTTTCACAGGATAAGTTATTTTTTCACATCTCTCATTCACATTGCTGGGAGTCTCTCTGCGAGATCGAATCAGAAATGAGGAGATCCGTAGAAGAACCAAGGTTACCGACATAGCCCAGCGGATTAGCAAGTTGAAATGGCGGTGGGCAGGGCACATAGCACGGAGGACGGATGGCCGATGGGGTCGAAAGGTCCTCGAGTGGAGACCACGCACCGGCAAGCGCAGCGTGGGCCGTCCACCCACAAGGTGGACCGATCACCTCATTAAGATCGGAGGATCGCGCTGGATGCAAGCCGCTTCCAACCGGTCTTGTTGGAGATCTAAAGGAGAGGCCTATGTCCAGCAGTGGACTTGTAATGGCTGAAATGATGATGATGATGATGATTCAAAAAAAGCTTTGCTCCCTGTCGAGAGGGATCAAAGTGCAACTTTTCTGTTCAAGTCTTTTCTAAATGTGTGTCTATAACATAAGGGGTGGAGGCGAGATTTGTGTATCTATGACATGTATGTATGTATTATGTAGGAACAAACTGTATTCAAGTTATTCCAAGGAATTCTTTTCCCGACCCAGATTGCTGGATCACAATCTCTATTAAACAGAGCTCAGGGATAGAGGCACCTAATGAGCGCAATAAATGAGAGTAACCGCCCGGCGGAATGCAAAAAAATGCATCCCTCATTTTCTAGGTCATTCCCTCCCTAGGGAGGGAATCTTTTATCTCCGCTCTTTAAATAAATAAACCTTTAAAACTTACCGCTTTGATTGGCACGTTGTCTGATGGCTTATTGATAGAATAGAAAGATTTATATACATACATACACGAATCACGTCTTTATCCCTTACGGGGTACACGGAGCCTAAGGTAACAAGACCACGTTTAGCAAGATTGTGAGCTTATAAGCGGAAAATGGGATCAAAATAGTGATGGGTTGTTAGCCGCGTCGCCCATAACATGATTCCTATGATTTTCGCCCATTTCCTCGATGAGCTTTTACCATCTTTGCGGGAAGAGAAGCAACTGGTAGACATTCTATGTTTTTTCTTTGGTCCCAGACCAGCATAAACGTAAAGGTTTGCTAAAACATAAGATTTTTTTATTATATAACGTGGCAAACGAGAACGTGGGTCAATTTATGGTAAGTTAGCTTCAACATTTATAGCTCCAGGTTTACGGTATAATTTATTTAAGTTTACGCTGTTGTCTGTCTCATTGAGATATTAATAACTATTTCTAAGATGATCCCTATACGTTTCTAACAGTGTTAAATTACACGGAACCCTAGTTAACCGCAAAACAATGCGAATTAATGAACCGCCCGTCCAAATATTAGTTACTGTTAGGGTCGCCTATTCAATCCCCGTTACGCCCTTGTTTTGCTGAACAATAATCTACGAATATATCATGGGCAGTGCCCTGGATACAAAGTAATAATAGTACATAATAGTACAATGTGTATTAAGGGCGGTAAGTAAGGGATTACAATCTAGTAGAAGCCCGAAGTTGAGCTTGAGGGCTTTCTGAGAGGTTCGTAATTCCCGTACCGCCCGTGAAACATACATACATAAATCACGTCTTTATCCCTTACGGGGTAGACAGAGCCTGAGTATGTAAAAATATCGTATGAGATGACATGCAATGTTCAAGGAGTTTCACGACAGCTCTCAGGGCAGTTTGACAGATAAAATTGTTGCCATATGAAGAATTTGGAAAAGACAAAGGAGTTAATTGAATGGCAACACCATTAGTTTTATAGCTAGCAACTTATTAACACATCACACTCGTAATTGCTTACTACCTTGGCCTTTGTCTAGTCAATAGTCTGAAATACACCGTCACTTAAGTCTTGGCGTATCTTCCCCTAACAATGGCGTTCTTACCCTTTTAGAGTGAGCGAGAGCTATATTTGTATTGACTCAGTCAGAAGGAGATGGCGATAGTTCTGATATTTGCTAATCGGTACGCCATAGTCCTTTGTGTAAAACGTTGTCTCTGGGACTGATATCTATATTATCTGTTGTTTGAAATTTTGTGCTAATTCGACGGTAAATTAAAGATATTGCGGGTGGTAGGGCCTTGTGCAAGGTCCGTCCGGATCGCTACCACCATCTTACTCGCTAATCCTGCCGCTAAGTAGCAGTGCTTGCACTGCTGTGTTCCGGTGTGGAGAGTAAGACAGCCGGGGAAATTACGGGCACAAGAGGCATTTCATCATAGTCCTCTAGGTTGGCAACGCATCTGCAATCCCTCCGGGGTTGCGGGTGTCTATGCGCAGTGGTGATCACTTACCATCAGGTGACCCACTTGCTTGTTTGCTTTACTATTCATATAAAAAAAAAAAACAAATCACCTCGTTGTTCCTTACGGGGTAGATAGAGCCCAAGGTAACAAGACCTAAAGGCCACGTTTAGTATGACTATGGGCGAACATATGGCATGATTCCTAAACTTTTCGCCCACTTTGATCACAGACGGTTCTGGCTGAAAACCAGCGCTGCAGGTGTCACCTCAACGTAATGCTGAGCCAGCGACCGTTTCACTTTTGCGAAGACACACAACGCTGAGCATCTATTTTTAATGTCTGTGTTTTTTTTCTTGTTTTTTTTGCTATAAAATTGTGTATATTCTCTTATATTTGTGTGTCTTGTAAAAAGGCATAAATGTCTTCTTTCTTTCACTTTCGATGGGCTTTTACCATCGGCACGGGAAGAGTAGCTGGTAGATTCTATGTTTTTACTTTGCTCCCAGATTTGCATGGAAGTCATATCTAATATTATAAATAGGAAAGAAGCTTGTGAGTATTTCTGTGTGTTGGTTTGTTATGAGCATACAGCGCACTAAGAGCTACAGAAAAAATATGACTTCCCCCAAGGGGTACGAGTCGGGTTACCTCGTGTGGTCAAGAGCTACGGTTCGATTTTGGATCCGTCCGAGGGGAAGAGCAGTGCTTGGTCCGGTGCACCCTGGGCATCGGTTAATGATTTCCTGGCAGTTTCTGAGGGATCAGAGGGGGACAGGGGTCTTTTGACCGTGTTCTACCGTACAACGTTGCCGACATTTTTGTTCCAAGATTGTTGAATACTGTATTTATTACTTTGACATTGACGAAATCATCCCATGGAAGGATGGAGCCATTTTAAAAAAAGAAGAAAGAAGAACTGTTCCCTAAAATTGAGTTCGACGCTCAATTAAATACAGAGGTAATGTGAACAAACGCTCACATTTACAGGCAATTGTATACATAGAGCTAACTGTTTATGTGTGCGTGTATTTCCTCCGTGATACATCGGTTACCGCAAATGACTTATTATACCAAATTAATGCCGAGCTTAACCTATTTGTCATTTTGAACTTGGTATTCATTAATTTTAATAAACCACCGTTGGTGCGTGTACGTGAATTTTTAATTTTATTGTGTGTGTGGCGTGGTGATAAGGAATATGTGAGCGACGCCATTTTTTTTTTGAAATATGAAATCTGGCAACATTTTATTTTTTACTAGCTTCTGCCCGCGACTTCGTCTGCGTAGAATTATACATAAAAACCTTCCTTTCAACATGAAACTCCCGTGAGACTCAATCATAATTACACATAAACGGATAACTCACGTATAAAAGTCGAGTGATGCTCGACATGTTTCGGACTATTTCGAAGTCCTTTTTCCAAGAGCGCTCGCCCCGGCGGCAGCGACACGAACACTGCGCGCCAGCGCTCTGCTCGAAATAGTCCGAAACATGTCGAGCATCACTCGACTTTTATACGTGAGTTATCCGTTTATGTGTAATTAAAAACCTTCCTCTTGAATCACTCTATCTATTAAAAAACCGCAGCAAAATCCGTTGCGTAGTTTTGAAGATATAGGCATACATAGGGACATAGGGACAGAGAAAGCGACTTTATTTTATACTATGTAGTGATAGTGAAGCTCGTGGCGTACTTTTGATTTGTGCAGTTTTGAGTCTTAATTTATCAGCGATAAAATCAAAACTGTTATCAAAAATAACGCCTATTACTTCTAGCTGAGATAAATTCGTCTTACACGCACCATTATGCTTATCAATTATAATGTGGTACTATGCCACGGAGCCCCTCCTTTTTTAGTTTTTTTAATTTTAAGATTAGTTTTAGTTTAGTTCAATTTGTTTTTAATTCCCATTTTGTATTTTCTGTACAAAAAATCCTACTAATATGTAATACGGATGTTTGTTACTCTTTCACGCTAGAACGGCTGGACAGATCTGGATGAAACATAGATAGATTATAGTCTAGAATAACATAGGCTACTTTTTATCCTGGAAAATTGCATAATTTCTGCGGGATAGCGATAAATGAATTCTATGCAGACGAAGTTGCGGGCAACAGCCTAGCGTATGATAATCTAGCAAAATCAGGAATAAAAGAAAATCATGCCGATAAGTCTGTATCATTTTGCCGATAGTTTTTATACATGATTTAATCCACTTAGTGTCTATGAAAATGGAAATACCTACTCGTAGTTATCTGTTTAGCATTTTCATTGTGTTAATCCTGATAAATACGGCGATAGGGTTACCAGTACTAAAGCTGTGTGAATTCAAGTTCGTCAATATAGGTATTAATAGCAAGAACACAAGATGGTTGAATAAGTATTATTAACAAGTAGCTCCCGCCCGCGACTTAAAATTAGACTTCAGAACTGACGTTGATAGTATATTCTGCAATAATTATTTACGTTGCGACTCTAGGCAGCTAAGACTTGGCTCATGTTTATCCCGGGATAAAAAGTAGCCTATGTTTTGATCTAGGGAACTAGCTATCTCCCTTTCGAATTTTATTCAAATCCGCCTAGTTGCAGTGCTTCAGCGTGAAGATGAAACAAATATACACAGTCACTTGCTCACTCACTCACATCGTCTCATTCTCACATCATCCTCACAAACTTTCGCATTTATAATAAAAAGTAGGATTGATCAAAGCCTAAAATATTGTCAACCCTAGAAAGCTGTCATGTCAGAAAACTAGATTATTTTAACAAAGACCCTAACGATCTATTTTAATAATTTTAATAATAATAATAATAATAATAAATATTTATTTTCAGATTAATATCCATAGATACGGTACAAGTACAAAAATAAGTATCGATATGAACTTCTCAAAAATATGTCACACGACCTTATTACGCCGGTGTAAGAGCGTATGATACTTATTTTTGAAACTTTGACTAGATACATATTACACTTGACCGTACATATTTTAATAGTAATTCACAAAATGTTTACTAACTACCTCAATTTCAAATCTTCTAATTTTCTAATAATTTTTTTCTGGGTCCTACTGAAAAACAGCGTTGCGGCTTGCCGCAACATTATGCTGAGTGGGGCCCATTTTACACCATATCGGTACTATTGCTAAGTGTTTTGTGTTTCTTCCTATTATATATCAACGTGTATCGAATGTGTGTAAATAAATGTTTCTCTCTCTCTCTCTCTCTCTCTCTCTCTCTCTAAATCGCTGTTTTCTAACTCAAAACATTACGTTGTTTTGGTTCGGTCACCTTTAGGTTTTTTCGTTAAGTCTTAAAATATACCAAAAATCCACTTGTATCTGGCTCTTTTACATGTCTTTTTTTGAAACTACCCGCGCTTTCGGAAAAAACCATCGCCAAGACGAATGCGCCGTCAGAAATTTTAGGTACACACATTTTGTTATTATGTCACTTTATCGTTCCGCGAATCAGGTAGAACTGTACATTCTGCGTAGTTTATAGAAATAAGGTACATGCATGAAAAAAGTTGGTTATTTATACAGCGATACTACGATTCTTAGATATTGTAAACGGACTTGTTATAAGGCGACATTAAACCTTCTTTCGGGATACTTTTTGTGCCGTTTTGCTTTGAGACCTCGGGGCCGTGGGGCCCAGGCGCGCGAGATCTATCCAGGGAAATATCTACGCGCCTGATAGATACTTCTGGTGACCAGCGGGCTGGCAGCTCTTTTGGGCAAATAATTAGCCTCGCGATTCAACGCAGCAATGCTGCCAGTCTTCTGGGTACAATGAGCAGTGACAGTGACCTGGGAGGGGTGATTTATTTGTAGTTTAAGTTAGGCTAGGTTTGGGTTAACTTTGTACATAGCATTTAATATTTTTTTTAATTTATAATGTAAAACTTTAATGCAATTTTTGTTTACTACAATACATACACAAATCACGTCTATATCCCTTACGGGGTCGACAGAGCCTGTGGTAGCAAGACCTAGGCTACGTTTAGGATGATAGGTAGGCGTATAGGTGGAAAGGGGAATCAAAATAGTGATGGGTTGCTAGCCGCATCGCCTATAACATGATTCCCAAGTACTTCGCCTATTCCCTCGATGGGCTTGTACCATATGCGCGGGACGAGAAGCAACTGGTACATTCTATGTTTTTCCTTTGCTTCCAGACCAGCATGAAAGTAAGTTTACTACAATAAAGTAATAAAAGCTTCTTTCGGCTTTAAGTATTGTTTTGTAACACCCTGTATAGTCTAGTGGTATAAAGGCAGCCCTAGCAGCTTAAATGAACGAAGCCGGATCTAAGCGGAGCTACCCGAGCGGAACATACCTTCGCGACATAAGCTCTTATTATACAAATTAATATTAACTCGCGTGTTTACTTACAGTGAGTTTGTAGAATATACACTCATACATACATACATACACACACACACAAATCAGGTCTTTTCCCTACGGGGTAGACAGAGCCTAAGGTAACAAGAGCTATAGGCCACGTTTAACGATTGCGGGCGTAAATGTGGAAAAAAGGAATCAAAATAGTAATGGGTCGCCTATAACATGATTCCTATGATTTTCGCCCATTCCCTCGATGGGCTTGTACCATCTGCGCGGGGAGAACCATCTGGTATATTCTATGTTATTTCTTTCCTTCCTAAGCAGCATGGATTATATTATATACCTAATTCTGTATACTTTCAAAAATTAAGTAATTTTATCAATATACTCCCACAATCCTGCTAAACTTGGCCTTATATGGTTTTATTACCTTAGGCTCTTCTACCCCCTGAGGGATAAACACGTGACATATTGTATGTGTGTATAATTTTTGTAATGTATAAGGGTCGGGAAAAGCCAAGATGCCTGGGATATAATTTTTAATTCAGCTCAGACGAAGTCGAGGACATCAGCTATGATTATTCTAATTATATCCGCTTCTCTTTCGCAGCCATCTGGTAATGTCCTTACCCTCATTAAGACATCTGTTCATAAGTATTCCTGACCGTCCCCTCAATTACTTAATAGACATATTTTACAGCATAGAGCATAGAGCAGCCCAGTCGGAAGCCCTGAATGAGAACAATAGACTATTTGAATTGCAAAGTTCAATTTCCGCGCAACTCGTGGGCTCCGAGCGTGTCACTGATGCCTGGGGAGTGCCACATTTGATGGGAGACTGCGGACTTATCCTACCGCTACATCATCATCTTCAGCCTAACTACGTCCCACTACTAGGTACATGCCTCCTCTCAGAATGAGGGCGCTTGGGCTATAGTTCCCACGCGGCCCCAGCGCAGATTGGGAACTTCACATTTTCAACTGTAAATATCGCACATAAATTTCGAAAATTTCAGAGGCCCGGGCTCGAACCCACAATCCTCTGCTGAAGAAGCCACAGGTCCCACTAGGCTACCACGGTTTTTAACGCTACATGATAAACAAAAGAATGGCGGCTTAAGAAATAGAATAAACGGCAAATGCAACCACATAATGGCCAGTGTGCTTATCAAACACCGGATTGACAAAGTCAAAAACTACTGTCCTATCCCGTACCGAGTAAATGGCGGTATAACCATACACACCCGTAAGAGCAACCTATTCGGAAGAGGCGTCAGAAACCTTGGGGACTAAATACCCCCTAAAAGCCTGGTGCAGAAGGCAACGGGAAGCCACTGCACTAATCTCCCACGACAGTCATGATGAAAAAAAGGTCATATGAATCGACCGAAACATGACCACGACCACTCTGTTAAGAGTGCACGACTAAGAAGAATACCCCGTAAGAGGTAAACACGTGATTTATGTATGTTTGTTTCAGGATAATAATATGTACTGCAGCTTTCGATGTTTCATTTGTGATGGAAATTTTAAGGCTGGTCGCTGTCAATTCTTAGCTTAGGCCATCGAGTCCCCAGTCTTTATTACCGGCCCTCTGCCCTGGCTGCCGTGCTATGACAAAACGCTGTATCTTGAAAACAACTGATTTCCAGAAATCGCAATTTATATTCTTCCGTTTTTATGAAATTGTGTAAAGATGATGTTGTTTTTGTTTTAACCAAACTACAAAGCAATATTTGGGGTACTTCGGGAAGTTTCAAATGTCAAATATAAAAAGCAAGCACTTTCGTACAAACTTGCAGAATCCCTTAAACCATCTCAATTCTTAGATTGCAGCGGACGTAAGTGTTTACCGACACTAAACTTGTTTGAATCATAGCGATCGCTTCACGTTTCGTGTGCGGTTATTACGACAAAACACTGTAACTGTAACTGTGCTTAAGCTGCGCGTTTGGTTTAGCGTTACTATTAGAGTTTGGTCGAAACGATTAAGTAAGTTTTGGTAGTTACAGTCCAAATTGCTATGACCAATATTTTTGATAAAAAAAGCCAACTGTCAATTTAGACATTCAAATACGGTTCTTCCACGCTGGTCTGGGAGTTAAGAAAAAACATAGAATTTACCAGTTGCTTCTCTTCCCGCGCAGATGGTAAAAGCCCATCGAGGGAATGGGTGAAAGTCTTAGGAAACATGTTATAGTATGCATGGTATATGTTATTCTATATACCTTTTTTCTGTTTTGGTTGTTATTATATGGTGTTCAATAAAGAGTTATTGTATTGTATTGTATAGGCGATGCGGCTAGTAACCCATCACTATTTTAATTTCCCTTTCTAGCTATACGCCCTTAATCATGCTAAACGTGGCCTTAAGGTTTTGTTACCTTAGGCTTAGGCTATGTCTTCCCCGTAAGGGCTAAAGACGTGATACATTTATGTATGTATGTATGTAAATAGATGGTGCTCTTAGAAGCTTAATTTATTGATTTTACCACAAAACACTGTAACTTGAGATACAGTGTTTTGTCACAGCACGGCAGCTGGATCCGGTGATGTGAGGAACGGTGCGATACCCGTTTATTGTGATACCAGATGCTGCGGTGCCGCTGTTGTGGAAATAAAAATGGTTTCTTTGTTATGCGGACTGTCTCGATGCGTACCGCGCCAAATGGTAGTGCTAATAAATGTTTAATGAAAAATATCATGGCAATTCTTCATTGCTGGTCTGAGAGTAAAAAAAACATAGATAGATTGCACCCGTTGTATTGTATTGTACAATACAATACACTACAATACAATACAATACAATACAAATACTCTTTATTGAACACCACAAATCAGTACTAAACAATACAGAACAAGGTAGACAATAAGCGGTCTTATCGCTTAATAGCGATTTCTACCAGAAAACCAGTAAGAAAAGTAAGTTGGAGACAGTTTAAGTAGGTGGCGGAAACAAATAGACAGGATAAACGCAGGGATAATAAAAACAACAATACCAACAAAAATATAATACATAGCTAAATAAATAAAATAAAATAATACATACATACATACATAACATTACTGTATTGTATTGTATTGTATTGTTGTTTCTTCCCGCGCCGATGATAAAAGCTCGAGGGAATGGGCGAAAATCTTAGGAATCATGTATAGGCGATGCGGCTAGCAATCCATCACTAATTTGATTTCCCTTACCTATACACCCACACTCATGCTAAATGTGGCCTTTAGGTTTTGTTACCTTAGGCTCTGTCGACCCGTAAGGGATAAAGACGTGATTTATGTATGCTGTGGCTTTTTTTACAATGTCCTTTGATGTGTCATTTACTTCAGTGAAAATAGTGATGGGATTTCTAAGCGCCCATCCCAGACGCAAAACTGTTTAAAATACGCCGTGAAATAAATCGGTTGTTTTTTTCTTTCTGATCTTTTTTGAAAAATAGGTGGCTAAAATATTCGGCAGCCCGCATGCATATGAAACTAGATAACAGTATCTAATTTGCATAGTTAAAACTAGAAGTTGGACCAGTTTCATGCATATTTTTAGGCCTCAGGCATTTCAGAAGTATAAAAACCCGACGAACTTTCATCTGCTGACATTGTGTTACTTCGCCAATAGATTCGCGTATGTTTAAATTTAAAATTTGAACTAGACCTGCTATGGGTTGTGTAGTGTAGCACGCGTCACGGAATGACGAGGATCCGGGTTCGATTCCCGGGAATAGCTTTACTTTTCGGATTTTTCTAAGTCTTCTAATTTTCAGTGTCGCTTAGCAATTTAATTTCTAACGGTAAAACCGTAAAAGTAAACATAATTTTTCGATAATAGTCAAGCGGCACCTATTTTTTTTGATTGATGTTTAAAAAAGCCGTAGGTTCTTAAGTGGATTGCGCCGTGTTATTTTGAATAGCGTATAATTAAAACCAATTTATTCGCATAACAAACAAATATGTTTACTTACCAAACTTATAAAATTGGCTCATAAATCAAACTGGAGTGTCCACTAGAATTATATCCTAATATTAATGGAGTTTTCATAATTTTGAGTTGTTTATTTTGTTCTAACTTTTATTAATTAACTTTATTAAAAGCTATAAATTTCTGCTATAAGTCATATTTGTAATATTTTTATGATTAAATTGTTTATTGCTTTTTTTTTTTATATGAATAGGAAGGCAAACGAGCAAATGAGTCACCTCATGGTAAGTGATCACCACTGCCCATAGACACCCGCAACCTAGAGGACTAAGATGAAATGCCTCTTGTGCCCGTAATTTCCCCGGCTGTCTTACTCTCCACGCCGGAACACAGCAGTGCCAGCACTGCTACTTAGCGGCAGGATTAGCGAGTAAGATGGCTTTTCAGCTTACGGTCAATGCGTTTATATGTGGTAGAGATGTGTTACTTGACGTAGCACCCTAGTATATGTGGTAGAGCTGTGTTAAGTGACATAGCACCCTAGTATAAGTGGTAGAGCTGTGTTAATTGACATAGCACTCTAGTATATATGTGGTAGAGTTGTGTTAATTGACACAGCACTCTAGTATATTGTGGTAGAGCTGTGTTAATTGACACAGCACTCTAGTATATATGTGGTAGAGCTGTGTTAATTGACACAGCATTCTAGTATATATGTGGTAGAGCTGTGTTAATTGACATAGCACTCTAGTATATATGTGGTAGAGCTGTGTTAATTGACACAGCACTCTAGTATATTGTGGTAGAGCGGTGTTAATTGACATAGCACCCTAGTATGTATGTGGTAGAGCTGTGTTAATTGACATAGCACCCTAGTATAAGTGGTAGAGATGTGTTAATTGACATAGCACTCTAGTATCAATATACTAGAGTGCTATGTCAATTAACACATCTCTACTAGAGTGCTGTGTCAATTAAGACAGCTCTACCACAATTGGTAGAGCTGTCTTAATTGACACAGCACTCTAGTATCTTGTGGTAGAGCTGTGTTAATTGACACAGCACTCTAGTATATTGTGGTAGAGCTGTGTGAATTGACATAAAAAGCCTAGTTGTAGCTATGCTGAGCAGGTACATACATACATACATATATTACGTCATGTATGTAATATGTGCCCCCCGCTTTTATCTTAAAGTGTTGTTTAATTTAATCTACGTCCAGTCCAAGACAGTCTGGATGGCAAGTTCACGGACTAAGTTCAGTGTCACAGCTTTCTTACTAATGAGAGCCCTTCAAGGCCGCTCTGTTCATGTCAATACGACTGTGAAACTGCCAAATTTACAATACTATACAATACAATAACTCTTTATTGAACGCCACAAATCAGTACAAAACAATACAGAAACAAAGAACAAAGTAGACAATAGGCGGTCTTATCACTTAATAGCGATCTCTACCAGACAACCAATAAAAGAAATAAGTTGCAGACGGTTTAAGTAGGTGGCGGAAAAAAATAGACAGGATAAACGCAGGGATAATAAAAACAACAATACCATACAACATCCATGACTCGGGCACAAACATTCGTATTCGTCATACAACTGTCTGCCCCTGCCGGGATTCGAACTCAGTATCTCTAGCTTCATAGTCAGGGTCACTAACCACTAGGCTATCCGGTCGTCAAAAAAAGATAAATCACGTCTTTATCCCTTTCGGGGTAGACAGAGCCTATGGCAACAAGACCTAAAGGCCACGATTAGCATGATAAATGGAAAGGGGAATCCAAATACTCAATTTTTAAATCCATCATAACATCAGCATCTTCTCAAAATATTTAATGAGTAATTACAGCCACGTTAATGAGATGTCAGAAATACCCATTTATGTTATCGTCGATGTAGGCTCATTTTGGATTTACAGTCGTATTGGCTTGAACAGTGCCAGTCTAACAATGAAGTAATTCCTTAGAACCTACAAGTTTTGCTAATTATTTATCCAAGTCGAAACGAAGTCGTGCAGGGTTGTCCCTTGAGAAATATGATTCTGCCAGCTGAGGATCTAAGATTTATATACGCTATTTACTCGTACGTCAACGGAGCAATGGACCCTCAAATCTGGGAGTTCCAAGTTAATGGGAATAGACCGTGACAATTTGTCAGCTTTATTAAATTGTCAACGCGTTTTTGATTAACGTGCGGCTTGAGAGAGAATGACAATTTCAAGATCAAGACCTTTGAGGATTACTTTAAAGAATTATTGGAATAACTTCTGGAATTTATGTGTGAATGTGAATTTAGATTTGCGGAGTAGCTAGGTAAATGTTTTGATGTTCATTGAAATGGATCTCCGCAAAGTGAGTAAGTAGGTAAATGCTTTATTGTATACTAGCTTCTGCCCGCGACTTTGTCTGCGTAGAATTATACATAAAAACCTTCCTCTTGAATCACTCTATCTATTAAAAAAAACCGCATCAAAATCCGTTGTGTAGTTTTGAAGATATAAGCATACATAGGGACATAGGGACAGAGAAAGTGACTTTATTTTATACTATGTAGTGATAGTGAAATATAAAGAAATATACACAAATCACATAAAAAATACATATATATATATTGTATAGAGGTAACCTTTGAGTACCTTATACATCCCTATTATAAATGTATTTAATTTAAGTAGAATTTAGTATTCTTACCGTATTTTATTTTGAAAAAATGACTTATCGCCCAGTTTCTTGCGGCGCATTCTTCTTGGCAATGATGGTCTTTCTGAATGCACTGGTAGTTTCAAAAATACATTTGAATTGGGGGCCAATTTCCAAAACTAAAATTTTGATTTTTGTTTATTTTTTGAGTAGACGAGAGGAGCATTAAACGCACTAACACACAAACGCACTTTAAAGTAAAGCCTGATTCAATAAAATATTACAAAAATACTGTAACAGAATATTGTTATAAATATCTGTAAGTCTACAAGTAACCAATATAAAATGACCTCACACTACCTACATTTTGTTTAGGAGCCAGGGCTCTAAGACTGGATTTCATGCTCACTTGCCGAATTTGTACAGAACTCTCGGGGAACAAGTCCGACTCGCAATTGGCCGGTTTTTTACATACATACATACATATATCACGTCTTTATCCCTTACGGGGTAGACAGCGCCTAAGGTAACAAAACCTTAAGGCCACGTTTAGCATGAATAAGGGCGTAGGTGGAAAGGGAAATCAAAATAGTGATGGGTTGCTAGCCGCATCGCCTATAACATGATTCCTAAGACTTTCGCCTATTCCCTCGATGGGCTCGCGGGAAGAGAAGCGACTGGTAAATTCTATGTTTTTCTTTACTCCCAGACCAGCATGGAATAAAGTTTTTTTCTAATTTCATAACCAGGCGTGTGGAACCAGCGTAAAGAGACAATACTACCAAAATTTCACAAAGAACGATCAAACATTAAAGCCCGTCCGTTAAAAAACAAAACAGAGGAGGAAATCGAAAATATAGAGAGCGCGAAATTAGCCCTTAATCAAAGAAACAAAATGGCGTTTGCAGAGAGGCGTTTTTCGCTTCGGCTCGCGCGTTAGGCCGTAATGAAGAGGCGTTTTTTTATTCGCATTACTTTTCGCAATCTGTTGTTTCCATAATTGGAGGCACCTGGTGCCTTTTCGGGGCGTTTTTAAAAGTAATTTATATTTGTCTCTGGCTTTAGATTATGCGACGAAACTTGGGCTGTTTAAGGTAATTTGAGAGGCGCAGTTAGGTGGCAAGTTAATTAGTTTTTTAATTCTGGCCTATTGTCTCCATTTGACAGCACCACTGATTTCAGTGATGTATTTCGACGAGAAGAAATATCTATACGAATGCTCAATTCCCGTCGTTGCATAAATATTGAGCAGTATCATTTCACGCTCGACATGAGAGTTTTGTTATTCATGTGTCTTGATTTTTCATCGAAATTTGCAAACTGCAAACATGTTGCTTCCATGCTGGTCTGGGAGTAAAGAAAAAACACGGAATGTAGCAGTTGCTTCTCTTTCCGCGCAGTGAATGGGCAGGAATCATGTTATACCCGATGCGGCTAGCAACCCATCACTATTTCGATTCCCTTTTCCACCTATACGCCCACAATCATGCTAAACGTGGCCTTTACATTTGACTCTGTCTACTCCGTAAAGAATAAAGACGTGATTTATGCGTGTGTGTGTGTGCAAACATTCTCAGGCGTGTGTATTGTATCTTTTGATTGCATGGACTTGAAAAATATTTCTTTCACGAGTTTGATGAATTTATGCTCAATCCGATAAAGATATCTGCTTCAAAATTGAGTCGCAAGAATCTACCTGCACAAACATACACACGTTGCAAGTTAATTATAAACCTTGTAACTTGTAATAATATCTGCTGTAAAAATAAATCTCGCAAAGCTCCGCCTAATACCATTAATTAAACCAAATCAAAATCGCTCTAATAGATATCGAAAAATAAATCCCCTCTATACTTCATTTAATTTAGGATGAGAAATCACAACAACATTATATTGCGGCTCGTGAAGTGTACTCTCTTTACAATTTGTACTAGAGTAATTGTAAACGACACGAAAATAAAGTGGCATTAAAACAATTTTGTTTTGCGGCTCCCCGACTATTGCACTGTACTAATAGCTAGGTAAGAAATAGTTGACCAGACGCAATATAATGTTGTTGTAGTTTCTCATCCTAAAATAAATGAAGTATAATGAAAACAAAGACGTATTTACTGTGCGATATTCAAATTTTCTAAATAAATTGCCCCAAAAGTTCTGATAAAGAGTTAAATACACAAAAGCCGGCAGGATCGGATACAACTGGGCGTAGCCTAATTAAACAAATAAGACAATTTATGTAAAAAGTTTGGGCCGAATTGAAATAAGTTGGCGTCAGGGATTGCTGAGTTGAGTATTTTCAACTGAATTCTAGCTGTGTTGTCGTTTGTGGGGCAGAATAGTTTGTCAAAGAGGTCACTAGTTTAAGAAAACGCCGAAAATTCTCGGTATACCTAAGTAGGTAAGTGCAAGGCGTTGGTATCATAGGCTAGGTCAGTGTATAATGGACATGGTATTAAAATACTGCCAAAAATATCCGGTCACGTGAAAGAAAAAAGAAAGAAGACATTTATTCCTTTCTGCATGACACAAAACACAGACATGAAAAATATATCATTAGTGTTGAGTGTGTCTTCGCAAAAGTGAAACGGTCGCTGCCTCAGCGTTACGCTGAAGTTAGACACCTGCAGCACTGATTCTCATGTGCAAGATAGCCAAGACAAATGCAAAACCATGTCAAGTAAATTATTTTTTGTAGACATTTTTGTTCTGTCTTACAAATCGATAGAATGGGCGAAAATCTTAGTTACCATGTTATAGGCGATGCTATACGTAACAACCCGTCACTACTTCGATTGACCTTAGGCTTTTTCTAACTCGTAAGGAATAAAGGACGTGATTTATGTAATGTGTATGTACGTTCAAGTGCAAAAATAAGTACCGATACGAACTTCTCAAAAATATGTCCCACGACCTTATTACGACGGTGTAAGAGTGTATGGTACTTTTTTTGGAACTTTGGCTAAAAACATATTTACACTTGACTGTACCTACAGATGAAAAAATGGCCAGTGTTTTTAAATGGTAATGAACCCTTTCAACATGAAACTACCGTGAGACTCAATCATAATTACACGTAAAAAAAAAAAGAAAAAAGAAGACTTCAAAAGAAAAAAAAGAAAAAAAAAAGAAAAAAAGAAAAAAAAGAGAAAAGAGAAAAAAGAAAAGAAAGTCTTGGAAAAAGGACTTCGAAATAGTCCGAAACATGTCGAGCATCACTCGACTTTTATACGTGAGTTATCCGTTTATGTGTAATTATGGTAATGAACCCTCTGTACAGCTGTGGTGTGACCAGTGTGAAACCGCGGGGCCTAAATTAGCCGCGCCAGACCTCGGGCAGTATATTTAGTTTGTATCTTGATTACAGGATTCGATTGCCAACTCAGTTAGCCAGTTCGTTAATTTATTCGACAACTCCGCGTTATGACAAAAATATTAAATTTGACGATGCGGCTAACAACCTATCACTATTTTGATTCAACTTTCCAATACGCTCACAATCATGCTTAATGTAGCCTTTAGGTCTTTTTATCTTAGGCCTGTTTGTTTTTGTTTTCTTATTTCAATCAACTATTTTTAACCCCCGTTGCAAAAAGAACGATGTTATAAGTTTGACGTCGGTGGTGTATCTGTCTGGCGTCGTAGCTGTCTAGCGGATGGCCCGATTTGGATGCGGTTTTTTTCATTCGAAAGCCAATTATCTTGCGGTGGTTCTTAGACATGTTTGGTTAAAATCGATACATTAGTTTAATGAGTATCAGCTCTTTTCCAAAATGTTGTAGCATCAAAAAAAAATATATAAGTGATGTATAAGGTCTCCAGGCCTTAAATTATATTAGTCTATAGTAGAGATGTATAAAGTCTCTACTAGTCTCTACTAGTCAATATACGCCCACAATCATGCTAAATGTGGTCTTTAGATCTTGTTGCCCACGGCTCTGTCTACCCCGTAAGGGACAAAGACGTGATTTATACGCACATGTATAAACATGGTACACGCACCATGAAATTCGCTCACCCGACCACTATAAGCAGGGCTTTGGAAGAAGTCTGGCAATAATGTAAAATTGGATCGATGTTCGAGGGATCAACTCTGAATGGTTATTGCCACGTCACGGACGTTAGCTAATTTAATAAGAACCATTGTTTCCGAACCTTCTTTGGTCTGCTTAAGAGGATGAATTTGCATAATTATTTTGACGGGCTTTCAAGAATGTTTACACTTTTAAGGGCGTAAAAGCTCTGCGGCTGCAAAGTTTTGATACCGATATGAGAAGATTGGTTTAATTTTCACTGGGAAAATTAACCAAGAAAGAGGGGGGCTCGTATTATGTTAGTCATATCCGCAGTTGTGTTTGTCGTAGTACGAACCCTCAGATTTGGTTAAAGAAGAAAGAAAGAAGACATTTATTCGTTTTTGCAGGATACTCAAATTATATAAGAGCATACACACAATTTTATAGAAAAGAAACAAAAAATACCGATAAGTACAGATTCGATATTATAACCTCAAATTAGTTTTTTGATCTCTTCTTCTTCAAAACTTCTTCAAATCATTATCATCATCAGCCTGCTGGACATAGGCCTCTCCAACGACACCTTATTGTGCACAATCCTAACTGCTAACTCTTCTTTTTTCTTCTTTCATTCTAACTTCTATTCTGTGATATTTAAAAGTAGCCGAAATCCGTCGGTACAAAAGCACTCGAGTTCACATAACGACAGTCGCGCGTTTTACATCAAAAATCGACCCCTTAGTTAAACTCAGCTCCAATTTTCCGTGCATAAGTGTCGTGAGAAAATATGTCAGCGCCGTAGCATTCCGCGTGCGTCATTCCCATCGTTTGTCCTTGTCACGGCATGACGAGTGAGTGAGACGTCAGCTCGATAAATAAACGTTAGGGAGGATAACATGCTAATTTCGTTAGGGGGTCTTGGATGACAGAAGGTGTTTTTCGTTCGGTGGTTAAATTTAATTATTAAAAAATGGGCCTAGTGACGTGACCAACGCTGTTGGGTAGCGTAGTTCTTACATCTTCTTAGGCCTATTTTTAAGTGAAATTTTCTTTAGCGGCGTTATGCACTTTTTGGGATGGGTAAAAAATGTTAAACTCACGTCAGGTCTCGTGACCGTCTAGACACAAGCGAGTAAGTCTTCGAATTTTTCTATTTGTACCACCTGTCACGTGGCTTTCACTATATGGATATTTTAAACTCAGTTTTTGTCGGTCTTTCGCTTAATGCTCCTCTCATTTACTCAAAAAATAACTGATAGAGATCCCTTATAGGGATAAGTTCGCCTTTGTGCATATTTAAGGTCTTTGCTTGAGATCATTACATATAAACGGATAACTCATGAAAAAGTCGAGTGATGCTCGACATGTTTCGGACTATTTTTGTTTTATGAACGAGGGTAGTTGTGCGCCGCTGTCAATTGCGTCGAATAGCCGCGCGAGCAGAGCGCTGGCGTGCCGTGTTCGTTTCGCTGCCGCCGGGGCGAGCGCTCTGGGAAGAAGGACTACGAAATAGTCCGACACATGTCGAGCATCACTCGACTTTTTATACGTGAGTTATCCGTTTATGTGTAATGATGATTAAGTCTCACGGTAGTTTTTTTGTTTGTGATTTGTCTCTGTTTCTTTATATTTGTGCAATAAATCACTTACTTACTTTTTTACTAAGCGAATCTTTGTCACAATGCGCCATCTGTTTCAATGTTTATTTCTGTACTATCGAAATGGTTGTCTGGTAGAAATCACCTTCGAGCGATAACACCTATTGTTTAACTTCCTTTTTTTTAAATCCCATTTGCATTGTCCTGATTGATTTTGATTTGTGGTGGAATTAAAAACATTTGTGTCGTATTGTATTGGATCCAAATCTCACTACCGTAAAGTGTATGTTCCAGATGTACATTTTAACCAGACGTTTACTAAAGCAGGAAAATTATATGCTATAATATATTATCTCAGCTTATCTCACGTGTTTGCTAAAGCGAGCGAGGTCTGACATGGGTGACACTGCTATTGTCTCAAATTGATCCTAAATATTCACCCAAGAACGCCGGTCTCTGATTCTAGATCTGTTTCCGATAATACCATTTCCTATACTAGTTTAGGTCTCCCAGCTTTACCCGTGTACGAGTAAGAACAAAAATACTTAGGACAAAAATTTACCAGCCTATCATACGTCCCACTGCTGAGTACAGTGGAGGCATTACCTAACTCGCTCGCAATCGCCATTGTGTTCATTTTGACAGTTCATGTATGGGCTGACAATTGGCATCGGAATCAGCCAGCTGTCACATTCATGCAAGAACTGTCAAAATAAACACGATGGCGATTGCGAGCGAGTTAGGTAATAAGCCTACAGGCCTCCTCTCAGAACGAGAGAACAATTCCACAAATAAGGGGTCAGTGGTTAAGCATAATGGCATTTTTTTTCTGAGAAATAAACGGTTTATTTCTTTCTAAAGAGATATCGCATATAAATTCCGAAAAAGTCAAGAACTCCGGGATTAGAACCGATGATCCTCTGCTTGAGAGGCCACGGATCAAACCAGTAGATTATTATTTTTTTTCTTTTTGGAAATAGGCGGGTGGTAGGGCCTTGTGCAAGGTCCGTCCGGATCGCTACCACCATCTTACTCGCTAATCCTGCCGCTAAGTAGCAGTGCTTGCTCTGCTGTGTTCCGGTGTGGAGAGTAAGAAAGCCGGGGAAATTACGGGCACAAGAGGCATTTCATCTTAGTCCTCTAGGTTGGCAACGCATCTGCAATCCCTCCGGGGTTGCGGGTGTCTATGGGCAGTGGTGATCACTTACTATTAGGTGACCCACTTGCTCGTTTGCCTTCCTATTCATATAAAAAATAAATAAATAAGGGAAACTACTAGTAGTGTAAACTTCCATATCATTCATCTGAACCGTTTGAATCGACCCCGCCTGCAATTAACGTAACTACCCCGTAGAACCTTCAAACAATAATGGAATGAAATCGGGCCGAGAAAGTTTCTGTATCGTTAAATGAAACGACGGTGGAAGTATTCTATTACATGTTATCTGTCCTTGGAATTTGGACCATTATTCGTTCGAGCTGGGATATGTGACACGTTTTATAGCAATTGGTGTTTCATGTTGTCCTGTTGGAATCAGGGATGTTGCGGATCCACTTTTTCCCACATCCGCGGATGCGGATGCGGATGCGGATTTTAAGAGGCTCACATCCGCGGGTGCGGATCTGTATAAAAACACAGTAGCGCGAATCAGATCTTGTCAGTTGTCACAACAAAACAGTAGCGAGCCGCGTCACCGTCACCGATTCACCGAAGTCCGAAACAAAATTACCGCTTTCCTGTTGGTCAATCAGCACGCGCGGTCGACACGCGCCACTCGCCGGGCCCTCGCCTTTCTTTCATGTCGCGACCTGCTACACATCCGCATCCGCTTCAGCTCCGCATCAATTTATGCGGATGCGGATGTCGAAATTGATGCGGATGTTCCGCATGTGCGGATGCGGATGCGAATATTCGCAACATCGGTAGGGATATAAAGAAAAATGGAAGCCTGTTATTAGTAATGGCTATGGGAGCTTCAGCCTGTCCTTTGTACTTCGGCATATCAGGATTATTGGGTAGTTGGTACGGGCGGTTCCCCAAGTACCTACTCTGAAAAAAAATAGCTAAACTAGTTTAAGGAATGACGATGATCCGGGTTCGATTCCAGGCCATAGTTTTATTTTTCGGATTTTTCTGTGTTCTAATTTTCAGTGTCGTTTGGAAATTAAATTTTTAACCGTAAAACCGTAAAAGTAAACCTAAAAATCAAGAAGTAAAAATTCTTGATTCATTTGATAGTCCCTTTCATTTGAAAAACAGCGTCTCATTTAAGCGGTCGGTTTATTGCCACTTATTTTTTGCTGTAGCTTCTATGCTGGTCTGGTAGCAAAGATAAAACATAGAATGTAACAGTTGCTTCTCTTCCCGCGAAGATGGTAAAATCCCATAGAGAAAATGGCATCGCAGGAACCATTGTTATAGGCGATGCGGCTAGCAAACTAGCACTGTTCTGATTCCCTTTTCCACCTACGCCCAATCATGCTAAACTTGGCCATTAGGTCTTTGCTTTTGGCTCAGTCTACCCCGTAAGGAAAAGAGACGTTTATCATGTATGTATGTATCCATATATTTTTCAATATACTAAAAGCGTAATGGCAGCTCCTCTGAACCTTCCATGGAAGTGATAAAGAATGACGTTTTATACGATTTCTGGAGGGAAGCTGCGAAGAATCCTTTCATAAAGTATTATTACACGAGCTAGAAGGGCTCCTAGTGTCATAAAAATGTTATGAAATGGACATTGTGATGAATTCATCTTGTGCAGAGCTTAGGTTTGAGCTCACGAATGTTTTTATTTAAAAATATTCCTGGCCAGGGGAAGACGACAAACCTCGACCGGTGATAAAGAAAGCTTCAGGTTGCATGTTTATCGCCCTCGCTTTTGGCTCGTGCAACAAGTTCCTGCTATCTGATACATTCTTTATTTCACAACTCAGCGTGTAATGTATTATGAGATATCTCTGTGTAGGCAATTTAACCGATAAGTCCAAAAGTGTCGCTTTCTTTAATTAGTATCAACTTTGATAATCCAAAGAGAACACACATACATACATACACAAATCACGTCTATATCCCTTACGGAGTAGACAGAGGCTGAGGTAACAAAATCTAAAGGCCACATTTAGCATGATTGTAGGCGTATAAGTGGAAAAAGGAAACAAAATAGTGATGGGTTGCCAGCCGCATCGCCTATAAGATTCCTAAGAATTTGGAAAAGAAAACACACAGTGTAAATAAATGTCATAAAAAGTTGTAGACACTACGAAAGCTTTTCAAGGCTCAGTTCCTGAGGAATAAAGAAAAATAACACTACTCAAAGCGTGTTTTCCACATAATTTGTAATGTGATTCTCGAGCTCGGGCGAAATTGCATTTTAAAAATACACAACCAAATTTAGTTTGCGAAAAGGCCCGAAATAAAAAACTTCAGGGGCCCGAGTAAATCACGGAACCCTTGTAATTTGATTCAATATGTCCGTCCGTCCCTTCTGTCCGAGACCGTAGCTCCTAACATTCGCCACTCTTTGAGATTAAAATTTATAGGCGGCCGTGCTCGAAAAATGTGAAGTTGAGTGGTTGAAATGTCTAACGACCGAGATTTAGCTCGCGATTTAAAAAAAGATTTCGGACAAACCATTTTTTTTAATAATCGCCACCACGGCCTTTGCCCAGAACGATATTCATTAAGCGTACATGACGACGTGGATGTAATATTTTTTTATAGTATTTGTTGCCTGGTACCCATAGTACAAGCTTTGCTTAGTTTGGGGCTGGGACAATTGGTGTAATTTGTCCCAAGATATTTATTTATTTTATTTATTTAATGTTCCTACACATACAACTATAAATTGAAAAGCATCGGAATGTTTTCTTTTACAAAGACACCTTCAAACGCGCCTCTAATTAGTGGAAGTAATCAGTTCGTAGTTCAGAGAGGGCCGGGTTAAACCTTTAATTTACTCTACTTAGCTAAAAGGGAAGAAATAAACAAAAACCCTGCGGGCCTCTCGAGTTTTCCGCATCTTAAAGGCTTCCACATCACATACGCACTATTAAATACTGGATGGCATAGTTGGGCCATGATATTGAGCGTAAACAGAAAAAATTCAAATAGAACGTCATTCTCATTAAAAAAAACATATTTTTTTGTTTGCGAAATTTATTTTTGCTCTTTTATATATTACTAGGTTTTGCCAGCGACTTCGTCATACGACATACCTCATACATCCACTCATGTCTCCAAAGGTTTTTATTGCCCGTGGGAAATTCGGAAAACCCCTTCTTAGAGAACCTATGTGCTCCTCTAGGAATATTATCTACTAATTTCAATTAAAAAATGGACAATTTATTCATGAACAATACAATAAAAATTACATAAATGAAATTAATACAAATTAAACTATTAAATTAAAAACTAAACTAAAACTAATCTTAAAATAAAATAATTATAAAAGAAGGGGCCCCCGTGGCATAGTTCCACAGACACTGGCAGCATTCCCCCTTTGGACAGCGATACTAATTATAGTCTCAATTATTTACCTCGTGTTTTTATCCCGTGTGAAATTTAAAAAATTTGCTTTGTAGTGCACCTTTATACAAATGAAGGAATAATATGTAGGTATGCCAAATGCGGGAAAATCGGGATAAAAAGTATCCTAGATTCGTCTCCTGGTTCTGAGCTACCTCCCCACCAATTTTCAGCCAAATCGGTTCAGCCGTTTTCGAGTTATAAATAGTGTAACTAACACGGCTTTCTTTTATATATGTATTTTTGAAACTACCAGCGCATTCGGAAATACTATCGTTGCCAAGAAGAATGCGCCGCAAGAAACTTGGCAGAAAGACATTTTTTTCAAAATAAAATACATTAAGCACGGTACTACAATTTATAATAACAATATATTAGTACTCATGCGAAACGTGGCCTTAAGGTTTTGTTATCTTAGGCTCTGTCTACTCCGTAAGGGATAAAGACGTGATATATGTATGTATGTATATTAGTACTATTTGGTTGGGTAAGGGCCTGTTTCACCCTCTGTAAAGTTTCGGTCATCTTACATACATACACATACACAAATCACGTCTTTATCCCTTACGGGGTAGACAAAGCCTAAGGTAAAAGATAACCTACAGGCCTTATTTAGCAAGATTGTGGGCGTATAGGTGGAAAATGGAATGAAAATAGTGATGGTGGTAGCCTCATTGCCTGTAACATGATTCCTATGATTTTCGCCCATTCCTTCGATAGCTTTTTTTTCTTTACTCCCAGACCAGCATGGAAGAAAGCTTTTTGAAGCAATTTGATAAATAGTGATTTTATTCACACGTGCTTGAAAGAGTATTCTAAGTGGTTCACTCAGAAATGATCTTTACTTTTCTTTTTATTTCCACATACTGGTTTCAGCTTCAAGCAAATTGTGTGGCGTTGGAGAGGTAAAAAAGATACATAGTTTCAGAAAGAACGTTTGTCCCGTCGGCGTTTTATTGGACATATATAAATGTAGGTGTCTCCTTACAAAGTCAAGCTTGTACTAGAAATATGTCTCCGCTTACTTATTACAGACTTTCCGTGTAATTTCTTGAAAATGTTTCCACTTTACGCAGTTGTGAAGTTTTTCGTGAGAACAGTCACCAAATTTCCAATAACGCTGAAGAAATCTTTCTAGAACGCGGCGTAAGCGCAATATTACTTAAGTTTGAGTTTCGATGCCGCTTCGGAACAAATCAAATTTTTTGAAGGTGACATGTTGAAGACTGGGTAGGGCCTTGTGCAAGGTCCGGCCGGATCGCTACCACCATCTTACTCGCTAATCCTGCCGCTAAGTAGCAGTGCTTGCAATGCTGTGTTCCGGTGTGGAGAGTAAGACAGCCGGGGAAATTACGGGCACAAGAGGCATTTCATCTTAGTCCTCTAGGTTGGCAACGCATCTGCAATCCCTCTGGGGTTGCGGGTGTCTATGGGCATATCGGCGCGAACGACAGAAAACCCTCGGCAACCGATTTGCTGAGGTAAGCATCCAGCTACCTGCTACCGCGCGCCAGCTGGGCCGGGTGTAAACAACAGGCAGTCGCACCGTCACTCGATGATTTTATAAATAGCTGACACAGCCCAAGCGGATCATTCGTTCTTCAGCTCTCGACTCGAGAACATCGTCGCATATTTGAGTCTGCGATACTAACGATTAAAATAAGTGTCTCAAAAATTATTAAATAAGTGTTTTGGTTTGTGATATTAAACAATTAAATTAAATAAAAACAATTGCCGAAAATGACAGTTTTACTGGTCGAAACCCCCCTCCTCTTATATCAGAAGAGGGGCCGAACCAACGCCAACAATGAACGGTACCTCTTGGTAACAATCTTACCAGTGGAGCGTAATTTATACCTACCATGAGGCACTTAAGCACATGGGCTGGAAGAAGACGCTAGCGAAACCTAAAGATAACTTTTGATTTCCAAAAATGTCTACAACTGTCAGGTACTTTGTTGAGCACTGTGTAGTGTGTAAAACAATGAAAGGGACGTCTGAAGCTTTGCAAAGTCGTTTGCATCCAATTGAAAAGATATATCAGAACCGTTCCACGCTCTCCACATCGACATTTTAGGTAAACTAAGTGGCTCAGTGAGTTGAGTAGCGGAGTAGCAAGGTAAAATTTTTGTGCATTGAAGTGGACCTCTGCAAAGTAACGCCTGATTCAATAAAATATTTAAGCGGCTCAGCTACGAGTACACAAAAAGAGTACGTCTTCGTAGCCATACAGGCTTCCACGACATTTGTAATGTTGCAACATTCTAGAAGCAAGAACCAAACAAGTGCTATGCAACACCTTAAAGAAACCGTTTTCCTATTTGGTGCTCCAAAGCTCACTATAGTTGACTGTGAACGATGAAGGTGCTTTTGTCTCTCATTACAAGGCGTTTTATGATCAGTATGGTATTGAACTACATCAGTGTGCCGGATACACAAGTAGAACTAATGGGACAAACACCAAATGGATTGCTAACTGGCAGAAAAGGATGTGTTCCCCCAGAGCTACTCAATATTATTAATGAAGAAAATGAACGTGTAAATGTAGAAGCTGTGATAGGAAGAATGACCGAGCAGGCTGAGAAAAACGAAGCACGTTACAACAAAGGATTAACAAGCGTGGTCCACCCAGAAAAGTCTGTGATGGGCGCTTACGAAGTATGTACTCCGAAATTTAGGACACAATGTGATGTGCCGTATCGGGAATGAATAGAAGCGAGTTATTCGAGACAAGACAATCTGACGAAGATATCTTATAACAGTGTTGGTAACAACTGTTACTTTCTTTTCTTTTTATTTACTTTGTGTTTTAATAACATTGTTGTTTTCACGTGGTGTATTATTTACTTTTTTTTTACGTGTCATTAAACCAAAATTAGCGCCGAGGCTATGAGGTTAAATGTACGTGAAAAAGTGGCCAAAATAAGCGCCGAGGCTTTGAGGTCAAATATACGAGAAAATAGGGCCAAAATAAGCGCTGAGGCTTTGAGGTCAAATATACGAGAAAATAGGGCCAAAATAAGCGCTGAGGCTTTGAGGTCAAATATACGAGAAAATAGGGCCAAAATAAGCGCTGAGGCTTTGAGGTCTGACAAGAAATGCAACTACGAGTAGTTCTATGCGCGTACTTATTAACGTTTGTGTGTCTGTGTTTCTGTGTTTCTCTTTTTCTTACAGCTTGCAATAAATAGACGCAGAGACGCATCTTGTAGCAGAATGGCCGTATCGGCGCGAACGACAGAAAACCCTCGGCAACCGATTTGCTGAGGTAAGCATCCAGCTACCTGCTACCGCGCGCCAGCTGGGCCGGGTGTAAACAACAGGCAGTCGCACCGTCACTCGATGATTTTATAAATAGCTGACACAGCCCAAGCGGATCATTCGTTCTTCAGCTCTCGACTCGAGAACATCGTCGCATATTTGAGTCTGCGATACTAACGATTAAAATAAGTGTCTCAAAAATTATTAAATAAGTGTTTTGGTTTGTGATATTAAACAATTAAATTAAATAAAAACAATTGCCGAAAATGACAGTTTTACTGGTCGAAACCCCCCTCCTCTTAAAGGCAGTGGTGATCACTTACCATCAGGTGATCCAGTTGCTCGTTTGCCTTCCTATTCATATAAAAAAATATGTATATAAAAAAAAGACTTGTTCATAAATCGATCATAGAGTGTGTAAATTTCACACGAGCATATAATTTTAACTACCTACTGATAATATACTTTTGACTAGTAGAGACTTTATACATCTCTACTATGCACTAATATAATTTAAGGCGCGGGGACCTTATACACCCCTTTTAATGTGTTTAATTTAAGTAGAATTTAAGTATTGTAGAAGCTTAATGTATTTTATTTCTGCCAAGTTTCTTGCGCCGCATTCTTCTTGGCAATGATGGTATTTCCGAATGCGCTGGTAGTTTCAAAAAAGACATGTAAAAGAGCCCTTGGCGGCCAATTTGCAATAATACATTTTGCATTTTGAATTTTTGTATACTTTCGTACCGTGACGCCCCTTTCCCACAGAGGTTGGCAGAGACTACCTTGTTCTACTTGCTACGATTCTAACACACCTCATTTGCCTTAACCACATTCATTAATTTCTTCATGCTCGTCGGTTTCGGATAAATCTTGACCTGATATTTTTTTAAAACATCCCCAATTTGGTACCAGAACGTCCGTCTAGGCCTTCCCCTCCCAACGCACCCACTTGTATATATCTAATCAACGTATAAACGTATCACACAATGCGTCGATTAAAGTAACGGACCGAAACGTCATAACACTTTTGTTAAATGAAATTGTGCTTGTTACATTGCTCCTAAGACAAGCTTCAAAACATTAATTACGCTTCAATACCAAAAGTTACTGCCAACATATTCTTTAAAACACTGTTGATTCACCAAATTAAAAAAACAAATAGTGGGTAACTATCTCAGCCAAAATACCAGTACATTTTACCTTTCAACGCTACAAACTAACGTATAAAATGATACTAAATCCACTACTCCCATTGGCCCGTATCCAAATTTGGAACGTTTAAAACACAGAGCACGTTCGTTCGTGTAATAACCATTCTAGCAAACACCTGTGCTTTAAGTTAATGTAGAAATTTATGCCTAATACATGGCTTGTAGAATGTTTTCTAGTTTATAGACGCAATGATAAATAGATGAACGCAACAAAACTTGACTTGATACATAATTGTTCCATATTATGTCCCAAATATGGCACGTCTCACATCGAAAGGTATAATAGTATAAATAATGTTTAGTTAAGTTAGTATTATGGTAAATTGCAATGCCCTTGCAGGGTTTACGTTTTTAACTGTGCTTTATTATAATAAGAACTGTGTACACTACGTGTAAGCAATTATTAAATATATAAATAAATAAAATAAATAAATAAATAAATAAATAAATAAAGTAAGCCGCGACTTTTGACTGGTTCGATGCTTAACCTGAGCCATAATAAAATCGTCCTAGGGACTAGAAACCAGCATTCAGTGCATTCACCAACATTTTATATGGCAAAGGATGAGGATAAAAGATGTGACGAATACAATCGCGAACGCCCGCGTGTTAGATATTAAGGCTTTGTGTGGCTAGACTAAGTCACTTTCTATTCCTGCGACATTGGAGACATCTCCAATCAGTTTATTTGACGGTGGAGGCGTTTTACACCTCCACTGAACTTACTATTTTTTTTTTTTGTTTTTTTTTTTGACTAGTAGAGACTTTATACATTTCTACTATTTATAGATTAATATAATTTAAGGCTCGGGGACCTTATACATCCCTTTTATAAATGTATATAATTAAAGTAGAATTTAAGTATTCTTACTGTATTTTATTTTGAAAAAATGACTTTCTGCCAAGTTTCTTGCGGCGCATTCTTCTTGGCCATGATGGTCTTTCTGAATGTGCTGGTAGTTTCAAAAAGACATGTAAAAGAGCCCTTGGCGGCCAATTTGCAAAAATAAATTTTCGTTTTCATTTTCATTTCATATAGATGACGCTAGAGAATGGAATGAAATTGTACGGGATTAACATAAGCCTATAAAAGATCATGTCACATAGCGTGACAAGCTTGGAGCGTATGTAACTAGTCTAGCCTCGTTAATGTGACGTGCCATATCTGGAACAACATTTATCAGTAGCATTTTGGTCTGTTGTTTTTGTTGACAAATCCGGTGACTTTGTGTTTACTATTGTAACTAATTTAATCTGCTGAATTTAAATAAGCTCCATTAAAAATACCTTTCACAGCTGCAGACGTACCTGAAAATAAAAAATATTTTTGTTACTTTTATTTCGTTAACTTAATTAAAAAATAGCAATATACAAAACGTGGTCAATGGCCTCTTATTTTTACAAGTTTTTACTAACTTGCAATGTATGCATTTATTACAATTAGTGTATCTATGTATGTTTGTTGGGTGGAATCTTGCAACTCAATTTTGAAGCAGATATCGTCATCAGTCGGATGGCAATACATCAATCTGGTACTGAAATTCTGGTGGCGAGGTATATTTTTAGGTTAAGTTATTTTCTTCCATGCTGGTCTGGGAGTAGAGAAAAAACATAGAATGTACCAGTTGCTTCTCTTCCCTCGGAGGTGGTAAAAGTCCATCGAGGGAATGGCCAATCAAATTATAGGCGATGCGGCTAGCAAAGCAACCCACCGCTATTTCGATTTCCCTTTCCAGCTATACGCCCTTAATCATGCTAAACGTGGCCTTAAGGTTTTATTTTCAAAGTCCCTTGAAATCGAATCAAGAAGTCGTGATACTTCGTATATTACATAGTAAATGTAAAATCATAGCAAAAAACGAAATTTTAACCCTCTCGTTTGAGTTCTAGGAATGGAGAAGTAGTTCTTCAGACCCTTTTAACAGAGTGCACAGAAATGTTAAATTATAAATATAAGAGAGAAAATATTGTATCCTAAATAGAGTCTGGGTACTTTTAACTCGTATTTCGGGCGCTATCTCTGTTAGCACTAACATATTCATAGCGCGGTATTTCATTTCTCTGCAACTGTGGTTTTGTGTGAGATGTCTAAAGCATTCTCTTGTTACGATTTAACCGCGTTATTCATAAACGCTCTATAGGATTCTGCTAACTTAGCGATCGTTTGTCCTTATCTATGAAAGGTAAATGTCAGAGGACGTAAAGGACAAACGATTGCTAAGTTTAAAGAAGGGGTGCGAGTGGGGTTACCGCCGCGTGTGGTCAAGAGCTGCGGTTCGTTTTTAGATTCGTCCGAGAAGAGCAGTGCTTGGTCCGGTACACCCTGGGCATCGGTTAATGATTTCCTGGCAGATTCTAAGGGATATCATTATCCGTTGGCTAAGAGCCCGACAGGGAGATGGGTCTTTTGACCGTGTTCTACCGTACAACGTTGCCGATATTTATTATGTCACAAGATTTTTGAATAGGTACTGTATTTAAAACTTTGACATTGGCGAAATCATCGCATCGATCGATGGGGCTATTATAAAAAAAGAAGTAAGTTAGCAGAAGCCTTTATAAACAACATGCAGCATTTGGTGTACGCCGGCCTTTACTATCCATATCGATTATAATGATCAACTCTAGCGATCTGCTTGACCTATGACTGGCCAATAAGAATGCAGTGATCGCCAATTCCGGTTTAGCTTTTGCCTACTAATATAAATGTAATATATTGTGATGTGACATTCAACTCTGTTGTTGCTTGCTCTATGCCTCATCTAGAAAAGTCACGTGCGAAAATCAAGGTCTCGAGAGCCTTCTCTTGTATCACACATTACAGCGAGACTCGACCGAGTGCAAAGAGAGTTTAAATAAACTTTTACGTAAAAGTTCGCTACGAAGTTTTCAGATGCGGCGTTCTTTTGTTTCACTCTGAATGTAATGACTTTGTTGAAACAGAAATATCCTACTAATATTACAAATGGGAAAGTTTGTGAGGATGGATGCGATGCGAGCGTGTATGTTTGTTCCTTCTTCACGCTGTAACGACTGTACGGATTTGGATAAAATTTGGAATGGTCATAGGTGGTACCCTAGATTAACATATAGGCTACATTTTACTCCAAAAAATTGCATAGTTCCCGCGGGATAGCGATAGACAGATTGAAAATGTATGTTATGTCTTTTTCTGTGTATCTGTATGTCCCGTCAATCGTTCAAAGGTTAACTGGTTTTGTGCATTTGTGTAGTCCTGTATTCATCTTTTTCTTGTGTTTTACGTAAAATAAAGAGTCATAAAAACAACATGAAACTACCGTGAGACTTAATCATCATTACACATAAACGGATAACTCACGTATAAAAAGTCGAGTGATGCTCGACATGTTTCGGATTATTTCGTAGTCCTTTTTCCAAGAGCGCTCGCCCCGGCGGCAGCGACACGAACACTGCGCGCCAGTGCTCTGCTCGCGCGGCTGTTCGACGCAACTGACAGCGGCGCACAACTACCCTCGTTTTCATCGTCATTTTTATTATTGTCAAATGTCGGGCAGCACACAACAGTGATCACTTTTTATACGTAAGTTATCCGTTTATGTGTAATGAGTCATACAAACACACATACAAACATTTTTAATTCTTCGCGAACAAAGTCACAGGCAGAAGCTAATGGTTTCATAATACTGTACTCTACTTAATAACACTATCCGATGTACAGGGTGTCTCCTCCCTAATCCCCGACCCTTCGAGGCATATGTAACGTCCTGTATCAACACGATACCTCCGGCCCGTGTAATACCGATTGGGGTTAATTAATTTGAATACGTGTTTTTTTAAATGGGCCACGCTGTATACAGCTCTGTTGTTTGTCGGTTTTGAGTTAATGGATACATAGGCTGATGTAAAGTCGAGCATTTAACATAATTGAACGTTAATGGTACATACATACATACATACCGTCACGCCTCTTTCCCACAGGGGTAGGCAGAGACTACTTTATTCCACTTGCTACAGTCCTGACATATTTCTTTTGCTTCATCCACAGTCATCAATCTCTTCATACATGCTCGTCGGTTTCGGGTACTCCTGACCTGACCTTTTTCCAAAACGTCTCCTATTTGGTCTCGGAACGTCCGTCTAGGCCTTCCCCTCCCAACGTAACCATTCACACTCCCCATATAGATCTGTTTAGTTAGTCTACTTTCATTCATCCGCTCTACATGCCCAAACCAACTAAGCATACTTTTTTCTATCCTAGTCACTATATCCTCTTTCACACCTACCAGCACGTTAATGATAAAATGAAATTTTGTATTTAAATATATAAATAAATATCTTGGGACAAATTACACCAATTGAGCAAGCCCCAAACTAAGAAAAGCTACTATGGGTACCAAGCAACGGATAAACATACTTATACAATGTAGATAAATACATAGGTACAACATCGCGGGGTCACAACTCGACTACCAGATTATTGTATTGTCATCCGACTTACTCAAGCATGCAAAATTTTAGCTCAATCGATTGAAGATATCTGCTTCAAAATTGAGTTGTAAGATTCGACACGGACAAGCATAGTTACTTCGTTGCAAGTTAAAATAAAGCTTAGTTACTAACACAAAATTGACAGCGCCCCTAGCGATCTGTAACGGCAACACAATCTCATAGTACAAACAAAAACCAACAAAAAATAAAAAGTAGGGAAACTAAATTGTTTAATAACAACAAGCTGGCATATCAATTTATATCTATTACTAGCTTCTGCCCGCGACTTCGTCTGCTTTGAATTACATATAAAAACCTTCCTCATGAATCACTAGATCTATTAAAAAAAACCGCATCAAAATCCGTTGTCTAGTTTTGAAGATATAAGCATACATAGGGACAGAGAAAGCGACTTTGTTTTATACTATGTAGTGATAGTTTAGTTTTCTATTTTTTTATGACTTAATTTGGTACACCTACAGAACACCGCTGACAATTTAAATACCTTTAGTTTTTCGATAAATACACCAATTGTTTTGATACTTTGCAGTCTAGTTTTAAATATGCTACTGAACCAGTAGTGTTCGTGCTTGTCGAGAGGCTAGGGCCACCCTGTATAAGGAGCAGATAATACCTCCCTTCCATTACCGGGTCAGTCGTAACATCAATATAAGACTAAACTCCGACTCAACCTGGCCATCGGAGGGTCTGAACGTAATCAATAATTATCATTAACGCTTATCACCCTCGAGATTCCGAGCGCCGACATATCCATTAGCTATTTCCCATCGCCGGTGGGTTCGCTTTCTCTTTATCCTAGTAATATACTTACGTCACGTCTTTATCCTTTACGGGGTAGACAGAGCCTAAGGTAACAAAACCGGCCACGTTTAGCATGATTAAGGGCGTAAGAGAAATCAAATTAGTGATGGGCTCCCGCATCGCCTATAACATGATTCCTAAGACTTTTGCCCATTCCCTCGATGGGCTTTCACCATCTGGCCGGGAAGAGAAGCAACAATACAATACAATACAATACAATAACTCTTTATTGAACACCACATATAACAACCAAAACAGAAAAAAGGTATACAGAATATTACAAGGTAACAATAGGCGGCCTTATCGCTACAGAGCGATCTCTTCCAGGCAACCACAACAGGCAACTGGTAAATTCCTTGTTTTTTCTTTACTCCCAGAACTGCATGGCTTCTGGCTGATGATGATGATGATGATATGACCTTGATATAAAGCGGCAAGACAGCAGCACTCCTGTTGAATGATTTCTGTTCATGCTGTCAATGCTTTAGAAAATTCAATAATAAACGAAAGAAATTCAAAATGTATTTTTGCAAATTGGCCGCCAAGGGCTCTTTTGCATGTCGATTTTTAAACTACCAGAGCAAGCTTTCGGAAAGACTATCATTGCTAAGAAGAATGCGCCGCAAGAAACTTGGCAGAAAGTCATTTTTTCAAATTAAAATTATTAAGCTACTACAATACTTAAATTCTACCATTTATAAAAGTTATGTATTATATTAGTTTATAGTAGAGATGTATAAAGTCTCTACTAGTCAATAGAATAAGGTTATTAACATATATATTTGACATGATGGTTATATCGATAGTCATGCCGTCGAGAATACCTATTCCTAAGTTTCTATGAAATTGAATAAATTATTTCATAAAAGATGCCCATTACAGCTGGTATTATAAGAGCCTGGCTAAAGGTTCTAAAGCCCTAAAACACGTTCTTAATACATCTTAAGTACCCGAAGGGACCACAATATATATTTCATAGTTGATCCAAGTATGGGGTGCGAACTCGCCCGAACTCCATTAAATTTGGTAAACACACCCCGTATCATGGGTCAGACATGTGGTAACATATCACCCTGTATTATTTCTTGCTTGTACTTGAGGCTATCTATCATTCCAAAATTTGTTCTAAGAGTATTAGTAAAATCAAAATATATATATTACTAGAGACCCGCCCCGGCTTCGCACGGTATATCCGTGCATGGCGGGAAGAACTTGATAACTCCACTTACACGATTTTTTTTTTATCGTCGCAATGGCTTCCTACAGCATTGGTTTCGTAGGAAAAAAATTGACAACTCGATATCTACGATACTTTTAGAGATATTGCCTCGTGAGTATTTGAATATATCCATACGCTGCGTATTTTATTTAACGAAACGAGATATATACGCGATGAGTCACAAAAAAATATATAATATCGTAATATATCTTTACATCAACTTATGCTCAAAAACCGATCTAGCGTACGTAAATTGACAAAACAAGATATCAAAGCGACGACTAACACACTATTACGTTAACAAATAAATATATCGTTTTATCTACTTATATTCAACTATTGGTAACTTGATATGTCAATTTATACTTACACTATAAAGTTAACAATTAATATATTGACGTTATAATTCGACTTATCAAGTTACTCACGCTATGCACGGAATATGATATCTCGTGTTATCTTAGTAGTTTCTCATTTATAGACCGGGTCAAATCAAAAATATGTTCTTTATTGAATAACTTGTCACATTGTGTCATGTCTCATACTGATGTCGCATACTACTTTTCCCGAGATATATGAGAACAGGGGTGCGTTCAGTTTGATCACCCGACGACGCCCGACTACGCACTGGCCCGTTCAGTAAGTCAGTGCGATCATCGGACGATCACACCGGTCACCCCATAAAATAGATGGGTAAAAAAAGCCCAGACGTCACTTTGACAGTTGAAAAGCGGCAAAATTTATAATTCGAACGCTGGGGATATAAACTTATTATTACGAATACGAAATCGCATACCATCGACATTTAAATTTAATGTGAATTTAATTTAAAATGGGAGATTCAATGAAGACGTTAATGATTCAAGATGAAAAGGGACAGAAATATAATAACATAATATCAAAGATATCAGAAATATAATATCAAAATAAATATAAAATGAATTTCTATCCAGGTCTCGGAGCAAATATTTATTTTATATTTATTTTGAATTGACACTTTCGACAGAAGAACGTCCCAACTCGTTCGGTAAGTGTGTTCATGATCGGACGATTTTCATCCGACTTTAGTTACTGAACGTAGCCCAGAAGTCGTTCTAATTTTTCTTTTTTTTTCAAATTAGGTAGTGCAAAAAGTGCGCTTGCATTCCCAAATTATTGAAATTTTATTACGACATTTTTATTACATTTTTTTTATTACAAACGATTAATGTGTATTATTGATACCCAATTCTATGGTGAATAAGTTGATAAGTCATCGGTGAACATGTTGATAAGTCAATTATTATGAATAATAAGATAGTAAGAAAGATAAACATAACCATATTTGAAAAACCATCTAAAATTACTCTTAAATCAATTTAGACATTTCAATTACACTGAAAAACTGATTTTTAGGAATTAAATTAAATAATGTTTTCACTGGTTTGAGCACTAATGTATGGGTAATAAGTTGATAAGTCTCTGGGTAGTATGTTGATAAGTCTAATATCTTACAAAATAAGCAGAATTTACGAGAACACGTAACATAATTTGAAAGATTACATCAAATTATCCATAAATCAAGCTATAGAGATGAGTTCGAGATAAAAACCGATTTTGGAGAAAATGACAAACTTTAAAATCGCTGCCCTGTAAAATTGCCATTTTGGAGTTATCAAGTTCTTCCCGCCATGCACGGATATTATGCATGTATTATACATATAAACCTTCCTCTTGAATCACTCTATCTATTAAAAAAAACCGCATTAAAATCCGTTGTGTAGTTTTGAAGATATGAGCATACATCGGGACACGGGGACAGAGAAAGCGACTTTATTTCATACTATGTAGTGATAGTGTTCTTTTTCTTCTTTTAATAATGGCCCCATCGATCGATGCGATCATTTCGCCAATGTCAAAGTACACAGTATTTAAAAATATTGTGACAAAAATGTCGGTGACGTTGTACGGTAGAACACGGTCAAAAGACCTCCGTCGGGCTCTTAGCCAACGGCCAATGTATCCCTCAGAATCTGCCAGGAAATCATTAACCGATGCCCAGGATGCACCGGACCAGCACTGCTCTTCCCCTTGGATGGAGTAAAGACAAAACCTAGAATTGGTTGCCCCCCCCCCCCCTCCCAGACCGCTACGCCCGTGGCGATTAGTAAGATTAACTACCGTATTCAGGTATTTACCATCGAACAAATTGATTAATGATCCCCTGGCAAACCCTCTCGCAGTAAATGTCGTAGTGACTTTGCATTGGATTGACAAGGAAAATCAAGTGACGTTTACAGTGATAACGTTCTATAGTGGGTCAGGAATCTAATGGTTTAACTGTAAGCACTATAAAAAATAGTATTTTTTAGAAGGCATAATTAAAATACATATTGGTATAATGCAATTATCTCAGGAAATTACAACTTAACAAGAGTTTTATCCTACTAATAAAAATATTATAAATGCAAAAGTTTGTGAGTGAGAATGTGACAATGTGAGTGAGTGTGTATGTTTGTTGCTTCGTTACGCTGAACCGACTAAACTGATTTGGATCGAAATTGGAACAGAGCTAACCCTAGATTTAAAAAAATGTAACTTTGCACATAAATTGGGATTCAAACCCAGGAAACTCAGCTTGATTGCCATAGGTTTAAGCACAATAGAACGACCGTTTAATAAGTCCTCGCCCACGCGGTGCAAGGGCGCGGGGTGGGACGACCGCGGGGGCCGGGAGAGGTGCGGGCGGCAGCCGCACTACCCGCCCGCACCTCTCTCGGTCCCCTTTGTCGTCCTACCCCGCACCCCTGTACCCGCGCGGGCGAGGACTCATTTAAGAGGTCGGTCTATGTCACACACACAACAAATCACGTCATCATCCCTTGCGGGGTAGACAGAGCCTAAGGTAACAGCTACAGGCCACATTTAGTAAGATTGTGGGCGTATTGGTAGAAAATGGAATCAAAATAGTGATGGGTTGCTAGCTTCATCGCCTTTAACATGATTCCTATTATAATCGCCCATCCCCTCGATGGGCTTTTAGCATTTGCGCGGGGAGAGAAGCAACTGGTACATTCTATGTTTTTTCTTTGCTCCCAGACCAGCATGGAAAAGCCACCACGGCTGTAATGACCATCCTTACTATTAATATTATAAATGCGAAAGTAACTCTGTCTGTCTGTCTGTCTGTCTGTCTGTCTGTCTGTTACCTTTTCACGCTTAAACCGCTGGGCCGATTTAGTTGAAATTTGGTATACACAGATAGTTTGAGTCCCCAGAAAGGACATAGGATAGTTTTTATCCCGGAAAATTGAAAGAAAGAAAGAAGAAATTTATTCCTTTTTGCAAGACACACAAATATAAGATAATATACACAATTTTGTAGAAAATAAATAAGGTAAAACAAAAAAAAAAAAACATACGACATAAAAAATAGATCATCAGCGTTGTGTGTCTTCGCAAAAGTGAAACGGTCGCTGGCTCAGCATTACGCTGAGATGTTAGACACCTGCAGCACTGATTTTCAGCCAGAACCGTCTATGACTCACGAAACGATACACAGATAAAATATACTACATAATCTATAAACTTTCACGTAAACAATGCAATACATAGATAGAACCCGACTTACGTGTAACTAAAGAAATACATAAATTAATTAAATAGTTAACAATAAACAAAAAAAATAAAAAAGGAGGGAAAACTAAATTGTTCAAAAACAACAGGTTGGCATATCAAAACACAAAGTGCTGGAGGACTATTGTAAGGATTTTTGGAGCGTCAATAAGTGATCCTTCAGCTTGCGCTTGAAGGTGTAACTACTTGACGATCCTTGGATAGGGGGGGGGAATATCATTCCAGCACTTGGACGCCGCAAACTTGAAACTGCCTCGATTTGCATAGTTCCCGCGGGATAGCACAGCCCAAACCACTGAAATTTTTCAAATTTAAGGCGGAACAAAGTTCGCCGGGTCAGCTAGTATTGAATAATTCGATCCTATTAGGGTACGCTTCTAACAAAAATAAATCGAGTCCCTGTTTGTATGGAGCCTGCTTGTAGGATTAGCTTACCCTTTTGGCTTAGACGGGATAACGGTACATTTCCCGCTAAAGGGGTATATATTTCACGGACAATTATATGGATAAGGATCAAATTAAGGGAAAAAAATTGCGACCCACCCCGACCTTGGTTGGTCTTGGTTTGCTAAGAATTTTTCAAGAAATATGAGAATATACAGACACGTAGACATACATACACACACATATCACGTCTATATCCCTTACGGGGTAGACAGAGCCTGAGGTAACACGACCTAATGGCCACGTTTAGCATGATTGGAGGCGACTAGGGTGGAAAGGGGAATCAAAATAGTGACGGGTTGCGAATATACAGATAGATGAGGGCATTTGTGTTCTTCTTCCATGCTGGTACTCCCAAGTAAAGAAAAAACATAGAATTTTCCAGTTGCTTCTCTTCCCGCGTAGATGGTAAGCCCATCGAGGGAATGGGCGAGTCTTAGGAATCATGTTATAGGCGATGCGGCAACCCGTCACTATTTTGATTTCCCTTTCCATCTTTACGCCCTTAATCATGCTATAACGTGGCCTTAAGGTTTTGGTTCTGTTAACTGGTAGAGATCCCTTATAATAAGTTCGCCTTTGTGCATATATTTAAGGTATTTTTTGTGATTTGTCTCTGTTTCTTTATATTTGTACAGTAAAGCATTTACTTACTTACTTAATTGTTTATGACATAAAGATGTATAGATTCAATTCAATTTATGCGATGATTTCGCCAATGGCAAAATATTAAAAAAATCTTGTGACAAAATGACGGCAACGTTGTATCTACGGTGGAACACGGTCAAAAGACCCCCTCCCCCCTGTCAGGCTCTTAATTACTAAGACCCCGACAGGGGGGTGGGGGGTCTTTGACCGTGTTACCGTACGTTGCCGACATTTTGTCACAAGATTTTTGAATTTTATTTTTGTTACTTTGACATTGGCGAAGTTGTCGCTATAACGACTTGATACGCCACAAATAAGAAGAAGAAAACCGTTTCACAGAGTACGTAATTCAGTTTTTTCGACCGTACGTAAGAAAGCCAGCAGTACGATATGTTTTGACTCCCATCAACCAGCGTTTTGTTCTCTGATTGCCGCCATTGTATGTAGTGTGGGAAGTTCCTAATCCGCACTGGGCCCGCGTGGGTTCCCAAGCCCTCTCATTCTTAGAGGAGGCCTGTGCCCAGCAGTGAGACGTATACAGGCTGGAGATGTTCAATCCCAATCTAACCTGCCGTAACGCCCCGGGATAATTCAAAGCGACCTTATAACCTAACCTAAAGTAAATTTAACTTCTAGTTAAACTGCGCGCTAGTGAACAAAGCCTTCAATCCAACCTTTAACTTGATAAGGTCTAGGCGAAGCCACGCTAACATATTTATAGACATGAGCCAGCTATCTGCGCCATGCAACGATGCACTTGATTACGGTCGAACAGCTCTGACGATTATTAACACTGTGTTTATAAATGAACAATGATGATGCTGGTCTGGGAGTAAAGAAAAAACATAGATAATAAAATAATAATAATAATATCTTGGGATAATTGACACCAATTGACCTAGCCCCAAACTAAGCAAAGCTTGTAATATGGGCAATAGACAACGGATAAACATACTTATATAGATAAATACATACTTAAATACATATTAAACATCCAAGACTCGAGAACAAACATTCGTATCAGATCGAACCAGTTGCTTCTCTACCCGCGCATATAGTAAAAGCCTATCGAGAGAAAGGGCGAAAATAATAGGAATCATGTTATAGGCGATGAGGCTACCCATCACTATTTTGATTAGATTTTCCACCTATACGTCCACAATCTTGCTAAATGTGGCCTGTGGGTACCTGTTACCTTAGGCACTGTCTACCCCGTAAGGGATAAGGACGTAATTTGTGTATGTGTATGTATGTCTACAGTTTTTTTAATAGATAGAGTAATCCAAGAGGAAGGTTAAGTAACCACTGATTGCACCCGTGCGAAGCCGGCGCGGGTCGCTAGTATGCTAATAAAAAAATGATCGACGTATGAATCATCAAAAATTATCCACGCGCTAGATTTATACAGAGCCGCAAAAGAAAATACATACATAATACAAGCTGTTACAGTAACTCTTTTGCGAGGCGCAGTCGGTTAAAAAACACATAAAAGTATCTTCAAGTCGTTAAAACCTTATCCTTGTTAACCAAAACTCAAAGTATTTGAATAAAAAATTCTTGTGTGTCGTGTGCCAACCCCGGGGCGCCTTGTAAAACATCGTGTACAGCTTTGAGATTTATCTCGTAAAATCTCATTGCTCTCTTGAATGGGCAAGTTTAATATTTAAATTTTGGTTTGAGTTTTCTTTAAGTTTTGTAGTGATTTTGTTCGCATTGAATCCAAATTCAAGACCATGGGAAATGGAGGTTTAACGGATACTTTGAGCAAATTTTGCAAAGCAAATGTATTATTTCTTTCTTTCTTTCAATAGATGATCAGATATTTTTGCGCCTTTACCACCCACATATTTATGGTGGTTGTACTGTCTGAAAGTCAAACTTGATGGCAACTGACACGAACCATACTTTAAACGTCAAAGCCACTCGCTAAGTGTCGCGACAGAAAGTGAAACAAGCGACGGCGGCTCCAGTCATTTGTCTCCTCTAATTTATTAGTCGTGTAAACATGGAACTATCAAAACTTGCTATTATGCCGTTTGTAAGTGATTAATGATGACAGAGTGGCTGCCCTAACCGTTTGTGTAGAGCTTTAGAAATAGGGAACATGCACGATTTATTCATTATTTAGAATGTAAATTTTAGAAAAATTGCTTTAAACGCTCGTTGATTGTTATTTTTTTTATTTTTGTGTCAATGTATTGTTGTGCGTTTTCCAAAATACAGACCTCATGTCATGTAAATTTTTTCCAGAATTTAAATATTTTACGTTTTTGTTTAGCTTACTCATAATCGTTACACTATCGATTCTCATACAAGAAAAAATGTGTCCCAGATTTTGCTATGGATTTTTTTCCTGTTCGTCACTTTCCATACAAACCAAAAAATGTGACGAACTGGAATGGAAATTTTGGGACACATTTTTTCTTGTATAAGGATCGATAGGGTAAACGATTCTGAGTTAGAAAAACCCAAAATAGTTAAATTCCGGAAAAATGTTCATGTGTACTTTTTTTCGGAAACGCGGTGTTGATATAAAGATAAAGAGTTTGATTTGTTGAACGCGCTTATTTAAGGTACTAGTTCGATTTAGTACACAAACGGATAGACGTATAAAAATCGAGTGATACTCGACATGTTTCGGAGTAGTTCGTAGTCCTACCTCTTAGAGCGCTTTCGCCGGCGAAAATCTTAGTAATTAGATTACAAGCGATGCGGCAAGCAACCCATCACTATTTTGATTCTTTCCACTTATACGCCCACAGTCATGCTAAACGTGGCCATTAGGTCTTGTAAGTAAGGGATAAAAATGTAATTTATGTATGTATGTATTTTTGAAGTAAGTAGATATCGGTTCATTTGACATTCCCCATGCAACATTATTCCTCTTTACAGATATACACGTGCTAGGACAAGCTGGTTAGAGTTTCTCTACTCATACGGAAACAGACGAACATTCGAACAAATATCGGGGCGGAAGGGAGGCGGAGTTGCAGTGTGCGCTAATCGGTAGAAGTTAGAAATGTTTGTTATTGCTTTTGTTTAAGTTGAGCGTTTTGCTACGGGTGTCAGCGAGGACAAAAGTTTTGGACTAGATATCGTTTTGTTAGAACATTTTGTTCTTTATACATCATAATTATCTGGCCGCGGGAGCGCGTCAGCCAAGTTCAAAGTAAAAGGAACTGGCGACGCTGCCGTGTGTTTACACGAACCTTTCCGAGCTTCTTTTGACCCCTTCACAACTAAAAATCTATTTAACGTACGAACATGAAATTTGGCGCATTTATTGAGAGCTCAAAGCTTGTGTAAACAGATACTGACATATATTAACGTTCGAAAACCGGCAATTTTGTGACTGACTATGGATATAAAATATTGAAGTAAAGTCGGCCTAGAAACTTGATATTTGGCATCAAAGTCTATCAGCTGTATATACTTCTAAATAAGAATCTGAAAACTGAGAATTATTAATGTAAAAATTAGATACGAAGCGTAAAACTAAAATAAGGTTTTGGTTAGGTTTGCCATCCGCCGCTAGATGGCGCTAAAAGTATGATATTTTGATGCATAAGAAGCGTACATTATTATCAATTATTTTGTCGGCAAAGTCAATAACGGTGCGTATTGCGTAACATTGAACTTGGCTATCATTTCACACTTATATTTTTGATGGAATAATGTCTGTTTCACGTGCCAATAAGTAAAACCGTGGTAAGAATAAAATTGAATTAATATATTTGAAGTCAGTAAAAAAGTATACGAGTTTAAATTAAGTAGGTATTAGCTTATTTTAAAAAGAGGCAAATACCCTAAAATTTGAGCATAATTTCGCGTATTATATCGGTTCCAACGTACGCCCTGTAATTCGTGTCCCTCATTTAACTTGTATACGGTACACAAATTATCACTACATTCCGGGACGTATATTAGTCGCACCTTATTAATTCAGCTTCACACATACATGAACGTCAAAAAATCACGTCTTTATCCCTTACGGGGTAGACAGAGCCTAATTTAACAAGACCTAAAGGCTACGTTGCTAGCATCGCCTATAACATGATTCCTATGCCCTTACCCTCGATGGGCTTTTACCATCTACTCGTGAACCATTAAGCATTCACTCATATGTATAAAACACAATTTTTCTCACAACTAATACAGATTATATTAAATTTATGGGTTAATGCGAATGCCAATTTATTTATTTATAACATAAACGATTTTTAATTTTGATATGGGCAATTATTTTGTTGTTAGGTTAGCTAATTACGTAATAACTTAAGACAGGAGGTCTCTTTAGTAGGGACCAAATAAATTAACCGACTTGGTATTACATGGATCTCATTTTTTTTACGGTAGAAGAACTGAGTTGCGAGACTTGTTTTTTTTTTACAAGTTTTGTTTTGATGGGATTGTATTATTTTCTTTCATATATCTACGCGTATCTTGTGTGTAAATAAATGTTGTTTTCTCAAGTTAGTTAAAATGTTTTCAAAGTGACACTTTAGACTAACAAAACATTATGCTTCGTAATAAACGATTACTGGAAATAGAAACAGTCCGGAAAAAAAATTGCAAGCTCAAATTCGAGCGTTAAATTTACGACCCGTACGCGTTTCGTGTAAAATTAGGTTACGAAGACATGTTTTTTGCTGCCTAGCGCTGAAACATACATGCGTATGGGAAGAACTGTTACATTTATTAATGTCTGGAATTTCAGGAACCAACCAAATATACGAGAGACAGAGACAAAATGTATATTCACACACGCATTCGATATACATAGAGAGAAAATAAAGAAACTGTACATTTGGGAATTAAAAAGAAAACAGACAGAACTTATCTTTTAAGGAACTTATTTTTTACATGTATCACGTCTTTATCCCTTACAGGGTAGTCAGAAACTAAGGTAACAAAACCTTAAGGTCACATTTAGCATGATTAAGGGCGTATATAGGTGGAATGGGAAATCAAAATAGTGATGCGTTGCTAGCCGCAATGCCTATAACATGATTGCTAAGACTTTCACCCAATCCTCGACGGGCTTTTACCATTTGCGCGGGAAGAGAAGCAACTGGTAAATTCTGTTTTTTTCTTTATTCCCAGACCAGCATGAAAGATATTTTTTTTATAAGTATTATTAACTCACTGTATATTATGTTTAATCACTACATAGTAGGTATAAAACAAAGTCGCTTTCTCTGTCCCTATGTCCCTATGTCCCTATGTATGCTTATATATTATTATCTTCAAAACTACACAAGGGATTTTGACGCGGTTTTTTTTAATAGATAGAGTGATTCAAGAGGAAGGTTTTTATGTATAATTCTACGCAGACGAAGTCGCGGGCAGAAGCTAGTGTTTAATAAAAAATATTACATTTGTATTGTGTTGTTAATGTCTCATTTTACTCACGAAGCGTAGGAACGGCAACAGACGGCTCCCAAACTATTTATTGTAACGGTCTTGCATTAAATTATAATTAAATCCGACTTGACTTTACAAACTTCAGCTTCTGCCCTTGGTTTTGGGTTAATCGAGTCTACTATCAACTGTCAGATAACAAATTTAAACGAACGAATTACAATTCCAAAGTTGGTCAGGGCTTGCCACCTCTAACTTTAATTTTGAGTATTTAATTCGCGCTACATGCATTTCGACTCGACCCTTTTTAGGTTAATTTGGGATTTGCAAACGTTTTGCGAAGTTTCTAGAAAGTTTTCGTTGTTTGCTTGAATGATCTTGGTGGGTTGGAGTGGTTTAGCCGCAGGTTTAGGCGTGTCTAATCAGCCCACATCCACCCACTGCTAGGTGAGCTCTCAAGCTTAGCACACATAAAATAAAAATTCAAGTCAATTCCGGTGGTGAAATTATTGGCACATACGAGATATTGGCATAAAAGCCGGGCATTCATCTGTAAATTAAAAAAAAAATAAGAAAATGTAATTTGAGTATTTAGTCGAAGAAGCATATAACTCTATCCAAGATTATTTTAGCGGACAGGCTGTAAATTTGCATGTAGAATAATGAATGAATGAAAAATTGCAAGAAAAAAAATGCCATCCATTGTATTGGTTATTTGTATGCCTCGTGGCGCAACATAGTGTTCCTAAATATACGCATAAGATCTCTGTATATGTATGTATTTGCCTTTGTTTTGATAAACAAATTAATTTGGATTTTCTTTTATGCTGGTCTGGGAATAAAAGAACATAGAATGTACCAGTTGCTTCTCTTCCCGCGCAGGTAAAAGCTTATTCAGGGAATCGGCGAGAATCTTAGGAATCGTGTTATAGGCGATGCTGGCAACCCATCACTATTTTGATTCCCCATTCCTATACGCCCATGATAATGCTAAACGTTGTGATAGATACCATATTCACCATCGAGCTGTATCCGTAACTGTTTCACGTTATAGTAATCAAAAACTTTAGTGTGGACGTAACTTGTCGCTTGTCGCCTCCTTGTCGGTCTCTTAGCCAACGGATAATGATATCCCGCAGAATCTGCCAGGAAATCATTAACCGATGCCAAGGGTGCACCGGACCAAGCACTGCTCTTCCCCTCGGACGGGTCCAAAAACGAACCGCAGCTCTTGAACACACGCGGAGGTAACCCGACTCGCACCCCCGGCTAAAACCTCTGAGTCGGAATTGAATTGCTTTAAGACGTCATGGTAAGGCTCCGTAATGGTTTCCAAACTTAATAGAGGAGTCGCGATATCTGTGTAAATAAAGAATAGCTTTATTTTTCGGATTTTTCTATGTGCTCTAATTTAAATAAAAACCGTAAAAGTAAAACATGAAAATCAAGAAATAAAAATTCTTGATTCGTTTTATAGTAACTATCATTTGAAAAACAGCGACTCTCGTCACTGGTGAGCAGTAAATGTTCCACAGGAGTTTGTTATTGTGTCGTATAGACACATCATTTAAACAGGATGACGCTTAGCGACAAAAATTCGCATAGTAACAAAGGTCACGTGACAGCTAGTAACAGGTAGAAAAATTTGAAGACTACCCACCTGCTATGGGTGGTGTAGAGGTATAGCACGCGTCACGGAATGACGAGGATCCGGGTTCGATTCCCGGCCATAGCTTTACTTTTTGGATTTTTCTATGTGTTCCAATTTTCACTGACATTTAGAAATTTTAAATAAAGAATTTAATAAACATAAAAATGATAATGAACTACCGAAATAACACCCAGACTTTTTTTCACAGCCATTTCAAATTTCAATTCGCTTTCGCTACGATTTCTCATTACTCTTTCTACTTCAAATATTATGCTATGTTGGCACAGAGGCCAGTTATTATAACCCCTTGTTTAAATGAAAACTCACCTGGAAACTTCGCCCGTGTTTAAACGTATATTTTAATAGGAAAACCTCGTAACGAGCAACGGGCTGCGAATATTTGGGTGATTATAAAAATCTGACCTGCTTATTATAACGTAAACTAAGTATTTTATGCTGACTGTAGTTTTTGTGGACCTAACATGCATTGTCATCTGTCCTACATACATACAATACATATATCACGCCTTTATCCCTACGGGGTAGACAGATCCTAACGTAACAAAACAAGGCCACGCTTAGCATGATTAAGGGCGTATAGGTGGAAATGGGAATCAAAATAGTGATGGGTTGCTAGCCGCATCGCCTATAACATGATTCCTAAGACTTTCGCCTATTCCCTCGATGGGCTTTTACCTGCGCGGGAAGAGAAGCAACTGGTAAATTCTATGTTTTTTCTTTACTCCCGGACCAGGCAAGGAACCCGGATAAACATACTTACACACATTTCATACAGTACATACATACGTGCATTGCAAGTAAATAAAAAACTTATAATAAAAGGTGGTAGCCCGGTGGTTTGACTTGTGGCCTCTCAAGCAGAGGGCCGTGGGTTCGAGCCCGGGCTGGCACCTCTGAGTTCAGAAATCATGTAAAAAAAATCATTCCTTGATATTATGTAATGGTCTCAATAATTTTCTCTCAGACGATGCGGCTAGCAACCCATCACTATTTCGATTCCCCTTTCCACTTATACGCCCACAATCATGCTAAACGAGGCCTTTAGGTTGAGTTAATATATGTATGTAACTAGGTACATATTTTAAGGAGTTTTCTTTTAGTAAAACTTTTGCTTATGCACAAAATCGATTTCCATCTAACATTCCGTTAAATTTGTCTTGCATGTAAGGTTTTTCTGCACACGTACGTCATTGTATTCCTTTTACTATCAGCACGCACGAAACAAAATAACTCAAACCAAAACGTCATTTCAGCAATTCCAGCGTTCAAAGGAAATATCCGAGCGCTGCAAAGTAATGCCGCGATATTTTTATCCCGGATTCCCGTTCTTCCAATAGTTATCGTCATCGGACACTCTATCTAACTCTACGATATTCGATATCGTGACATGACACCGCCATACGTCTCCTGACGCTTTTCCGACAATTCATTCGACGTCTGATGAAGACCTGACACTTCTCAGACGTAGAATTTGACATGTGAAAGCCGAAGTTTATGAATTCATGCGTGCTACTTCGAGACTTCGAGTATGTTGAGAAGTTTAGAAATGTGCTTTTTGAATTGAGAATTCTATTTGCGCTAAGCCATTGAAGAGAAAGGTTTCTGATTTGCAACCTAGGTGTCATGTAATTTTTATGTTTTTGTTGCGAAATGATGACAATGTTGCCATACATACGTATATCACGTCTTTATCCCTCACGGGTTAGAGTCTAAGGTAGCAAAACCACGCCACGTTTAGCATGAGGGCGTAAAGGGGGAAAGGGAAATCAAAATAGTGATGGGTAGCTAGTTGCATCGGCTATAACATGATTCCTTAGACTTTCGCCTATTCCCTCGATGGACTTTTACCATGCGCGGAAAGAGAAGCAACTGGTAAATTCTGTGTTTTTTCTTTACTCCCAGACCAGCATGGAAGAACTTAGAGCATGGATGATGGCAACGGGACCATAAAAATGTTAACGCTCTGTATTTTTTACAAGTTACAAGCTTTTTAATTAACTTGCAACGAATAAGTAGGTATGTTTGTCCGGGTGGAATCTTGCGACTCAATTTTGAAGCAGATATCTTCATCCGATTCAGCTGAACTTTTGCATACTTTTGTAAGTATTAGCCAGGATTGTCTCCACAGGAGGGAACTCTTCAACGGTTGGTCTGATTGACTTGAAATGTGGTTCAAATATGACGGATGACAATGCAAGTACTACAGTCAAAAAAGGACTAAAATTTAGTTAAAAATTAAAATTTGAATTGAAAGTCTTAACTGGTAAGGTTTACCCGTAGATTCCCTTATGAGCTGAAATTACCAGTGTTTAGCAACCCATCACTATTTTGATTCCCCTTTCCACCTACACGCTTACAATCATGCTAAACGTGGCTTTTAGGTCTTGTTACCTCAGACTCTGTCTAACCCGTAAGGGATATAGACGTGGTTTGTGTGTTTGCAGTAATTATTGATTAAGCACAATGGCATCTGATATCACTCAGAAATGTATCAATTTGAATGCACAATAGGAATTGGTAATACAGACACAGACGGCTTTACGCGTAGCTGCATTCCGACGAGCTAAACGCTCGGCCATTTTGTAATAGCACGCAATTTGGATACTACACACATAACTTATCTAACGTACAGTCAAGTGTAATAATATATACCTAGACAAAGTTTCAAAAATAAGTACCATACGCTCTTACGCCGGCGCAATAAGGTCGTGGGACATATTTTTGAGAAGTTCCTATCGATACTTATCTTTGCACTCGACCGTACCTACAACGTAAGCTTCGTAAATACAGTGAGCGAATTTTGTACAAGCATATATTTTAACAATTGATACATACATGGAATGGGAGAAAATCATAGGAATCATTGTTATAGGCGATGCAACTAGCAACCCATCACTATTATGATTCTAATTGTCCACCTATACGCCCACAATCTTGCTAAAGGTGGCCTGTAGGTTACTCTTAGGCTCTGTCTAATTCGTAAGGGATAAAGACGTGATTTGTTTTTGTATGTATATACATACATATATCACGTCTTTATCCCTTACGGGGTAGACAAAGTCCAAAGTAACAAGACCTACAGGCTACGTTTAGCAAGACTGTGGGTAATAGGTAGGGTGTAGGCGGAAAGTGGAATCAAAATAGTGATGGGTTGTTAGCCGCCTCGCCTATAACATGATTCCTATGATGGTCGCCCATTCCCTCGATGGGCTTTTACCATTTGTGCGGAAAGAGATGCAACTGGTAAATTCTATGTTTTCTCTTTACTCCCAGAACAGCATTGAGGTATATATAATACATTCATAATATAGTAGACACTGATTGCGGGGCGGATCACTAGTTTAGAATAAAAACCTCTTTTTTAGTATAATAGTTGGCGAATGTGGTGGTGTAAAGTAGAACGTACGGTACAGTTCACCGCAGTATAATTGTAAAATATTCGAATGTATTTTATCTATTTTGCTACCCTTACGGTTGTTACCTTACAGTTGATACCGATGCTTATGAGACACACTGTTCGTTTGAAATAGGACACACCCTTTCCGCCCTCTGCCAACGACGGTAGCTAAGTAGGAAAACAATAACATTTTTAAGCAAACCTTTGTAAGGCAGAGTTGGCATTATTGCTATCACTTTCTAAGGCGTCTTTGGAGTTTTGAGTTTCAAGCGGAGAAATTGTTTTGAAATTGGTTTCATTGTCTATGGGGAGGGTACTGTCGTTTCTATGCTCACCAGCTGGCGCCGCTGTTGACTAAGGTCCAGAGGTATAGCTGTCAAAGGCGACTTTATAAGATCGGCGCCGAAACAATGTTTTAAATCTTGAATCTTATTAAGTTTATCCTACAAAAATTAGAAAATAATGTGAAAGTTTGTGAGTATGGATGTTTGGATGTTTGTTACTCTTTCACGCCAGAACAGCTGGACAGATCTGGATGAAATTTGGAGCATAGATAGAATATATTCTAGCCAGAGTCTGGAATAACTCATAGGCTATTTTTTATGCGATATGGATAGCGATAAACGAATTCTATGCAGACGGAGTTGCGGGCAACAGCTAGTTAATTATATATAACTATCATCGAGTAGCTATGCCGCAATGTTGTGCAGTTCCGTTTTGTTTGGAAAAAAATCCGCTTTCAAAGCGTTTTGCTAAACGTGGCCTGTAGGTCTTGTTACCTTGGGCTCTCTGTCTACCCCGTAAGGGATATGTATGTATATGTATATACATACATACACATACGTACACAGAGACTGTAGGTAGACTGTGGGTAGACAGAGCCTGAGGTAGCAAAACCCAAAGGCCACGTTTAGCATGATTGTAAGTAACGCACTTTCGATATAAGTTGGATATTGTCTGATATCTATTATATTTACGGAATTATCGGCTGACGATCGACTTAACGATTACATCCTATATGTGTTTGTGTCCTCGTTTGGTAAAGAACACTCTTGATCTGACCTTTTGTCAAAAAGTCTCCAATTTGGTCACGAAACGTCCGTCTAGGCCTTCCCCTTCACACTCGCCATATAAATTTGTTTAGTAAGTTTTAATAGTTACATGTTACATACATGCAGATATAAATCACATATGTGGGCATTTTCAAAGAACGTGTACCCTTTTTTCAACAAGATTACCTTAATTTCCCATACAACTTTTTCGTGTCAGTTTTGTGACGCCCCATATAAATCGTATGAAAACAGTGTCACAAAACTGTCAAAAAAACCAATGGACACTTTTTTTCTTTACAAAAATAAATAGTGCCAATAATTCTGATTCAGAAAAACCCAACATGTCATCATTTTGGAAAAAAAAGTCAAGGGTACATGTTTTTTGAAAATGCCCGAGTATCCCTTACAGGCTAGACAGAGCTTAAGGTAACTAGACCGAAAGGCCACGTTTATAATGATTCTGGTTATCTGGCTGCTATCAGAATCCGTTGCGCAGTGTTAAATATCTAAGCATTCATAACAGACAGCGGAAAGCGACTTTGTTTTATACTGTGTACTGGTATGTATGTAATCTTTTTAGGGTTCCGTACCTCAAAAGGAAAAAACGGAACCCTTATAGGATCACTTTGTTGTCCGTCTGTCTGTCCGTCCGTCCGTCTGTCAAGACCCTTTTTCTCAGGAACGCGTGGAGGTATGAAGCTGAAATTTATATCAATTACTCAGGTCTACTGTCCCTTGAAGCTGTGAAAAAATCAAACTTCTAAGCCAACGCAATCAAAAGATACAGCCGTTTATGCCGCAAATTTCCGCAAATTTTCAACTCTCAAGGGAATCAAAACCTACAAGGTAGTTCCCGTGAACGCAGAATCTTGAAATTTGGTATGAAGGTAGGTCTTATAGCACAGATTAAAGAATAATTGCGAAAACCGTAAATGTGTATGTATGTCTGTTATATAGCAGTGACCAATATAAAGTAACCCCACACTGCCTACATTTTGCTTTGGAACAGGGCTCTGCTTACACTGGTTTTAGATATTTATAGATAATGATACGGAACCCTCGGTGCGCGAGTCCGACTCGCACTTGACCGGTTTTTTTTTATCTATCTTGTTTACTTGACCAACCGCGTTCATAACGGTGAGTTAACTATTTTCCATCATTCAAGTACTTGTCAACATCATAGTTAACGTCGTAATTCTGCAAACGACAGCCGTCTCGCTCCCCTGGCTTTTAAAACAGGCCGTTAAAATATTTGTCGTTGAGCTGAGGAAGTGAGAAAATCACTCTGTTTCGTTCTTCGCTTAATGAGTACTTACTTAATTAAAGAGCAAGGTTTCATGTCGCCGTATAAATGTGGGGCAAAGCAAAGACTTTTGTCTACTAGATCTGGCTTATTTTTAGCGTTTTCCAAAAATAGTCAACACGATTTTTTTTTTCAGAATTTTAGTGTTTTAAGTTTTTCTTACTCGGAATCGTTTACCCTATCGATCCTCATACAAGAAAAAATGTGTTCCAGATTTTACTATGGCTATTTTTCCTCTTCCTCAAGTTCCATACATAGCTATATTCAAAAGTGACGAACTGCAATGGAAATTTTGGGACACTTTTTTTTTGGATCGATAGGGTAAACTATTTTGAGTAAAAAAAAACAAAAATAGTTAAATTGTGGAAAAAGTTATCACACACACAAAATCACGTCTTCATCCCTTACGTGGTAGACAGAACCTAAGGTAGCAGGTACCTACAGGCCACATTTAGCAAGATTGTGGGCGTATAGGTGGAAAATGGAATCAAAATAGTGATGGGTTGCTAGTCTCATCGCCTATAAAATGATTCCTATTATAATCGCCCATTTCCTCAATGGGCTTTTACCATCTGCGCGGGTAGAGAAGCAACTGGTACACTCTATGTTTTTTCTTTGCTCCCAGACCAGCATGGAAAAATTATCATCAAAAAATTATCATGTGGACTTTTCTTACAAGCTTTTATTTATATTGCAATATTTTTCTTGTAATATATGAATGAAGCAATGGATTCCTTCTGGATGATGATGATGTGATAGTACCTACAGTATATATTAGTGTCAATTGTCCAAAGATATTAGCATATCCATATAATTATTATTTATACAAAAAAAGTTAAGTACATAATCTATCTATTTTCTTATGTATGTTGAGGTATTTTCACAATTAGTTGTAGTATCAAATAAATTTTATCATAAGTAAGTACTTATATACGAGGGCGACACTGAAAGTTTTTAGAACTGGCCATTTTTAAACAATATAATAAAAAAGTAAGTTTAAATTTTGAAAATGGAACTCTTTGCCAATATTATTGAGTATATATTTCATTCATTTGTCATTTGTTTTACGATTTGGCGGCAAATTGAAAATTGTCTGTGTCACGTCAACATGAATGTAACGCGAGAAAAATTTCGTGCAATGATTTTTTATGACTTTCGATGTCATTTAAGTCAACAAGAAAGCTATGATAGACTTCGATTGGCCTTTCGTGATGAAGCCCCATCTCGTGCGCCTATTTACAACTGGTTTAGTGAGTTTAAACGTGGTCGCACTAATCTCACCGATGATCTGCGTGAGGGACGGCCTTCTACGGCGACGACTGAAAATAACATCAGTGTTGTGCGGCGTATGATAGAGACTGACAAAAGAGTGACGTACCAGCAGATTCGGACAAGCTTAGGCATCGGTATGAGTCAAGTGCATAAAATCCTCCATGAACATTTAGCGGTCAGGAAGCTTTGTGCCCGATGGATACCCCATAATTTGACCGAGGCCCAAAAACTCCGTCGGGTTGATTGGTGCCGTGAAATGATTCAAAGATTTAATGGAGGTGACTCAAATGCTGTGTTCGACATACTTATGGGTGATGAAAGCTGGGTTTACTGTTATGATCCAGAAACCAAGAGACAGTCTGCTCAATGGGTGTTTCCTTTCGAGGAGTTGCCAACTAAAGTGAAGAGAGGTCGAAGCGTGGGAAAAAAGATGGTGGCCTCGTTCTTCGCAAGGACAGGTCACTATGCGACAATTGTTTTAGAGGATCAAAAAACAGTTACTGCCGAGTGGTACAGTAACAATTGTTTGCCACTTGTATTGGAAAAAGTTCGGGAGAAACGACCTCGAAGTAGGATCCTTCTTCACCACGACAACGCCTCGTCGTACACCGCCAGGCGAACGATCGACTATTTAGTGACGTCAGACGTGGAATTACTGGGTCACCCGCCGTATAGCCCCGACCTCGCACCTTGCGATTTTTATTTATTCCCGAAAATAAAAGAAAAACTTCGAGGAAAACTTTTTATGAACACCGAGGAAGCAGTGGGTGCGTTTCAAAAGGCCGTCGAAGAGACCCCTAAGGACGAGTGGGCTAAGTGCTTTTCTCAGTGGTTCCATCGGATGCAGCGGTGTATTGATGTGAATGGACACTATTTTGAAAAGATATACTAAAACTAATAACTTGCTAGTTTGCTCAGTTTTTGATTTTCTAAGAACTTTCAGTTTGACCCTCGTACCTAATTGAGTTTAACTATTGTAATTTAATTCGCATTTCATGTCATATTAATGTTTATGTTCTAAGCAACAATTTTTTTACAAAATAACTGCCCATATCGTGTCTGACTTCAATATTTTTCATTTTAAAGTCGTTAAATTCCAGAAATCCCGCTTTCACCGCGTCATTTCATAGCCAATTTGAGTTCCATAGATGCTGGATAAAGCTGGATAGCGTTGGATAAAGGCAAAGCCTCTTTTTAATCAATTCTGTTCACGACACGCATCCACATAGTCTTTGATCTGGCGTCTCAGTTAAAAAAAACATCGTTCTTAGCTGTTTATATTAGAGCATACAGAGTATAGACGACTGATAATAAAATCTTCTAAATATATATAACTCAAAAAGGTGACTGACTGACTGACTGACTGACATAGTGATCTATCAACGCACAGCCCAAACCACTGGACGGATCGGACTGAAATTTGGCATGCAGGTAGATTTTAAGACGTAGGCGTCCGCTAAGAAAGGATTGTGACCAATTCTACCCCCAAGGGGATAAATAGGGGATGAAAGTTTGTATGAAACTTTGTCAATTTTAAACCGATCGGGCTGACATTTTGCATAAGACTAGCGGGATAGCGATAAGCGAATTCTGCGCGGACGGAGTCGCGGGCAACAGCTAGTTAATTTTATAAATGTAAAAACCCCTCTCGTTATTACGTAAATCCCTACTAATGTTATAATGCGAAAGTAACTCTGTCTGTTACCTTATCACGCCTAAACCACTGAATCGATATTAATGAAATTTGATACAGAGATAGCTTCAATCCCGGGGAAAGATATAGGATAGTGTTTATCCCGAAAAACGCAAAGTTCCTGCGGAAAAAGCAATTAAACAGATCGCGAAAGGCTACTATTGGTTTGTCTCGAATGATAATGTTAAAAAGATTCCCTGAGAGTTACTTCTGTAAGACGATTGTCAAAAGAAGTTAAATCAATTATAGATACAAATAATGTATAGACAGTGTAATTTTGATTGCTATAAAATTCAACGAATTGCTGAATTGTAATTAGATTAATTTACTTGTAAGAGAAAGTATTTTTTTATTTTATTTTGGCAGCATCTAATTATTTTCTTTCAATAAAAATCGTTTAGCAAAAAGTAAAAAATAATTCACCGCGATGGAACCTTACATAAAGTAAACAGTCAATTAACTTCTGCAAAGACATTACCCTTTTAACGTTAGACGAAAAAACCTGATTGAAACGTCGCTTCTGTTCAGTAAAAAAAAAGAGTTAGCGTAATCATTCCATCGGGGATTTAATTAAAATTGTCTGTCAGATCCTGATTAGTTTAATTAATGATCTTACGCAGCCTCAGCCCAAACAGACTGAATGATTTCAATTAAGTCCAACCTATTTATCCAAGGCTATCATTACAGAAAGCTTATTAAAAAAAAACAAAAAAAAGTTATAGACCACAGGTTATCTTCAAATTGCAGGTAAGGACTTCAAACATCATTCCTTATTCAAATTTTTTTCCGGGCAACTGACTATAAAGGCATCATATTAAAGTTTTTTTTTTAATTCTAGTGCGAGGAAAATTCATCAAAAACCAGCACCACCAGCTAAAAGGATAGCAAAGGAAAAAAAGTAAGTAACTGGCAGAAAAAGTAGTTTATCTCCAACTCAATTAATAATGTATTGCAACCAGTGATAAAATATAAATAAAATAACGCCTAACACGTACCTGGCTCAATGTTCTTCAATATACGGATCTGGTGATCATTTTAGATCACCCTCCACCATCATACCACACTTCTGTCACATCTGTCTAGTCACAAGCACTGGCCACTTTTAAAGTAATTTTTTAAACGTTCGAATCGATTGGAAACCGTTCGCTCCGCTTTTGTTTTTTTTTCAAATACGCTAAGTAGGTGTCGATGTCTACATTCGCTAAAGGTAAGGGGACGTGCGCACTCGACTAGCTTTGGGGTGAAACTGAGGGGCGGTAGAGGTAAGGCGCGCGCAAAACTGTTGAGTCCCAGCACAGCCTCCGTAGCAAGAATTGGGCTCCACAAGCTTTATTTGAGTTTAGTTTCTTTTTATGTTTGATGTATTGTTATGAAAGGGGAATACGTTTTTGTGCGCTGATTTCTTTTTCTTCGGATTTAACGACTTTACCAAAATTCTGGTAAAATTCAGGGAAATTGTGGTCTGTTTTTGTTTGTAGAATCGCGTTTTGGTAACTATGCGATTGTATCTATTTAACTCTTGTTAATACAAGAGATATAATGATTTTCTTTAACAATTTGACGGAGAAGTACGTTTAACGTTTGGAAAATATCATTTTGAAAAAAAACTAATATTGTTCAAACTGCTGAACCGATTTTTACCAAACATAACTAAGAAGTTATAAGGAAGGAAACTGGTATTAAAATGACGAAAACACATCCAAATCTGTCCATCCGCTTGAGAGCTACGTTGCCTCAGCAGATACACACAAACACACACACATACATGTATCATACAGGTATTGAAGCAGTCCTGAAGATCTATTCATTTATGTTGTCGTGACATTTTTTGTAGATAATAATGTGTTCTGCAAAGTAGTAAAAAAATATTTTGTTCTATCATTAATAGTTTTCGCAGCGCACGCGATATAAGGATTTTTAGGTATTTTTTTAATACCTTGGATTAGATTATTGGAGTTTTAGTAAGGATTCGTGATTTGTTTAAAAATATATAATATCCTATGTTCGTCAGGGATAATGTAGAATTCTAACGATGAAAGAATTTTTCGAATCGGTCCAGTAGTTTCGGAGCCTATTCAATGCAAACAAACAATCAAATATTTCCTTTTTACAATATTAGTATTAGAAAAATACATTGTTTTTACTATGCTGTAAAATTTAATTCTTAAGTTAAAAATCTCAGTGTCAGTGTGTATCTCAGTGTTTGTCAATTGTATTTTGTCTTGTTTATTTTGCACAATAAAGAGTTTACATACATACATACAACAATTAACTGATAAACTTTGTGGAGCAGAGTCATTGTAGCTTTAGCTAAACCAAAACCTAAAGCACTAAAACAATTTAATTAATAAAAAGTAATTAAGTAAAAAACAAACGGTGTCGAAAATAATTTCGCGACAAAAATGCACAGCGTCGTCACACGACGGCAAAATCTTAATTTAACTTAAGAGCTTAAACTTCACTTTAATTAATTCCTGCTCAAGATAATTGGCTGTTTCGTGTTTACCTTTATGAGCCAGTATTTTTACCACCATAGAGCAAACAACCTAATAGAGTGAAAGTCAGATTTTCAGAATGCTAAAGCGCCGAAAAAGTGCTCTGACTGAAAATCAAATCGAACTGTTATAAAATTCTTCCTTTCCACTGACGACATTATGAAATAAAATTACGCCAGAATTCAAAATTCAAAAACTTTGTTTTCAAATAACAGCCAAGGGCTTGTATTTTTTTTAAACTACCAGCGCATTCGGAAAGATCATTGCCAAGAAGAATGCGTCGCAAGAAACTTGACAGAAAGTCATTTTCCAGATAAAAAAAAATACAACAATACTTAAATTCTACTTAAATTGTGATAATTACATAAAAGAAATGTAAGGTCCCAAAGTTAAGTAGGTACCTTAAATTATATTAATTTATAGTAGAGATGTATAAAGTATCTACTGATCAAGGTCGCCGAGTCGAAATTGTCGATTACTGCACTCTGATTGGCCAGCCAAAGGTCAAGGATAAATAAAGTTGAGCATGCAGCTTTTGCGATTGTTTTTATAGTTAATGTTTAGTCGTTACCAGCATAGTGAATGAAACTCAATTGATTTTGATAAAAATTAAAAAGTAAATACATAATCAAAACGAGCTTCTCGGTGAAGGAAAACATCGTGAGGAAACCACACAACTGGAGGCTGGAGATGCAGAGATGCAGAGATGCAGACTATATAGGCTGGAGATGATGCTGATGATAGTATAAATCTTAATTAGGTAATGGGTTTGTTCCTTGTAGAAAAAAAAGGAAAAATAATCGGGGAAAATTTGTGTTAGTATGGTAAGTCGAAAAATACGGAAGTGGTGCCACAATTTGAGAGCTCTTGTTGCCACTCTAATTGGTTTATTCCTCTATGACCACCCCTAAGGGGGCGTCTTACTAATACAGTAAAATTATACAAGGGCGGCAATCAGAGAACAAAACGCGGATTGATACGACTCAAAACATAGCATATCGTAGGTACTGCTGCTGCTGGTGTAACCTTCTTATGTACGGTCGGAAAAACAGAATCTCGTACTCTGAGGAACTGTTCTTCTTCTTATTTGTGCCGTATCAAGTCTTTATAGCGACGACAACTCCGCCAATGTCAAAGTAACAAAAATATAATTCAAAAATCTTGTGACAAAATGTCGGCAACGTTGTACGGTAACACGGTCAAAGACCCGGGCTCTTAGACAACGGTCAATATCCCTCAGAAAATGCCAGGAAATCATTAGCCGATGCACCGGACCAAGCACTGCTGTCCCCCCGGACGGATCCGAAAACGAACCGCAGCTCTTGACCACACGCGGAGGAAACCCGACTGGTACCCCGGGACAGTTTTCAAACGATTTCGTAATCATTTCCCAGAAGGGTAATCAAATACTACTCTGCTCGACTTGCTACGATCCGAATTATTATTATTATCCTTTCCTTACTAATATTATAAATGCGAAAGTAACTCTGTCTCTCTGTCTGTCTGTCTGTCTGTCTGTCTGTTACCTTTTCACGCTTAAACCGCTGGGTCGATTTAGTTGAAATTAGGTATACAGATAGTTTGAGTCCCGGGAAAGGACATAATGATAGTTTTTATCCCGGAAAATTGCATAGTTCCCGCGGGATAGCACAGCCCAAACCACTGGAATTTTTCAAATTTAAGGCGGAACAAAGTTCGCCGTGTCAGCTAGTTCTGTATATTTATTTTTGTCTTAAGTTAGGTTTTTACAAAATTTATATAAAAAGTAATAAAACAAGGAAAATTGCATAGTTCCCGCGGGATAGCACAGCCCAAACCACTGGAATTTTTCAAACTTAAGGCGGAACAAAGTTCGCCGGGTCAGCTAGTTCTGTATATTTATTTTTGTCTTAAGTTAGGTTTTTACAAAATTTATATAAAAAGTAATAAAACAATATAAAAACATTATAAACAAAATATAAAAACATTATAAACACCTAACCTAGGGTGCCGCCGGCAGCGAGGCGAGGCCTAAGCTACCGGTGGTCAGGGCGACAGAGAGAGGAACCTCCTGACTATCCGAGCCGTGTCCAGGAGTACCGCCTTCTGTATCTGGCCCTTGACCCAACCACCTATCGAGAGCCTTTTAAGGTGATGGTCAAGGCTCTTCAAACGACTATCAACTATTATTATTATTGTTATGAGCCTATTGCGTCCCACACTGCTGAGCAAAGGCCTCCCCCCAACGCTTCCACTGCTCTCGGTCTGCTGCGGCACGTGTCCAGTCCCTTAAGGTGTCCAACTCGTCCCGCCATCGCCGTCTAGGTCTGCCGGGCCGCTTTGAGTTAGTGGGACTCCAATAAGACGTGGTTGTCTTGCCCCATAACTCATCCGGCATACGGCAAACATGACCAGCCCAGCTTTGCCGCCTTTTTACCAGCGTCTGACGATCCGAAAACAAAAACAATCAAAAAGGAAACAATTAACAATGAAATGAAAATCTGAATGGGCGAAAATCATAGGAATCATGTTATAGGCGATGAGGCTAGCAACCCATCACTATTTTGATTCCATTTTCCACCTATACGCCCACAATCTTACTAAATGCGGCATGTAGGCTCTGTCTATCCCGTAAAGGTTAAAGACGTGATTTGTGTGTGTGTGTGTGCTCCTATGGCATGGTGCCCTAAAGCACATTCTTAGTGTTAAACTTGGCTCTCATTTCTCATTAACATTTTTGATGGTACAACTCACACAAAGCTCGGTTATTCGCCCAATTTGTGATAGGTATTCTGATGCAAAGATTTTTTTAACCCCACATAATATACATAAATCACGTCTTTACGTAACAAGACCTAAAGGCCACGATTAGCATGATAGTGGGCGTAAAGGTGAAAGGGGGAATCAAAATAGTGATGGATTGCTAGCCGAATCGCCTATAATGATTCCTAAGATTATCGATTCCTTGATGGGCTTATAGCATCTGCGCGGGAAGAGAAGCAACTGGTACATTCTATGTTTTTTCTTTACTCCCGACCAGCGTGATAGAAGCATCGTTGAAACATTTTAGAATGAAACAGTACGCCGTTAGTACAAATCTAGTAATGAAAATAATTGAGTTATCAAAGACTAGTCGGTCCAGATAATTAACATGAAATACTTCAGGCTGAGCGGAGCGAGAATATGGATTTAATTAATTTATGCCTTTTATTAATTTCAAGGAATCTATGCGCACCGGGAAGCTTGCGTTACGAGAGTAGCGAAACGTGGAAAGGTTTTCAAGCTTAAATTGTTTCATTTCAGGAAGGCGGCTTTGAAAATATCTGTCTTTATTGAAGTTGTTGGACGACCGGATAGCCTAGTAGTTAGTGACCCTGACTATGAAGCTAGAGGTCCTGGGTTCGAATCGCGGTAGGGGCAGACAGTTGTATGATGAATCCGAATGTTTGTGCCCGAGTCATGGATGTTGTATGTATTTAAGTATGTATTTATATACATTATATAAGTATGTCAGTCATGGATGTTGTTTGTGTTTAGGTATGTATTTATCTACCTTATATAAGTATGTTTATCCGTTGCCTGGTACCCATAGTACAAACTTTGCTTAGTTTGGGGCTGGGTCAATTGGTGTAATTTGTCCTAAGATATTTATTTATTTATGTTTATCCGTTGCCTGGTACCCATAGTACAAGCTTTGCTCAGTTTGGGGTTGGGTCAATTGGTGTAATTTGTCCCATGATATTTATTTATTTTATTTTATTAGATACATAGAAGAATAAGGGTCACCGTTAGCCAAGCCAATTAGCTCGTTGAAGCGGCAATGGGCAGGCCATGGAGAACAGATGGTCGTTGGGGCTGAAAGGTCTCCAGTGGAGACGCTTTTTTTTATATGAATAGGAAGGCAAACGAGCAAGTGGGTCACCTGATGGTAAGTGATTACCACTGCCCATAGACACCCGCAATCCCAGAGGGATTGCAGATGCGTTGCCAACCTAGAGGACTAAGATGAAATGCCTCTTGTGCCCGTAATTTCCCCGGCTGTCTTACTCTCCACGTTGCCTTGTTGAGCGTTGACTAAGGTCCAGAAGTATAGCTGTCAAGGGCGACTTTATAAGATCGACGTTTTAAATCTTAAATCTCATTAAGTTTCTTAATTATAAATATCTATCATTATATCGAGTAGCTATGCCGCAATGTCATGCAGTTCCGTTTTGTTCGAAAAAAAACCGTTCACATTCATCGCCAAATAATCCATATTTGCGATAATTTTACGAAGAATATCACTTTTCAACAGGTAAATGAAAGAACTTCCATGCTGGTCTGAGAGCAAGGAAAAAACATAGAATGTGCCAGTTGCTTCTCTTTCCGCGCAGATGGTAAAAGCCCATCGAGGGAATGGGCCAAAATCATAATGATTCATAGGCGATGCGGCCGGCAACCCATCACAATTTGATTCCACTTTTCACCTCTACGCCCTCAGTGTCTTGCTAAACGTGGCCTGTAGGTCTTGTTACCTTAGGCTCTGTCTACCCCATAAGGGACGAAGACGTGATTTGTGTGTATGTATGTGTAAATGTAAGAAATTATAATTTACCTATGTCAAGAAGCCCGCCAAAACTAGTGGAAAGTGAATGTTATTGGAGCTCACGCCACACCAGCGCCTCTAGTGGCAAATCCACACGCGCCCCCTTTGAATCGCATTCAGACGTCTTGGTGGCCCCTGTAGGGCAAAGCCAGGGGTGTAAACGAGTGTCACTGTATCACAATAATAGTATCAGATATATAACTTGCGGTATCTAATTCCTGACATCAATTACAGACCGCCGCTAATGTCTGCTTTGTCTCCTCCACTAATAGTACGACAAATGGCCGCAGCTTTGTCTTTGGCTCCTGTCTTATGTGTCTTTGATAATGGACAGTGTTTTCCTTTTAATTTTGACTTCTTACGTTTCACAGTGCATTAGGCAACGGGAGCTACAAATGTCTTCCTTGCCTTCTAAAAATTCATTTAAGTGACATCTTAAGTCGCTACTTTTGCAGAAGCAAGGTGGTTGCTTGGTAATCAATTTGGAATGTGACTTTAAAGTTTAAGATAGGTGTGGGGTGAACGTATATTTGTGTGTATTTTGTGTCAGGTGCTCAAGAGATGGGGAGGCTTCTGCAATCTCTTTCGTTTCGTTATTTCTTATTTCATTTTAATACTAGCTTTTGCCCGCGGCTTCGCACGCGTGAAACATGAGCATTGCAAAGAAGCAAGCAGTCAAGCAAGCGAGCCAGCGAACCTGCAAGCTTTCAAGCAAGCATGCCAGCAAGCGTACACCCAAGCACTCAGCGAAACTGCATGAAAGCATGCCATGCAAGCGTGCAAGCAAGCACGCAGCGAGCATGCAAGTAAGCATGCCAAGCAAGCGTGCAAGCATGCATGCAAGTTTAGATAGGTGTGGGGTGAACGCATATTTGTGTCAGGTGCTCAAGAGATGGAGACTCTTCTGCAATCTCTTTCGTTTTGTTATTTTTTATTTTATTTTAATATTACACTTTCATACTTACGTACAATTTCGCTTCGTGATGCTTACTGTGCATGCTTTAATTGGTTTTTGCGCCGTTCATTTTAAAATCATATTTTAAGTAACTGTTAAATAAGTCAACACCTCCTACGCACAAGGTCGTATCCCTAAATCGACGATTTTTCAGGAGAGCGATTATAAGAATTTTTCATGTAATTTTTTCAAGTAGAAAAATGTCCAAAGTTGTTAATTTGTTTGTTTCGTGGGTTGTGGCAGAATACCAGTGTTTTGCTCTTACGAGCAATGTTGACCACTGAGCCATGGCCCTTTTGTGCTACTGTAGCGCACACACACAAAAATAATGTTCTAGTTTTAAGTTTTGGCTTGACATGTTTATATTTTATTTAATCTTGATTGTGTGTGCAGTACCAAATAAACGTTTTATCCATCTATCTATCTATCATATGTCGCTGCAAAGCACAATGCCTTGTTTCACTATATACATAAGTCACGTTTTTGTCCCTGGGTAGACAGAGCCTAGACCTAAAAGCCACTTGATTGTTGAAAGGGGACTCAGAGGTGGCTCACATCAAGTTTTGTTCGAAAACAAAATCCGCTTCCAAAGCGTTCACATTCATCGCCAAATAATCCATATAGGCGATAATTCCACGACAAAGATCACTTTTCAACAGGTAAATGAAAGGAATTATAATTTATGTCGCGAAGCCCGCCTAAACATACTTATATAATGTAGATAAATACATACTTAAATACATACAACATCCATGACTCGGGCACAAGCATTCGTATTCATCATACAACTGTCTGCCCCTACCGGGATTCGAACCCAGGACCTCTAGCTTCATAGTCAGGGTCACTAACCACTAGGCTATCCGGTCGTCAAAGTGAATGTTATTGGACCTCACACGACACCAGCGCCACTAGTGGCAAATTAATGCGATAACCCCCATCATCCCAAGATATTTACTATTTACGGTTATGTTTCTGTGCCAGCAGTTCGCTTTAATTTTGTATAGCACTTTGGTAAATATAAAAATATGTACACGGAACTGGCGCCTGAGTCCGCCCTTGGCTAATTCTCTCGAGAGAACTAGGTATGTCGAACTTCTTTGTTTATTACCTTTCCACACGAGTGGTTACGTAATTCAATTAGAATGTTTTATTCAGTTTTTGGTACTTAAATTGTTGTACTAACTAAACAGATCTATATGGGGAGTGTGAATGGTAACGTTGGGAGGGGAAGGCCTAGAAGGACGTTTCGAGACCAAATAAGAGACGTTTTGGAAAAAGGTCAGGTCAGGAGTACCCGAAACCGACGTGCATGTATGAAGAGATTGATGAATGTGGATGAAGCGAATGAAGTATGTCAGGATCGTAGCAAGTGGAACAAAGTAGTCTCTGCCTACCCCTGTGGGAAAGAGGCGTGACGTTATGTATGTATGTGTATGTAAATTGTTGTAACGGACTGGCTAGGTACGTTCAACTGCAAAAATAAGTAACGATACGAACTTCTGAAAAATATGTCCCACGACCTTATTCGCCGGTGTAAGAGTGTATGGTACTTATTTTTGAAACTTCGACTAGATACGTATTACATTTGACTGTACTACGGAGCTAAGGAGGAGCTTTCGATTTACATACATTGTAGTTGGAAAGAGGAATCAAAATAGTGATGGGTTGCTAGCCGCTTCGCCTGTAATTATGATTCATAAGCCAATTCCCTCAATGGGCTTTTACCACATGCGCGGGAAGAGAAGCAACAACATTCTATGTTTTTCCTTGCTCCAAGTCCAGCATGGAAGAAATTGAAGAAATTCTTTGAATTGAAAGAAAGAAGAAGGATTGAAAGGAAGAAGAGAAATTGAAAGCCGCATCGCCTATAACATGATTTCTATGCCCATTCCCTCGATGGGCTTTTACGATGCGATGATTTCGCCAATGTCAAAGTAATAAATACAGTATTCAAAAATCTTGTGACAAAAATGTCGGCAACGTTGTACGGTAGAACACGGTCAAAATACCCCTCGCCTCTCGGGCTCTTAGCCAACGGATAGTGATATCCCTAGGAATCGGCCAGGAAATAACTAACCGATGCCCACAGTGCACCGGACCAAGCACAGCTCTTCTCGGACGGATCCAAAAACGAACCGCAGCTCTTGACCACACGCGGAGGTAACCCGACTCGCACTCCGTACCTACTTGTAATTGTCATTTCCGAAGCAAACCAAACGTCATCGTCGACGGTTCCCGGATTCGTTTTCTCCGAAACCGGTGACCCAAAAGGGGGGTTGTTATCTTTCCATGAAATTATAACGGACCCCTTGACCCGTATCTCAGCGTCCAGTTAATCGCAGTTCAACAAATACATATATTCCTGCATTATCAAACGTATAAAGGTGACACAGAGCCTAAATAAGAATTCTACCCTGTCCAGAATATTTTGTGTGTAATTTACATTGCAGTGTAACTGCTGAGGATTGGTAGCAAGTTGCTTTTGCGTTCTATTAGAATAAGATAACTTTATTAGCTGATACAGAAATACAAACAGGATTATAATACATTAATACTTATTCTTGCTCATCCATGCTGGTCTGGGAGAAAGGAAAAACATAGAATGTACCAATTGCTTCTCTACCCGCGCAGATGGTAAAAGCCCACCGAAGGAATGGGCGAAAATCATAGGAATCATGTTATAGGCGATGAGGCTAGCAACCCATCACTATTTTGATTCCATTTTCCACATATACAATCTTGCTAAATGTGGCCTGTAGGTACCTGTTTCCTTAGGCTTTGTCTCCCCCGTAAGGGATAAAGACGTGATTTGTGTATGTATGTATGTGTATGTATGAACGTAAATGGCGGTGAGGTGTCTCCGATGGATCTTTATGTCTCTTTGTGAATTGTGTCTCTTTATATTTGTACAGTAAAGCATTTACTTACTTACTTCACTATAACTACATAGTATAAAATAAAGTCGCTTTCTCTGTCCCTGTGTCCCTATGTCCCTATGTATGCTTATATCTTCAAAACCACACAACGGATTTTAATGCGGTTTTTTTAATAGATAGAGTGATTCAAGAGGAAGGTTTATATCTATAATACATGCATAATATACCGTGCAAAGCCGAGGCGGGTCGCTAGTAATTAATATGAAAAAGTCACACCAACCAATTCTCATCGACGTTATTACTTCCAGTCCCGGTATCTACAGTGACAAGCCGAATGTAATTTTGCGTCGTGACCAACCTTTTTTATTTGTCTGTTTATCTGTCACTAGTATTACGAAAGTTTGAGAATACAGCACAGATATACTATCGAGATAGTCTTAACGAACCGTGTAACAATAGAGGGTGTAAAATTTCATACATACGTACATAAAATAACAAGACCTAAAAGCGACGTTTAGCATGGTTGATGGTGTAGGTGGAAAGGGGAATCAAAATAGTGATGTGTTGCTAGCCGCTTCCCCTGTAATCATGATTCATAATGCCAATTGCCTCGATGGGCTTTAACCACATGCGCGGGAAGAGAAGCAACTTGTAACGAGGCTGATGTAGCTCGGTACAGACCTTTAACTTTTTATCACTTAACTTTTTTTTAAAAACATATTTTGTATTCTGCTCCTTTTTCAAAATTCAAAGTCATTTTTTTGTTTTCGATCTATCAGAGCTGCCCATTCATTCGCTTTCCAGTTCTGCCAGCGCACAGTCGTGCCTGCCTGAATAAAATGAAATGAAATGAAATGAAATGAATGAAATGAAATGAAATGAAATGAAATGAAATGAATGAAATGAAATGAAATGAAATGAAATGAATGAAATGAAATGAAATGAAATGAAATGAAATGAAATGAAATAATTTATTTTCCTTAGACATGGTAAAAAGTGATCTAGTATTTACTGTTTGATATATTTTATCAGTCTCCAAGTCTATATTGTAAAGTGTAAAATACAACAATCAGTCTGTGACTCGTGTTATATACTACAGAAGGCACAATTGTAAGTGTTCACCCATAATATTTATTTACCATTCTTTGTTAGTTTTTCTAATACTATGTACTATTTGCGGGTGGTAGGGCCTTGTGCAAGGTCCGTCCGGGTCGCTACCACCATCTTACTCGCTAATCCTGCCGCTAAGTAGCAGTGCTTGCACTGCTGTGTTCCAGTGTGGATAGTAAAACAGCCAGGGAAATTACGGGCACAAGAGGCATTGCATCTTAGTCCTCTAGGTTGGCAACGCATATGCAATCCCTGCGGGGTAGCGGGTGTCTATGGGCCGTGGTGATCACTTACCATCAGGTGAGCCACTTGCTCATTTGCCTTCCTATTCATATTAAAAAAAAAAAAAAAAAAACTTCTCCCTTAACACATACCTGTGTTTGTTTTAGGTGCCTTCGTTTCCATAAATAAATTCCTTAACACACCGTCCATGCAAGTGTTATTTCCTCCGACCATAAACCCGAAGTCCACGCAACGTGAAACTGGTACATTCTATGTTTTTCCTTGCTCCAAGCCCAGTATGGAAGAAATTGAAGATTTTTTTTCCTGTCTACGTAATAAACTATTAAACACGTGTTATAGTTGGTAAATAGTTTCCACGTCTAAGTTGGTATTGTCGTTTACCAACATCTGTATTCTCGTTACAATTTATTGCTTTCTGTCAATGTTACACAAAACTTGTTCAGACAAGTAAATTGAGATTGTTTTGCTGACTCATATTGGGCTATTTCTTTCTACCTATGGTTTGATTAAGGAAATAGAAATCTAGGTTAGAAATTTCCATACATACATAAGTAGGTAGGTATGTCTATATCCTTTACGGGGACAGAGCCTAAGGTAACAATACCTAAAGGCCACGTTTAGCATGATTGTGGGCGTATAGGGTGGAAAAGGGAAATCAAATTAGTGATCAATTCTGAAATATAAATTTACACTTTCAGAAATAAAACGCTTCATGACTGACGAAAATTATGACAAACCATACATTCGGAAGTTCAATTTTATGGGACAAATCTGAAATATATTTATTCATGAACAATACAGTAAAAATTACATAAATGAAATTAATACAAATTAAACTATTAAATTAAAAACTAAACTAAAACTAATCTTAAAATAAAATAATTATAAAAGGAGGGGCCCCCGTGGCATAGTTCCACAGACACTGGCAGCATTCCCCCTTTGGACAGCGATACTAATACGCTGTCCAAGGAAGCTGCCAGCTCTGCGGTCACCCGTAGCGTCTATTAGCCTCTTCGAAATATCTTTGAAGAGGCTAATAGCGCTAGGACCCCACGGACCAAGGGTCTCGACACCGAAAGGGACAAAGTTGTATTCGGTGCTGAGACCTCTATATTTATTTATCTTGCCTGATTCGGCCGCTTCTGCAGCCGCGCCTGCTCTACTCGTGGTTCCGCGAAGGTGAGACAAAATTATAGATTCCTCTAACACCTTCTTTAAAACTACCGACCCGCTCCGGCTTTGCACGGGTGCAATCAGTGTTTCTCTACTATATTATTCATATGTTATACATATAAATCTTCCGCTTGACTCACTGTAGGTATTTATTAAATAAACCGCATCAAAATCCGTTGTGTAGTTTCAAAGATCTAAGCATACATAGGGACGGACAGACAGCAGAAAGCGACTTTGTTTTATACTATAGAGTGATGACAAAAGTCATATTATCATTGAAACACGCAGTTTCTAGTAGGGCTAGTTAACGATACCAAATTCACATTATAAGTAACGTTAAGTATAAGTAACCTTATAACGTTAAAAATGATTTACGATACCTTTGACTTAACGTTAGCTTAATGCACAGCTGGTAACGTTACCATTTTTTTACCGGTAAAAAGTAGTATAAGTAACGGTACAATGGGTTAACGTTAAATACAACTTAACGCTTAATTTCAACATGAAACTAAGTAAAATAAGTAACTTTAATGTCTCAAAGTGGTAACGATACCAACTTTTTAACGATATTTTTAGTCTTAGTTTCTTATGCGAAAACCTCATGAGTGTAACGCCACAGGTTTTAAAAGAGGATCTTAAAAAGAACGAATAAATAGCTAAAAGGCGAAAGGTGATCAAGAAAGAGTAACGACAGGATAACCGCTGCTGTCACCCAATATTTTACAAGACCTTTTGTGTGTAAATCGGGACTCTTTGAAATCTATTGACACTGAAAGGGTTAAATTTTCAATGTCTTTTTTTCTTTACGCTTTCTGTGGGGGTGCTCAAATAATAAATCGTGCGGTGTCCGGTAATAAAGTTGTAAGGTTGTTGAAAATAAAAATAAATTTACTAGGACGTTTCTTTGTAGACTGAAATCAAATAATTAAAATTGAATTCTGATTGAATTGAATACTAATTAACTCTAACTTCTTCTTCTTATTGGCGTCGTTCAGGGAGGGCTTGAGGAAGATATGGCTCACACCATCTCCTTAGATATCGTATATGATAGTACCTTCTCTTACACTTACTCTTATTGTATTTTGTATGTATGTATTTAATAGTTTGTTTTATGATTTGTTTATTGTATTTTGATATGTACGCTCTATTGTGGCTTTCACCATCTGGAATTTTAAACTGCCACTTTATCGGTCCCTCGTTTAATGCTGCTCTCATCTACTCAAAGGTTAACTGGTAGAGATCCCTTAAGCTCGCCTTTGTGCATAAGTTAATGTTATTTTTATTTTTTTGTAAATTGTATCTGTTTCTTTGTATTTGTACAATAAAGCATTTACTTACTTACTTCTACGCTGGTCTTTAGTGAAGAAAAAACAGAATATACTAGTTACTTCTCTTCCCGCGCAGATGGTAAAAGTCCGAATGACCGAAAATCTTACGAATCATGTTATAGGAGATGCGGCTAGCTACTCACCACTATTTTGATTCTCCTTTCCACTTATATGCCTACAATCATGCTGAACGTGACCGTTGGACGTGGTCTTGTTAACAAAGGCTCTGTCTACCGCGTAAGGTAAGTAAACACATTTTTTTAATACGCTGGAACACAATCTGATCACGTTTTTGGCTTCAAAATTTTCATACCCCAATTTTCCTCCGCATCGATGATTCCAGGAAAATTAGAAAAAAACACTGATTCCGGGGACAGTTGCAAAGAATTCGCTAACAAATTACGGCTGACGGATGAGGCGATGGGTTTAATTAAAAAAACTGTCGGACATCGATCTCGCCTTGAGCGAGTCTAAGATGAGAGGGAGACGGATAATACAATGCGGGTTCTTTTGAAATGAAAATGAAATGAAATAAAATGAAAATGAAATGAAATGAAATGAAATGAAATGATTTTATTCCAGACTTACATCCATATTAGAATTTACAAATAATAAAATAAAATATTAAGTGAAAAATTAAGTGTCTTAAAATCAAAAAATAAATTAATAATAAATTATTAGGTAATTAATTTTTCTTTTGGTATTAAATTTTTAATAAATAGAGTGATTCAAGAGGAAGGTTTATGTGTATAATACATGCATAATATACCGTGCGAAGCGGGGGCGGGTCGCTAGTTAAATATAAATACTAAACATTCGAGACTTGAAAACAAACATTCGTATTTTTCATACAAATACCTGCCCCGATCGGGAATGTAACCCGAGACCTCAAGCTTCATAGCCACGTTCTCTAGCCACTAGGCTATCCGGTCATCGTTGCTCCTCTTCCCGCGCAGATGGTAAAAGGCCATCGAAGGAAAGGGCGATAATCTGGGTGCGTAACGATGTATATAAATTTTTTTGGTATAATATTAGTAGCAATAACGCTCATTTGATATAATTATTAAATCATATAACAACACTTAATATATTTACATATGACATAATTATCATTTCTTATAATGATCATTTGATATAATATCATTTAATATAACATTCTTTAAGTATAATGCTTATTTCCTATAATGAACTTATGGTATAACGTTATTTTTATAAAAAGTAGGTTAGGTTAGGTTTGAACTGCGTCCCCCAACAAAAACGAACTGCTTTTATATATTATGATTTGTATATAAAATGAGCGTTATACCATATAATCGTTATAAGAAATAAGCGTTATACCGAACGATAAATATACGAAATAAATTTATATATTTTAAAATTATACCAAACGTTTATTATACACAATGAGTGATTATACCCTTTGAAATTATATCAAATGTTGATATATCGATAGAAAATATATTAAATATTTTTATATCAATCATTACACACCCCGATAATCTTATTAATCATTATATGCGACGCGGCTAGCAACCCGTCACTTTTGATTTCCCTTTTCTATATGCCCACAATCATGCTAAATTTAATGTGGCCTTTAGGTCTTGTTACCTTAGTTTCTGTCTACCCCGTAAGGGATAAAGACGTGATTTATGCATGTATGTATGTATGGTACATTCTATGTTTTTTCTATTTCCAGACCAGCATGGAAGAAAATGCCGAAAACTTATACTAAGATAGCAAGAAAGTTGTCACGGGTCCCTGACTTTATAGTTTCACTATTGTTTTCATAATATTCTTACGCGGAACCCTAAAGAGCTCGATAAATTACGATTCTGAATTGCCGCCGTTCCTCGGAACACAAGTTATTGCGGTGAGGAATTAATTACTTTCTGAATCCCGTTACTTACATTTTTACGAAACATTTTCGCCCTAGGGCATGAATATTATTAAAATTTTAAGAGCCGTTAATCAATAGAACGTGTAACTTTACGTAAAAAAACGAAAATGAATCGATTTGCTTATTATAATTTACATTTTTTATGAAAAAAAAAGTTGATTTTGTTTAATGTGCGAGTCACTTAGTGTTAGAATCTTACTTAGCAATGTAAATTGTTTTCTTTGCATAGTGTGTCGTTTGATACTGTGTGCGCCACCTCATTTTAAGTTAAGCTGTGCTTAACTTGTACTCTGTCACTATCTGTGAGTTCCTGTAATTGGCTCTGTGATACTACTTCCCCTACATAAATTGTGTTAAATGCTGTTGGTTCTCCTTATATAAATAAATAAATATTGACAGTAGCGTAACTATAGCGTCGGGGCCCGCGGCAAACTCGTCAGATGGGGCCTACCTCAATATAAAGATGTGCATCAGCGTCCCTTCAGTGCTCTAAACCAAGCCAGTTCAGAGCCCCGTAAAGCCAGGGGCCTGTGGCACTTTGCCACTCCTGCCACCCTATAGTTACGCCACTGTACGACGTTCGAGACAATTTTTTGGAGATTCATGCTTGGGGTGCGAGTCGGGTTACCTCCGCGTGTGGTCAAGAGCTGCGGTTCGTTTTTGGATCCGTCCGAGGGAGAGCAGCGCTTGGTCCGGTACAACCTAGGCATCGGTTTCTTCCCTGGCAGATTCTGAGGGATAACACTATCCGTTGGCTAAGAGCCCGACAGCCGAGGGGTATTTTGGCCGTGTTCTACCGTACAACGTTGCCGACATTTTTGTCACAAGATTTTTGAACAATTTATTTATTACTTTGACATTAGAGAAATCATCGCATCGATTGATGGGTCCATATTAAAAACAGAAGAAGAGATTCATGCGCAAAGGGTGCCAACAGCTGTTTTTGGCTGAAACCGAAACTTCGGTCGAACACTAACTATAAACAGATAGGTAAAGAGTTTATTTGATACCGCAATTACATTTATACACATATCACGTATTCCTTACGAGGTAGACAGAGCCTATGTAGACAAGGCCTAAATGCCACGTTTAAAATATATATATATATATATATTTTTATATGAATAGGAAGGCAAACGAGCAAGTGGGTCACCTGATGGTAAGTGATCACCACTACCCATAGACACCCGCAACCCCGGAGGGATTGCAGATGCGTTGCCAACCTAGAGGACTTAGATGAAATGCCTCTTGTGCCCGTAATTTCCCCGGCTGTCTTACTCTTTACACCGGAACACAGCAGTGCAAGCACTGCTACTTAGCGGCAGGATTAGCGAGTAAGATGGTGGTAGCGATCCGGACGGACCTTGCACAAGGCCCTACCACCCGCCAAATAATAATGTAATTGTGGGCATATAGGTGGAAAATAGAATCATAATAGTGATGGGTTAGCCGCATCGCCCATTTTCACCCGAAGGGCTTACCATCGCGCGGGAAGAGAAGCAACTGGAACATTTTATGTTTTTTCTTTACTCCCAGACCAGCATGAAAGAAACAGAGGACGAAGAAAATGAGGCGCGGAACCATGAAAACACGCATTAACCTTCATTTACCGTAACATATAATTCTCGCGCGTAAAACATTTTTAATATGATAACAATAATAATATCTTTTTCCTAACGACGTAGCGTCACGCACGGCCAAAATAACAATTAAGTAGCTAATATATATATAATATAGATAGATCTAAGCGATGAAGGAAATTGCGGGGTTTTGGATAGAAAAGAATTGTGGTGTTAGCTTAATCGCTTTTACATCCGTGATCGTTGGATAAAAGTAGATTAAGTAAACAGAGCCTCTAGTGTAAGTTTTCGCATAAAAAAACGTCTCGAACGCGTTCACATAAACGTCTCAATTACTATGGAAAAATTGGCAGCGCCACTTGCGGATCGAAACGGCAACAAACTGTTTTGTATTTGACATTTTAACGCAAACGCGTTCGAGGCGTATTTTGTGACCGAAAACCCACACTAAGCCCTCGTATCTATATGCGGAGTGTGAATGTATGGGTTTTGGAGGGGGCTAGAGGGACGTTCCGGGACCAAATAGGAGACGTTTTGAAAAAAGGTCAGGGGTCTTACCATGACGTCATAACTCGATTCATTTACGGCTCAGTTCAACTGTCATTTTTAGTATGGATCTGTTAGCGAGCGAACTCAATTTTCTTAATTTTTAATGGTGTGGAAAATGCGCCTTATGGATCCGCCCGGGAGGCTCTGTCCACCCTATAAGGGAAGACGTGATTTGTTTATGTATGTGGACCGGTAGGCATACACCAAAATGGCCTCACTTTGCCAGAAGCAAAAAAAACGGAAGCATGTTTGTCCGGGTGAAATCTTCCAACTAAGTTTTGAACCATATCTTCTACCAATTGAGCTGAATTTTGCATACTTGTGCAAGTCGGATGATATTAAAATGATAGTAGAACTCTGGTTGCTACGCAGGACGATCTTAACGGGTAGTCCGATGGACTTGAAATTTGGTTAATTCACATGACTGTGTAAGACCGACGACAATGCGAGTACAGTCAGCGAAAAAAAGTTATATTTAACAGACATACATACATACATACATACCGTCACGCCTCTTTCCCACAGGGGTAGGCAGAGACTACTTTATTCCACTTGCTACGATCCTGACATATTTCTTTCGTTTCATCCAGTCATCAATCTCTTCATACATGCTCGTCGGTTTCGGGTACTCCTGACCTGACCTTTTTCCAAAACGTCTTATTTAACAAACACTTATCTCAAACAAGCTTGAAGGAAGTTCAGTCTATTCTTTTGTCCCGGGACCTCTGTGCAGCCTGTCAAAACCAACTAAACGCGGCAGTGATTATAACCAGTTATCGCCAGTTATTACCAGTTATTACCGCCAGCGGACAATGGCCGTCGGCTTTATTGGCCCAACATGTCGCTTCTCTGGCCCAAGTCTTAAGCGAGGGGTCAATTTAAAATAGAACTCTCTGTTTAGGAATAACTTGTCAACCCACAGCCACTCTTTTATAGAACGACTCGTCCTTACACCCTTCCAACCAATCATTCGATCATAAAATTTCATTCCCGGTCACTTCAAACACTTTTTCACCATTGTCGGCGACATGTCGTTCAAATTTTAACTGGAAGAGATACCTTTTAGGGATAAATTCTCCTTTGTGCGTGTGTGTTGTCCTGTATTCATCTATTTCTTGTATTTTATGTACAATAAAGAGTTATACATACATACATACATACATGTGATAATTCTCTTTACATTACAAACTCGACGAGAATCTTCGATGGTAGGATTCATATTGCATTTTTCGAAATGTCAATGGTCACCGACAAGTACACACATACATAGGTACACATACACAAAACATGTTTTTATCCTTTACAGGGTAGACAGAGCTTAAGGTAACAAAGCCGCGTTTAGCACGATTGTGGGCGTATAGGTGGAAAGGGGAATCGAAATCGTGATGGGTATATTATTATCATGATTTCTTAGATTTTCGCCGATGCCCTCGATGGGCTTTTGCCATCTGCGCGGGCATCCAGACCAGCATGGAAGGATGTTATTGTAGAGTTGGTGAAATAGTCGCCTGAAAGCACGTTACGCATGTTTCTTATTAGGAATATCTTTACCTATTTTGAGTTTCCGTTTCTGCAAATAATTAATTGTATGACAAATGAACGGAGAAGGTGTTTTTCCCTACAATTATTACATATGTTATAATACATGAATAATATACAGTGCGAAGCCGGGGCGGGTCGCTAGTCACTATCACTACATAGTATAAAATAAAGTCGCTTTCTCTGTCCCTATGTCCCTATGTATGCTTATATCTTCAAAACTACACAACGGATTTTGATGCAATTTTTTTTAATAGATAGAGTGATTCAAGGGGAAGGTTTTTATGTATAATTCTACGCAGACGAAGTCGCGGGCAGAAGCTAGTAAACAATATAATGTTGGTTTTGCGACTTTATTAAAACGTTGAAATCCCCTAGTCCATAAGCTTCATACTTGCACCCTGTGATGATTGCGTACAGCGCCAGCAAGCAAAAGCCACGTAGTCACCATTCTCTAAAATTGTCTCAGTAAATTTGAAAACCGAATTTTTACTGACTAACAGAATCACTATTTGAAAACCGGCCAAGCGTGTGCCGGACCACGAACAGGAGTGTTCCGTGTAAATTCTCCATTTCAATATATTTTTTGTCCCATCAAAAACGTGGGCCAGCGCGGTGACACCGAATGCTTCCGTAACGCCTCACATACGACCGAATAGGGCAGTGGTTCTTAACCGATGGTCCGCGGACCACTGGTGGTCCCTGGAGGCATTCCAAATGGTCCACGAAGCCGAATAAACAAGTGACATGACATGATGAGTCGACTCACTCACTCATTCACTCGGTTTGTTCGGTTCACTCTCTTTTTTAATACTTAATGACAGTTTATCCTACGTTTCGTGTAGGTATGTTCGACGTTTTATTCTGAGTACACTTGCTTATTTTCAAGTTCAACAGCAAAAGGCAAATAGTTGGTCAGTTATTGACAAGTAAATAAACTTTATTGGTATATGTCTTGCCGTTAAACTGACTGGGTGGTCCCCGGCAAGACAGAAATTTGGTAAAACGGACCCTCATGACTAAAAGGTTAAGAACCACTGGAATAGGGAATCCGTATGGTAGGTATTTAGTGGGTACGCCTGCCGTCGCGGGAGAGCCCGACATACCTCCGGTAACCCCGTAAGACCACACCACGTTTAGCATGATTGTGGGCGTACAGGTGGAAAGGGGAATCAAAATAGTGATGGGTTGCCAGTTGCATCGCCTGTAATCATGATTCCTGAAGTTTTCCAGGCTACCATCTGTGCGGGAAGAGAAGTGGTACATTCTATGCTGAGACGCTGATGACACATATACAATACAATACAAATACTCTTTATTGAACACCACAAATCAGTACAAAACAATACAGAAACAAAGAACAAAGTAGACAATTAGGCGGTCTTAGCGCTTAATAGCGATCTCTACCAGATAACCAGTAAGAAAAGTAAGTTGGAGACAGTTTAACACATATCTGTGTTACTTTTGTTTTTTGTTTCTTTTCTATAAAAATGTGTGTGTGCTCTTATAATTATTTGTTTGTCGTGCAAAAAGGAATAAATGTCTTCTTTTATTATTTCTTTATCTATGTTCCTATTTGGCTCCCAGACCAGTATAGAAGGAAAATAATCCTAATTGTTAATATTTATTCTTCAGTTGATTGGATTTTTGGAAGAGTTACGCTCTCCAGGTATTTTGATCAGCTTATCTCAATTTATTGCCCGGGATTGCCCCAGCCGCGGGCTCTATTCCGCACCCTGTTTGTTCTAATTAATTGGACCCTTTTCCTGGATGTTTTATGGTCTGCACACTATAATATTAAATTATTAACTGCTAGTTCCACATTGTCTCTTAAAATTGATGTTATGGAATACTCCAATGGGTTAGTAAGTTTTCAATCATCATCATCATCATCATCATCATCGTTTTTAATCATGGTAGCAAGAATATGTTCCCTTGCCCCCTTGCATAGGCCGCCTATTGTTACCTTGTAATATTCTGTACACCTTTTTTCTGTTTTGGTTGTTATATGTGGTGTTCAATAAAGAGTTATTGTATTGTATATTGTGTCTATGGGCAGTGGTGATCACATACCATCAGGCGACCCACTTGCTCGTTTGCCTTCCTATTCGTATAAAAAAAAGTGCCTTTCCGCTGTCTGTCTCCTATTTAAATATACTAAGATCTTTAAAACCACGCAACGGATTTTGATACGGTTTTTTTAATAGATAGAGTGATTCAAGAGGAAGGTTTATACGTATTTTATAACTCTACGCAGACGAAGTCGCGGGCAGAAGCTAGTAAGGTAGTAGATTTAACCATTTTCCCACCCGGAAAATAGAACTGAACACCAAAACGCTTAATAACGATAAACCCGTTGATTTTCCGCAAAAAACCGGTTAACCATTCAACAGCCGTGAATTTAACGGTGCCTTGAGGTCGCCGATGAATGCCCGGTTATCGGCAAATACCGATTTATGTGAATAACGACTTTTGTGCTCGATGATACACTGTTTTTTGCGGGGATTTCATAAATTCCCCCAGTTTCAAGGGGATTTTAGGACACGAAGAGCAGCCTATTTATACGTTTTTTTATATGAAGAAGAGGAAAAACAAGCAAGTGGCTCACGTTATGGTAAGTGGTAATTAATACATTAGAAATTTATCTAGAGCTTTTCGGTGAAAGAGCACATCGTGTAAAAGTCTTCGCACATTTGCGAAGACACACAACGCTGATGATCTATTTTTCATGTCTATGTTTTCTTTTTTTGTTATACCTTGTTTATTTCCTATAAAACTGTGTGTATTATCTTATATTTGTGTGTCTTGCAAAAAGGAATAAATGTCTTCTTTCTTTCTTTCTTTCTTTCTTCACATTTAGTGTTTGTGAAGTTCCCAATTCGCACTGGGCCTGAATGGGATTTATGATCCAAGCCCTCTCAGCCATTGAGAAGACCTGCCCAGCAGTTTGGATGAATATAGACTGCGTTTAGCTTTTAGCTTTGACGTTGTATGTCACTTTTTCAAGTGACCACTAATTAAAAGTTATTTAAGATTACACACACAACATACATACATACACACATACACAAATCACGTATATATCTACGTATATACCTATAAGCCTATAAGGTATCAAGACCTAAAGACCACGAGCGTCATAGTCCGGTCATAATGGTACAATTATTTAGCCAATACGTAATTGCCTGTCATATTTTTTTGGCAGGGGAACATCTTCATTCAGAATTGCTTTATACACACAACAAATAGGCAATAAATCAGAATTTCAATACAAATTCGATAAGCCATTTGTCATAGAACATCGAATTGGACAGCTTGTTTGCTTTCAGTTTACATTTTTATTCACGTCAAAGTTTTGGCTATGATTTGATGAAAAACTGCAAGCGAATAAGTTTCAGTACAGACTAGCTTTTGCCCGCGACTTTGTCTTCGGAATTTGTCATCTTGTCAAACTGACTTGAGTACGTGGCGCCCAATTTTTGAAAGCACATCACTCGAAAGTACCACTCGTAAATGGTATATGTCCCTTAACGTCTATATCCCTCACAAACACAGCCTAAAGTAACAAGACCTGTGAGCTTATTACCTAACTCGCTCGCAATCGCCATTGTGTTCATTTTGACAGTTCTTGTATGAATGTGACAGCTAGCTGATTCCGATGCCAATTGTCAGCCCATACATGAGCTGTCAAAATGAACACGATGGTGATTGCGAGCGAGTTAGGTAATAAGCCTACTGGTCAAGTTTAGCATGATTGTGGGTAGGTGGAAAGGTGAATCAAAATAGTGATGGGTTGCTAGCATCGCCTATAACATGATTCCTAAGATATTCATCCATCGAAGAGGCTTTTACCATCTTCTAGTCTAATCTTGCTTCGTACAGACACATCATTCAAACAGATGACGCTTAGCGACAAAAATTTGCATAGTAACAAGGTCACGTGACAGCTAGTAACAGATAGAAAAATTCGAAGGCTTACCCACCTGCTATGGGTGGTGTAGCGGTATCGCACGCGTCGAGGAATGGCGAGGATCCGGGTTCGATTCCCGGCCATCTTTACTTTTAGGATTTTTCTGTGTTTTTTTTAGAAATTTAATCTTGCCTGGAAGAAAGTAAAATACGTTAAGAATAATGTTTTCGCGACACACATTTTTACAACAAGAAAACTAATTATCACGTAAATCATTTATCATTGTACGTAGAAAATACCGTGTCACTGCTCTTAGTTAGGTAGTTTGTCTTACTAGAGGGCTAACGTGTGACCTGCTACAAGGTCAGTCCATGTCGCTGCCACCAAGCAGCAACGCTTGGTCTGCTATGTTCCAGCATGAATAAGACGATAGCTGGAGAAATTTTAGCACTCAGACCACACTCCTGTAATACGGACGTACATTTTATAGGATACAAGATAAGTAGATGTACAAAGTCGAACTTATCCCTGAAAGTGATCTATTTCAGTTAAAATTCGATTGACAGGACAACAGAAACCAAAGTATAGAAGTAGACATACCTACTAAAAGAGCTAGAAGACCAATGACCCTAAATTTAACCTAAACAAATAACGCAAAAAAAAAATTAAATATTCAAAAATCTTGTGACAAAATGTCGGCAACGTTGTACGGTAATGGTCAAAGACCCTCTCCCCCTGTCAGGCTCTTAGCCAACGGTCTATGATATCCCTCAGAAACTGCCAGGACATCATTAGTCAATGCCCAGGGTCCAGGGTGCACCGGACGAAGCACTGCTCTTCCCGGACGGAACCAAAAACGAACCGTAGCTCTTGACCATACGTGGGGGTAACCCGACTCGCACCCTCATGCTGCCACGTCCATGGTCTCGAAGGGACTGAAGAAGCGGGTATCAACGTCTTGTGACTATAAGTTTTTTGAACTATCCGCCCACGTCATCCCTCCAACACACAAGGGGGCGTCCAAATGTTTGTCTATAAATCCAATACCTACCTACTTTTATATCAAAAGTATGAGTTTTGAAAAATCTCACGTAAGATTGGGGTAGAGGGGAGGGGGGGTCAAAAAATCTTTAAAAATGCATCTCGTAATTAATGGACGCGCCCCAACTCACCAGTGATCTGTTTATTTCATTATACTTTGAATGTCGAGGTATTTGTTTAAAAACAATGGCTCATGCGAAATCAATTTCCATCAAGAGACCGAACAATTTTCGCGGTTAAATTTAAAAATAATTGATCACCATCAATCGATTCGCATTATCATTTATCGCCAAGTGCGGTTTTTCATTCCCATTCGATTTTAATCTCGAAATTTTAACATTTCACCAATTTTATTATTCAACGTACCAAATGGCGGTTCCCATCGGAAAATCCTGATAAATATTTAATTTATCTGACCGCAACTACGGATGGGAAAACAAAACGCTGTTTTTAAATTGGCGTGTGAGAAAATACTCTGTATTGCCTCCACGTGTGATCAAGAGCTGCGGTTCCTTTTTGGATCCGTCCGGAGCGAAGAGCAGTGTTTGGTCCGGTGCACCCTGGGCATCCGCTAATGATTTCCTGGCAGTTTCTGAGGGATGTCATAGACCATTGGCTAAGAGCCCGACAGGGGGGAGAGGAGGGCCCGTACGCTGGACCCGTCTTCCCTTAGACGATGAGACTGTGCAATGCAGGGTAATGGAGAGGGGAAGGCCTAGACGCATGTTCCGCGACCAAATTGGGGAGGATTTGAAAAAGGTTAGGTCAAGAGTACCCCAAACCGATGAAGAGATTGATGAATATGGATATAGCGAAGGAGTATCAGGATTGTAGCAAATGGAACAAAGTAGTCTCTGCCTACTAATGGGAAAGAGGCGTGACGGTATATACCTATATATATGTGTATGTGGACTCCCATTCAATAGATACCTACTTATGGAGCAAGCACACCGCCGCGTTTACGCAGTGACGTGTCGTAGGCGTCACATTTTCTCACCGTTTTTTCATAGTCTTTTACGCACCGGTGTGGTTGCACCTTTAGACGTTCAATCTATACTCGCGTCAAAGGCGTCCCGTCAAAACAAAACACAAACGCCGCTACACAAAAAAAAAACCGAAAATCTACAAAAGTCGATGTCTAAAACCGAATTCAGTCTAATGAGCTTTATTGTCATCCTACGAGCTATGGCATCGTATATAAAGTCTAAGCGAATATGATCCGCATGTTCGTTACAACAAAGTCTAAGATATCTCGATAATATTTCCCCCGAAAGCATACTGAATTATATTCGTGTCATTCGACTTGTGGTCCGTTTGAATGTTCTTTATTTTTTTTATGTGCGCAAATAGGCGATTTTTGAAATCAAATTTAATCTTCCAGTTTGCAATCTGCAATCGTCGTTCTGGCGACAGATTAGTGCAATGGTGTCATGGAGCACCTGGTTTTGTACACTTGTGTACCCTTCAACGGCCAAGTCACACAACATTAACTATAATAATAAAGAAATTGCAGTAAGGAACCTTAGACTTGGCACGACTTTGTCTAGATTTCATTACTTATTTGAGATAAACAAGCAGCTCCATCGAGACTTGGCTGGTTTTTTACAGAATGTTTTTGGTGTGATAAATTTGACAGGATAAAGTTGCCGAGTGACACTTGGAGCTGCTTGGCAGCAAAACAGGTTAAGTAGCTCGTACGCCAACTTGTCCTAATAGAACGAGGCACAGTCACGCATTCCCGTACATTCTACAGGATGAAGAAAAATGGAAGCGTCTTTTCGGGCAAATTTGCAAGGAACCCGACCTTTGCGCTAATACAATATTTTATTATACTCCAAGGGACTTTTAAAAGGCACTCCCTTTTTATCGTGCTATACACGTGTGCGGTTTAAGTTCGGATTGTCGTGAAATTGAGTTATTTTTAATGCAAACGATCTTTGATATTACGGACTATTGTGTTATTTTTAGAACCCCGTCGCAAAACGAAGGGTGTTATATTTGATCGATGCCTGTGTGTTAGTGTGTGTGTTATCACTTCTTTGTCCTTTACGGGGTTGATCGTTCGGGTTCGGGGTACTTTACGGAATCTGGAACCATTACATTGCGCGTTACGGGAGCACTCGGTGTCACCGCGCTCCACGACCACCCCGGAACGGGGTTCAAAGCCTGAGGTAACAAGAGCCAAAGGTGGAAAAGGGAATCGAAATAGTGGTGGGTTGCTAGCACATGCTACAACATGATTCCTAAGATTTTGGCCAATTCCCTCTTTTACCAAATGTCTGGTGTTTTTACCGTCTGCGCAGGAAGAGAAGCTGGTACATTTTATGTTTTGTCTTTGCTCTCAAACTAGCATGACATGGAAAGATCCTACCGCACAGATCCCACATTGCAATAAAGCTGCCAGTCATGTTACAGACAAATTTCTTGCAAACAGACGCTACAAGCGCTTCAAAGATGTCGTTTAGTTGAATTTACGATTGCCTTTATTAAGATAATTTAACGGTTTCATGTGAAATTGACACTTACAGGTTTTTATGGGCGTTCTAAATCATTTTTTCACGCCTTTTTATGATAGCGGGGACAACGGAATCGGCATGATTACAGGCGTTGAATTTATATACCTCCGATGTTTATCATCACCACCCAGCCTATACGCCATCAGCGTATACGTACCAGTGCGGGGCATACGCCTCCCCGCAGAATGAGAGGGCTTGGGCTATAGTTCCCAAGCGGACCCGTGGGGATTGGACACAATTTGGGTGTACCATTAATGTTATGTTGTAAATATGATTTTAATAAAAAAATCGGCCAAGTGCGAGTTAGACTCGCGCTTCGAGGGTTCATTACAAATTTGGCAAGTGAATTTTAAAACCATACATACACACATACACAAATCACGTCTTTATCCCTTACGGGGTAGACAGAGGTAACAAGACCTACAGGCCACGTTTAGCAAGACAGTGAGGGCGTAGAGGTGGAAAGTGGAATCAAAATAGTAATGGGTTGCTAGCCGCATCGCCTATAACATGATTCCTATGATTTTCGCCCATTCCCTCGATGGGTTTTTACCATTTGCGCGGGAAGAGAAGCAACTGGTACATTCTATGTTTTTCTTTGCTCCCAGACCAGCATGGAAGTAAAACCAGAGTTAGCGGAATCCTACTCTTAAGCAGAATGCGTTTTTTTAATAGATAGAGTAATTCAAGAGGATAGGTTAAGTTAATTAGTGTATAATTCTACGCAGACGAAGTCGCGAGCGAATGCTAGTAGTCAATAAAGTAAAGTAAAATTTTCATCATCATAATCATCAGCCAAAAGACGTCCACTGTTGAACATAGGCCTCCCCCTTAGAACGCCAATCTACCGCAACTTTCACGATGTCGGTCCACCTAGTGGGAGGCCTGCCAACACTGCGTCTTTCGGTTCGTGGTCGCCACTTTTCTCCCCCAACGGTTGTCAACAGTTGTTAACACACACACACACACACACACACAAATCACGCATTTATCCCTTACCAGGTAGACAGAGCCTAGGGTAACAAGACCTACAGGCCACGTTTAGCAGGATACTGTGGGCGTATAGGTAGAAAGTGGAATCAAAATAGACGGGAAAAGGTTGTTAAACCTTGTAATATAATTATTGCAAGATTTTTCAGAGGAACGCGTGAAAGGCGTGGCTGTAGACTTAGAGAGCATTGCTTTGTGACGTCACACCCCAGACAAGCGGCACATATTATAGAAAAAAAAAACATGGCAACTTTTGATATTTACCTTAGGCTCTGTCTACCCCGTAAAGGATAAAGACATGATTTATGTATGTATGTAAATAAAACATAGACAATTTTTGTTTCTAATAAAGCAAATAGAAAATCGGAGATGGCGGGATGACCTAAACGTCTTAAGCGACTGGCTATCCCTAAAGTGCGGACAGCGCGCGTTAGAAGAGTAGCGAGAGGCCTTAAAGGCAGTGGAACATTACGGCCTAGTAAAAAAAAAACTGAACATTCTCCATTCAGTTTTTATCAGCGGCCATTTTAAAAACATTTTTGAAATAGGTAATGAAACAATTGAAACTGAAGTAACCCGGTGCGTAGAAAAAACAAGCCCCGCATTATTACAACGTTCCCTCAAAAATATTTCATTTCACAAAACCCCGAAAGAGTTTTATTACAAGCGCAAGGGAAATGACTAATGACCTTTGAAAAATCAGGGTCGTAACGATATGGCCGGCAATTATACCGTGTTTGGTGCAATTTTTATTCGCGACCCGTTCCTATGTTAATCACCTATGGGCCAGAGGCCCGAAAACATTCGCAACACAACCCTATTCGAATGACAGAAAGCACAAATCTAATTCTGAAAACGTAACATAATCATTCCCATGTGCCGGCGATGTGTACTCAAAAAGCTGTCTTGTGCTACTGGGGATGGAGTTGAGAATTGTGCCGTTGAATTTGGTTGGTTGGAAAAAAAACACTGGCCACCAATCAGGCGGAACGGAAGGTTGTATTAGGTAAAAAGGCTAATTGAAATTGAAAAGAAAATACACATTGGTTTTTCTGCGCGCGCCTGCCGTGGAATACGTTATGGCGTTGAAGAAAGGTGCGAGTAATAACAACAAATAACAAAAATCAGCTGTTTCAACCAGTATTTATTTAACTTGTAATGTTCATGACATGTGTCTATCTCTAATAAGCCCACATCCACCCACTGCTGAGTAAAGGCCTCTTCATTTTCACGCCACTTTGCCCGGTCCCGTGCCAGTCTCATCCACAGTTTTACAGCCGAATGACAGTCATCTGACCAACGGGCTGATGGTCTGCCCACTGACCTTCGACCCAGTCTTGGCCACCACCCTGTGAACGCCTTCGACCATTATGTCGTTCCGTCTTGCCAAGTGCCCCGCCCATCGCCACTTCAGCTGTGTTATCTTAGTTCCGACATCCACAGCTCTAGTCCGTTGATATGATAATTAAGATACTAAGTAATATTTGCAATGCAAAAAAGGGGTGAATAAGTTTGATGTCGATATCTATGTGTGTCTGTCTGTTTGTGACATCATAGCTCTCAAGCCGATGGATCGATTTGGATGCGGTATTTTTCATTCGAAAGCCAATTTTCTTGTGGTGGTTCTTAGCCATTTTTGGTAAAAATCGGCCCAGCAGTTTAAAGAATATTAGCTCCTTTCCAAAGTGATGTATGTAAAGCAATTTTTGGCAAAAAAAATACGGTTTGATTACTCGAATAATGCGTGGGTTTTTTTTAATTCTTAATTTAATGTTATACTAGCTTCTGCCCGCGACTTTGTCTGCGTAGAATAATGCATAAAAACCTTCCTCTTGAATCACTCTATCTATTAAAAAAAACCGCATTAAAATCCGTTGTGTAATAGGACAGAGAAAGCGACTTTATTTTATACTATGTAGTGATAAGTTAAGAATGCCTTAATCCCATCACTTGAAATCAATTTGAACTTAATCCTGTAGGTTTGTACACGAGACGCTTAGTGATCCTTTTACAGCTCTATTCCAAAGTGGAAAAAAATAAATTCGTTTTTGATCATAATCGACCTTTTTTCCATTACAGGCCTCAAGTACAAGTGGCTATTGAACGGTATGGAAACCAGGATATCAGCGACATGTAGATAGAACAGCCTCGTTCCTGTTGAATAAACGCGTGACAATTTGACAAACGAAAAGAAAAACCAACAAAAAAAAACATTCAACAATAAGTATTCCAGTGAAAACAAATTGTAAAAAAAAAAACAATTTATTTAAGCATAACTAATAAAAAAACCGGTCAAGTGCGAGTCGGACTCGCGCACCGAGGGTTCCGTATCATTATCTATAAATATATAAAACCAGTGTAAGCAGAGCCCTGCTCCAAAGCAAAATGTACGCAGTGTGGGGTTACTTTATATTGGTCACTGCTATATACAGACATACATACACATTTACGGTTTTCGCAATTATTCTTTAATCTGTGCTATAAGACCTACCTTCATACCAAATTTCAAAATTCTGCGTTCACGGGAACTACCTTGTAGGTTTTGATTCCCTTGAGAGTTGAAAATTTGCGGAAATTTGCGGCATAAACGGCTGTATCTTTTGATTGCGTTGGCTTAGAAGTTTGATTTTTTCACAGTTTCAAGGGACAGTAGACCTGAGTAATTGATATAAATTTCAGCTTCATACCTCCACGCGTTCCTGAGAAAAAGGGTCTTGACAGACGGACGGACGGACGGACAACAAAGTGATCCTATAAGGGTTCCGTTTTTTCCTTTTGAGGTACGGAACCCTAAAAATGACTGAAAATCTACTTAAGTTTAAAGTCACCCTGACACGAATATTACTATGTCAATGTGTGTGACCCAGATCGCCTTGGGCTCGTGGGACAAGTTCCGGCGATCTTCCTTCCTTATTTACTTACGACCTCTTTTACTATCTGAAAAAAGGAGAGGTTTGGTAAAAAAACAGTTTGTAATTGTGTCGTACAGACACATCATTCGAACAGATGACGCTTGGCGACAAAAATCTCATAGTAACCAGGCCACGTGACAGCTAGTAACTGCTATGGGTGGTGCAGGGGTATAGCACGCGTCACGGAATGATGAGGACCCGGGTTCGATTCCCGCCCATAGCTTTAATTTTCGGATTTTTCTATGTGTTCTAATTTTCAGTGTCGTTTAGAAATTTTAAGAAACAGGCTAAAATGATAAGATACGTATCATTTGGAACAACTAGAGAGCTATCTCCAGGCAGATTGCAATCTCGGAAATGAAGATCCGAAGGAAGGCAGTTGGAGGCTGTATTTTTGCATGTATCTTAAAAACTTATAGCGCAACATAGAACAATACGGGTGGGTATCAGAACATTATAACGTTAACAATGTATAATGAGTTGTAAATACATAATGGTTCAAAATATATTATGGTATTTTCTGTGTAACTATGAGCCAGATGAACTTTTTTGATAGCATAATTATATAGATTGGTTAGGTTAGGTTAAGTTTAGTTTAAAACAATTCTATATTTTAACCCATTATACATTTTAAACTTTACGTACCCAACACTACACATCGTGTTCATCAATTTGATAACTAGATGGCACTAGTTATCGCGCGTTAGTTCCAGCAAAAGTAAAAGGTTTGTTTTCCCTGCACCGGTATTGGCCAGACAAAGGGATCTCATAATAACAAATTGATGAAGAGCTCTCAAAATGTAGGTAGATATGAATAATGGATGGACCTTTGATGTTATATGAAATTTTAAATTGCCTACCAAAAAGGTATTGCAATATTAAAACGTATAGAGGATTGATGGTGTAGCCTCAAAGCTGATTTAAGATTATTAATACAAATATGAATATGTAATTTTACTGTTATGTTAACTCTCATGAGATATTCACAGTAACTACAAAACGCTGTGACATTGTCTATCTATATATCTTTACATAATAATAAAGCTGAAGAGGGTCATAAGTCCAGTAGGCTTATTGTCTAGCTCGCTCGCAATCGCCATCGTGTTCACTTTGACAGTTCTTCTATGAATGTGACAGCTAGCTGATTCCGATGGAAATTGTCAGCCCATACATGAACTGTCAAAATGAACACGATGGCGATTACGAGCGAGTTAGACAATGAGTCTACTGATGTACACGTGAAAGATGGTAAAAATGCTGGGGATCCCTAACTAGTCGATAACAGAACGCGTTCCAACTCGTGTTTATCTGTTTGTCTGTATATAAGCGAGCGCATCGCGTCGAAACGGATGAACGGATTTTAGTGCAAACTTTACTTATTATATTAGTAAAGTTTATTTGTCAAGGTAAATGGTAAAAAACCCATTGAGGAAATGGGCGAAAATCATAGGGATCATGTTGTAGGCGATGCGGCTAGCAACCCATCACTACTTTGATTCCACTTTCCATCTCTACGCCCTCAGTGTCTTGCTAAACGTGGCCTGTAGGTCTTGTTACCTCAGGCTCTGTCTGTCCGTAAGGGATAAAGACATGATTTGTGTATGTATGTGTACGTGTATGTATGTATTTGTCAAGAAAATCCCCGGCCAGGTTATTACTTTATATCCCGGAAAATTGCATAGTTCCCGCGGAGACTTAATTAAAAAATAATGTTCATACGAGTAAAAGTATAAACGTTTAAAATATTTAAAGACCATTTAAGGTGGGTTTGCAAAAGGAATTCTGAGTGTGGCAGTGAAAGTTATACCCACTTAAAAACTAACTCTAGCCAAGTTTTACGGTAAGTTCTAACGAAAGTCCTAAAAAAGGTGCAGTAATTACCGCGGTACTTTAACCATTACTCATTGCGAGGTATTTGTATAAACTCGAAGTCGTATGAAAAAAGTCTCTACTTTTGCTACTAATGCCAATAATGAAATAGATATTTTCCATGACTCATTAATTCTTTTTGAAACTACCAGCACATTCGGAAAGACCATCATTGCCAAGAAGAATGCGCCACAAGAAACTGATATGTACTCCGTTATTCTCGTGTATATCAGACTAATGTACTAATTAACAGTTTCTGTGGCTCACACTGTAATATACATGATGTGGATGTACTAAATAAATAAATAAATAAATAAATACTAGTACCTTTTATTTTCCATGGCAGCGTTTACCTACCTCCTGTGCTAGCCGCATCGCCTATAACAATGACTCCTAAGATTTTGCCGATTCTCTCGATGGGCTTTTACCATTCGCGCGGGAAGAGAAGCAATGTATAAGCCACCTGATACATTCTATGTTTTTCTTTGATCGCAAACTAGCGAGCGTTTAATTTAAAATTATCCTTTTATTATTAACTTTGTGTACAAAGTGTAAGAAACTTGGTGGGATTCATTCCGACGCCATCTCACCTAATTGCTTTCTGATGGTTTCAATAACTTCACGGTAACGCTTCTGAAGACGTTAACGCTTTTGTTTGCATAATTCTTTCGCAAATCTGTATTAAATTTTAATTTAAAAGGATCGTTTGCGAATCTGAATAATTGTTTCTCATCTTTTTTAGGGTTCCGTACTGCGTATTTCGTTCAATTTATTGTCAAACTAGCACAAGATAGTTTTCCCCCTTTTCTATTAATTTTAATCGATCAAAGTCCATAGCAAACTTTAATGCAGGTACGAACTAAACTTTACTTCCATAGAATGTACATGTCCAAAAAACATAGAATGTACCAGTTGCTTCTCTTCCCACGCAGATGGTAAAAGCCCATCGAGGGAATGTGCGAAAATCATAGGAATTCTTTTATACTATTTTGATTCCACTTTCCACCTAAACGCCCACAGTGTCTTGCTAAACACGGCCTGTACGTCTTGTTACCTTAGGCTCTGTCTACCCCGTAAGGGATAAAGACGTGATTTGTGTATGTGTATGTACGAACTAAACGCTTTCAAAAAAAGGAATATCAAAACGCAGCGTCTCTAAGACAGTGCTGCCAACGTTCAAATAACACAACTTTCTAAACCGCCGTCCCGTGCGTCGCGAAACCGCTCCAAAATCAATCCAAATCCAAATTCAAAATCTCAAGAATCAGCACCAAAAGCCTACCAATCTAGATATAGCGCCTATGGAACGCATAGCGCCGGGGGCCCCCAGGAGCAACGTTCCTAAAAGCCTAGGTAAGTGTTTGCATTACTCTCGTTGCTATCGAAGATTTTCCCCAACAGTACCCAAAGGGTAAAAACGGGAGCTTGTTGCTAAGACTTCTATCGTATTCGTCTATCAGCAGGCTGTGTCAGGAATGTGATAGACAGTTGGAATTTTCACACTACTAAAACTGCCGTCCAAAGGAAAAATGCACTAAGTCAGTATGCAGCTCATATATGTACATACTGCGTTTTTCCTTAGGAGGGCAGAAAAATACATAGTAAAAATCTATCATTTTTATGTTCTTATGTCTTAAGAGTCTAATATAAACTGACCTCACACTACCTACATTTTGCTTAGGAGTAGGGATCTGCTAACACTGGAACCTCGGTGTGCAAGTCCGACTCACACTTGGCCGGTTTTTCTCTTTTGTGCTTAGAGTCCATTGTTACCCCGCTTAAACTACGCTATCAATGTATGTCTGCTACAGAGATCCATCTCTTGAGCAAATCCAAATTTCGACCGACTTCAAAAAAAAAGGTTCTCAATTCGGTGGTATTTAAAAACTTTTTTTTTAAGTTTGTTACCTTAGAACCCCGCGTAAATACGTCTGTCAAAATATACCTGTCCATGAAACAGCGATTGTTTCTTCATCAACAGAACTGAAGCTAATAAATCTAAATTAGGTAGAAAAGGATAGAAAGAAAAAAACACACACATTAATATTTGCAACTCTTTGGTCCACCCTTCGCGTGAAATTCCATCAAACGCACTGTCTCACTTGCTCTACAAAAATATGACTTGGAAGTAAAAATAACAATACGAATAACAAAAATACTCCCTTAGCGCTACATTTATTTACGTAGCAAGTGGCTTATTGAAAAGTTATTATGTTGTGTTCTTAGTTTTGGCTGGGCATATTTAGGCAATTCGGCATGATATGTTGAGCCAGTTGTACCAGAGGGAGTATTTTATCAGTCAACTGTTGTTTTGTTCTGTTCCCCTAGTGCGAATTTTATGTAAAAACCGTTTTGAACGTATTATGTAAGAAGTAGGTACTGAAGGAATTTAAGTTTGTATATACATACTTGACGATTTTATTTATTTATTTACTTATTTATTTACTAGCTTCTGCCCGCGACTTCGTCTGCGTAGAATTATACATAAAAACCTTTCTCTTGAATCACTCTATCTATTAGAAAAAACCGCATCAAAATCCGTTGTGTAGTTTTGAAGATATAAGCATACATAGGGACATAGGGACAGAGAAAGCGACTTTGCTTTATACTATGTAGTGATTTAAGGAGAACCAACAGCATTTAACACAATTTATGTAGGGGAAGTAGTAACACAGAGCCAATTACAGGAACTCACAGATAGTGACAGAGTACAAGTTAAGCACAGCTTAACTTAAAATGATGAGATGAAAAGAAAACAATTTACAATTGCTAAGTAAGATTCTAACAATAAGTGACTCGCAAATTTTTAAACAAAATTAACTTTTTTTCTTATAAAAATGAAAGTTCAGTTCACAGTGAAATAATTATTCTGATGAACATCTCTATGTACCTTGTCCCGTGTCCTAACTCTCCTAACTTGACAATGTACGATTTATGATGTATTTTTATTTTTGAATTAATAAATAATCTAATTTAATCTAATCTTTTAATTTCTATAACCATCATTGTTTACATTTCCCTCGTCTGTTTAACAAAATTAAGCTCGCACTGAGGATACTATGGAGCCAAATCTGCTCAGTACATGAACATAAAATAAAAATAGTAACACTAAATATATCGTAAACCTATGGATAAATAATACAATATAATTAATCTTAATCAATTAAATTAAATTCATCTAAACATGTAAGTAAACATAGACACTTAAAACGGCAACATTTAGAAATATAAGAAAACACCTTTGTATGTATGTATGTATGTATGTAAACTCTTTATTGTGCAAAATAAGCAAGACAAATACAATTGACAAACACTGAGATACATGCACAAAGGCGAACTTATCCCTGTTAGGGATCTCTTACAGTCAACCTTTGGGTAGATGAAAGGAGTATTAAAATATATTAGGGATGGACGAGTGAGTTTAAAAATTGCAAACACTTTTCTATGCTTTCCCTTTGTCTATGCTTTCTTCTTCAGCCTTCCGATACGCTGGCTGTACTAAGATTTTGTATTTAGTTTTTACACTAAATTATTGTTTATCCTCCCTACTAATATTATAAGTGTGAAAGGTTGTGAAAATGTTTGGATGTTTGTTACTCTTTCACGCCAGAACGGCTGGACAGATCTGAATGAAATTTGTAACATAGATAGATTATAGTCTAGAATAACACAGGCTATTTTTTATCCCGGAAAATTGCGTAATTCCTGCGGGATAGCGATAAACGAATTCTATGCAGACGAAGTTGCGGGCAACAGCTAGTACTTCAATAAAAGTACTTTAAATAAATACTCGCACTGTTACTTACAAAATCAATTTCGAACGAGAAACCAGATTAATGGGCGGACGCGATTAAAATATCAAATCAAAGTTAACAAATTACCCAAGTTTCGGTGTTATTCGTCAAGTTGGAGATAATGGCTTACAGCTGGCATAGTGGAACGCAGACAGTTGACACGGAGAGCTGTCACTGAGTTTAATTTGATCCAATTTTCTAGGTAGTAAACTTAACTATTAAACAAAATAACATACAATCACGTCTTTATCCCTTACGGGGTTTTTTTTAACGGAAAGGAAATCTTTATGGATGCCCTAGGCACGGGAATGCCTAGGGTTATGTGGGACTCCCCCCGAAGGGTTTTACCTAAACTAAAAACTCTCCGGCGTTGCCTCAATCCGGTGTGATGGGGACGCTATGGGATGCCACTAGGGTTTCACCACAAACGCCCCCCCGGTGGCCCTGGGTTTCGCCAGGACCGCGCCAAGAAGGGGAGGGGCCGGTACGCTGGGCCCGTCTTCCCTTAGACAATGAGACCGTGCAATGCAGGTAGGTAATAGCGTAGACATAGCCTAAGGTAACAAGACCTAAAGGCCACGTTTAGCATGATAGTGGGATCAAAATAGTGATGGGTTGCTAGGCACATCGCCTTTAGCATGATTCTTAAGATTTTCGCCCATACCCTCGATAGGCTTTTACCATTTGCGCGGGAAGAGCCGAAACTGGTACAGCCTATGTTTTTCTTTTCTCCCAGACCAGCAAGGAAACATTCCGATTCAGTTTAGGTTCGCTCCCTGTCAGTTCCATTCTAAAATGAGAGCTAAAACCTGAACTGATCTTCCATGCCAGTCTGGGAGTAAAGAAAAAACATAGACTGTACCAGTTGCTTTTCTTCGCGCGCAGATGGTAAAAGCCCATCGAATCATGTTATAGGATATCGCTTTCCACCTATACGCACACAATCATGCTAAACGTGGCCTTTAGGTCTTGTTACCTTAGGCTATGTCTTGTTATCTTAGGCTCTGTCTAAACCGTAAGGGATAAAGACGTGATTTGTGTGTGTGTAAAATTTGAACTGAGTCGGAATTGAATCGCATTAAGACGTCGTGGTAAGGCTGCAGGTAAATTCGGGTCGAATACTTAGGAAACTCCACAAAGCGTCGGTCGAACTGCGGTCGCGAGAGGATCGCACATTTAACAAACGTATTCTGGGCGCTAAATACTCGGCGTTGCGGCGAACTTTTTGTTTTGTAGGAGTTTTATGATTGATCACTTGGAATTTTCCACTGTTATTTACTATTGGAGGACTTTTAAAACGAGATGGCAGACAAAAATGGTGAAAATAGCTGTATTTACATTTATTTAGTAGCAAATAATCCATGTTTCTTCCATGCTGGTCTGCGAGTAAAGAAAAACAGAATTTACCAGTTGCTTCTCTTCCCGCGCATGGTAATTTTTTATGCGGATTTATGTTTAAACTATTGTAAATATTGATTAATGTGTGTACCTAATGTTTGGTGTAAAAGTGTAATTAGTGTATAACATCACGGATAGTCTTCGCGGGTGTGTTTTACTAAGCGGCGGCAGTGGCTAATAGACTCTACGGACGAACTCTACACAGCGATGGTCGAAGCCGGCTTCCTCGAGGTTTGTGGCTGTGAAATTGATTGTTAGACCTAATACTGCACAAGAGACAGTTAAACCACGGCCTTGGTAACAGTCACTATTTGTCTATCGAAGGACATATTATACACAAACAGAGAGACATTGCCGTCAAACGATGCCCCTTTTTGTGTCAAAAACAATCTTAAAACTTTCAAACATAGGCACATTCTAATTCCACCTTTCAAAGCGCAGCTAATAAAGGCGACCTATATACAGGCTGTTAACTGAATGCGGTTGCACGAGGATTTGCATGGAAATCGTCTAACTTGGAGTTCCGTCTCCGATCCGACTGTACCGCGCTGAAGAATATAGTGGTTACACAGGTTGCTCCGATTAAGTTTATACTAGAACGTTTTCCTAAAAAAGTCCACATAGACATTTTTTCCAGAACTTTCCATAAATATTTTGGGTTTTTTCTTACTCAGAATTGTTTCCTATCGATTCTCATACAAGAAAAAATGTGTCCCAAATTTTACGACGGATTTTTTCGTCTTCGTCACGTTCCATACATACACAGAATTTGAGACAAATATGTGACAGTAACATAGAAAGTGACGCATTTATTACTACTTTTTAGTGTAGCGTAAAATAAAATGTAATTAAAACAATTTTCGATCGAAATTATTGAGAAATGTGCGACTGATAAGAGCTTAGCTGTTTATAGACAAAAAAACAAACAGAATGAAAAATGAAATAAGTATAATTATAATAACCTTCTTAATCAGAGCCTCTAGTGTAAGTTTTTGACACAAAAAGTGTCTCAAACCTGCGTGCCTGTGTGGTGTATTTTTTATGGTGGTGGTACCTTGGGAACCGAAATAAAATATTTTACTTATAAATATTTTTCTCGTAAAATAAAATAATTTGACATTTTAATAATTTTTGTGACGCAGAACTTTACAGTAAGTATACAGCTACACTGATTGTTTTGACATTTAAATTACAAGATCTGGTATATTTAAGAATGATAATTACAAAGTGATTACAAAAGTGTGGAAACCTGCACATATCTGCGAAGCAATTGAATGGTGTGTGTGAAGTTCTCAATCTGCACTGGGCCCGCGTGGGAACTATAGCCCAAGCCCTCTCGAGAGGAGGCCTATGCCCAGCAGTGGGACGTATTTAGGGTGAAGATGGTTATATTTATGTGGTATTTTAGTTACAAAATGAAAACTGTAACAACATCCTGTATCTCACCTAGAGCTTTTACGACCCGCAGCTTTAAGCCAAGAAGCCTTATTAAGCTCGCTTTGTCAACATTTGCACCCGGTAACTGCGGTTTTATATCAATATATACTTTGTTACCTTTTGTTAAATTTTTGCATTTACAAAGGTGATAATACTAAATATTGTGATGTTACATTAAAATAATCTAACCTAAAAATTTCATTTTTGATACCAGCTTTTTTTGCTGACGGTACTTTTTGTTGACTGTACTTGCATTCCCATTACGTGTACCAAATTTCAAGTCAATCGAAACAATAATCGTACCACGTTTTGCCGATGAATGATTACTAACAATTGCTATATTAGTTCCGTTTTTGACCGCCAGATAGGTATTTTATTGAATCAGGCGTTACTTTGCGGAGGTCCATTTCAAAGAACAAACAATATTTACCTTGCTACTCCGCTACTCACGTGTCACGTAAGAAGCGGAGTAGCAAGGCAAATATTTTTTGTGCATCGCCAGATAAGTGTGTAAAAAGTAAAAAGCCTGTGAAAAGTGAAAACTACACACACGCACACTTGCGCAAGCGCCCAGCGCCGCAGCCCAGCAGCAACTCACTCTCCGTCCTACGCATTTTCGATCAGGGCCACGTGACCCTGACGCGAGTTTAGATAGATAGATAAAACGTTTATTTAATACTGCAATACACACAATCAAGTTAAAAATAACAATAAAAAAAAGAAAAACAAGAAATTACACATTAGACTTAACTTATAAGTATTTTCTTGTGTGCGTTGCAAAGGGCCATGGCTCAGTGGTCAACATTGCTCGTGGGAGCAAAATACTGATATTCTGCCACAACACAAGGACCGAAAACGAATTAAATTAATCTGCAAATACATATTATAAATTCCAAAATAAAGCAAACAGTGCAAAAATCATTAGAGTTTAGTGTAATGAAACTGTAGCTGTGTGTGTGTGTGTGTGTGATTGCTAGTTTAATATTTTTTACCCATCCTAAAAAAGTGCACAACACCGCTAAAGAGGTTTTCACTTCAAAATAATAAAAAGTAAAGTGCATAGTAATCAAACAATTTTCTTTTACAATTGAAGCGTAAATTTCATAAATAAAACAGGTTTCAAAGGAAAGTGTTCGGTTTTAATTATTTTCAAACATTTGCGCCGGTTCGTGGGAATGAATTGTAAGCGAGAGCACGTCTTGTATTGCACCGCTAAGTTTTGGATGCACTTGGATCAAATTAATATACAAAAAATAGAAGTTTTTTATCTATATTTTATTGCATCGGGCTTTAATTTTCGAAGATTCATTTCTTTAACAAATAAAAATTTACCTTGCTACTCCGCTACTCTCTCGCTTAAGTAGCGAAGCGGATGCAAGCTTGCAGGCAGGTAAGCATACAAGCAACCGTGCAAGTAAGCATGCAATCTGATATGAAAGCAATTCAAAGACGCGAGCAAACAGGCAACAAAATGTAAGAAATGTTTGCACAAACAAGTATAATTTTGTCTTGTGGCACAAAAACAGCAACTTTGTTACTCCGCAGGTACGCGCAATACATTGTATGTAGTGGTACGTTTGAGCTGCGGAGTAGCAAAAAATAATGTTTTATTCTTTGACTAGCTTCTGCCTGCGACTTCGTCTGCGTAGAATTATACATAAAAACCTTCCTCTTGAATCACTCTATCAAAATCCGTTGCGTAGTTTTAAAGATTTAAGCATAAATAGGGATATGGGGACAGAGAAAGCGACTTTGTTTTATACTATGTAGTGATACCTATTGATTATCTTTGCGAGTGGAAGGGGTATTGATTCCCCTTTCCACCTGTACGCCCACAATCATGCTAAACGTAGCCTTTAGGCCTTGTTATCTTAGGCTCTGTCTACCCCGTAAGGGATAAACACGTGATTTACGTATATAATAACAACTCTCCCAGTGTCACCAACCTTATTCCAAGTATTTAATTGGAGACTTTTCAAGTCCGTCTTTAACGCTGCAGCTTTGCGTTTGAAATACGCTTTTACATTTCCATCTAGACTCGTATTTTGAATGAAATGAATAAATTATATTGAAATACTACATTACATTACGAGGGTGGTGAACTAAAGAATGTTTTGGATCGCACGAACTTGTTGCACAAGCCAAAGGGGAGGTCGATAAACAGGCATGAGGCATGAGACATGCAATGCATTTGCGATTTTCGGAACGAAAAATCGAGTTTGTTTAATTTTACTTAATTATTGTTTTAATTATTATTCTGTGACATTTTAAAATTCCATGCTCTGGAAGCAAAGACAAAACACAGAATGTACCACTAAAGAGACTATACTAAACGACATTTTTTCCATCATCATCGTCATTTACCTAGTTAATATTTTAAATCAATTCCATGAATAGAAATGTGGGACTAACTTAAGAGAGGGTTACTTAGTCGCCGAAATATATTTTATTTAATTTTTTTTATATATTTACATATCTAAATCGTACGGCAAATTGATTTTAACTAAATCTAAAACATCTTACATACGTCAACTCATTCTTCAATTGAATATTCATCGTCTCACTCTTATATCATCCGTCTCATTCACACCCTCTTACGTTCCATTCCACAGAATAATCTCGTATTTATCCCTTAGGGGGTGGACAGAGCCTAAGGTGGCAAGACTTACAGGCCACATTTAGTAAGATATTAGGCGTATAGATGGCATCAGAATAGTGATGGGTTGCTAGCCGCATCGCCTATAACATGATTCCTATGATTTTCGCCATCGATTGGCTTTTACCATCTGTAGCTTTTCTGTTTTTTCTTTGCTCCCAGACTAGCATGGAATTTATGTACATCTTTAACAATCACGGCAGTTTCGTAATCGAAGATCGTTAACGCTAACATTAGATGTCTTAAAGAACATTACATAGATAAAAGATTCGCGTAACTGTCACAAAATCGAATTAATTTATAGAAGACGCTCAACTTTTGCTATTATCGGCTATCGGCGTTATTCATAGTCCGGTCGTTAGGGAAAGGGCCCATTGATACGCTATCTCGGTCCTGTGGGAGACTTAAAAAGTATTGGAAATGTTCGTTACTATGATGAAACTAGGTTTCGCTTGAGATTTCATACGCCTTTTCTCTATTAATCGCTTGGGGTGATGTGTTGGTTGCGCAAGTCATTGAATGCGATTGCCAGCTTCGGCGTTGTAATTATTTTTCTGTCTCATACATACATATATAGCGACCTTAGCGCCACCTAGTTGGCCTCTACATAACTACTACGACACGCGAGTAGCTAGCGCCAGTTCTAATGGCAGCTGTCACATCGTTCTACATGCCGCTAACGAAGTTTCTAAATGCGGCTGCATAAATACAACTTTCAACTATCTTCCTTCGGACTTCGGTCCCCAAGCATAACATCTGCCTGGAGAGAGATCTCTCTATTGTGGCACTCCCCACACATACATTATACTATTTACAGACGGAATAGATAGATAGAAAAATTCAAAGGCCTATCCACCTGCTACGGGTGTGTAGGGGTAGCACGCGCCACGGAATGACGAGGATCCGGGTTCGATTCCCGGCCATATACTTTTCGAATTTTTCTGTGTCGTTTAGAAATTTTATAGATTGTATTAATTGCGCAACGATAGAAATTTCGAATCAAAATAATGTTTGAAGTCGGTGCCTCAGCCCGCACCTCTCTCCCATCATAACATCGTTATGGTGTTGCGTGGCAGAAGTGGACTTGATCTATCTGCATATATAGTACCTATTCGGTTTGGAACTATTTGAGCCGAAGCACCGACTTCACACAACAATAAACAAGTAAGAAATGCTTTGAAGCTACGCCAAACTATGTTCACTGTCGTATTTTGTTATAATTTATCGCAACATTTCATTGTCTTAATACACAGCGTCAAAACTTTAATATCAACAGAATCTATTGTCTCCCTCGGCTCGTGCTGTCACCGTCGACTCGAACTTGGTAGGTTGTACTCTTGATTACACGCCCACAGCGCCCATTGTTGTTTTAAGTTTAGATCAAAATGTCTGGAGCTAGGAGTGCTTGGTGTAACTTTAAAAGGTTTGAGTTATAACGAAGAGGTAACTGTCACTCTCAGAGTTCATTAGATTTCCGTTTAAACGCATCCTATTAATATCCTACTAATATTCTAGAATTTACCAGTTGCTTTTCTTCCCACGCTGATGCTAAAACCCCATCGAGGGAATGGGGGAAAGTCTTAGGAATCATGTTATAGGCGATGCGGCTAGCAACCCATCACTATTTTGATTCCCCTTTCCACCAAGGCCACGACCATGCTAAACGTGGCCTTAGGTTTTGTTACGTTACGCTCTGTATACCCCGTAAGGGATAAAGACAGACATTCAGTTTGTGAGGATGTGACTGAGTGTGGATGTTTGATCCTTCTTTACGCTGAAACGATTGGACGGATTTAGGTCAAATTTGGAACGGAGACCGCTGGTACCTAATATTAAAACATAGGCTACTTTTATCCCTGAAAATTGGATAGTTCCTACGGGATATTCATAAACAAATCTTTTGCGAAATCGCGGGTAAGAGCTAGTCTGAAATACGTTTTTTAAACCTGGCTGGAAATAAAGTTCCAATGCTTGAGAGGCCATACCTAAGTCAAACCACTAGCCTACCATATATTTTGGTCAAATCTACTAAAACTTACAAGCTACTAAAACCATAACCATAAATTTTACATACATAAATCCGCATCCAAACTCGTCCATTCTTTTAGAGAGCTATGATGACTGTAGCAGATACACACACACACACATTTTTGTCTTGTACTGACTCGGATGGCTACATGAACGCTTGTTTTATGCTCTTGTTGTACAATCTACTATTAAAACAGAAACTTATTGAATGAAAGGTTCCCTACAAATATTTATTTTAAACAGACAGAAGTGTAATTATCAAAAATAAAATTTGTTTGCCCTCGAAGTCAAGAGTCAAAAATTGTAAAGAATATTTATTAGCAATAATAACTTTAATGAACCAAAGTTTTCCCTTGCTAGGCTTATGAAAGTTTATTGAACTTTCAGACTTGAATTTCACCTAATTTTCCATTTTTGGACTTTGTTTTCTTTACTTTATTGTTACTCGGGGAAATTCCAGCTAACGACCTGAAACTTTACAGTGTTTTTACCTTGAGTTTCAGTCAAATGTTCAGCAGTTTATGCATTCTTTAAATTAAAAGAAGGTACTCTGAAGGTGCGAAATTAACCAATAGAGTTGCAATAGGGCAATCCAACTCTACTAGACTTTCGATTTTGGTCACTTATACCGTTCTGGCGCCAGGGCGCTATGGCGCTCATTAGGGAAGGCCTATGTCCAGCAGTGGACTAACATAGGCTGATGATGATGATGATGATGATGACCGTTCTGGCTGGTGGCAGAACTTTTTGAATAAAGTTTTTTGCGATAGTGTTTTGTTGACTCTTGCAATTTGAAGATGAGAACGCCATGATCGCTGCAGTACAGGGATTATAAGAGGTCAAAAAGAAGATTTTCTTAAACAACGAATTTTTCACACATACATACATATATCACGGCTGTATCCCTTACGGGGCAGACAGAGCCTAAGGTAACAAAACCTTAAGGCCATGTTTAGCATGATTAAGTGCGTATAGATGGAAATCGAAATCGAAATAGTGATAGCCCAATCCCTCGAAAAGCTTTTGGTATCTGCGTGGGAAGAGAAGCACCTAGTAAATTCTATGTTTATTCTTTACTCCCAGACCAGCATGGAAGTATTTTACATTTAGTAAAAAAGATAAGTGAATACTTCTTAAAGAGGATTTTGAAAAAGAAAATAAAGTGAATCAAAATATATCAGTATGCTTAGTGTAAGTTTTCGGTCACAAAATACGGGTCGAACGCGTTTGCGTTATAATGTCAAATACTATGAGAACAGTTAGTTGCCGTTTCAATCCGCAAGTGGCGCTGCCAATTATTCCATAGTTATTGAGACGTTTACGTGAACGCGTTCAAAACGTTTTTATATGCGAAAACTTACACTAGAGGCTCTGAATCCTTGCCGTCATTACTTATTGAACTGCCCTCATAAGTATGTATGGAGTAAAATGGCTATATTTACGAATAAAAGTAATAATTAAGTATATACAAAGATAACATTGCGAATAATAGAATCAATACGTCCCTGATGTAACTATCTGGAGGCTGGAAAAGATTTCACGTAAACAGGTCTCGAACGAGATTACTTTGGTTTACGAATTCTCTCAGCGTAGGGCATGAGATCTCAGTCAATAACAAGAGTGCCCCAAATAAAATTGATTTAGTGTAAATAAATGATACGGGTAGCTTTGTATATTTATTAGTGATGGGCAGCCTTCGATGTCGGTTTCGGTTTCGGCGAGAAAAGTACATCACTCAAAAGCCTGCAGCACTGTTAGAAAGTGTTGAAAAATTGAGAATTGAAAAACTGTACTCCGAAAGAAATTTCACGGTACTTGACGAGATAAATTAGAACTAAGAATTTACGAATACCGCTTTTACCAATTTTTGATCAAAACTGACTCTATGGCCAAAATTAGATACCGCTTGCGAATGGTAGTTTTGAGTGGTGTGCATTAAAAATCGGTATCCAATTTCGGCCAGAGTCAGTTTTGGTCAAAAATGTATTATGTATTGTAATACTGTACTTACTGTGTGTATGTATGTGTATTAGTTTATCGTATTTATCTATTATGTGTAGTTTATTATTACATCTTACATTATTTAAAATTTAGACATTTAGGATTATTTTAGGTTTCGATCGGTTCTTTTACTTTTTCTGTGTGTCTACTCTTGCTTAATACTCATGTCCTGTCAATCGTTCAAAGGTTAACTGGAAGAGATCCCTTTTAGGGATAAGTTCGCCTTTGTGCATGTGTGATGTCCTGTATTCATCTTTTTCTTGTGTTTTATGTACAATAAAGAGTTATACATACATACATACATACATACAAAATTGGTAAAAGCGGTGTTTGTAAATTAATGTACGTCGTTCGGCTAACTTCGGGTTGGTCGTGACTTGTCAGCCTATTGCAGTCCTCTGCTGGACCTTGGCGTCTCCTGTGCTCCATTGAGCTTGATCTTTGGATATTTGCTTCCCGTCAATGGCAGAAGTACGCTAATAATAGCTTCATCTAACTACGGGTAACTACCAGTGATGACTTACGGCACTGAAACGTGGTCCCTCACTACCTTATGAACAAGCTCAAAGTAGCCCAACGAGCTATGGAGAGGGCTATGCTGGGAGTCTCTCTGCGAGATCGAATCAGAAATGAGGAGGTCCGTAGAAGAACCAAAATTACCGACATAGCCCAGCGGATTAGCAAGTTGAAATGGCAGTTGGGCAGGGCACATAGCACGGAGGACGGATGACCGATGGGGTCGAAAGGTCCTCGAGTGGAGACCACACACCGGCAAGCGCAGCGTGGGCCGTCCACCCACAAGGTGGACTGATGACCTCATTAAGATCGGAGGATCGCGCTAGATGCAAGCCGCTTCCAACCGGTCTTGTTGGAGATCTAAAGGAGAGGCCTATGTCCATCAGTGGACTTGTAATGGCTGAGATGATGATGATGATGATGATGATGAACTACGGGTCGTCCTTGATGACGTCTTCTGTGATGTGTCTTCACTGTAGAACCCATCTCCACAAACGGGTATCGGTTAAACGACAAAATGAGCGCAAAATTATTTATCATTGAAATCCTAGTTTAGGAACTTGTAATCACTTACGTGCGTTAAATTTTACCATTCCACTTGAAACGAGGGAAGTCTAAATGTTTAGATTAGTTTTGGTTCTGGTTTCGGCCAATAACTCTGTTTTTGGTTAGACACTAATATTTATGTTGTTACTGGATCGTAAATGTTTGGCTTTCAGCTGAATTACAATAAGCAACTGTGATCTATTTACGATTCGAGGTTTTTTTTTAGAAATTAAAAAAATTGAAAATATATTTTTTTCGAAAAAAATATGGTCGAAGCTTTTGATTGATTTTTAGCTATTTGAATAATCTCCATCCTATGGGCAGTTCTCCGAGACAAGCTGTTTTAGGTGACTTCGGTGGTAAATTTTTCTACTGACTTTTTTATTGTATCACCTCAAGATCTAAATACAGGCCTAAATTTAAAAAATATTGGTACTAAAGGCCTTCTAGTAAACCTGTTAGTTAGTAAGATATTTAAATTTAAACAATCACCGAAATCAAACATACTCACCGAAATCAAAATTCAAAAGACAGTGCCACTGAAATCAACTTGATAATAATAAAACGCATTTTAATTATACCAAACACGCTTTAATTACAAAAAATTATATTAAAAAAATAAAACAGTAATTCTTACATAATTGCGAAAATTGGGATGGTTTCAAAAAACACATTCTTACTTAACTTGCTTAAATGCCTCCAGCTTTCAATGTGCCAGAGTAACTAAATAAGTAAGAGATAAGTAAATAATAATGATTTTTGAAGTCTCTCATTGCACCATAGTTTCAAACAATAAAAAGACATTCAAAGAAATTTAAGAATTGGGATAACAAAATTCCACAATAATCAGTTTTAAAATGCTGGAATAATTAAAATCTCAACTTTTCTTCAAAAGAAAATAATTCGTCTATCCTATCTAGGCACTTCGATCCTCATAATGGTAATCAGGGAATCATTAAAGGGAATATTTAAAAATAATCGCAAAATTTCTTTCATCTCTTCTGGGATATCTTTCCCTATTTTTCGCTTTGTATGCCTCGTAGAGTTCTGGATCACTTTTCATCTTTGCTTTTCGAGCCCGCTCAGCTAGCTTTTTTTGTAATTTTTCCTCTTTCGTCAATTTTGCCATTTTTGTATCTAAAAAACGCAATGAGAATTAGTTTTATATCTCTACTAGCACTTGAACTATACTACAGCATAAATTATTTCGATAGTACTAAGATTTTTACTTACATTATTTAAGAAAAAATGCAGCTTTAATGTAATTTTAATGACTTGTCTTTATCTGTGACTACGTCAGCGTTAACTTTATTTATTTTTTTCTGGGATGAAACGTATATTTTAATCTTTCTGGAGCACATACTATATTAATTTTCATATAAATCGATTCAACCGTTTAAAAAGCGTAAACAAGCGACAACTTGACTGAGAGATGGACAGACATACTTTTTTAATTTTATTATGTGCGTACAATAAGTATTCGTGCAAAAATAAAGAATACTTTAACGTTTTTCTAAAATAAATATTGATAGCTGTGGCGGCTTTATTGATTTCGGTAGTAGTTTTATTGATTTCAGAGGCAGTTTTCTTGATTTCGGTGGCCCAAAACCCCACAGAATCCACGGAGATCATTGCCACCGAATTCAAAATTAAACGTTTTTTCCAAATAACAGAAAATATAGGAATAGTACTTACAAGAGTCACTTAATAATGAAATCACATACCCCTAGAGATGACTTACTTACTATCAAACTACCAATAGAATTAACACTGAAAAAATTAATTGCTTCACCGAATTCAACAAAACACGAAACCAAACCCACCGAACGACGAATATTACCTCGAAAAATTTGGTGCTGAGTTGTGAATCGACTTCTACTCTCGCCAGCAAACACGGCACATCTGAGGCTACCTACACGCGCGTAGCGAGATTTCTGGTATGTTTCTTTGTTAGGATGCCGGCGCGTTTCGTAAACTCCACCGAGTTCAGACGTTACCCTCGGACATGGCGAAAAATTGTTTTAATTGAATGAATTTAAATTATATTTTTTATTTGTGTGTATTATATGAGTTATAAACAAGTTTTGTACATAGGAACCCATTTGAGACTTGGAAATAAAATTCGTATCTTAAGATATAATTTTTTTTCTCCGCTCATCTGCGTAGGGGACACTACCACCGAATGTCAATTTTCAAATGTAATATTTTTTTCTTCAGAGGTGTAAATAACTATGGAGTATTTTAATAGTTCTCTAAGCGGAACTGAGCCTAAAGTATATGTCTGATTTTTTTCAGTATTATCTAGCGACGAAATCTATTATTTTTTGCCCCGGACACGTAAAAATGCCACTCCGGAGAACTGCCCCTATACAAGGCTACTGCTGGGCACAGGCCTCTTTACAGAACGAGAGGGCTTGAGCTGCGGATTCTACGCGATTCCAGTCCGAATACCTATTCCCATTTAGAACCGAGGCTGTATTGTTGAACGCACTCAGAATCATAATCGCATTCGCCATTCCTTTCTGTCACACGACAAAAGATGAGGGTAGAAAGATACAGAGATAATGGACTCCTTTAATTTACACATCTCGTTAATCCTACTTATGGTAAGTTCGAATCGCCACCCACTTATTTGGCCCACGCTTAGACGATTGTGGGTAATACACACACCACACACACAAATCACGTCTTTATCCCTTACGGGGTAGACAGAGCCTAAGGTAACAATACCTACTGGCCACATGGGTAATACCATCATCTTACTCGTATTTTGATAATCCTACCGCCAAGCAGCAGTGATTGCGCTGCTGTGTTCAGGCATGGAGAATAAGACAGCCGGTGAACTTACTGGCACATGAGTTTACGGCAGCGCATCAGCAATATAGTGATTGACTACCGTCAAATAACCCACTTGCTCGTTTTCATTCTTATTTCAAGTTCTTTTACTTCCACTTCCATGCTGGTCTGGGAGCAAAGAAAAACTTAGAATGTACCAGTTGCTTCTCTTCCCGCGCACATGGTAAAAGCCCGTCGAAGAAATGGGCGAAAATCACAGGAATCATGTTATAGGACGCGGCTAGCAACCCAACACTATTTTGATTTCCCCACCTATGCGCCCACAGTTATGCTAAGCGCTTACCTTAGGCTCTGTCTACCCCGTAAGGGATAAATGATTTGTGTATGTATGTTCGCAGTGACCACATTACTCCTCTCGTCGTTCATTTAAAGATTTCTTACAAAAGTACCTACAATAAGTACTTAGGGTCAATGGAGTAACCCGAAATTCCCGGGACCCGGCATCGAATTTACTCGCAAGCAAGGCCGGCTGCACACGGCGCGGTTTATTACCGTAAGGTATCGCCATCGTGTTCATTTTGACAGTTCATGTACGGGCTGACAATTGGCATCGGAATCAGTCAGCTGTCACATTCATACAAGAACCGTCAAATGAACACGATGTCGATTGCGAGCGAGTTAGGTAATAAGCCTACTGGTTGTTACTTTAGCCCCGGGGGTCACAAGTACAAAACAATACACAAAGAACAAGGTAGACTAGGTTTTATCGCTTAATAGCGATCTCTACCAGACAACCAATTAAATAAAGAAAAGTCGGAGTTTAAGTAGGTGGCGGAAACAAATAGACAGGAGGAATGCAAGGATAATAAAAATTTCAATACTAACACTTATTACATAGTTTGGTAAATAAAATAATACATACATACACACATACCCACACAAAACATTATTATATAATATGTAGGTACTTTTACAATATATATTAACTAAGTAACTAGACGGACGCTCTCTCTCTCTCTCTCTTTTTTTTCAGAGAGAGAGACTCTCTCTCGCTCTCTCTTTCTTTTGGCGTGCCCTTGAGGCTTAAACTGAGAGGAATGCTCAGGGGTGGCGGCAAAAGACCGGACGCGGGGTTCGAACCCACACTTCACAGCTATACGCGCGAAACTTCCATATAAACGAAATCAAATTAAATTAAAAAAAAACCTTTTCCTCTCGCTCTTCCTCTCTAATTAAGAGGAATTTTCATTTTCCCGCGCATATCGCGTAGTCACTCGCGCGCTCGTGCATTTTTATTAAAATAAACGTCAACTATACTCACGAGCAAAGATAACGAGTCGCTACCCATAGAAAGTTGTACGATAAAAGACCCGTTATTCTTGCTCGTCGGTGTAGTAATACGTCACTATCCTATCATTATTTCTCTTCCTCATCCACTTCCACAAACTATACGGTAACACTTCCTATTCCTGTCTCTTCCTCATAACCACTTCCTCCAACCCTAAACGACAAGCGGTACAGTATTTTTATTTTTCTTTGCCGGCTCATTCCCGAGCGCCCTTACACGCCATTATGTGGTACCGGATTTAATTACACGTGGGCCGGCAAAGTGCTCGGCTTTTGAGTGGTTTACTTATATCGAGATTACTTATTCGCTTGGACGGTGTTATTGTCGCTATTAGCCTGAAAGGGTGCTGAATTACTTAGCGGCCTCAATTAAAGACAATGCCGATTTATTTACGCTAAATATGTAAAGTAAAGTAAAAGTAAAATTTATTTTCCAAAATAGACACGAAATACATAATGTTAGGAAGTTCAATGACTCCACACTAGGCACAGCCTGTATCGTGGCAGCCAAGAAATATCAAAAGACACGGTTACCATTAATTATGAAGCGGTCTGATTAACAAAAAAAAAGGAGGTAAAAATAGAAAAAATAAAATCAAAACAATAATTTGCTGATGGGAACCCAAATACCAACTTGAAATTAAAAAATAGTAAAAATAAATAGATAGATAGCTGCAAATGTGTGTGTGTGTGTGTGTGTGTGTGTGTGTGTGTGTGTGTGTGTGTGTGTGTGTGTATATGTATGTGTGTATGTGTTTCACATACGTATATGTGTGTGTGAAAGTGTGTTAACTCACAACACTTAACACTTGCTCAGAGTCGTCATAGCTCCAGGTCAGCAATAGACTCAGTAAACGTTTTCTTGCCTCAGGGAGTCTGCAATGTCTTATGTCGCACTCTTTAACAATTCCATTGTAAATATGGGGGAATAAGAAATGTTTAAAGCGTTTGGCAAATTTAGTTTTGACGACAGGTTTGGGGACCTTAAAAATTCTCTTTTTTAACATATCACAGTAAGTTGCAAGACTGATTGTTTGTTTATGCATAAATATTGTGACACGCAAAATGTACAGCCTCCGAACGCTCAAAACCTGAGCCTCCCTAAAAAGGTTTTCTGTAGGGAATAAAGAAACCTTCAGAACTGCTCTCTGAGCTCTTTCCAGGGCCAACAAGGAAGTCTTAGCGATACCACCCCAAGCAAGAATGCAATAGCTCAGAACTGATTCACATAACGCCTGATACACCATCCTAAGTAACGGGCCATCAGTTGCCTCCCTAAGCAGTTTCATGGTGTAAATAAGTTTACGTACCCTAGCAGCTGTCACGGCAATGTGTTCCTTGAAGTTAAGATTTTCATCAATGACGACACCTAGGTATTTAATAGAACTAGCTTTCCTAATGAGGTCACAAGAGCAAAGCGACACCAAAGAATCCCGTGGCGTGGCACAAGATTGTGCGTGAATTGTTAGGCCATCGAACTCTGCGGGGGGCTTGGAAGAGAGAGTCTTATGAAAACACAAGAATTTTGTTTTGGACGCGTTCAGGGTCAAAAGATTACGCTCCAACCATACGGACACACTTTGCAAGCCCTCCATTGCCGCCTTGTGGACACTCTGCCAAGAACGACCATGAAAAACTAGGGCCGTATCATCTGCGTAACAAACAAGATCGCAGCTTTGGAGTGCAAGTGAGGCAATATCATTAATGTAAGCGATGAAAAGCGAAGGGCCCAATATGCTGCCCTGGGGTACGCCAAAAGTAACGGGTTCACATCCGCTCACCCTCCCACCAACTCTAACGCACTGACTTCTGTGGGTTAGGTAGCTGGAAAACCAGTCCAGGGCAGTACCACGTATACCAAAAGTTTCCAATTTTCTGAGCAAGATAGGAGTTGAAACAGTGTCGAAAGCCTTAGCCAGGTCAAGGAATATGCCCACACAGCTCCGACCCCCATCCAGATGGGAGACCACAGTGTCCGTCAAAAGCGTTACCGCATCCTCAGTAGATCTTCCCTGGCGAAATCCGAACTGACGATTGGAGATGAGATTGTTAAGCTCAAGGTAATTTATCAAACGCTTATTAACAACGCGTTCCAAGACCTTTGAGCAAACATTCAGGAGAGAAATGGGTCGGTAATTGTTGGGAGAATTTGTCGGGCCACCTTTGTGGATTGGTATAATCAAAGCTGTCTTCCATGCCTGGGGAAACGTGCCGGAACTGATACTCAGGTTAATGATGGCTGCTAGGGGCTCCGATATGATAGATCCAACGGCACTTAGTAGTTTATTACTCAAACCATCCCGACCCGGGGCACCCACAGGATCAAGTGTATTAATAATACCCAGTACCTCGCCCGCATCAGTGGGAGCAAGAAAAAAGGAGCTCGAGCAGAGGTTCGTATCAACAACTTTCGCAGCCAAGGAGTCTTGGTCTTCTGAGAGTTTACCTAAGATGGTACCTGCAAGTTTGGAACCAACGGAGGAGAAATACGAGTTACATTGAGCAAGAGCCGCGGCAGGAGAAGCCCCTGTATTCAATAAATCCTCCGCTGAAGAGACCCTGACATTCTTGTGAGTAATACGACCAATAGCCCTCCAGAGCTTCTTAGGAGCGTTCCTGTTTTGTGTCAGATCTGCATTGTCATGATCCGACTTAAGCTTTCTTAACAGCGCAATGAAGAAGTTCCGGTATCTAGTGTAAGTAAGTCTCTTAAAGCCATTGTTGGGATCCCTTCGAGAGTCAAGGTGCAATTTGTCCCTATGCCTGGAACATCTGATAAGCCCCGGTAACATCCATGGTTGAAGTGCAAATTTGGAACGACTAACCTTGACGGGTTTGGTATGCCTAGCAACTGCGATTGAGACTGTGGAGGCAAATAGATCCAGAGCGCCATCAAGGCTAGAATGCAGGATGACAGGAGACCAATCCACGCGATTCAGGTCTCGCTTAAGAGACTCGAAGTCAATCGCATCTTTTATGCGATTAGACTTGGCCCGTTTTGGTAAAATAAGTGAGATCCCCACCATCGTAAGGTCATGATCCGTCAAATCAGTGGAGCATACGACCGATTCCGCCCGAAACCGTTGTGAGATGAAAATGTGGTCCAAACAGGATCTAAGGTGAGTGACTGCGTCTATAGATGAAACAAGTCCATGCTCAGCCAAAACACAAAGGTAATCTGAGGAATGTGTATTGGTCACAGTACCCAAAATGTCAATATTCAAATCACCGGCAAAGACAAGACATGGACCAGAAGCAACAGAACCCAGGGCCGAGTCAAGCGAGCTGATAAAAGTATCGGGGTTAAGAAAGCTGGGAGACCTGTATACCGCAACAACCCTAAAAGCGTTCGGAACGTCAACCATAATGCAGTTAGCTTCATCCACAGGTAATTCAGAGAAAACCGGGGACCATTTACTGTTTACGTAAACGATCACACCGCCACACTTGTTAATAATCTTCTTAGAATGGAACGAAGTGTACCCCTGAAGTTGATTGATTGTAGAATATCTATTTAACCAACACTCAGTAAAAATTACAACATCGAAATTAATGTCCAATCTTTTCCAGACAACCAAGAAGTTGTCAAAATTCTTTTGGATACTTCTTATGTTTATGTTTAAGATTCTTAGGGAGTACTTTGAAATAACTTGAGAGCAGTTTTCCGGAAGCGCTAAAGAATGGCACTTTATTTTATGCGCAGTATCTATGTCCCGCAATAAATCTAGCGTGGTCATGGCACAGAGTAATGATGGTAGAGGACAGAGAACATAAAAGATGGCTTCGGTGTGACACTGAGGAGGTACATTCCAGGCGTAACCCGAAAGTGACGGATCACAATAAAAACGTCAGTTTTATAGCCGGAGCGAAGGAAGTGTGAGGAGTAGGAGTACGCTGGTGTAAGAGAGTTAATTAGTTTAAAGAGTGCAATGTAGGTGTGTAATTTGCAGCAATAAAACAGAAGAACCAATAATGAAAAAAAAAGAATTAAAAATAAACAATCGGTATAACTTAACATTTTCAAACAAATAACAGCGAGATACAAGCAATCAACTAAACTACAATAGCCAGATTGAGTGGGCTTAAACTTCGGGGGTAATAAAAGTTTCGATGCCGGCCGGAGGGTCATCCAGGACTGCGACCCTGCCCGACGAGGTGGCCTCCTCCGCTTCCCGCAGTTCCAATGCTCTGATGTTGTCTCCAGATCGAATTTGTAAAGCCGGGCTTTTTTCTTTTGCGTCTCGTTTCCTGACAAAAATAGCACCATTGTGGACCCAGCAATGTTTATATTTGTAACCGCTTTTGAAAGTTCTGGCATCCCGAAATAAACGTCGATTTTTCTTAGTTAGCCTTTCATTGACGAACACCGCTCTTTCCGGCCCGTGCCCGACTATGTCTCTGCTGTTGAGTGAACGACGAGCCTTTGCTTCACGCAGGAATTCATCGCGCTTGGCCTTTCGGGTGAAAGACACAACCAGAGGGCGCTCCGTACGCTTATCTGCGTTGCTGATATCATTTTTAGGCTTTGGGCCAGCCCTAGATACATAATCAAGGTCTGCATCCAGAAGCTCGATGCCCAGCTTCAGGCCTGTTACCATGGCAAGATGATAAGGGTTTTCGCCAGACGTCTCCTCGACCCCCAAAATTTCAAGCTTATTTTTTAAACCGGCCTGCGCTTGATCGTTCAATTGAGTCTGCAAGTCGACAATAGTAGCCTTTAGTTGGACATTTTCACACATGACCATCTCCACAGACTTTATTCTAGCATCATAATTAGAGATCTGTGCACTAATGTCATCGAGGCGAGATATAAGCGAGTCCCACATGTGGGATGTGTTCTGACGTAAGAGATTAATCTCCGACGAGAGAGACTGCAGTACGTCTGTAGGGGTTGTGGAGCAGTTATCGTCCTGACTAAGACGTTGTTGGGTTTTTTTACGCAGGGTTATATTTTCAGACGTTAATCGGACCGGGGTGTGGGAATTATCCCCACCCTTCCTTGTTTTAGCGGTGCAGTTGGGGCACACCCACCTTTTTCTCTCGTCCAGAATTAAGTTTTCCGCGTTAGTGCATACTGCGTGAAAAGTTTGATTACACATTCCGAAAGTACAGGTTATCGAAACTTCATCCTCCTCAATAGCTTGAAGACAACCGGCGCAGTTCGCCATCCTGCTACCAAGTTACCACCGACGTTACGCCAAAGCAAACTCCGAACGTGTAACTAGCGACAGTTTAGCGATAACGATCGCAGCCGCGAGATAACCTAGTAGGGAGGCTATTCACTACCGATGCACGGGCGTTGGAGATAAGGAGATGCGCAACCGACCCACAAAGCACAAAAAATATAACCGCAGGGGCTGCACTTAAGTTAATTGTTATTCTCCAATTGCAAAGATTTTAAACAGATGAACACTCGATTTAGGATTTGGGCACCGTTCACTTCGCACTTTTAAGCTCAGAAAGTCTTTTTATTATTTTTATTTTTATTTATTGCACAGAGCGACGCAGAATGACTGTTTCTTACTTGGTGACGACCGCCGAAAAAAAAAAAAAAAACTTGTTTCTTTCTTTTTCTGTTCAAGCGCCATCTATCATAGTAATTAAACTTTATCAATCGATATAGTTCAAATCACGACCAACAGAGGGCGTGATAATAAATATAATTAGTTCCTAAGTAGTATGTTCTGCTTAACATTATATAAGCTCACGCGCCGTAGCACCAAGGTCCTTTTATTCGCACATTATCGCAACTGCAAAATAATTATAGCACTTAGCATAGCTCAAAGAATTAGCAATCTGAAGTGGCAGTGGGCCGGCCATATCTCGCGAAGAACCGACAACCGCTGGGGGAAACGTGTTGTTGAGTGGAGACCGCGACTTGGCAAACGTAGTGTAGGACGCCCTCCGGCCAGGTGGGATGACGATCTGCGAAAGACTGCAGACAGTTGCTGGATGCGTCAAGCTGAAGACAGGGCGCTATGGCGCTCATTAGGGGAGGCCTATGTCCAGCAGTGGACTAACATAGGCTGATGATGATGATGATGAAAATGATTATAACCAACAGCGAATCTCTGCTCGTTTGACTCTCTTTCTACCCTGCACCGGCTCCAACATCTTTAAGAGCTAGGCTCTGGTCGGCGGAGCAATCTCCTTGCGGTCTTTCAAGGTCTTTGGCATCCTGATACGACACGACTTTCTCTTTCACCGGTCCATGGAAGTTGTTCTTGGTCTTCCTCTCTTCCGATTCCCTTCAACCTTTCCTTTTATCATCTTACTATATTCGTGGTGTCGTAACTGAATAGGTGTCTCCATATCTTTCCTCTTCTATTTGGAATCGTTGTGACATAATGCTGAGTGTGGCCCATTTTACTCATCTATCTAATCAGCCCACATCCACCCACTTCTGAGTAAAGGCCTCTTCATTTTCACGCCACTTTGCCCGGTCCCGTGCCAGTCTCATCCACGGTTCTCCAGCCGAATGACAGATGTCATCTGACCGACGGGCTGATGGTCTGCCCGCTGACCTTCGACTCAGTCTTGGCCACCACTCTGTGACCACCTTCGACCATCTGTCGTCGTTCCGTCTTGCCAACTTGCACAACTGTGTTATCCTAGTTCCGACATCCACAACTGTAGTACTTATGTTCCCGAATACCGGTATTTTACTCATATCGGTATCATCACTACATAGCATAAAATAAAGTCGCTTTCTCTGTCCCTATGTCCCTATGTATGCTTATATCTTCAAAACTACACAACGGATTTTGATGAGGTTTTTTTAGTAGATAGAGTGATTCAAGAGGAAGGTTTTTATGTATAATTCTACGTAGACGAAGTCGCGGGCAGAAGCTAGTAATTTTATATGTGCAGACCGAAAGATGGGCGGACAGCCGGGCAACAAAGTGATCCTATAATGGTTCCTTTTTTTCGTTTAGAACCCTAAAAATGGCAAAGACTAGTTTCATATACACTTTACAAAAAAAAAGTCTCGGATCCCTTCCTGTGTTAAACTTCAACTCGTCAATGGAAAACAGTTTTTACAGAATGCCCTCTCAGCATCTGATATTCCGTTTGCCTATGTAAACATCCTTTGTTAACCCTTTTAGGGTACATATTGCTGCTTGGCGTTAATCCACTTGCTCATATAGTCATTCAGGTCATTGAGCTGTGCCGTCACTTACGTGAGAGGGCAAAGGTCAAGGGACAGGTGACAGCGGGCTGGGGATTAAGAAATTGGAACGACCCTCTTTTCTACATAGAATTATGTAAAAATGTGTAGCCAGACGTAACGTATATTAAAGTAGTGGTTGTAAAAAAAACATCGAGAGTTATTTAAGAAGGCTAAAGATAATAAGATAAGATAAGATAAATTATATTTTTGTTACTTTGACATTGACGAAGTTGTCGTCGCTATAACGACTTGTTACGGCACAAATAAGAAGAAGAAGAAGTCTTAGGTTATTTTTAATGTTGCATGCTAATATTTAGCAAAAAAATATGCTCAATTTCCAAATGTAACAATTTATCGTAGTATTTTATATGCAAATAAAGATGAATATGATTATAATTAAAGTAAAAACATTATAAAAACCCTCGACGTACACACGTCAGCTTAATACAACTATAATAAGTCAAGCCTAAGCCAAACAAACCACGTCAGACAATTGTTTGAGCCTACACAAGTAACTAGATTACATTATGCCAGTATATCAGGCGCTATGCAGCCTCCAATATTTTTTTCTGAATCATTCATCGTCATTGTATTCTAAGTAACAGAACACGAAGGGCCTTTTTTTTGATGGCCGAATTGGGATTGTCTATTTTTTTACAATGTATAGTAAATCGAAAACCATTTCGAGATAAATGCTTTTTAAATCGTTTTCTGTATTTACTTTATTTTATTTTGCTATAATGAATTTATTACATGAAAAATAAGCAATGACCTTCATTTGACATTCCCAGACATGACGTAGACGGTCCAAAATGTACTTTATTTGCAAAGGTTACAAATTCTATGCTATTTACGCGTGTATTATGCCACGGAGTTCAATTTGGACCCGCAATCTGACATTTCATTCATCTTATGACAGATGACAAGCAAATGGGCAATCTTGTTACTGTCATTCTTGTTTTTTCCACCGTTTACTTTCATATTGTTGTATTATAGTTTAGATTTAGAAGCACTTTCGGTAAATAATTAGGCAAGAGTGTAACCACACAGCGATGTGCTTTGCTCACATGAAAGATTTTACGCTAAATATTTTAATGGAGAGCGAAAATATTACGTTTTTCGGTTTACTTTCGCCTACTGAGTTTACTGACTTATTTCCGGGTCCTGTTTTGTCTCGATCATACCTGGTATGTGTTTATGGACCTTTCTGCTTCGCGCAGAATGTTATGGTATGTGTAACGGTTGTGAAAATATAAAATTCATAGGAGAAGATCGCGTGAATCTTCCTGTGTTATTGTTGAATCATGTTGACATTGATACTGATGACAGTTTGCCAACTTCACCACAGATAGAAAAGACGTTAATGGCGGCGCTTCACATACGTTTTATGACCAATTTATCCAATAAGCAGATGTGGGGCACCGGCAGTGGAAACTCTGACGTCATCAACCAAAATACTTTCAATAATTAATAGTAAAAAAAATACAGAGTTATATGAGAAAATATTGAAATTGGTTTCTTATAATTGACTATTCTGCACAAAAAAAATATAAAAAGGATAGGTATTTTTTTTTAGACAATCCCAATTACATTTCAGTCGCGATTTTCTGACCATAAATCGGATTGCTGGACAGTTATTCATTTGTTTTTAACTTTTTTTAAAGTTTGATTCCCCTTTCCATCCATACGCTACGCCTAAAATCATGCTAAACATGGTATTTAGGTCTTGTAACCTTAGGCTCTGTCTACCCCGTAAGGGATAAAGACGTGATTTCTGTATGTATGTATGTATCAAATGAATCAAGAAATTTTATTTCTTGATTTTTTATGTTTACTTTTACGGTTAACTTACTTACATAGCTTTACTTTTCGGATTTTTCTGTGTCCTAATTTTCAGTGACATTTAGAAATGTAAACAGAATTGTCACATGTCACCGACTATTGTCGAGATGATGAAATAGGGGCCTGATCGCTGCAATTTTGCGACGGATGTTTACCGTAGAATTCTTTAGTTAGTCCGGGATTTACGGAAATGTTTTTGCCGTAAACTTTGGAAATTATTCCGCCTACCGACTTGGAGTAGCGCCTTGTATCCCTTGTACCAAGCCCATAAGGTCAGATTTCATTTCACACAGCGCGTAAAAGTGTGAATAATTCATTCGAGAGATCTTAGCCGAATCGAGGGAGCAAATACACTGGGAAAATATTTTAAGGAGTAAAAGAAACTACATGGTTTTTAACTATAGGGCATTATTGTAATGGTATGCGATACGTGAAAGAATGATAACATTGCCAGTTTTATTCTCTCTTGTTTTCGGAATGTTAATGTTGGAATGATGAATATTGTTATGAACAAAGGTTCTTCTAATTACACATAAACGGATAACTCACGTATTTGACGACCGGATGGCCCAGTGGATAGACTAGAGAACCTGACTATGAAGCTTGAGGTCCCGGGTTCGATCCCCGGTCGGGGCAGATATTTGTATGAAAAATACGAATATTTTGTTCTCGAGTCTTGGATGTTTAATATGTATTTAAGTATGTATCTATCTATATGTATTTAAGTATGTTTATCCGTTGTCTAGTGCCCATATTACAAGCTTGGCTTAGTTTGGGGCTAGGTCAATTGGTGTCAATTGTCCCAAGATATTATTTATTATTATTATTAAAAGTCGAGTGATGCTCGACATGTTTCGGACTATTTCGTAGTCCTTCTTCCTAGAGCGCTCGCCCCGGCGGCAGCGAAACGAACACTGCGCGCCAGCGCTCTGCTCGCGCGGCTGTTCGACGCAACTGACAGCGGCGCACAACTACCCTCGTTTTCATCGTCATTTTTATTATTGTCAAATGTCGGGCAACACACAACACTGATCACGTCACTCCGTAAACCCCACTTCCCTTAGGGTCTTATAAAAGACGCGCCTAATGTATACTTCGTATTTATTTTCGCATTAGAATAAGGTAAACAATGTCCAATTTCTGAAAAACACTTTTTTTTTAATAAATAACAGCCAGTTACATTTTAAAACTTCTGAAATGTCGTGTTACCGCTTATAAAAAAGTGTTTACGAGAAAAAGACATACGAAGATTGTTTTCCTTCTTTCTCATGTGAACGAAATATAGGTGTGCTTTTGGTGTTACGAAACATCCCATGTAGGTGTCTCATTTACACGAGATTACAGTATCATTTAATTGTCTGCGCCGAATCCGCGTAACTTCATAAAGGTCGGTTCACGTGAGCGCCGGAGTCGGCCGAATGCCTCGTAGTGCGTGCCAAATTAGACGGGATTGTGACAGTGAGTTCGAAAATACTAGGGCTAAAATACTGCCTAATACCTGGAACGCCACCGTGGACCTTCCATCCTCCCGACGGGCGCTGCGAGCGCGGGCATTTCTTAGGGTTTCATACATACACATACACATATCCCGTCTATATCCCTTACGGGGTAGACAGAGCCTTTGGTAACAATACCTAAAGGCCACAATTAGCATAATTGTGAGCAAAGGTGGAAAAGAGAATCATAATAGTGGTAGGTGGGTTGCTAGCCGCACCGCCTATAACATGATTCCTAAGATTTTCGCCCAATTCCCTCGATGGGCTTTTACCACCTGCGCGGGCAGAGAAGCAACTGGTACATTCTATGTTATTTCTTTGCTCCCAGACCAGTATGTAGTAGTGCGCGCCAAATTAGACGGGATTGTGACAGTGAGTTCGAAGAAAATACTAGGGATAAAATACTGCCTAATACTTGGAACGCAACCGTGGATCTTCCGTTCACCCGACGGGCGCTGCGAGCGCGGGCATTTCTTAGGGCTTCATGACAAGAAAAAAGGTTAAGGCATTTATAATGGGGCATTACGGCCAAGTTCAATTGTAAGTTTTGATACTGTTTACGTGCAAGTGTGATGAAAAGTAAATCCTTACTAATATTATAAATGCGAAAGTAACTCTGTCTGTCTGTATGTCTGTCTGTCTGTCTGTCTGTCTGTCTGTCTGTCTGTCTGTCTGTTACCTTTTCACGCTTAAACCGCTGGGCCGATTTAGTTGATATTTGGTATACAGATAGTTTGAGTCTCGGGAAAGGACATAGGATAGTTTTTATCCCGGAAAATTGCATAGTTCCCGCGGGATAGCACAGCCCAAACCACTGGAATTTTTCAAATTTAAGGCGGAACAAAGTTCGCCGGGTCAGCTAGTTCTGTATAATACCAATGCATGTATGTAAGTAAATGCAAGTAAGTATTTTACCTAGTATCAAGTATGTACTCAAAATACTAGGTAGGTAACTAAATACTCGCCAAGTATCATAGGCCTAAGTGATGCTATCTCATTAGTCACCGAACTAAGTTCGTCATTAACATTACCTGTAAAGGTCAGACGTAATGTCCCGGTCACGACTATGTGCGCCGCGCGGCGCTGCTTGCGACAGTACCTACCTAGTATAATAAGCTTTCTGACTTAAATTATTTCTTGTTACAAATACGTTTTTAAAACAAGTTTTTTGCTAACTGTACTAACATAATACATACAATGTACATATAATCACGTCTTTATCTTTTACGAGATAGACAGAGCCCAGGGTAACAAGACTTACCATGTTTTGTATGATTCTAGCCATACACAATGGAAAAGGGAATTAAAATTAGTGATGGGTCGCATCGCCTACAACATAATTCTTAAGATTTTTGCCCGTTCTCTCGATGGGCTTTCCCATCTGCGCGGGAAGAAAATCAGCTGGTACATTCTGTTTTATCTTTGCTCCCAAACCAGCTTGGAATGTTCCTACCCGTTAACTCCGTGTTAGCAGTACCTGCCACGTAATTAATTTATTTTTATGTTGGTTTCCTTATCCGCTAGGTTTTAATTAAAAGTAACTTTACGCAAAGTGTGCACATATTATGCCAGCTTGTTTTCGAACAATTTAGTTTTCCCTCTTTTTATTTTTTCCTTATAAACGCAAATGGTAAAAGCCCATCGAGGGAATGGGCGAAAGTCTTAGGAATCATGTTATAGGCGATGCGGCTAGCAACCCATCACTATTTTGATTTCGCTTTCCACCTATACGCCCTTAATCATGCTAAATGTGGCGGTAAGGTTTTGTTACCTTAGGCTCTGTCTACTCCGTAAGGGATAAAGACGTGATATTATGTGTATGTGTATGTATGTATGTAATTCATTAATTTATGTATTTTTTAGTGAAATATAAGTCGGGTTTTATTTACCTATATTTTATCTGTGTATAGGCTGAAAATCAGCGCTGCAGGTGTCACCTCAGCGTAATGCTGAGCCAGCGACCGTTTCACTTTTGCGAAGACACACAACGCTGATGATCTATTTTTCATGTCTGTGTTAATTTTTGTTTCTTTCTGTATAACTGTGTATATTCCCTTATATTTGTGTGTCTTGCAAAAAGGAATAAATGTCTTCTTTCTTTCTTTCAAAAGTAGGTGTTCGGATGAAATGTGGGCAAATCTCTGTAAAAATTGTATTTATGAAAAAGTACAAACAAAAAGTGAAGAACAGCGAACTAAAAACTGAACCAAAATAGGTAGGTACAAGCCTACAACAATAAAAAAATGTATTCACAAGAGTGTTACCAATGTTAGCAGGAAATACATAAACGTTACAGCATTTCATTACAAATGGATACTCTTCCATTTATATCTTAAATTGGATTGTTACAGAAATAACTGTTTCGCATCTTTATCTACTATAGCCCGACCGCTTAAGTGAGTCGTCGCTCGCGCGGTGCAGGGGCGCGCGGGGGGGGGGGGGGGGGGGGGACCGCGGGGCCGAGGTGCGGGCGGCAGGCGCACTACCCGCCCGCACCTCTCGGTCCCCTTTGTCGTCCTACCCCGCAGCCCTGTGCCGCACGGGAGAGGACTCATTTAAGCGGTCGGTCTGAATAAGTACTACTAGGGTGACAAAATATGGTTATATGCACCAATCAATAAATCGTAATATGTGTAAATAAATGTTTCTATCTCTCTCTCTTTATCTCTCTCTCTCTCTCTATCTCTCTCTCTCTCTTTCTCTATCTCTCTCTTTCTCTATCTCTCTCTTTCTCTCTCTCTCTCTCTCTCTCTCTCTCTCTCTCTCTCTCTCTCTCTCTCTCTCTCTCTCAATTCCTTAAGCAACTACCTACCAACCAAGCGATGAACTAAATATATATGTACAAGCATTTATGAAAAGGGATAACATAAGATAAGGAATAAAAAACTAATTAGACTATAGCTAAAAACAAATTGAAAACTAAACTAACACCAATCTAAATGGCATAGTACCGCAGATGCTGGCAGCATTTCCCCTTTGAACAGCAATACTAACACAATTTTAAAAAAATACAATACAATACAATACAATACAAATACTCTTTATTGAACACCACCAATCAGTAAAAAACAATACAGAAACAAAGAACTAAGTAGACAATAGTAATACTAATTAGTAGTAATAGTAATAGTAGTAGTAGTAGGTATAGTAGTGGTATTAGTAGTAATAGTAGTAGTAGTAATTACTTTGATTATAACTAAATTTTTCATTGTCATTGAGAGAGAGAGAGAGAAAGAAAGAGAGAGAAAAAAACATTTATTTACACTCTTTCGATACACGTAGATATAAAGTATGAGGAAATACCGATATGGTGTAAAATGGACCCCACTCAGCATAATGTTGCGGCAAGCAACGCTGTTTTTCAGTGGGCGTTTTTCATTGCACGTCTGTACAGCACAAAAAAACGCTCCATGTCCCACTTATACACTCTTCACCTCGCTTTCACCAAGCTCGTTTTTCTAGAGAGCACCGGCAATCCTTTACATCATTCGACCCGCCGCTTGCCTGAGGCCAACGTTTTTTGGTATCGGAAAACCGCACATGCTGTAAAGTGGCTATTTGACGCCGTTCGAGGCACCCAGTCGATATTCAAAGGGTGCCTATTTACATACATAAATCACGCCTTTATCCCTCATGGGGTAGACAGAGCCTAAGGTAACAAGACATAAAGGCCACGTTTAGCGTGATTGTGGGTAGGTGGAAAGGGGAATAAATAATGATGGGTTGGTAGCCGCATCGCCTATAACATGATTTCTAAGATTTTCGCCCAATCTCCCCATGGGATTTTATCGTCTGCGCGGGAAGAGAAGCAACTCCAATCCAGATCAGTATGGAAACATGCATACATAGTATGTCAAAATCATAACCCTCCTCTGGCTTTGCCGTAGTTGGTTGAAAATAGTGATGGGCTTATGCCCAGCAGTGGGAGATGGGCACTGGCGTGCACAGAGTTTTGCAGAAAAAGTGCTGCTTGTTGATTTTGTCGTCGAGTCGATAAGTAATTAAGTAATTTAACCTCAAATTAGCTTTCATGCTGGTCTGGGAGTAAAGAAAAAACATATAATGTACCAGTTGCTTCTCTTTCCGCGCAGATGGTAAAAGCCGGACGGAATGAGCGAAAATCTTAGGAATCATGTTATACGCGATGCAGCTATTAACTCATCATTTTGATTCCCCTTTCCACATATACACCCACAGTCTTGTAATCTTAAGCGCTGTCTACCCCGTAAGGGATGCAGACGTGATTTATGTATGAATGCATGTATGTAAATATCAGAAAATAGATGACAATTACAGCAAGGTAGACACTGCTTTTTTGTTTTTATGAAGTGCACGCGACTGACTTATGTAATTATGCTAGCGATAATGTTAAATGTCACATAGTAAATGAACCCGCGTAAACATCTCATTTCACGCACGTCCCATAATTCGCGTGGCTGTGCGTATTATCATAACATTAAAGCCAACCCTCGTTAGCTGTCCGTAGCAAATATCTGGCATTGTTAACAAGAATGAGTATACTCGTACGTCAGTGTTATTAACTCGCTAAGTTAGTGCATCTTCATGAGTTTAGGGTAACTGCTAACGGAGGGAAGAAGTGTCTCTTACGGAGTAGACAGAGCCTAAGGTAACAAAACCTTAAGGCCACGTTTAGCACGATTGTGGGCGTATAGGTAGAAAGGGGAATGAATATATACATACATAATTCAAGTATTTAACCCTAACGGGGTAGACAGGGTCTAAGGCATCAAGACCTAAAGGCCACGTTTAACGTGATTGTGGGCGTGTATGTGAGAAGGAGAATTAAAATAGTAATGAGTTGCTAGCCTCGCCTATAACATGATTTCTTTTACTATCTGCGCGGGAAGACAAGCAACTGGTAAATTTTATGTTTTTTCTTTACTCCCAGACCAGCATGGAAGAACCTTCTTTGACCATTACCGTACAACATTGCCGACATTTTGTCACAAGATATTTTATTATATTTTTGTTACTGTGTTGTTGTTGTCGTTGCTATAACGACTTGATACGCCACAAATAAGAAGAAGAAGAAGACTTTTTTTCAAAGAGTTTTATTACTAAGTCTTAGAGCAGATCATTATGAGTTGCGATGTAGATCGAGCAGGTATATTAATAACGCATCGCCACTCACAATGCGACTAACGACCAGCGACGTACAGTCCACAAAGAAGGACTAGTCTTTAAAAAACTTAAAAAAAAAATTTACAGACGAATTGAGAATCTCCTCCTTTTTTTGAAGTCGGTTAAAAATACACAGAAAGTGGGTGAGGACCAAAAAGTTACCGTCAGAGTTGTGTTTGTAGGTAGTTAAGTCTACACTTACTTTTTCCATTGTGACTAAAGTTATCCATAAAAATGTGTTACTAATTTTCGTGTTGCAATGAACTTTAGGTACGGATATGTAAACTTTTTGGTCCTCATCCAAATAATTATTTTATTGAATCAGGCGTTAGTTATTAATCGCGGAGTAAAAAAAATTGTAGCGGAGTAGCAAGGTCTTTTGGTCAGTTTTTTTTTTACATTTATTAATTTTGTATTTGTGGTTTTTTAAAAACGTAGCAACCAAAGATCATGCCATAAGCTAAGTGACTCTGCCTCCCTCGAATTTGGGCTTGTATTTTTTTTTGGACGATGCTCTACATTACACAGGTTTTGATTAAAAAAATATATATAATATGATTTTTCTTCTGTATTTATTTTCTAGCCAACCAATTTTTAACGTGCTTCACATATATTGTACAATTACTAAAGATGATTATGTGACATAAGTTATATTTTCATTATGTCTAGAAATAAAGTAAAAAAAAGCTGACTAAACTTATCAGATTTATTTTTTATTTACTTTTAAGTTAAAGATCGCTCCTTTTTTTGTCACTAATAACACAACGGCCTATAATATGTATTTTTTTCGAAGTTATAGCAGTGGAAAAACATGGAGATATCTTTACATAAAATACTTTACATGCATTTCCTAGAACCACTATAATTAATATAAAAAGTAATAATTGTAACCTCTTTAGAGAAACGTGCATGACATATTAAATACTGGCCACTTACAATTCGTTACGTTTAAAAACAAATTAAAGAAACGACGATTCGCAGCAAATTCGATTATCGTGCGTTTGTTTTTGCTTTTAAAAGTTCCGCTCACAATAACTGACATTAATATGACAGAAAGGGACGGGTTGCTTGCTACGAACTTCGAATTTCGAAGCCTAAAACTTTTTTGCAAGCCCTACGTCTTGAAGACGTATCTGGCGCAAATCAGCGCCCGGCGTCGGCTTTTAGCGCGATTGCTCTCTCGCTGCAAGTGCGCTTATCACAGATTACGTGTAAGTAACACGCGGCGCAGTTTGCCTCGTAATGTTGGCTAAACTGATGGGCGTACAGTTTTAACTCGGCGCGTTTTATTCGCTGTTTTGCATTATCTCCCGTTGACGTGTGATGGGAGTGTAGTAAATGAGGATATCATTTTGGTAGATGTTAGCTCCGTGAACTGGGTTAAAGGGATGCTTGATTGCACGATTAACTTGTTTCAAGTTGTCTTTGCTGGATGATGTAAACAAAAACTTCTTTTTTAACACGCTTTGTATTATCCATGCCTGGTCTAAAAGAAAAAACATAAAATGTACTAGTTGCTTCTCTTCCCGCGGAGATGGCAAAAGACTATAGAGTGAGGGATTTTTCTGTGTTCTAATTTTCAATTTCGTTTAGAATTTTAAAAAAACTTTCCTACACTAAGCGCGTTAATAAGCAGATATACAGAGTAACTCGATTGGGAGGCAACAGTAGCGAACAACTTTGTTCTCGGCTCTCGGCTGATTTGTGGCCGAAACTGAAAAACCGGTCAAGTGTGAGTCGGAGCCTTGCTCTTTAGGAAAATGTATGCAGTGTGAGGTCATTTAATATTGGTTAATTACATAGACAGACATAGGTATAATTATCATCTTTGAAAATTGCAACTGTTTAACTAGGTATCACAGTTCATGAGATACAGCCTGGTGACAGACGGACAGACAGACAGACAGACGGACAGACAACGAAGTCTTAGTAACAGGGTTCCGTTTATACCCTTGGGTTGGTACGTCTATTTTTAATGTCTGTGTTTTTATTCTTGTTTTTTTTTGCTATAAAATTGTGTATATTTTCTTATACTTGTGTGTAAGGAATAAATGTCTGCTTTCTTTCTTTTTCTTTCTTTCTTTACGGAACCGTAATAATGGCCGAAACCAAAACCGTAGCTTTGGTCGCGCACTATTCACAAAATGCGGTTCTTACCAGTTCTATAAATAAGAAAGTCTCGGAATAAACCTCGCCTCCTTATCCTCTCCAGTCAACACAAGCGTATTGTCCTTTTTTCACTTGAGATAAAAAACAGGGACGCCGTACGGAATCAAGCCGTCGATACTTTCAAGTGGGCTTAAGAAATACCTAAAATATCTTATCTCCGTGATTCTAAGAGGCTATCGAACGTTCTCGAACCCTTTTTAGCGTAATACCGGTATTTATTTGTTTGGCGAAGTGTTCTCGACACGTGAAGGGTTTATTTGTTTTGACCGAGCATTAAAAAAAGTGTCTCTTATACCTTTATAGAAATGTTTTTCTTTTAAGCTTTGCGACTTTACTTCAAGTTAAGCTGGGTACTAGTCACCGTAACTACAAACCCTGATGATGATGATCCTTCCGACCGATTTCAGCTATAATAATATAGTCGGTATGACGCTCATGCGCTCAAAGTTGGCTCATGTTCTCGATCTTAGCGGTGAAACCTCGCGCACAATGAATGCACGTGAGCACACCGTTGACATAATGGTAGCGAATGGCAACCGGCTGGCGAGTCTTCACATCGTTAGCGTCGAGCTCAACTAGCTCTTCGAACTTTGTCCTTTTTTTATTTAACCGAGAGGAAATCTTTATGGATACACCGACACCCCCATACCCAAACTAAAAACTCTCCGGCGTCGCCTCAATCCGGTATGATGGGGACGCAGTGGGATGCCACTAGGGTTTCACCACAAATGCCCCCAGTGGCCCCGGCTTCCGCCAGGATCGCGCCAAGAAGGGGCTCGTACGCTGGGCCCGTCTTCCCTTAGACGATGATACCATGCAATGTAGGTAGGTAATGCGCCCTGTTACCGTTGGTAGGTAATGCCCCGTTAGCGAACTTTGTCCTGCACCAACCTGCGCCATTCAGGACGCTGTGCTGCCAAAACTTCAAACCTTGTCGCTATTCAGGTGGTGTTTCTGAACGTCTTTATATCTGATGAGTTGTCCGCCATCACTATTCTGATACCCCATTCCACCTATACGCCCACAATCGTGCTTAACGTGGCTTGTAGGTCTTGTTACCTTAGGCTCTGTCTACCCCATAAGGGATAAAGACGTGATTTATTATGTATGTAACGTGCAACAGTTACGTTACGGTTACTGCACGCAGATCAGTACACGGTTTAATAGCTGAGGCAGATATTTTATAATGTTTGAGACATTGATAAAAACGTTAGACTCGAACAAAACGCGCACTCCTCGACCATCGACTTGGCTGTATGGCATTGTTGTTCATTATTCCATAGTCTCTTTGACTTATTAAAAAGTTAGAAACAAATGAAAAACGGTCCAGCCATCCGATTTGTGGTCAGAAAATCGCGCCCGCAATGTAATTCGGCCGTCAACAAGGCCCTTCGTGTTTTGTTACTTAGAAAAACAATTGCCACCTTATTAAGCAATTCTAAAAAAACTTAAAAACAAAAGACGAACTTCACTACTCTAAATCTTCGCATCGAAACAATCACCGAAGCGCTTCGGCCCGATTGCCCAAACTATCCCAAACAGAAATACGGTTCCGTACACGCCTCGGACCCTTCATTTGAAACAATGGGAACCTCTGCAGTCATAAAGTTGTCGAAACTCATTTGCAGGAATCTCCGAGTGGCCAATGTTCGAAAAATGCTTTGTACCTATCAGGGCCTCGGAGAGGCTGGTACAAGTTCTTTTGTTTCTTTAAAAATATGGAAAATATAGATTTATTTAGTCATTAACTATTTTTTAAACTTGGCAGTTTCACACGGTTCAACCTTAAAAAAGTGTCACTGGGTACATATTTTTTTAAAACATTTAAGATGGCCGCTTAGATGTGAGTTCCGAAAAAAAAATCAAGGCCATCGAATGGGGTATCATTTAATAAATCTTAGAAAATCAATATTAGGTTTGCCCGTTAAGGATCAAGTAAGATGTAAATAATAATAATATAGGTAAGCAACATTGTCACCAAACAGCTATAAAACTAGAAGAGGTGTAGGCGATGCACCTATTTAAGTAGCTACGTGTTCCAACCTTTTCATCAAATTATCCTATTTTGCCTCTGGCCGCAAATAATTTCAATTGCACGCAGCGCTGAAAAAAAAAAGAAAAAAGTAGTCGTGTCATTGCTCTTGTCAGCGCTGCGTTTTGATATTTTCAATATAATGTAAATTGTTTCATTTTATTAGTTTTTACAGTCTACAAGTCGTAAAATGAAGTAAATTAAAAAAGAACATTTTTAAATGAAAAATTGAACAGTGCCTATTTTCTGTGTGTGATTTTTAATTCCAAGGAAATTTTGCTGCCGGAGGTTTAGGCCTTCCTTTCAGTTAAAAAATGTTTTTGCAGTCGGCTTTTGTTTTTAATAATTTAGTTATTAACTCAAGTTAAATAATCAACGCAAAGAAGATAAGGGGAACGCCTTTCTCTTCAGCCTTAAGCCAAACTTCCACCAATCCCGTGGGAGCTCGGCGTTTGCTTTATCTTTAATATTGCCTTTTTATCTTGAACGACTTGACTGATCTACCTCATTAGGCATGCCTTTATACCTACCTTCCTCAGCACCAGTAATCGAAGGTACTTACTACCCATTTACTTTCTCACTCCTTTCTAATGTCACATCTTTATCTCCAACCTTTATTATATTCATGGCGTTAGGATCCGAAATAGTAGATTGTACAACAAGAGCATACAACAAGCCGCGACGTGGTTATATGACCGTTTCGGGTACAATAGATTTAATGCTCAAGTTTGAACCTTTTCGCCGCCACTTCAAATACAAGAAACGTCACCCATACCCATACGCCAGACTTCTTTATTGCCTTGAATTGAACCTAAACACAATTGACGAAAGGTTGCTTTTGCATTGAAGTAGGACGTATTATGTAACTATGTGTCATTGGTGTCGAAAAGGTTAAACTCTACTTTTTGCAAGGAACTAAAGCAAACTCGTAGACATTATACAATGTCGGATAATTTGTCAAATTATCAACCACACCGCAAAAAATTCGGGTAATTTTGACAAATAAATAGTTTCCCGCCATAGAATTATTCTTTTTTTTCAGGTTGTGATATTCGACTATACTCAGAGAAACTAAACTTAATATCAAGTCACAAAATAAATTATACATATTTTTACGTATTTTTTTGTATGTACATAAATTAAGATAATAACTAACCTCGTCTCATAAAAACGTGTATATTAAATGGAGGTGTACGTGTGTGGCTGTATGACCTACTTGCCTCTTGTCTTTTGTGCTACAAATGAAGAAATTACTTTATGCACCAGAAGATAAAAAGCCAATGCAGTTTTCTTTATACATAAAGAACCACTACGAGGATGAGAAGTGAAGAAAATTGTTTGTACAAAATGGGCCCCCCGTTGCGTTCGCTGCTAAAATGCAAAGGTTTTTGGATTTTTTAACGTGATAACTATCATGTACAAGTTTGAAAGGCTTCATAACCACGAGTCAATACCAAAAGAGCGCCAATAACAAAAGAGAGCCAATAACAAAAGGCCAATTTGGTACTATACTTTTACTGTCTTATAAACTAAGCTAACCTTTAAAATCTATGTTGAAGGAGCATCACTATCTATCTTGTGGATGAATCTTGTAGCTGGCTTTTTTAGGTATGCGTGTATGTGTCTATTTATATAATATTATCTCCATTTATTATAAATATGTGTTTCATGTATATTATACATTTTCACAACTTAGTACAGTCCATTATGGTTGCTTGGTAGAGATCGCTCTGTAGCGATAAGGTAATATTCTGTATACCGTTTTTCTGTTTGGTTGTTATATGTGGTGTTCAATAAAGAGTTATTGTATTGTATTGTAACCTCAAGATAAAAACAAAAGCATAAATCACATTCCGATATAATCCCACTGTATTCTCGGCGCAGGAAAAAGCTGAATCATTAAAAAAGCAATTACGCACAATAAAAACAAAACAAGTCGGATGTAGGAATCAGTCTAATTCCTCCAGAGGATCGGCTGATCCCGCTTCCCGGATATACCGGCGCGGAAAGCTAAGATGGTATACAATGCGTTGTAAGTAAGTCATCTCAGATGTTAACTGGTATCTCTACCAGCTCCTTATAGCCTTTGCCTCACACACACATTAATCACGTCTTTATCCCTTACAGGGTAGACAAAGCGTAAGGTGACAAGACCTGGTCATATTGGTGTGGGCATATTGGTTGGGAAACAAAATAGTGATGGGTTGCTAGCCGCATCGCTTATTGATTCCTAAGATTTTCACGCGTCCCTCGATGAGCTTTTACCATGCGCGGGAAGAGAAGCAACTGGTACATTCTATGTTTTTTCTTTACTCCCAGACCAGCATGGAAGAAATCGATGATGTAATTTATAATAAATAAACTATGGGCCTATCCCGCCGCTCTCTGTTAAGTTCCTTATATCTTGAGTGTCACTTATCTATATTCAAAATTAAAAAATCAAAATCAAAATTTTATTTTTGCAAATTGGCCGCCAATGGCTCTTTTACATGTATTTTTTACTACCAGCGCATTCGGAAAGAATATCACTGCTAAGAAGTATGCGCCGCAAGAAACTTGGCAGAAAGTCATTTTTTCAAAATAAAATACTGTAAGAATACTTAAATTCTACTTAAATTAAATCACTATCACTACATAGTATAAAATAAAGTCGCTTTTTCTTTCCCCGTGTCCGTATGTATGCTTATATCTTCAAAACCAGTCAACGGATTTTGATGCGGTTTTTTTTAATAGATAGAGTGGTTCAAGAGGAAGGTTTATATGTATAATAAATGCATAATATACCGTGCCAAGCCGAGGCGGGTCGCTAGTACATTTATAAAAGGGATGTATAAGGTCCCGAGCCTTAAATAATATTAGTATGTATGTATGTATAAATCTTTATTGTACCTACATAAAACACAAGAAAAAGATGAATACAGGACAACAAACATAGTCTATAGTAGAGATGTATAAAGTCTACTAGTTAATTCATTCTCTATATCTAAATCTATTAATCCAGTAAAAACATCCACCGCGCAATGTACGCTCACTACAACCACAAACACATTTGTCAATTACAGCAGCGTTGTTTGCTGTGTTCCTTATTAAATGACTTAATAGAGCCAAGCTTAATACACTCTTTGTGTTATTTCCTTATGTGAGCATTTATGTTATATACCTAACATTGACTTTGTTTCTCTTACAAAAGAAATCTTTCGTCCGCGACATAGATTTATTTAGAACAATGATAGTGTGCTGGCGTTCTACCAGAATTTGAAACGGATTAACTTCTCTATGCTTTTCAGGGGTCCGTACCCAAAGGGCAAGGACCCTATTACTAAAACTTCGCTGTCTGTCTGTCTGTGTCTGTCTGTCCGTCTGCCAGGCTGTATCTCATGAACCGTAATAGCTAGATAATTTACATTTTCAAAGATGGCTGTCTATGTACTTAACCAATATAAAATGACCTCGCACTGCATACATTTTGCTAAAGAGCAGGGCTCTGCTAACACTGGATTTTGTATTAACTTCGCGAGTATGGAAATCTCAGTGCGCGATTCCGACTCGCACTTGGCCGGTTTTTCAGTTTCCGCTGTATCTCATGAATCACAGATGTATTTCTGTTGCCGCTATATCAACAGATACTAAAAGAGCAGTTAGAGAGCGAGTGTGTATGTTTCTTCTTCACGCTGAAACGACTGAACGGATTTGATTTAAGTTTTATATGACGATAGCTGGTATCCTAGATTAAAACATAAACTGATTTTTATTCCCGAAAATTTTATAGTTCCGCAACGATAAACATGTCACGAGTCATAGCTGCTAAGAGTTGCAACGTAAATAATTATTGCAGAATATACTATCAAGATCAGTAGGCTTATTACCTAACTCGCTCGCAATCCCCATCGTGTTCATTTTGACAGTTCATGTATGGGCTGACAATTGACGTCGGGATCAGCTAGCTGTCACATTCATACCAGAACTGTCAAAATGAACACGATGGCGATTGCGAGCGAGATAGGTAACTAGGAAGGGTTCTTAAGTCTAATTCTGCGCGGATAAAGTCGCGGGCAGAAGCTAGCTTCTAATAGAAAAGTTACTAAACTCATCCTTTTTAAATCACTAGCCACTAACAGCTCCCAGGGAACCCATTAAAACATAAAGTCAAAATAATTAACCCGACAAAAAATCTATTTCGCCCAAAAATTAAAATAACCAATCACGGCCCGGCCTCTTAATTAAGGTCCATCTTTCTTGATTCCGGTGCTTGGTCCATTGCCCTTAAGGCATTTATTTCCTCACCCCTAAATTATTATTTATGGCACCCTATTTCATCGTTAGGGTTAATCAGTTTCGTATAATTGCGTTTAACGTACTTTGGCTGAGTTATTTTTAGAAGCTTCGCGGTATTTTTGGTCACAATAAGGTAAAACAAAAGTTACAAGTATGTGGTGTATGTCTAGCATTCCTGAAACTTGAGTTCAGTCAACGCATAGAATAATAGGATAGGTAAAGGAATCATTGTCCATTCAGCCATATTAAAAGTTGTAATGCCAATTCACTGATATGACCTTTTTTTTTATACGAGTTCATGTGCTTACTGCACTTGATGGTCCCGACGGAAGACCAGCGCTGGCTGTAAGGCCAGTATTATGCTAAGGTGGAACCCATTTCGTGACATGTATGTTCTCATGTTTTTATTTCTTGTTTTTGTAATTTACGCTATGTAATGTTACGAATAAATGTTTTGTTCTTCTTCTACAAGAACAATATATGAGTGGTATTAGAACAATTAACAGAAAATTGAATAATTCAATCAAATTTTTAGGATAATGGCGCCATCGTTCCGTACGATGATTAAAAAATATATTAAAAAATCTTGTGACAAAAATTTTGGCAACGTTGTACGGTAGAACACTGTCAAAAAACCTTATCCCTCAAAAATGGAACAAATAACGAATTATGTGCAAAGCCGTGGGCTGACAGGAATCGTGTGGCACATGAGACAGCTAGCGCTACGTCAGACCGTCTACCTGCCAGCCACCTTTGAAGGAGGTTGCTTCCCGGCACTATGTTTTGTTATCTAATATTTTTTACATACGTGTATATCACGTATTTATTCCATACGGGGTAGACAGAGCAGATGGTAATATTTTCTTACGCTGTCTTATCCTATCTAATATTATAAACAAATGTTTGGGATACAATACAATACAATACAAATACTTTATTGAACACCACAAATCAGTACAAAACAATACAGAAACAAAGAACAAAGTAGACAATAGGCATAGGATACATGAGTGTTCGTTACACTGTCATGTGAAAAAACTTCACTATCTATTTTTAATATTTTTTATCGATATTTCTACGGGATCGGGAATTATCCACATAGAATCCCAGAATTCCTACCGCTTTGTAACGTCTAGAGACATGAAATTTGGCACGGACGTTCTGCATGCGACCTAAATAAAGATCGGGATTTTGCAAATTATTTAGGGACTTTCATAAACCCGCACAGGAATCCAGCAAAATCCAGAAACTTTCACAACTTGTTCTAGAGCCATAAAACTTTGCACGGGTGTTCTTCACAACGCATGTAGACTACGATGAGATTTTTTGGGAATTCCCATGGAGTTCTTAGGAATTCCCGCGGATTTTTTGGGAATTTTCGTGTCTTCGTAATCGATGGTTTACGTGAGCGAAGCTAGTTTTCATGTATATCCTTCCATGCTGATCTGGGAGTAAACATAGAATGTACCAGTTGCTTCTCTTCCCGCGCAGATGCCAAAAGCCCATCGAGAGAATGGGCGAAAATCTTAGGAATCATGATTGTTATAGGCGATGCGGAGCACCCATCACTATTTTGATTCTACTTTCCACCTATACACCCACAATCATGATAAACGTGACCTTTAGGTCGTGTTACCTTAGGCTCTGTCTACTCGTCTAAAGACGTGATTTATGTATGTATATACATATCTGCACATGTTTTCTCATCAAACAGACTGTACTACCTGCCCTACTCCCCGGCTAAGCGATTCAGCATGACACGATCGTAATATGACGAGCAAGTCGATAAAATGTCTTTATAAATGTCGCTCCAGAAAGTAAAATTGAAAATACTGATGCGTCGATAACTGGTTTATGGCTTGTTTACACTGCGGCAAGTAGCAAGTACAGTTGACAAGTGCAAGTGATAAGTAACAAGTAAAATCAACGTATAAAGAGTGGTGCTGATGTAGGTACAGTACCACCGCAGAACCCTATCGCTATAGGTGACATTATGCTCGAGTTTGAGTGACGGTGGCCTGTCAATTGCGACAGGGTTCTACGGCGGTAAGTGAATACATGTCCCTCAATGTACGTACCAAGCGCGAGCTTAACGTTTTTTTATAATAAAATTATTAATGAAGAAAGTCCGTGCTCAAAAGTCGTTTCGGCAAATATTTCCTCATTTGGGGTTTGAGGCCTTATTTTCAACAGTTCTAGACAGTTTTTGCAATTTGCAGAGTTGGAATTAAAACCATTGTGAACTTGCGCCGTTATGTAGCTATGAATTCTAATGCTTTAAGATAAGATTTCGTATGTGACCCGTAATTTTTTAACAATGTTTAATCTAAGAACATAAGTTTTAAGTACAAGTCTAAAGTGAAATTATAAGCTTGATTAAATTTTCCGTCTAATAGAAGGTATAACATGACGTTTACTAGTCACTTGTCTCCAGTACTTGCTACTGGACTAAGTGTAAACAGACCTTGAGATACTGAGCTGAGACAGGTGGAGGAACTTTGATGTTTGATGTCTTTGGAGTAGATTTTGCTGCCTGAAAGTGATCTGGTTTGAGGAAAAGTAAACCGGGTGGTTACATCGCTGTTATGGGTTTAAGGATTTAACTGCCACTTTATTGTAGATCTACTTTTATTCCCATCTTTTTTTAGGATTCTGTAGGAAAATGGGAAAAACGGAACTATTATACTTTTAAAATCTGTCTTGTTAGCTTAGAAACTTTTAGTACTAGAAAGCTATGTAGGGGTACCTAATAACGGTGCCGACAAATTGATATAGTTACATATTGTCAAAAAATATTTTTGACTTCAAGCATCATCGTTCCTTCTCTTTCACTCACAGGGACTTAGCTACACAGGCTTTCAGGTACCTATGTGTGAAGAGCGGCAACAGTTCTGATATAAACGGGTATTCTGTATAAAGTACACACAATACAATACACAAATCACGTCTTTATTCCATACGGGGTAGACAGATCCTAAGGCGACAAGACCTACAAGCCACGTTTAGCAAGATTGTTTAGGTATAGATGGAAAAAGGAATCAAAATAGTAATGGGTTGCTAGCTGCATCGTCTATAACATGATTCCTATGATTTTCGCCCATTCCTTCGATGGGCTTTTACTTCTGCCCGGGAAGAGAAGCAACTGGTACATTCTATGTTTTTTCTTTGCTCCCAGACCAGCAGGGAAGTATAAAGTTAATCTGTCAGAATTGGTTCCTGCAACCGTTGGGGGAGAAAAGTTCTCGAGTGACGACCACAAACCGGAAGACGCAGTGTTGGCAAGCCTCCCACTAGGTGGTCCGACGACATCGTGAAAGTTCCGGGAAACCGGTGGATGCAGGTGGCGTTCTAAGGGGGAAGCCTTTGTTCAACAGTAGTCGTCTTCTGGCCAATGATGACGATGATTAGGCGCTGTGGCACGAGGGAGGGGCACGAGGGTTCACTGGAAAGAGGATCTTCTCACCGTTGCTCAGTTCATGAAGATTACTTCTCGAAATTTCGATTCTGCACCTCACTATCCCCTTAGGGACGCGGTGGTCTATCACCCTATTCCAAACGTTTCCACAGCTTTAGACGTCCTCGCCAAGTTGTCACTGAACCCGACGATGAATCTCCTATTCTCAGAAATCGATAGCAGATGCCCGAGATCATTACAGTGTAACACTAGCTCAGTTATTCACCGCGTCGCTTCCTCCGGAGGAGGCACAGACGTCCCCCTCAGAACATCACACGTGGGCGACCCCACTATTCTAACCGATACCGGCACGTGCCGGGTAGATTTTCTCTAATCCGACCACAGCATGACAGAGTTTTTTGTCGTTTTTTCTGAGTCAGGCTTACCGAAACGATGGTAGCATTAAAATGCAATTGCTTGCAACGTTTCCTTAGCGTCTAAAGTCCGCGGCTTAATAGGAGCAGCCTTTGGCATGATAAGTAAAATTTCCCTTGCTGAGCTGCCCGTCTGGCGGCTCGCCCTCTCCCCAGTTAGCTGTATTGGGGCCGAGCGCGACGACAGCGCCACGTGATAGGCGGCCATTATGGACAATATTGTCACCGCTGTCAAACAAGAAGTAAGTAAATATTGTGAAAAATATTAATGAAATCTTGTGTTATTTTACTATATTACACAATTTTGGACAATGGTAGTCAGTAACATTATTGCCAATAATATTAAAATTGTTGTTTTCAGTGAAATTTTAGAGGTTAGGTAACTTACTTTTTTTTCTTACGGCAAATATCCACTTATTTCTTTGGTCTCGTTTCCACCATGGTCTTGGAAATTGGTAAAATTTACAGTCGCTATTATTCTTGGTGTTATTACAATTCACAACAACACATCTTACCAGGACCATATTTTTATCTCAAAAACGATTAGAAAATGTTTACTGCAATATGGATTTGACAGCTCAAGTCAGCGACAAAAATGTCAATTTTAGCCGTAGCGAGCGCTGTGATCGTTTAGGCTACCCCCTCCACCCGCTTTGCACTCTGCCAATAAGCCATCTGAGGCAACAGCAACCCTCCGGTCGGTTTGGTGAGATTTGGTCGGGAGTCCCTGTGGTCTACTTGGGAAGACGGCTGTCGTATAGCCAGGAGGCGCAGGTTCGTACTCTTATGTATCCCATCTGGCACTGGAAAAACTTTTACGTTTAGTTTGCTCTCATTATAAATGGGAAGTTGGCACGGTTTTCTCGAGACGTGACGCACAAAATGTACAGACAGAAGAAGCCCACAAAAAACTTTGCTTCGCGCTTGAAAAATCACAACCAATTTGGGGAGCCGAAAGCAATTTGTTTTAAAGTCAAACCCAAACAATGGGAAACAGGCAATTGATTTAATGGGTCGACGTACCGACGGCTATAGACAGGACAATCACGGATGTTTTGTCAGAATTTTCACCCTTCTAATGATTACAAATGGTTTTTTAGCCGCGACAAAACAGCCATTATGGGTTTACCGGTCTTCTTATTGTTGATTTAATAAGCTCCTAAAGGTACTGTGTTTGATCATTCGTCATGCCGTGTTTTGATACGCTTTTGTCGTTTGTTGACGCTGTCTTTGATGTTAAATTTTGTGTTCGTTTGTAAAGCGGAATGAATACTGCGGTTTGCTTGTGAATAGTACAGTGATTTAATTTAAGGTTGTTTTTGTTTTGTCGCTTTATTTTACGAATTTTGAATGTTATTGCGCTTGAGACCTACCTACTCCTTTGTTAACATTATACGTACCTATAACAATTATCATCTTGTATTTCCCTTGGTTGGTCACGGCATTACCTACGCGTGAACGGTTGGACCGATTTCTGTAATTCTTTTTTTGTTGTGTTTGTTATTGTCAGGACTAGGTTCTTATGTAACAATATTTTGAAAAAAAACACTGATACGGGGGCGAAGCCGCGGGTAGCAGCTAGTAAGTAATTAAAATAAATAATAAAAAAATTCGAAATGTTGATCGTGAGGAAACTTACACACATCTGCGAAGCAATTCAATGGTGTGTCTGAAGTTTAATCCACACTAAGCCCGCGTTGGAAACTATACCACAAGCCCTCTCATTCTGAGCGGAGGCCTGTGCCTAGCAGTGGGACGTATGTACGCTGGAGATGACGATGATAAAGGTTTCGGACTATTACGAAGTCTTTTTTCCAGAAGCTTCACTTGAAATCTGGTATATGTGTAGGATGAACAACAATGTAGTTAGAAAAAAACAACAGCCTGCAAAAAATAAATAAATAAAAGGTTGTACTAAAATGAAAGTAAAAAAACATACACACACACATGAAGGTGGAAAGGGGTATCACAATATTGATGGATTGCCAGCCTAATCGCCTATAACAATGATGGGTGAGTAATTTGTTTGATTTTTTTTTGTTTGGTTATATTAAAAACATAATACGAATATAACAGTAGTGATAGTAGTAGATACTAATAGTAGTAGAGTACTAGTAGAAGTAGTAATAGCTGTAGTAATGTAAAGACGGGGCAATAATTCCTTTACATTAGACAAGCATGAGACGTTTATCGTTAATCTTCTATTTTAAAATGATCTTTAAGTAAACCCGATTGGCTTGTTCGACCCCGCTTCTTATCATCCCCGTGACAGTAAGCCTCATTCAGTTGTCAAGTTATTCAGAAAATAATTTGCATCTGTTAAAATAAAAATTCACTCCATTTATAAAGGCGGCCTCGGGAAACGACGAAGAATTTTGCATGAAAAATATTTGGTTTGAGACAACACGGGCGTAACGATCTTTTAAAATTTGACCTGGATTTTTAAAGGATTTTTATTTCGCAGTTCAATCTTTTTCCAAGATTAAACCTTTGCCATCTTTCCGCTTTGTTTTCTTTTGGAAATTCGATATTTTTTTGGAATATCAAGACGTTAATTGCCGAAACGCCGTCAGATGTTTTTAACACTTTCTTAATAATACCGGTAGACTGTAGAAACTAGTAAAATTAAACAATTTAAATTATAGTGAAAATTCAACACGCAGCGCAGACAAGAACAATGACAAGACACTTCTTTTGTTTTTCTTTTTTTCAGCGCTGCGTGCAGTTAACTTTATTTGCGGCCAGTGCCAAAATATAATAGTTTGATAAAAAGATAGCTGCCTAAATAGGTGCGTCGCCTACAATACCTATAGAACACAAGGCTGTAAACGAACAAGCAATATTTACTTTGTGCGAAATATTATTGTTTTTACATGCAATCCCTTCCTCCACTTAATGTTTACATTCAATTTTTTCGAATAAGTACGTTGTTGATCTGCATGGTTACCACTCGTGCTTTTTGAGAATGATTCCGTAGAGGGATCGAAACGCGTCAGTTATGGTGTGGGGGATAGTGAAGTTTGTGGGATTTATATGTGTTTTATAATGCCAGAAGTGGAGGAAGGGATATCTGGCACGTAAGTAGCGGATTAGCAAAGTAAATATTTTTCGTTCATTGAAATGGATCTCCGCAAAGTAACGCCTGGTTCAATAAAAATAAACACGGCTGTAACTACGTAAATAAATACGTAGACACGGTTTAAGTGCAGAGTTATTATTATTTTTTATGTTAGAGTGGACAGACAAACGAACAAGTGGGTCACCTGATGTTAAATGATTACCACTGTCCATATAGACACCCGCAGCGCTTTAAGCAATGCCAGTGCGTTGTCGGCCCTGTTATAGTCGCACGAGGCCGGTTTCTATGTAATGCTTTTAGTGAAATCTTTTAACTATTCCTTAAAGTTAATTGTAACACTCTCACACTTATATAACGGATATAGTTGGCAAAAATACACCCACCAAAAAAGTTTATATTTGGTATAGTTGATCAGTGCAGTGTCTCAAAAATATTCAAAAAACAATAATTCTAATGTTAAACAAAACACCGAAAACCATGCAAAATGTGGCTTTTAGGTCTTGTTATCTTTCGCTCTGTCTACCCCGTAGGTAAGGAATATAGACGTGATTTTGTGTATGTATGTATGTATGTTAAACAAAATAAAATTATTCACCTGTTCTAAACAATCACGTCGAACCGTTATTCAATTTGATGTAGAAAAAGAACAAACGCATTTTAAATGTAAGTAACTATCCACCGGCTTGACCACAAACCCGCGCCAGTGAGTAACGACACTCAAACATTTATCTAGTACATTGCGTCTTTGCCTAGTTAACCTTTGTGGGGCGAACGTGTCGAGCGAGCAATGTATAGAAAATTTGTGCGCCGCGTCGCACGCCACGTAAAACCGAGGTTGGGTCGTTACAGTGAATGTGACATTTCGATAAATAAAATGCTGAAAATATACGAGTAGGGGCAAAGAAAAAGTTCCCTTCCTCACTATAAAGTATCCTTTGTATAGGGCTGGAATTTATTTGTGCGATCAGTCTTCTTGTTGTATTGGGCCAATCTTTATAATGGCGATGTTTAATTTGTATATAGCCACTTTCCACGGAGCTAGAAATTTTTAGCACGTCAATTGTTTCGCGCGTAGATTTTCAATTGTTTAATTTCATTTGTTTCATATTTGGAATGATGTTTCTAATTTTAAATGAAGAATAGTTTCTGTAGGATTTATTAATTGTAGCCTGCAAAGAATTAGTTTATCGCTATCCCGCGAGAACTATGCAATTTTTCGGGATAAATAGTAGCCTATAGGTATGTTAATCTAGGGTATCAGCTCTGTCTGTTCCGAATTTTATCCAAAGCCGTTCAGTCGTGTGCTGGGCTACATGAACCCAGCGCTGGTTATCAGTCTGGTCCCTTCAGCGGAGGCTAGTTGTAACAGAAAGAGACGATAAAAAATTCAATATAGAAAGACGAAAAGAAAAAAAACTATTATTTTAAGTTCAAAAGATCAAACAAAAACAAAGTCCGAGCAGTGTATCGACTGACGACCGGATGGCCCAGTGGTTAGAGAACCTGACTATGAAGCTTGAGGTCCCGGGTTCGATCCCCGGTCGGGGCAGATATTTGTATGAAAAATACGAATGTTTGTTCTCGAGTCTTGGATGTTTAATATGTATTTAAGTATGTATTTATCTATATAAGTATGTTTATCCGTCGTCTAGTGCCCATATTACAAGCTTTGCTTAGTTTGGGGCTAGGTCGATTGGTGTCAATTGTCCCAAGATATTTATTTATTTATTTGTATCGAAGGGTGTGGCATATGCAAGTGTGTGCATATAATGTGTGTGTCTGTACTACTACTAGGTACTACTACTACCATTGCTGCTGCTACCACTATTAGTAGACTCAACTTTTACTTTCGTAACCATTGGCAATTGCCGCCCACAAAACCACAACAAAAACATAATCAACATAAAACTTTAAATAAACACACGAAAAACTTGTTTCCAACCGAATCCTCGTTACAAGCGCAACAAACGAAAAGGACATTTAGAAAAGTATTTAAATTTCCTTTCGTAACCTCACGGACCGTTAGCAAGGAAGACAAAGTACTTCCCCCTCATTATAAATAACTAAGCAGCCAAGGTGTTCGGGGGTTGACCAAGGAATTCGCAATTATTCGCTACGTTGCCGCTTAAGAGCACACGATAGCGATAAACGGTTGCCTTTAGAAAATATAATAGGGAATAGGTATGCATTTTTTAACACGTTTCCAAACGAAATATGAAAATATCGTAAAAGAGGTAATAAAGTAAAATCAAAAGTAGCTTCGGTTAAGAAATTGTGACACATTACAAAGGTATGAGAAAATAATATCTGAGCCTCGTTTTCGAATAAAAAACACTCATACACGAACCGCAACTCTTGACCACACGCACCCCGACTACAAACTTTTCTTATAAGACATATTATTATTATTATCCTACGACATTTTCATGACATGACATTTTAACGCAAACTGTAATGTACAGAAAACTTGTTACTGCTAGGAGCGCTTGCGCAGACCAGTGTTAACTTTGTTGCATACACATACATACATAAATAAAGTATGCCTTACAGGGTATACAGAGCCAAAGGTAACAAGACATAAATGGAGATGAGTTGCTAGCCGTATCGCCTATAACATGATTCCTAAGATTTTCGCCCATTTCCTCGATGGGCTTTTACCGCCAGCGCGGGAAGTGAAGCTTAAGAAAAGAGTATGCTTTGGGCTAAGTATACTTTACTCCTTTATTACTCGGAACAAAAGACGCATGAATCTGGTTTTGCTTTTCGAAATTAAAAAACAAAACTTCCCTACCTACGAGTAAATGAAATGTACTAAAATTAATTTTTCCCGCTTCGTTAACTTTTTAAAACTTAAAACAATTGCATGTGAAATTGAGAGGACTATAGAATAATTCCATACAGCCAGGCCAACCGCTCGGTTTACGTACTTATTTTTTGTAAACTTACGTATTTCGTGCAATTTGTATTACCTGTTTTTTTCCTGATATTGAAACAGTCATGAATTGAGACTCGTTTCTTCAAAAGCCTTGCGTTGCTCGGCTTGCAAACCCCCCATCAGGCAATCCCAACTTTCCAGACCTCGGCAATAATGTACTATTTATATAAAACAAAATCCTTTTTTTTTTAATCTCTATTTATAAGCTTGGATCATTTGAGAATGAACATGTCAGCTCCAAATGCCTATTGTAAAAACCACAACAACCACAGAGTAATAATGTTTTAACTTAAAAACGACAGAATTGCATAACTATTTATAAAAAAAAAACTTTACATAAATTTAGCCGGCTCGGAAAAACGTTTCGCCAATATTGTCTGAAAAACTTCCACATCCAAAAGAGTAAAACCCCAAACTCTACACAGCTCATCCCTCTTGGCTCGTGTCTTAACACATTCCATTAAAAAGTGATGCACATCCTCGACTATTCCGCACTCATCACAGTAAAATCCATGAAAGAACAAAATATATCCGTAAAGATATTTCAACGGCGGCGTCGTATCCCCTTAACACTGCCGAGTATAAGGTATTTTTAGTATCTAAGGGCGATAGAACAAACGGAACCCGAATTGAAACACGTTCCAAGTTGGAATTAATTTATTGTGGCTGAAATTTTGGATAAATTTAACAAGCGAAAGCAAATTTGGCAATCCGGTCAACTGCTTGTTGCTTGAGAAACTTTACCACCCAAGAAGATAAATTTATTTGAACTTCATGATTTTGCGGAGTCTGTTTATACATTTGTGTGACAATTTACACAACCCCCGTACTTTAAAATTAAGTAGAACAATAAATCTTATACTAAAGTAAACATTACATTATTCCATGCTGGTCTGGGAGTAAAGAAAAAACAGAATTAACCAGTTGCTTCTCTTCCTGTGCAGATGGTAAAAGCCCATTGAGGATGAGGCGAAAGTCTTAGGAATTATGTTATAGCTAGCAACCCATCACTGTTTTGATTTCCATTTCCACCTACACCCTTAATCATGCTAAACGTGGCCTTAAGGTTTTGTTACCTTAGGCTCTGTCTACCCCGTAAGGGATAAAAACGTGATAGTTTAGGCAGGCGGTTTTGTTCGATATAACATGTTTACATTTACATACTTTTTGACCGTATTTTGATAATGAAGCATTTTGAACCATTGTGTTTAGACATTTGTACAAAAATTTCCTGTTACCAGGCAAGGTATACCTACGTCAAAAAGCAACTATTCTACCTACTCCAGGTACAACAACACACACAAATGCCCAATCATCATTGATTTGAAGACAGCCAGATTCTACCGTTCAAGAAACAGACGCTGGCAGGGAATTCCACTCAAAATTCAAAACTTGATTTTGGAAATAGACCCCTAAGGGCTCTTTTACATGTCTTTTGTTTGAACTGCCAGTACGCCTAGCACGAAAGCATACGAAAATCGCGTCGCGCGCGAGATAGTTTACCCGTCTCTTTCTAAAACGAATAGAAAGAAAAAGACGGGCAATCTGACTCGCGCGCGACACGACTTTTGGACGCTTTCGTGCTAGACGTACAGCGCATTCGGAAAGACTGTCATTGCCAAGAAGAATGCGCCGCAAGGAACTTGGCACAAAGTTTTTAGGATAATAAAAGACGAACGGCATCTTCCTTACAGCATCAACAAAATGAAATATTCATATATTTGGGGCAAAGCTCAAAGCCTGTGCCCAAATAATTAGTTCAAAGCACTAAATTTGGGCTCCCAGCTTACATCAATACGTAATTCTCGAAAACCCCACATTAATAAACTAGGGAGCACTTACATAAGTGATTAGGGGCATGTTATGTATCGTGCAAACAGATAGTCACTTACTTAAATGAGTTAACTTTGTGATTTTGATTAACAAAATTGAAAATCCGAAATGCGGAAAAGCCACTACCCGTAACCGACTTTCATTTCACACTCACCAGTTGGCAATCCACGGCCTTTCGTTTTTCGCGGAACTTCTGACCACGCATGGTTAAACTGTGGAATCTGCGAGCGGTACGACTTAGGGTTCTTCAAAACACAAGGCTATTCTTTTCTTAACACGCTCATCGCCCTTTTTTCCTGTTGTAAAATGCTTTGCGCATGGTCCAGCGCAGGGACAACATGGGACTACGGTTACGTGGGACTCTCCTTCCTCACTGCCCCCTTTCGTAGCGAAAGGAGAGGAGGCATACCCACTAAAAACCCACCGGTATTCCCTCACCGCCATCCACCTATACGCCCACAATCATGCCAACCGTGCCCTTTAGGGTTTAGGCTCTGTCTACCGCGTAAGGGATAAAGACGTGATTTATCTATGTATGTATGTATTTAATTTACTTAACTTGGGGACTTTTTTCTTGTGGTTTATGTACAATAAAGAGTTATACATACATACATAGATCCCAAACATAGTTATTATAAATACCTTGCATAAAATGTATTAGCAGTTAAGGAGAACTATACTTATACTTTATAAAAAAGCCGTATCGAAATCCGTTGCGTAGTTTTAAAAATCTAAGCATACATTGGAAGAGATATACAGCGGAAAGCGGCTTTGTATTATTTGTACTATGTATTGATATTGAACTTAAAATCGACTAACATAAGCATTTTCAAACGTCAGGCGCAGACTTAACGGACTTTCAAGTGTCATGAACTGTATGAAAACTTTTCATTTTTAAAAACCCGTCAAACTTTTTAAGAATAACAAAAAGCAAAACTCTTGGAAACAAAGCCGAGGTTTACCCAAGCGTAACGTTTTAATAATGCGTAGACTTCAAAGTTCTCGCAAAAAAGGTTACCCGAAAATTGTAACAGAATCTAGATTAATTATTCTTGATCACTTTCAATTATGCCTGGCTGAAAATGAGTGTTAATTACTGATCAATTAACGTTAGAAGCTGGTGTTTTACTTGAACGTGTCACTTTGCTTCTGCGACTTTGTCCGTTAACCTTTTCTCGGTAAAATTATATTAAAAATTATGGTGAAGTTTCTAAACGACACTGAAAATTAGAACAGAAAAATCCGAAAAGTGAAGCTATGGCCGGGAATCGAACTAGGAACACCACCCATAGCAAAAAAAAAATATTGTGTAGACGGCTGTAGCTTTACTTTTAGGATTTTTTTCTGTTCTAATTTTCAGTGTCGATTAGAAATTTAATTTCAAACGGTAAAACTGTAAAAGTAAGCATAAAAAGTCAAGAAGTAAATATTCATGATACGTTTAATAGTTTAATTTAAGTGTCAGTTATCTATGATTCCCTCTCTATTTCTTACAACGAAACAGACAGAGACGACGACGTTAACAGATACTTAAAATATCAGGGTCTTAACTGACAGTGGTAAAACAGGACCTTAGATTAGTTAAATGTGACCAATTGCGTTATAAATGCCGTCCGGCACAGCCGAAAAAAAACATTTGTGAGTTATGTCACGCCTTTTTCCCTTACGGGGTAGACAGAGCCTTAGGTATCAAGACCTAAAGGCCACGTTTAGCATGATTATGTGGGCGTATAGGTGGAAAAAGGAATCAAAAGTGATGGGTTGCTAGCCGCATCGCCTATAACATGACATACATACATATATGTATCACGTCTTTATCCCTTACGGGGCAGACAGAGCTCAAGGAAACAAAATCTTAAGGCCACGTTTAGCGTGACTAAGGGCGTATAGGTGGAACGGGAAATCAAAATAGTGATGGGTTGTTTGCCGCAACGCCTATAACTTGATTCCTAAGACTTTCGCCCATTCCCTCGATGACCTTTTACCATATGCGCGGGAAGAGAAGCAACTGGTAAATTCTACGTTTTTGTCACTCCCAGACCAGCGTGGAAGAAACATACGTGACATACAGTTAATATTATAAAGATATTGGTCATGAGGCTGCAATAAAATTAGCTCACATTTTCCTATAACCGAACTTCTAATCAGCCTACATCCACCCACTGTTGAGTAAAAGCCTCTTCATTTGCACGCCACTTTGCCTGGTCCCGTGCCAGTCTCATCCACAGTTTTCCAGCCGAATGACAGATGTCATCCGACCAACGGGCTGATGGTCTGCCCACTGGCCTTCGACCCAGTTTTGGCCACCACTCTGTGACCGTCTTCGACCATCTGTCATCGTTCCGTCTTCCCAAGTGCCCTGAAGTGTACCGAACTTACAAATATAAAATAAAGATGATCGGTCTTGTCTGTTTACTTTACATTCTTCCAAAGCAAGCCTTTCAATATTCATTATTCACCGCATGAAACTCATCACCTAACATAATATTCAGAATTTAATTTCGACCCTAAACAAGCACGAGATAGCTAGTAACTCTATCTTACTCTTAACAAAGCAAACAGGGGTATGTCTTAGACCGCCTCGACGCACACTGTGTTACCAATAACTGTGACCCCTGCTGCCTTCAAGAAGCTGAGTTAATGTTCTTAGTTTTGGGGTCGTCGTTGTCTGGTGCTTCGATACTTAATACCTACCTATAATATTGTGGGACGAACCGACCGAGTGGAATTTTGGTACAAGTGATTATAAGGGTAGTGTGAGGGGAGAGACGGGGTTAACCGACATAAAAAAGAAGCTTATATTTGCGTTTGTATGGTATTTTTGTGACCACCGAAGAACTACCTACTAGACACAAGGTTCTATGTTAAGGTTTTGATCATTTGTACAAAAAACATAATTTAATTCTTGATTCATTTAATAGTAGATACCTATCATTTGAAAAACAGCGCCTTCTCTCGTCCCTGGTGAGCAGTAGATGTTCCACGGGAGTTTGTAATTGTGCCGTACAGACACCTCATTCAAACAGATCACGCTTAGCGACAAAAATTTGCAAAGTAAGAAGGTCACGTGACAGCTAGTAACAGGTGGAAAAATTCGAAGACTACCCACCTGCTATGGGTGGTGTAGGGGTATAGCACGCGTCACGGAATGACGAGAGATTTACTTTTCGGATTTTTCTATGTGTTCTAACTTTCACTGACATTTAGAAATGTAATGTTATATTCAATTGGACAGTCCTCATTGCCAGTTCCCGATGTTAACACCACACTATATCCTAATATCATAACACAATGTACATTGACGACGCTATCTCTGTGTCTATCGCCTTCGAAATCGCGCCTCCACTTGTCTAGAATTATTGCCTCGTAACTCCGCATCGGGTTAGACTCTATATTCAGATTTTCTACGCCATTAATGTCGTAATGGCTTTAGTTTTATGGTGCCGGTTATAATCTTGTTTTGCACCTGACGTTAATAGCACACGGATAAAGATACATATCTGTGTGTAGTTTGTATGTATGGACACTCTTTACTGTGCAAAATAAACATAAAACAAATATAATTGACTAACACTGATATACATGCACAAATCCCTTTAAGGGATCTTATCCAGTTAATCTTTGAGACCAGTGAGTTTTATAATTACAAACAATGAGAGCCATTACAGAACTTAGCCAAATATAAAACGTAAACTCATAAAGTCTACCAGACAAAAAACTATTGTATATTACCAATAATATATATCCCAATAAAATGTAATACATACACAAATCACGTCTTTTTCCCTAACGGGGTAGACAGGTTCCATTAAATATCGGAACAGTTGCAGTGTTGACTGTTATCAGCTGACATAGTTTCTAAAACAAAGCACGTTACTAGAAACAATGCGAAAGATATCTTTATATACAAGACAAAAGGAGAATAAAAGTGCCGTATGACAGGCTCAGAGGAGTAACAAAGGTTTAAAACATCTGAATGTTTATGTTTGAAATTGATTAATTAGAATAATAGCATTTTCTCAAATATTGTCGTAAATGTCGTCATTATAATCTAAGTAAGAACACGAAGGGCCTTGTTGACTGCTGAATTACATTGCAGGCGCGATTTTCTGACTATAAATCGGGTTGCTAGATTGTTTTTCATTTGTTTCCAACTTTATTAAAGTCAAAAAGTCAAAAAACTTTGACAAATGTATCCTTTGACATACAATTCATTTGACAACCCTTAAAATTCTGCTAAGCCGTAACCTTTTTTATTAAAATATAAGGTAATTAAACTGTCTCCAACTTATTTCTTGTATTGGTTGTCTGGAAGAGATCGCTATTAAGCGATAAGACCGCCTATTGTCTACTTTGTTCTTTGTTTCTGTATTGTTTTGTACTGATTTGTGGTGTTCAATAAAGAGTATTTGTATTTGTATTTGTATTTGTAATTTTATAGGCACTGGGGCTAGCAACCCATAACTATTTTTATTCCTCTTTTTACCTCTTTAGGTCTTGCAAGGGTTAAAGACGTGATTTATGCTGCATGTATGTCCAAAATGTTTGTATGTCAGTGTATATGAAATGTTTGTCAAACGATACATTCGATCAAACGTTTGTCGGTGAAACATTATTTGGTGAACCATTCACCCTTGGCCTACCTCTAAGATAACATGCAAATTACTTCAGCAAAAAGTACCAACAGTTCAACCCTCACTATGTCTACGAGAATTATACCTGAATATTAAAGCACTGATCCAGTCTATGCCATTACGCAAAAGCCACAGATAAACAATTTAAATAGACAAAGCTATTAAAACAACCAAGGTGCGTACTTCTAAAACATTGATGAGACATTTGGGCGCCGATTAAAGAAACTTCTTTTGGACAAATCATTGTTCTCTGTAAAAGAGTTTAGTGAAATGTTTTTCCTGACACTGAATGATCCATTTGTACTTTGTACCATATTGTTTTAATTTTATTTTAATATTTTATTGTTTGTAATTATTTGACATTTATTTCTTGATTTGGATTTCTGATTCCTAGTTTTTGTATGAATTATTTTATCGTACCTTATTGTTTTTATTTGGTTTACAATTGACAATCTTTTTGTGACTTTCTTATGTTTTGACATAAAAATATAATGTAATTTACAAATAGAAATTCGTGAATCTAATCTAATCTTATCTAAATTAGGATCAACTTTAATTAATTTATTTTAATTGTCTGAAATATATAAAATTTCATTTCATTTTCATTTTATAATTCCCATTAATCTAGAACATAAATGCACGCTGGCCTGCGAGCAAAGAAAAAACAGAATGTATCTTCTCTTCCCGCGCATGGTCGGAAAAGCCCGTCAAAAAAGCCAAAATCTTTAGGAATCATGTGATAGGCGATGCGGCTTGCTACCCTTTACTATTTTGATTCCCCTTTCGTATCCCTTCCATGCTGGTCTGGGAGCAAAGGAAAAACAGAATGTACCAGTTGATTCTCTTCCCGCGCAGATAGTAAAAGCCCATCCAGGGAATGGACGAAAATAGGAATCATGCTATAGGTGATGCGGCTAGCAACCTATCACTATTTTGATTCCCCTTTCCACCTTCATGCTAAACGTGTCTTGTTACCTTAGGCTCTGTCTACCCCGTAAAGATAAAGATTCCTAAGACTTTCGCCCATTCCCTCGATGGGTTTTTACCATCTGCGCGGGAAGAGAAGCAACTGGTAAATTCTATGTTAGAAACTAGAGCATCGCTTTGAAGAAATATGTCAGTTAAGAAACGCTTCTACACTGACGCGGTTTGCTTCGTCTAACTCGCTTGTACGTCTGTGGTTATTAGGCATTGATTTACAAGGTTATATTGGAATCCGATAACAGATTCTCCTTGCTATCAATTATTGTCCCGGACGGCCTATGCGTCTGGATTAACGTGATAAATTGTTAGACGTTATCTTGCCCGAAATTGGCGGTACATGTGTGACATTATTGGTATTTTGATTATCCCACGAATTGATTGAGGCCATTTGTAGTTACTAAAAGAAAGGGAATTATTGTTTTCTCGTGTTTGTTATTTTGTTTTGTAAAGGCTGATGGAATAATAGTACATTACTGTATCGGCCGCGAGGTAGTTGACGGCCGAGTGCTAACGAGGCCATCTAGAGATATGAGCCCAATAATCCCTCTTCGCGGCCAAGGCTTGAATAGTACTTTAAAAATAAATGAAAAGTCCAAGAAATCATGTTTAAAATAATGTTTTCGTCGTAAAGCAATTAATATTAAACCCGAATTTCATTATACTTAACAGGTACCTACTTTTTTTACTTATCGATTATTGATAAAACAGCCACAAAAGAAAAATTAAAGTAAATTATGTTGTGCATTGAAACAAAAGACCTATTGCCAGCCTTGGACAGCAATGTTGTTTGAAATCCCATTAAAGACCTGTCTTCGAATCGCCACTGAAACGTGACATTTTGCGGCGTATATAAGGAACACAACATACATATTTCATCGCTTGTTATTATTTCACAGAAATTGAATGAATGTTTGAATGTGCGTGTGTTGTGGTCTCCGTTTTTAGTGTATTGATGCGTCTAATGCAATAATTAAACGTGATGGACTTTTATTTTCGTATTAAACGAGATATATTATTTTATCTCTTAATAAGAATCCATCTCGAATAATTCACATTGATACACTAAAACCTTGTATAGCCCACAATTTAAACTTTCATTCAATTTCTGTGAAACAATCGTAAAAAACACCAAAACGCGACGTTGCCAGCTCAGTAGGAATAAGCGCTCTTAATTAGTTTCTGACAAAGGAAAAGTGGCCCATAAAGACAAATGAATGTCAAGTTAAACATAAGCTTGACAAGAGTTCATGAGCAAACCTACCCGCCTTCGCTTCGATGTTTCAGGGCGATCAGGCGCGTTCCATATTTGAAAAATAACAAATGACTACAGTTCGCGCCATCCCTCACAGTCGGTGGCATACATCATACAAATAACCATTTCTAAGGCCCGTAATCGCCGGTGATTGTTGCCAGTTCGAAGGCGAGAACAGAAGGCTCTTGTTAGAGAAATCGCCTGCCGCGTGCTGGCTGGTTCGAAAAAGGAGCGGGGAGCGTTGAGTTTTTTTTTATGGCAATATCAAAAAAAAAGATAGTCATTGAACTGGCGCCGTTTCTCAAGAGCTAAATTTGATTGTTTCTGCAGAGCTATACTTTGTTTTGTTTTTCAATACCTATTAGACAGAAGGTTGGTTGACCTTTTTTTTACTGGACAAACTTAGGAATCATGTTATAGACGATGCGGCTAGCAACCCATCACTATTTTGATTCCCTGTTACACCTGATTAAAAGACACGATTCATATATTTAATTATCTATTATATTGACAGGATTCGTTTGCCAACAAACATGGCTGTATGGACCTTGTCTCTTTCATCCTAGGAGAAATGTAAAAAAATGGAATTTTCACGTGTTGCACACAAAATACTCGTACTAAACGAAACCGATAACAATTTGCATGAAGTTAAAAAATATGCCTAACCTAACGCAACTTATTGTACATGGTACACGTTCAGAAGTTATTGCATGAGTAACAAACATACGCATTTACAATATTAGTCACGTCGCTTCTGTCTCACAACTCGCATCATCGTTAGAGAAATCGCTAGCACTTACAGAGGCCGTTAGGGCCGATAAGAAAAATAAAAGAAGGCGCTCTCTCATCAAACCATTACAACCTTATTGTCGGCGATAGTTTTGTAGTAAATTCTTTGAGCGACATCACAGATCACGTTGACATTTCAAAGGTTTCCGTCCACCGGTCCTCATCTTACTTAATAGGACTGCTGCCGTTCCGAAACGTGTAAAAATATAGACTAAGGAACCTCAGATTCCTAATAAAAGACGTGAGATCATTCAACGCGTCCAAGTATAATTTATGAGTTGTAGCGACCCTAGCGCCACCTAGTTGGCCTCTACATAACTACTACAGTAGCTAGCGCCAGTTCTAATGACAGCTGTCACATCGTTCTACATGCCGCTAACGAAGTTTCTCAATGCGGCTGCATAATTACAACTTTCAACTCTCCTCCTTTGGACTTCGTTCCCCAGGCATAACATCAGCATAACGTATTAGTACAATTTAACTGAAAATGGAACAAATAACGAATTATATGCAGAGCCGTAGGCGGGCAGGAGTCGTCTGACACATGGCAGCTAGCGCCACGTCAGACCGTCTACCTGCCAGCCACCTTTGAAAGAGTTTGCTTCCCGATAACAGAATAAAGAACACAGAATATACCAGCTCGTTCTCTTCCCGCGCAGAAAGTAAAAGCCCATCGAGGAAATAGGTGAAACTCAAAAGTTCAGGTTTGATTCTGATGATCTGGCTGGCCAAAAAGGCATGGCAGCCTAATTTGACCTCTGGCCTCTCAAGAAGCCTCTCTGAACTTTTAGGAATTCATGGCCGAAATGACATCTCATTTGAAATGTATGAGCTTTACGGAGAAGAAAAACATCGTGAGGGAACCTGTATACACTTGCTGGGTCTGTGCCCAGCAGTGAAACGTAAGATAATGATACCGACTGTAGATAATAATGATTCCCTTGGCCTCCATGTCGAGGGCATGCTGGCTGCGGAGTATGTGGCAGAACGTGGGCTGGCGGGATTTTTTTCGTTCTTGTTTATACATTGCGGGTGCTGTGAGGTAACCACAGTGACCGAGTGTCTTAGCTACGCAATGAACAGCGAAACGCTCGCTCCGTCGCTTGTAGCGCTTAGTTGTGGTAGGTCCGTTAACGTGATTAAAGTCGACTCTTATAAAACCTGAATACACCGAGAGCCAAGAAGCAATATTGTGCTCTGGCTCGCATCGAGAGCTCTTAGGCAAGGAGCCAAACTGCATTCCAGTTGGTATGTTGGCTTTGTAAACGGCTCGTATTTTAGTAGGAAGATTGTATAGTCCATTTCAATTGATTTTAACGCCATTGTAAGCAAACAAATTTCGTCTTAATCCCCAAACAATCAATCGTTGTATACTTACATGCAATTAGCATCACATATAAAATGTTGAAGTTTCAAACTAAACATCTAATGTCATTTTATAACAAACATACTTAACTATGACGATTATAGCTTCCGTCCGCGTCTTAATTGTTGATAGTAAATTCTGTAATAATTATTTACGTTGCGATTCTAGGCAGCTACGATCTTTCACACGTTTATAGCTATCCCGCGGGAACTATAAAATTTTTTGGGATAAAAAGAAGTAGCCTATCTTTTAAACTAGGGTACCAGCTATCTTTGTTCCAAATTTTATCCAAATTCGTCCAGTTGTTTTAACGTCAAGAAGGAACAAACATAGACACAAACGTTCGCATTTACTAGTATTTTCTATATGAACTTGGGGGACTTTGTTTACAAAAACTTTAAAATTGATTGGAATCGACTATAGACATTTCTGCAGGAACTGCGCAATTTAATGATTGGAATGTTTCTTTGCGAAGGGGAAAGGAATTAGATTTCAGACAACCCTTGAGTCTTCTGAAATCTAAGAACAGACTGTCTGGAGAAGAATGAACAGTAGCTTTTACAGGTGGTAGGACATTGTGCAAGGTCCTTCTGGATTACCACCACCCTTTTTTTCAACGTGTGGAGAATGCGCCTTCTGCATTCCCGCGGGGCTGCAACGGGGGTATGACGGGCTCTCCAGCTCACCGCTGTCTTCTCTAACGGAAGGAGGGGAGAGGCGTTCTAAAAACCAACACGTTCCCTCCTGGCCATACACTGTGAGCGTTACGGGAGCACTAGGTGTCACCGCGACGCCCACTGGCCGCTCCGGGATGGGGCAGATGGCAACGAACCTCATCCTAAAAAAATAATTACTAACGAAATAGACAGTTCGGGGTCATAACTAGGGTCAATTTAAAATTGAAACAACATTCAGTAACAAATCCTTTATTTTAAAATTGAAAAACCTTACAAAATTTATTCAACATACGTATAAATATTTACTTAGTTATTTATATCTAAGACTAAAAGTGCTCTAGGTAAATACACGAGTGTCAGTAAAGTCAAAAGCAAATAAGTGCATTAAAATAGGTAACTAATAGTATTGGATGAAGGGTTTTTTAAAGTTATATCAAAACAAAGACCCAGAGTCTTATACAACATATTTAAAAAATCTTAACTTTTAAGCCCTTTTTCAATTTGTAAACCAAATTACATTATTAATAATAATAGGTAGGGTAGTTATCCAATATTATCAAGACACAAGTCTTGTAAAAATAATTTAAATTAGCCCTGAAAAGCAAATTAATGTTCGAAATTAAAATTAGCTTGTAATTGAAATAAAAAGTTAGTCAATTGAGTTGACAAAAAATTGACGTCACAATTTTCTATAGCCATTCTAAATCTAAAGGTGAAACGAGTTTTGACAGCTCATAAAAATGATGTCTGACACCCTCTTTAGGTATTGTTTAAGCTTTCTGATTTTGTAGGTAATCGAGAGTTTTTCAAAATAAGTCCACATGAACATTTTTTCCAGAATTGAACTATTTTGAGTTTTTCTTACTCAGAATCGTGTACCCCGTCGATCCTCATACAAGAAAAAATGAATCCCAAAATTTCCATTCCTGTTCGTCACTTTTTTGAATATCACATTTTTTCACACACATTTTTTCCTGTTTGAGAATCGAAAGGGTAAACGATTCTGAGTAAGAAAAATCCAAAATATTTAAATTCTGGAAAAAATGTTCATTTGGGATTTTATCAGCAATAAAAAATATATTTAAAATTTGTACACATCCGATTTCTATATTTCCAAACTATGCGTTGCTTACTCAGGTGATTGTGTGTAAAAAGACTAGTTCCGACCGTGGGAAGTCGTTTAAATTTGACTGGCAAGATTTCACGATTAGAAATTCAGGTAAATATAACTATGTCTCAAAGTTATTCTCTTTGGCATTCTTGACTAGATAATTATTTTTATTTGAATATCCTATAAGCATAGTATATGGCAAGTTTTATGATGAGGCGTTCTAAATACTGGCTTGCCGGCGGAAATTTTCAGAAAATGCCAAATTTTCAGAATGTTTTAGAAAATTCGAAATTTTTGTAAGATAATCAAAACTTTCCATTACCAATTTGAAAATTTCCTTACATCTCAGTCATGGATTTGTATATGGTGTTTACTTATCTACATTTTATAAGTATGTTTATTACTTGCCTGGTTCCCATATTACGAGCTATGCTTAGTTTGGGACCAGGTCAACATTGATGTAATTTGTCCCATGACATTTATTTACTTATCTTGCAATTTTTTTTTAAAAGGTGGCAATTTGCACGTCTGTAGTTCTAAATAAAACGCCTGTCATAAAGTTTGATAGACGCGAGCATTAAATTTACCCACACGACCTTTTGTCGAAGAAGCCAAAATCCAATACTTTATAGAAATATTTCTACTAGTATAAACGAAACGAAATTCTGAAAACCAGTCACGTCTTTCGTAATCTCTTTGACTTCGAAAAATGAGGTCCAACGTATATTTTTACGGGACAGGTTTATACCTTATTCTACCGAAATAAGGGTTGCGAAGGTACGAGTATAAGCACTAGGGAATAAACGTGTTAAAATACAGTGCATGTATCGCGACATGAAGATGAAATTGTCGTAGGCTGTTTCTTTGATTAAAAAAAAACTTTGTAGTCTATGATTGATGATGAAAAATACAAACTGCAAAATAAAAATAAAAAGTTTCAAATTAATAATTAGGAAAGAAAAATCAATGGCATAGTTTATTAGTAACTCTTTTGTTTAATTTGTAGACAAATTCATAATTCAGAAAAAATTGGCTACAATTGACATTATCGAAAACATGACACAAAAGTTGATCAAAATGTTGAGCTGAGTTTCAAACTGGAATTACGTGTATTTTTTATTTTTCGGTTCTGTATGTTTTTCTGCACGAGTGTTATAAGTTTCCAATAAATATTTATGAAACGAATTGGTACACCAGTACGCAAAAGGGTTCCCTCATGTCATTTCCTGCTAACTAGAAACATAAATATAAAGATTAGGTTTTCTCATTTATTTCAGTCGTATCTTATAATACGATTTATTTATTTCGTTTCCATGAATATTCGATTTAATTCTAGAATTAAATAAATCTCGGATAATTACAATTATGATTAGTCCACGAGACACTATTTGTATGGACTAAACTATAATTTATAAATAAAATTTACTAGAAATAAAAAGTTTCCCAGGAAGAATTAAATTGTTTGCATGACAACATGTTAAAAAATATGGTACAAAAAGAATGCCAATTTTATAGCAATTTGATGTTCTTTTGTTAGCAAATTATTTGAAATTTTACCTAACATTATTAATTATTTATGTGCCAAGAAGCGAACAATTTTAAAATGACAAATTTAATACATATTTGTTACTTTTATGCGTTAACCATTATAAAACTGTTTTCGTTTGTTTTGAATGATTTTATAAAACAAATTTGATGTTATAACAATATGAGGGCTGCTATGTATATTTTAGCAGTTTGAATTTGAAAAGCGGTTAATTACAAAAAAGCGGAATTCTCTTTAAATAAGAAATCATTGCTAAGTATTTAAAAGACTTGTAATAAATAAATATATACAGAATACATAAATATTGTAAAGGAAATGAATAATATAAATATATTAAATATATACCAGATAAAAAGCGATGCCGAATAAATACAATTACTTATATTTTTCTTATTATATACAGTAATCATTAAGTGACTAATAAACAAAATTATTAATAGCAAAATGATACAACCGTTTGGGTACAAAATATAGAAAAAAAATGCTTTACAATTTACAAAGTTTGACTCGAAAAAAGTCAACGCAATAAAAATATTTAATTTTAAAGCCACCACTAAATATCGAAGCCGTGAGACATTATTATTTTTATGTCTCGTTAATTCTGATAATGGCTGTAATTTGTTTAGAATACAAATTAAAAAATATTCGTTTGAACTTTTTTGATGACTAAGAAACCTTTATCAAACCAGCCAATGCGATTATTAAAAAAAGACGTTGAAATCTGAGCTACAAAAAATTCAAAGCTCGGATTTTTTTTATAAAAGTGACACTGGCCAGCGAGAAAAAATAAAACCTCATTTTCAGCCAGTAATTTTTGACGACTGTTTAAATTTAGAACACTTGTACCCTGTGATTTTCCCTATCGCATACGATGATATTTCCTCCGGACATAACGGCTATGCCTTCGAGACCCTTAAATTCTCCATCACTTGAGCCCCAGGATCCAAAGGCACGTAAGAAGGTACCATCGGGGTGGAAGATCTGGATACGGTTGTTACCGGAGTCTGCAACCACTATGTAGCCTTGGTCGTCTACTGCTACACCCCTGGTAACAAAAAAAAATTTTTTTTAAAAGCCAGTATGTACACACCGTTATGTGCGGCGAAGTGCAAAAATAAGTATCGATAGGAACTTCTCACAAATATGTCCCACGATCTTATTACGCTGGTGTAAGAGCGTATGGTACTTATTTTTGAAACTTTGTCTAGATACATAAATATTTTTGTTAATGTCGGAACTTTTTCAAAAAATGACATTTCACTCGTAATAAAATTGTTATAATGACAGACCTACTGAAAAATATCGCAACCTACCACACTGCACCATCTACTTTTAGGATGGGTGTGTGTGAGTATGTGCGTCCGTGCGTGTGTGTGTGTGTGTGTGTGTGTGTGTGTGTGTGTGTGTGTGTGTGTGTGTGTGTGCGCGCGCGAGTGTAAAGCAGTTACTTTATGTGTGTCGATACATAGAAGCGTAGGCTTAAATGCGAAATAGTTGGCAATCAAATGAGGTACTATCGATCAAATATTTACCAAAGCGCGGTCACAATGGTGGCGCGTGTTACTGCGGCCGTGTTCAATGTACCACAGATAATAAAGGCACAGTTTTAACAGATATTACAATGATTAAATTTAAAACTGAATATACAAAAAATTTCGTCGTGAATCGGCCCCCATTCACCTCCGTTTTAGTATTTTGTTTTACATACATAAATAACGTATTTTTCCTAAGGGGGTAACAAAGACCTAAAGACGATTAACACAGTTTAAGTAAGAAATTAAACCCAATTTATTGAACTATAAGAGTTTAATTAAAACATTATAAACACAATTATTGATTCTCCTCTCCTGATATACACAGAGAGCCATTGACAGATCTAGTGTTGCTAGATATGAATATTAAACAACAAAAAATTATCAATTAAGTAAAAAGGTTAGACAGCTACATTTAAATGTTTCCCAAACAACGCCATTGTGGGCGTATAGGTCGGAAGGGGAATCAAAATAATGATGGGTAGAGATTGAACGATCTGTCTCCTAGTATGCTGCGTCCCTTTCAAGATGAAGTCGGGAAACGTGAATATTTGGCAGCCCCTCGAAATCGTACCAAGAGCTGCGTATACAATGTTTGACAAGACGTGGGTAAGTAGCTATGTTCGTATAGCTCACTGCTACAATGTGACACGGCCTTACAATGGGGGCTAACGTGTGTGAATTTGCCACTAGAGGCGCTTGTGTCGCGTGAGGTCCAATAACATTCACTTTTTCGGTTTGGGCGGGCTTCGTGACATCACTATTACTACATAGTATAAAACAAAGTCGCTTTCTCTGTCCCCATGTCCCTATGTGTCCCTATGTATGTTCATATCTTCAAAACTACACAACGGATTTTGATGCGGTTTTTTTTAATAGATAGAGTGATTTAAGAGGAAGGTTTTTATGTATAGTTCTACGCAGATGAAGTCGCGGGCAGAAGCTAGTAAATTATAATTTCTTTCATTTACCTGTTGAAAAGTGATATTCGTGAAATTATCGCAAATATGGATTATATGGCGATGAATGTGAACGCTTTGAAAGCGGATTTTTGCGGCATAGCTAGTCGATTATGATGATAGTTATTTATAATTAATAAACTGAATGAGATTCAAGATTTAAAATTTGTTTCGGCGCCGATCTTATAAAGTCGCCTTTAACAGCTATACCTCTGGACCTTAGCCAACAGTGGCGCCAACTGGTGAGCAAAAAACGATAGTCCCCATTAGAACGGGTATGTTGAAGCTCTGTTATGTAATCGATATTATTCGATGTATTTTCACACTTTTTACACTACACCAATTAATTTCCGTTGCCCCCTATTTTCTTTTCAGTAGTAGGTAGTAAATAGATTACTAATATAAAATTTATCCGTAGTTAAAATGATTTCCTTCGTTGGGCGGCTTATTTCCTCATATATCAGATCACTCCTGAATCAAAGGAATCAGTTTCAGATGGGGAAATGTAAGGAATATTCATTTCCCCTTGCGATATTTGTATTTGTATGGAAAATAAGATTTTTTGAAGTTCTCGATGGCCCGGAATGATTGGATTGCGTGCGAAAGTCATCGAGATAGACAAACGTACAGCTTACGTTCCTTGCAGCGAAGTGACTTTGTAATAAAACGTTAGTGGTTAGTGTTTGTGTCAAATAAATCTTGTAAGTAAATTTTGACCAAATTTCAGGGGCTGCAATAACTTGAAACTATGCTCCATAATAATTCCATGAATATCTTAATAAGTTATTGTGATGTCCTATGATGAACAGCTCAAGATGAAGAACCCATATTCGTATTCACATTGATTTTTCTATTGACAAAACCAATGATACCCAGTGGCCAAATTACTTCCTGGAGGTAGACAAAGATCTGCAAAGGGTCTAAGATCAATAAATTACGTAAGATTATATTTAGGGTTCTAATCCAAAACCGTTGAAAAAGGCATTATCGTTTGAGAATTAAATAAAAACAAAAGAAAAAACTTTATATTTCAAATTTGATTATCTCAACGCTTTACAATTAAACTGAGCGTTTTTTGTAAGTGATCTTTCTTCAACCAACTAAACTATGTCACTACTTGAGACAGGAATAAACATAGACATTTGCGAGATACAATACAATTCGATACGAAGTGTTTGTCTTGGGTTTCGACTTAAGTTGTGTATCTTGTATACAAGATATTACTATGGTAATATCAACAGTGCAGCTGGAAACATATCAGTTTGCTTTGTCGTTAAATTGATACCAAGTGTTTACCTTGAGGGGGATTTACAAATAGAAGCAGGCACTGGCGGGTAAAATTTGACTGAGCTTTCTTTAATGTGTTGTGTTATGTTAATGGTTCTGTGTTAGTAAAGACCATCGAAGAAATCATGTTATAAGCGATGCGGCTAGCAACTCATCACTATTTTGATTCCCCTGTCCACCTATACGTCCACAATCATGCTAAACGTGCCTTTAGGTCTTGCTACCTTAGGCTCTGTCTGCCACGTAAGGGATAAAGACGTGGTTTGTGTATGTATGTAAGTATGTAGTGATTTGTGGGTATTTTTCACCTCTCACGTACGGGGAAGAACGATAAATGCCTAACCTACATAAGGAAGTGTTTCGAATTAACTTATTTTTAGATGCGTACGTACAATTTTAATTTGGATCCGATTTGTTTCTATTTGATATCGAATTTATTTCAGGAACTTTTTTCAAATCATCATCATCATATCAGCCCCCATAGACCTCCAGTTAGCTTGGTTGGAAGTGGCTTGCATTCACCATGAACCCGCGACTTTAGCCAGGTCATCCATCCTCATTGGTGGACGACCTATCCTGCGTTGTCCCATCACTACATGTCATAGTATAAAACAAAGTCGCATTCCGCCGTCTGTGTGTCTGTCCCTATGTATGCTTAAATCTTTAAAATCGATGCGGTTTTTTTAATAGACAGAGTGATTCAAGAGGAAGGTTTGTATGTATAATTCTACGCAGACGAAGGGCAGAAGCTAGTGAAATAAAAGAGAGTGCCAGTAAGAAAATATTCCTATTTTATTCAATGGCTGAATTCCAAGATGTTGTGTCACGTGACTCGCGTAGAGTGGAAATTAAAAAAACACATTGCCGACCTTGGTCTGCAATGTATGAAATACCATTAAAGACCTCTCGTCTAGTCGCACCAGTACGTCTAGCACGAAAGCGTATAAAAGTCGCGTGGCGCGCGAGTCAGATTGCCCGTCTTTTTCTTACTATTCGTTTTAGAAAGAGATGGGTAATCTATCTCGCGCGCGACGCGACTTTCGTATGCTTTCGTGCTAGGCATACAGAAGCATGACACTTCGCTGCTTAATATAAGGGACACAACATCAATATTTCATTGCATGTGTGAGACAAATAAATTGACTTCCAACTAACCTCGGGAACTTGAACTGCCCGTCTTCGGAGCCCTCGTCTCCGAAGGACGAGAGCACCCTGCCGTTGACATCGAAGACCTGGATCCTGTGGTTGTTGGAGTCGGATACCAGCACGCGGTTGGTGCTGGAGACGGCTATGTAGTGGGGATGTTCCAACTGCCCAAGTTTAGAGCCGAAGGAGCCGAATTTGCCCACGAACGTACCGTCGGACTGGAACACCTGGAATTTAAATACATAGTTACGAGGATAGAAGTTCTGTGTAGAGAAAGGGGGAGTTATCAGGCTACCCGCACGGTGGATGGAAGATCTGGTAATGATATCGGAAATGTAATACAATTAATCATCATCATCATCATCAGCCTATATTAGTCCACTGCTGGACATAGGCCTCCCCTAATGAGCGCCATAGCGCCCTGTCTTCAGCTTGACGCATCCAGCATCTGCCTGCAGCCTTTCGCAGATCGTCATCCCACCTGGCCGGAGGGCGTCCTACACTACGTTTGCCGAGTGGCGGTCTCCACTCAAGAACACGTTTCCCCCAGCGGTTGTCGGTTCTTCGCGAGATATGGCCGGCCCACGGCCACTTCAGCTTGCTAATTCTTTGAGCTATGTCGGTAATTCTGGTGCTCTGTCGGATGTATTCGTTACGAATCCTGTCCTTCAGAGAGACTCCGAGCATAGCTCTTTCCATAGCTCGCTGAGCGACTTTGAACTGGTGAACTAACCCTACCGTGAGTGTCCACGTCTTAGCTCCGTAGGTCATGACGGGTAGGACGCACTGGTTGAGAACTTTAACCTTTAATACAATTAATGGTTTGATGAAACTACAAAGTAAGTGAAACTTTTTAATCAATGAGAATGTAAATGCTACACGGTAAGCTGATGCGGGCTATGGGCGCCGCCATGTTGGCCTTGATGGCTCTGCTGAGCGCCTGTGACTTTATCCCCACTCCGCGGCCAACTGTATACGACATGCGATAGATAGATGAAATAATTTGAGGCGATGGTTTTTTTTTACGACTAAACAGCACTGTAAATGTTTCAGGATTTTTGAATCATAATTATTATTATTTAAAATAATACACTAGCTGCTCTTTGAGCTGATACGTGTATATCTATCACTGCACTTGTGTTCTCTGTCTATTTTTAAAACTGTTCACTGAAGGTGCACTTATCACAAGTTCGGGGAGTGCGTTCCACGAGTTCACAACACGGTTAGGTAGGAAATGTTTTCTGGGGTTGCTTGCGCTTGGCTGCTTGATCAGTTTTAAAGAATGCCCCCTCAAACTAATATTGAACATGTTTCTTATGTCTGCGACGTTGTAGTGGTCATGTAAAAGCTTATATGGCTCGATAAGATCACCTCGCCTTCTACGCTCCACCAATGTTGGTAAAGCCAAATGACAAATGTTGCTACTCATCGATGTTCAATGAACCGCAAGGGCGGGACTCATTTTTGAATCAAAAATGTAAATGAAAAATCTTTGTCGGGGTGTTCAGAAAAATTTACCCAACCACCAACTGAAATATTATATAGAGAGAGGTGCACGTGTCCAGAGTAATTTCCGTCGTGGTGGTAGTTTCTGATTCTGATTTTAGTTACTCTTTTGTTTATTATTAAATTTTCTAAAGCATTGACTGCATGAATAGAAAATATTCAACGGGAGTGTGGCTGTTTTGCTTGTCTGGACTTTACCGCTTTATATCAAGGTCATCGTCATCATCATCATCAGCCAGAAGACGTCCACTGTTGAACAAAGACCTCCCCCTTAACGCCACAATGAGCGACAACTCGCCACCTGCATCCACCAGTTTCCTGCAATCTTCACAATGTCGTCGGACCGTGTAGTGGGAGGCCTGCCAACACTGCGTCTTCCAGTTTGTGGTCGTCACACGAGAACTTTTCAACTTTTCTTTTTTCTATCATACATTTCCGACGCTCTCATAATCAACTCACCTGAACTCTATGGTTTTCCTTGTCACAGACGTATATGAATCCGAGTGCGTCTGTGGTGATGCCCCACGGGTAGTTGAATTTACCGTCACCCGTCCCCTGACTGCCGAAGGCTCTCAGGAACCTCCCTTGAGGGTCGAACACCTGCAAAAAAGATCCTCATCATCATGATCATCACGTCAGCCGGGAGACGTCTAGAAGCCTTCCCCAAGGATTTGTTTGGTTTTGTGCTGCCCGCAGCCTATGGCTTCCCATAATCTTTACCAGGTTTTTGACCAACTCGACAATTGTCGCTAACTCGTGACAATTCGAAATGCAATATGAAGCCAACAGCCGTGGATTCTCGTCGATTTTGTAATGTGAACAGAATTGTCACTTGTTTTCGACAATTGTCGCATTGGTCAAATAGGTTTGACAACTCGGTGAAGGCTTTTGGTTACTGTAACGTGCAACAGTTATGGTTACAGCTCGCAGATGAGTATTCTAATTAAGATACTATGTTTAGAGACTGTCTCACCGATTCCGTCTCTATTTATTACTACGAAACAGACATAGACATCATCATATTTAACTGACACTTAAGATAACTGAAACTTAACAGAGAGTGGTAAAACAGGCCCTTGGTCTAAAGGAAATGTTAGTTTACTTTGCAAGGGCTATTGCATTTCTAAACGGCACTGAAAATTAGAACACAGAAAAATCCGAAAAGTAAAGCTATGGCCGGGAATCGGATCCTCGTCATTTCGTGACGCGTGCTATATCCCTACACCACCCATAGCAGGTGGGTAAGCCTTTGAATTTTTCTATCTGTTACTAGCTGTCACATGATCCTGTTACTATGCGCTATAGCTAAGGGCTGTTGGGTTTTCAGACTTTTTTGAAAAAATATTGAAATTTTGTATACCTACATTGATTCTACCGCAATCTTGTCTTATTTGTACTTTAATTCAGAAAATCACGTTTGCCGTGTACTAACTTTAAATTATCCCCTCTGAGGTACAAGAAAAACTTAACTAAAAACATTCAAGAAAATGCAAAAGAAATAAGAAATTTGCAAGAGCACCTCTGGGAAATTTCTCGAATCAGAACCTAGCCCATTAGGAGTACTGTAAGCGTTATTTTTATGTATCTGTTGATTATTACTTTTATATAAAAATCTTTTGCCTCCATCTTCAACCGTCCCGCGGGAATTCCGTAGTTTGTCGGGATAAACAGTCAAATACGATTATGGGATAGTGTAATGTAAAGTTGATCAATTAAACGCTTTGCAATTTTTATTACAGTTTCTGCATCAGAAAAAAACTGGCCAAGTGCGAGTCGGACTCGCGCAAGAAGGGTTCTGTCCATTCGGCAAGTGAATCCAAAATCTAGTGTTAGCAGGTCTCTGCCCCTAAGCAAAATGTAGGCAGCATGAGGTCATTTTATGTTGGTTAATTACATAGATATAAAAAAATTAGTTATGTTTATGTATTTAAGGTACCTTCACGCCAAAATTTCAAACTTCTATGACTGGAAACTGGAAGTATCCGCTTTTTTGGGAGAACGGCAATGTGTATGGAAAAAGCTTTCCTTATGACTATATCTTATGATTGAGTTGACTTAGAACTTTTTCACAGCTCCAAGGAACTTGATTACTTTCGGACTTTTCTGTGTTCTAATTTTCAGTGTCGTTTAGAAATTTATAAATTTACATAATTGGATCCTTAAGTTAGTCCAACTCAGATTCTAACGACTAACAATTACCGTTTAGACTTCTAAATTTTAAACGTCTGCACATTATCTTATTCTGCCTATTCGTTAGCCTCTTTACGGAAATCTAGGGATCAACATTTGAATTATATTAGAGACCTACTTTTGCCTCTTCAATTGTTGTCCTTGGTTAATCTAGCATCGTACTAACCGATTCAGCTTAAGTTCGCTCGCTGTCAGATCCAGACTAACAATGACAGCTAAAACCTAAACTGAGGCGGAATAGAATCGCACTAAGACGTCATGGTACGGCCCCATGGCGCTGCTAACATACATACATAATAACGTCTTTATCCTTTATGGGGTAGACAGAGTCTAAAGTAACAAAACCTTAAGGCCACGTTTATCATGATTATGGGGGTATAGATGGGAAGGGAAATGAAAATAGTGATGGCTTGCCAGCCGCATCGCCTTTAATCATGATTCCTAAGACTTTCCTCCATTCCTTCGATGAGCTTTTGCCATCTGCGCGGGAAGAGAAGCAACTGGTAAATTCTGTTTTTTTACTCACAGACCAGCATGGAAGAAATGCTCTGCTAAAGCCGGATTTTAGCACTTGCCATATTTGAAGAACTCTAGATGCGTAGGTGCGTATGGAACACCTCAGTGTAATGCTGAGCCAGCGACCGTTTCACTTTTGCGAAGACACACAACGCTGATGATCTATTTTTCATGTCTGTGTTTTTGTTCTATAAGATTGTGTATGTTCTCTCATACCTATTTGTGTGTCTTGCAAAAAGGAATGAATGCCTTCTTTCTTTCTTTTATTAAGTCCGGTTTTTTGAATACCAATGTAAAAAAAATGGCACTGTAAACTTCAGATGCCGTTGACTTTCTCCAGCCGTTAAGAACAAAGCTTCAAACATCAAGAGCACCTTGCATTTTACAGCGAGAAAAATTGCAGCTGAAAAATTGTGACACATCCGCTTTAAGCTTGAAACAAATGGAATTTACTGAGTCTCGAATAACGGGGAAAGAAGCGAATCACATTTCAGGAGGTGAATTTTCTCTTTTGAATTTCTAAAACTAAATCGGGACGTACTTTGTAATAATTTTATACGAGTTAAGTCATCTATAAAGAGTCTTTTAAAATTGTTCCGAAATATTTCTGCAGACGGTTGTCTTTATTTGACTAATACATAGGTACATACATACATAGTATAGTTTGTTTCATTTAAAATTAAGTGGGGTTGTAAAACAATTATGCAGGTAGTCGCAAAGTATACCGTGAACAAACAGGTACCTACCGATACACCTGCATAATTGTTTTACAACCCCACTTGAAGATAACAATTAAACAATAGATGTTGGTTTTAAGCACTTTTCGTCATTTTAAATGATACAAACTATACATAATTAATGTTTATTATATTAACTCAATTGAGAGTCCCACTGCTGGGCAAAAGCGTCCCCTTTTTTCCGCCACTCGTCCCGGTCGAGGGCTTGCTCCTGCCACTCTACTTGATTATGCTACCAATTTATCCTACCATCTTCTCGGTCTGTCAACTTGAATGGTTATTTCGCGGAACCCAACCCTAACTTAATGTTAAACATATTTTTTTTAAACTACGAACTGACCAGTGATTGACCTCTATCTCACTTGGTGGAAGGTGCAGATGAGGCCAAAGGTGTAACTCACTGGTTCAGTAATAGCCTATTCAATCTAGCCTTGAAGAGCCCTAGATTGTATCTGTCCGGAAATACAGACGATGGGAGCGAATTCCATTCCCTAGCAGTTCGCATTAGGAAGGATGAAGCAAACCGCCTCGTGCGGGTCAATGGTATGTTGACAACAAATGGGTGAAAACGCTCCCCCCGCCTGGAAGTCCGTAAAATATCCGTACATAAAAATACATGTCCCGTAAGTGAGTGTCCTACCTGTATACGATGATTGTATCTGTCTGCGATAATGTACTGCCCAATGCGGTTGACAGCCACGCCAGCAAGGCAATCGAATTCGCCTTCGCCACTGCCGTATTGCCCAAACTCTTTCACGAAAATGCCATTGGAATCAAACACCTGAAACACAATACGATGTTAACAATAATCAACTTGGTAGTAAAATGCCGAAGTAGCCTAGTGGTTTGACTCGGCCTCTCACGCAGAGGATCGTGGGTTCGAATGCCAGGCTCGCACCTCTGAGTTCAATGGTATGTGAAGTTTACAATCCGCACTGGGCCCGCATGGGAACTATAGCCCAAGGCCTCTCATTCTGAGAGGAGGCCTGTGCCCAGCAGTGGGTGGGCTATAGTTCCCACGCGGGCCCAGTGCGGATTGTAAACTTACACACAGGTGCAGGTAAAAGATAAATAATCTACAAAATATTCAAGACTGGGATTCGAACCTGGGACTACAATCTTCGTAGTTTAATTTATGAACAGATAAGATGCTCATAACGTGGTCCTCGTGATGTTATACTTCATTTATAAATTAACTTCAATGAACAATTCAATGAATACTAAACAGTGCAGAACCTGTTTGCTACACGTTTTTCCTTTGTTCAAACTTAGTCGAAACTCTCGTATTAATTTTCCAAATCACTTCGTTCAACACATGATTATCATGAATACAAAGGCAATTGAACAATTTCCACCGCATTAAGTCTGCACAGATGGAAATATTCAATTTGTAATTAAATATTAAAGTGGTTAAAATTAATCGTTCCATTCTCTACATACGCTGGCACAGTTGGCTAAAGTTCAAAACGTCGCGAGAACTATTTCCAAAGTTTAATGAGAATGTAACCATTCTGCCGCTATTTGTTTCCTTGTTTCAACCAATACGACCGACACGACCGTATGAGAATAAAGTGTCGGTGTGTAACTTGGCAATGTCAATCAGGAGCGCCGAGCGCGTCGTAAACAAGGTTGTATGACGTATTTCTTTGTTTCATGGTAATTAGTATCTTAACCCCAAAATAGGAAGTAAAAGTGACGAAGTTTTAGTCCACATTTAATGTGTTTGGTTTGTGCTCAAAAATTTGACATGTCATGTTTGTATCTGATGTTGTGTTCCTTCTTAGATATAAATTGGGCTGTATCAAGAAAATTATTGACATCAATTTAGAGAAAAGTTAGTTCTAGCACACGGAGCACGATATGGCTTTGTTTAGCGAGGGCCATAATTATAATAAAGTCAACAGAATTCATGATACGAATTCCAACGTATTGCTTTCAACACGGTTTAATTTGAAGCGATAACAAATTCCAAAAATAGGCCAAACCTGCACTCGATGGTTTGATGAATCGGCCACGACCATTGTGTTGTCAGGGCCCACAGCGATGCCTCGAGGCCAAGTAAAACAACCGGGTTCGCTCCCCCGGCTCCCCACGCTGAATTGTAGACGGCGTTTCTGCAGATACTGGCTCCTAGGGGAGGAACCTGCTGCTGCGAAACCTGAACAAACAAAAACATTATAAACCACAAATAATGATTCACGAAACAGTCAACCCGGATCCAAGCTTCAAACCTATGTACACGCCACGCGTTATTCTAACCTGCTACCGCTGCTGTAGCCGCCGTAGGGGAGATGGGGGAGCCTGCCGCGTTTTTTGAATCGTCATCAGAACTGGCAAGCTCGTTAGCCGAACGTAAGGGCAGCCCGAGAGACAGGCGGCGAGACGCGCTCGACGCGCTGCTGCTCGTGTCGCGATCTTTGCCCCGCGATCCGTACTTATTCTTCAAATATCTAGCCCATGAACTCAAGGCTGCACCGTCTTTTTCACCAGGCACCGGCCGCTCCGGAGAGCTCTCTCTCGATTTCAAAGCGTGCGATGATCGGCTGCGAGACAGCTCTGTACCACCGGTTCCAGAGCCGTATCGAGCCGCAAGATATGCTGAAGGTGATGCTGTTGTGGGAGAAACTGGTTCGTCTTGGTCATCGTCGTCTCCCATGCCAAAACCGGTGTGACTACTCTTGCTTCTAGCGAGACGGTTGCGCCGCTCTTTCAACGCGAGGTATCTGGAGCGAGCAGTGGGATACTTGGACTCGTCGTCGATCGATGACACCGGTTCTTCTTCTTTTGGCTTGGTAGTGCCGTAACGGTTGCTGTACGAAGAACCGCTGGCACCGTACCTAGACGCGGGCTCTTCTTCGGTTTGAGACGTGTTTCTCGTGCGGTATCGAGTAGGTGTGGTGGTGTCTTTGGCCTTATTGTCCATGGCGTCATTGCGGGCGTTGTTGCTGCGCGCGAGTAGCGGACCGATGTCGCTGCGTGCCATCGCACCCTGGCTCTCGGGCTTCCTTTGCGATGCAGGCTCCTCTTCGCTCTCCTCTGATGAGTCAGTTTCCTCTTCGGAGCTCGTGTCGGAATCAGCCTGAGCCGGCTCGGCGGGCGCTGGGGCGGGCGTGGGGCGCTGAGAGCCGACGAAGCGGCTCTGCACCCGCTGCGCACCGCCAGCGGTTCCATTCGTTGTCGCCGGAGCTGTTCTTTCGTTGCCTGCGGAAGAGAAACGATTTCCGAGTTTTGATGGGGGCTCTTTACTGCTATATTTTGCTTTTAACTCTGCGATGGTTAGTATCGCACCTGTGTGTTTAACCGCCGAGCCGGAGCTTTCAGTCGATGCGCTAGATTCGGTGCTAGGAGCGCGAGCTGCGGGGCGGTGGGGGGTAGTTTCTGTCGCCGAAGGTCTTCTGACAGGCGTCACTGCTGGTTTGGGAGCAGGAGCAGCATTTTTACGCTGATTACGTTGAAGTGATCCAAGAGATTCATCAGATTCGCCGTCACTGGAAGCCTGAGGAATACATTGAAATTCGGTATTGATACCAAAACGGTAAATACATTTTGTTTTGTGTCGTGTGCATGTGAATTAAACGTGGAGTGTATTTTATGGAATGCCGTTAGTTGTCGCGTTTTTCTTGTTAGTATATCGATGATGTATTCTGTCTAAGTATCTACGTCGCGTTGTTTGTTCAGTTTTCATCCTCTTCCCAACTCACCTCCCGCGCTGGTGTGGGTGGTTTGCGAGTGATCGAGGTGCGTTCTTCTTCCGCTCGCGGTGGTACTCGGTCGGGTTCTTGAGAAGATGCTGCGCCCTTGTTCTGCCTCTTTAGTCGAGTTATTTCATCGTCTTCACTCTGCTGGCGTTGAGCTGGTGGAGCCCGACGCTGCGGTTGAGGTGCTGGCTGTACTGGCTTCGGCGGTGGTGGTGGTTCCTTCTTCTCCTTTTTTTTACCACTGTCCACATCCATTATCCTTTGCATGACGCGTGGACAGTCGCTTAGTCTGAATATACCACTAAGAGGTCCCCTTGTTGCGTCTTCGGTGTCAACCACCTTTTCTTTCTCCTTCTCTTTTGGTTCTGCCTTGACGGCGCGAGTTGGTTGTTCTGTGTCGGAGTCGTTATCTTGGTAACTTCTGACAAAACGCGAACGGAACCTGCGAGAAGGTCTATGTTCTGATTCATAACCGCTATATTCATCCGCAGCTCCGTAATCCTTAGTTTTCTCAGGAGGTGGCGGGCGACGCTCTCCAAACTTACGACCGCCTAGAACAGGCTCGTCGTTTTCTGTGTATCCTTTAGATTCCTCTTGCTGACGGAACTGTGTTGCAAGACGATGGTCACTCTTAGACCTGGTCAATCCCTGGCTTTGTTGGACTGCTCCGGAATAAGCGTTGGGTTGGGTAATATTCAGTTCTCCGTAGCTCGCAACATGCACAACCAGCTGGTTAGGATCATGAGTCATTACAAACCGAACCCTACGATTGTAATCTCCAGCTTCATAGTCAAAGTTTCTCAGGAACTCTACAGTTTTCAGGAAAATTTCTTTAGTATCAACTAACTCTGTGTCTTCCCATTCGACGTCGTCGTTCATGTACTTGTCCGCAAGATCACAGTTACTTTGAATGTTACTTAACTCTAGCTCTAAGTTATCTTTAAGATGCGTAAGGTTTCTAAGTTCAGTTGCTAGGTAACGGTCGACCTCGTTTCTCAGAAAGTCGGTTCTATCTTTCAGGGCTTTGGCAAGTCTCTTGTGTATTTCGTCGACTTCCCCAGCCACTGCACTGCAGTTGGATTGAAGGTTTGTCGTGTTACGCTCGACCAGTGAAAGGATGTCTTGGAGCCTGTTGACGCCGCGACGTATTTGGTTATTGATCCTTGCAATTTCCCTACGTAAGACCTCCATGTGTGCTGACTTGCAGTCTTCGCAGACTTTCTTGTCGCAGTGGGCACATGGTGCACAATACGCCTTCTCCGAGCAAACGTTGCATCTTTCCATAACCTGCCCGGCTGTCGGGTCAGGCAGTTCACCGGCTATGTTAGCGTGTAGCTCTAGAAACCGCTGCAGGGTGACATTGGTTGGAAAACCCTGAACACCCTGGTACGGAATACGATGTTCTGCACGGCATTCTGGACATTTGACCTGGAAAAGACAAGCGAAAAGCAGGTAAACAAAACAGCGATAAAAACATACCTCTTATCTTCAGAAACTGTTTCATTTCTTTGATTACCTGTCGCCTTACGTAGTCGACCAGGCCGTCCATACATGGTTCCATACAAAAGCTGTGCTGGCATGGCAGCAGCTTCGGATTCCTGTACCGGTCTAGGCAGACACAGCACGTCAGAAGTGACTCGAACTGCTCCATATTTTCTCGGCTGCTTTACGTATCTGCAGAAAAAAAGGTTTACAAATTCATACCAATGAAAATAATACGGGTCACTCAAAACCATAATGCAAGGGTAGAAAACAATGATGCTGGGATCCATTTGAACTACATAAAAGTTTTACTAAAAGAAAATTAAAAAGGGATTCAACAGCAAAAACATTTTGACAGGACGGTTTTAATATAATTTTCCGAAAAACAATCACACACTGCACAAAATTTTAACGTTTTGCATATTATAAAATTAACTCAAAGCTAAAACTAAACCAATTAAGGTAACGTGAGTGTGATATACTAATGATCCAATTTCGCCATAACGCGATATTGAAAACGATATTTTGGTAACAAATTGCTTGCCTGTTAAATACTAATAATATCGGTTTGATGATTTAATAGATGTTTACTTTATACCGTGTCCGGTGCATGGGCTTGTATTTAGAAACGCTCACGTGGATGTTAATTTTGGAGATCGCGCTATGGTTTTTCGCAATGATTGAGCAGGTCTAAATATAGAAAGGACGTCTGGCGTTTCACACGGCTCCCTTGCTGCCATACTAAACACATCCAGAGAAAATGCGGCCGTGTCGAAGAAAGCACAAACAACTTTACCTCTTGCATAGAAGACTTTAAAGGCTAATGTTTTCTTACTGATATAAGAACACAATTTTTTCAAGATACCTAATGAAACGAGGGTACGATATTTTAAGAGCACTGTGACAGTTGGGAGATGAGGTAATTATATTTTGTCTCACGTGTCGATAGACGATGCTCTGTCACCGAGTTTTGTAACAGTATGATTCATTGATGTGATTTTTTAGGCTTTGCGTTTTGGCAGTGAACAATTCAGGGCACGCCAAAAGTTTTTTAGTTAGTTCTGAGTAATGGTTAGTCAGTTTTTATAATTATTCTGTCACTGCGGAAGACACGTAACGTTAGTTCAAATGGTTGAACTATCCGCTCGGAGACATTTCACTAAGTCAAGTATCTTCGATGTGTTGTCGTCGATTGTTTGGCAATATTGAAAACATAATATTTAAATGTGTAGAATGGTTTATTAAAAATCGTATTCATGTAGAAAACTCAGAAGTGACAGCTATTCTAATAGAAAAGAACATTATGAAGTGCCTTGATGGTCAGCGTTAGATTCAACAGGAACGCCAAAACCTGATTCCGTGCAAATTCTGTACGTGATCCTCGTGACGTCGTGATGTCTTTTGACCGTAGCAATAATTTCCCGGACGAAGTTATTTTAAAGCTTAAAGAACTGAGCCTCCGTGAAAATTTCAAGCCCTCGCATTCTGTCTTACCAATAAAAAGTATAATGGGCTGAAGTTGTTGACTTAGACTGCCACTCAACGTGGCATCAACAAAAGCAATCGACTTACAAAACGTTCCCTCTCCAAAATTAAGCATCCGATCTTAAACGTGTTTATTGTTTATGTTAATAAAACTAACGACTTCAGTTACGAAATTTGTATTTTTATCCCCAACACAGCGTCACTTCAACGTCACGATCTATTCTCGTGCCTTCGGGTTTCGATTTCATTATCGTGAACCGATGATCGATATTAGTGTGGTAAATCTATTTATAAATTAATTGGCAAATGTCAAAGCATATCATTAAGCTTGTAATTTTAGAGATAACAGCGGAATCAAATTAAATTGATGGTTTATTAGCACGCTTAAAATTGTAATGCAAATTTGGAGTTATCATTTAACACGTATGGATTTTTGGGGTCGTCGGAAAGTGATTCAACCCTCAGGTTTTTTTATTCCGTAAGGGATAAAGATGTGTTTCATGTGTATGTATGTATTTTACTGATAATTCAGGGTTGTATTAGTATCAAAATTTATGGAGCACTCATTTCTAAACCCCCACATTTAACAATTATTCTTGTAACCCTGTGTTTGAAATAAATTCACAATATGTTGCAATAACCTTTGTCGTCACTGTTTATTTTCTACATAACCAGAAATCTGAATGACGTTACGAAGATTTTGATCATCTCAACGTTTATACTTCTCAATGTTTATGTTGGGACCCACCCACTATCCGCTAGCACAGCATAATACATATGGCGTCTCTCAAACATACGTCAGAGCTCTTTGGCACTGCTAAAGTTTCCACGTGTCCGCGATAAAATTGTATCGAATTGTTGAAGAGAGAGCTGAGTGCGTTTAAAGCTCTTTCTCGTATTAAGTTTTTACACTCTTCTCTTCCCTAGCAGATTGTAAAAGCCCATCGAAAGCATGGGCGATAATCTTAGGAATTACACTACAGGCGATGCGGCGAGCAACCTATCAATATTGACTCCCCTTTCCACCTGTACCCCTATAATCACTTTCAACGAGACCTTTAGATCTTCTTGCCCTAGGCTTTTGTTACCAAAAAGGATAAACACATGAATAATACAATATGTATGTATGTATGTATTAATGATTTAATCTTATAACTACATTAGTGTTACAGGGTGGATCAACTATTTCTTGCCACTCGTTGCTATGGTTACGTTCTCGCTCACACTTTAAAACATAAGTTGACAGGTTTAAAATTTGCCAAACATGTATTTTTGCGGGGCATTTAAGCTTTCTCTTAGTCATCTTTTAAGCATGTTAGTATAATCAGACACAACATTTCTTCTAACAAACTGTACTTTTGTCCCCTTGCTGATGGGACAGTACAACAACAACAAATAGTTGATCCACCATACCGTTGGCACTACCCCTGGGGGTAGAGTGAGACTGAACCATACCACCGTAGTGATGTAAGCTACGGGTATTAAGTAGGTTAGGTTTGTTAGGTAGGTAGCTCTTTATGCCCCAAGGGCAAACCACCCAGGAGTAGGAGCCCCGCATTTATTTTTAATTTCTCAAATCCCAGTACTACTATGGTGGTATGGTTCAGTCGCACCCTACCCCCAGCAGTAGAGGAAAATCAGTAGCCTTTCTTTCTTTTTTATCTTTTTCTTAGGTAATTAATCCTACTAATATTACAAATGCGAAAATTTGTAACGATGTGGGTGACGATGTGAGTGAGTGTGTATGTTTGTTCGTTATTCACACTGAAACGACTGGACGGATTTGAATCAAATTTGGAACGGAGATAGCTGGTACCCTAGATTAAAACATAGGCTTCTTTTTATCCCGGAAAATTGCGGACAAGCGGATTCTGCGCAGCCGGAGTCGCGAGCAACAGTTATAGGTATTTTATAAAATTCAAACCTCAAAGTTGCGCGAAACCTTCATTAACGTTATTGTAAGCATAACCTACTTTGTAACACCTTGACCGAAAAACGTTAATAACACGAAAGAATTATTCGCAATGAAAAACATACGAAAAATTTCAACGCCTGTTTTATTGAGGTCATTTGAGTTACGCCAAGGTTAGAGTGAACGAGCGATATGGAATTTGTTTGTGTAAAAAAGCAGATCGCGGGTCGTGGGTTCGAATCCGGACGCACCTTTTGAGTTTTTCAGAATTGCGAAATCAATTTTGAAATTTATCATGAGAATAACTCAATGAAGGAGAAAAATGAGGAATCCTGATTGTACATGTTTAGTGTAAGCTCACACTCACCCATATCTTATAGCCATGCATCGTTAGCTTAAGTAATACTTAAATAACTTTTACACAAGTAAAATGTTTCCTTATTCATTGGTATCCGATCATTTGCTAGACAACATTTCTCAAATGTAGCGTTCGACAACCCTTTAATATCTGATATACCTTAAACTTTTTTAAAAATTGAAGACCTATAGGCGTGGCTCATAATTAGGTTAGGTTAGGTTTGTTTTATATACACACACAAACACAAACACAAATCACGTCCTTATCCCTTACGGGCAGAGCCTAGACAGAGCCTAAGGTAACAAGATCCACAGGCCACGTTTAGCAAGACTGTATAGGTGGAAAGTGGAATCAAAATTACCTGTATGTTTAACCGACTTCATCTACTAAAATATTGACCTTGTGGAAAACTTATAAAACAAAACGATCCGGCTAGCAACCCATCACAATTTAGATTCATTTTGTCACCTACAATCATGCTAAACGCGGCCTTTAGGTTTTGTTACCTCAGGCTCTGTCTACCCTTTAGGGGATATAGACGTGATTTGTTAAAAGTGCTTGCCCCTACCCGTATTCGAAGCCAATAGATTCATAGTAAGTTACTAACCATTATGCTATCCGGTCGTCAAAATAACGGTCAGAATTTTCTTCATTGAAAAGTTAATGAGAATTGTGAGTTCCAATAATTCTGAGCGGAAATGAAACCGCGTAAAATACTCAGAATAGCGAAGTTACACGTGATGTTCAACAGAGCTTTATCGCTAAAAAGTATAATGCTTTTGCGTTTTGTTTTCGTTTCACGGCTGAATAAATGCGATCTGTTAATATTGAGTGCAAAATGCTTGATTCTCCTGACTGAATTTCGGTAATGCGTGGGAATGCAAATGGTATGATGCTAATGGTCCTTTGATTTTATGGATTATGGTTTTGCTGTGTGTTCATCTTATTACTAACTAGCTCCTGCCCGCAACTTCATCTGAGTAGAATTATTAAGATCTAAGCATACATAGGGACAGACAGAAAGTGGAAAGCGACTGTTTTATACTATGTAGTGATACATAGCAGTCCTCAGCACGTAACGGAAACGGCTCAGCACCGAGGTGCCCTCACCGCTGCGGGTAGGTGACATCGCGACTACGGCTGGGCGACAGCGCGCCGTCCCCGTTCCGGCGGTGAGACGCAAGCGCGGCGGCCAGACGCAAGCTCGATGACTGCGAGCTGCCTGAGCGCCGCTTGCGGATTACTAGCTCGTGCTGAGGCAAAGGCGATGTTGTTCCGATGCCGATATGTGTGTGTTTCAGTATGGAATTTCTTATAAAGAATATTGGACGGCTCGAGTAGCGGCGGCGCGGTGTGTTAATGTGATTAAATTTAGGTTTTAGTTGTCATTTTTAGTATGGATCTGACAGCGAGCGCTCCTACTATATAATAATCACTACATAGTATAAAATAAAGTCACTTTCTCTGTCCCTATGTCCCTATGTATGCTTATATCTTCAAAACTACACAACGGATTTTGATGCGGTTTTTTTAATAGATAGAGTGATTCAAGAGGAAGGTTTTTATGTGTAATTCTACGCAGTCGAAGTCGCGGGCAGAAGCTAGTAATAATAATATAATAATAATATTTATTTCTCAAAAAACATCTTCACAAAAGTTTCTTTCTCTTGAACTCTGCTCCCTAAATAGGTAAAAACCTGTGCTATAGGATAAGCAGCGCTCCCCTAAGAATGCACGGTGTTTTAAGAACAGAATAGGTACATCCATGATAACTACTTAGACAACACTAAGATCTAGACTAAAATACGATACAATAATATGCACCTTATTTACACATTGTGCTTGCGTATGAGTGTGTGTGTGTGTGTGTGTGTGTGTGTTTAGTTGTTTAAAAGCTAATTTAGAACTACTTAGTTGCTATCAATTTACTTCCTCATTTCCTAGTAAGAGAATGCGTGCAAATTTAGATTTCCATTTTCATTGAAACGTCCCGTGGAAGCATGGCCGTCAAAATGGCCATCCGGCATGATATCACTGTTTTAAACGCTTTTGGCACCAGTTCTTTTATTTTTCTTCCTTGAATCAGTTCTGTCGTATTTGGCTAACGGACTTAACAAAGAAAACGTGTTTGTCGTATTACGCACCTGACGATGACCGATGAGAGTGTTGTTTATACTATACCTATGCGTATTTACAGGAATTACTAGCGATAGCAAGTAGGGTTGCTAAGTATTTTTTGGTCAAATATAGTATTTTCCATCCGAAAGTCCAAGAAAGGTACTACATGAGCACCTAGAAGAATAATTTGTTCATTTAATAGCTTAGTTATTGTTTAGCCACTCTCTATTAAGTTCCAAGTTATCTTTAGTGTCAGTTTTCTATAATTCCGTCTCTGTTTATTGCTGCGTAACAGATAGTGACACCGTCATAGATAACTGATACTTAAGATAACTGGAACTTAACAGAGAGTAGCGAAACAGGCCCTTAGGGTAGTTAAAAATATCGATCTCACTTTACTAAGTAGTAAGTAGAAAGTCTAATTGTGGATATTCCCTTTATTTTATTATATTTTTTTTAGGTTATTATATTATATTTTATTCAAAGCATTGGCTTACAATAAACAACTACTCTCAGTCGCTAACAAAGGTTCCTCAAGAAACGTCCGAGTTGCTTTGTCTATGTGTTGTGTGTGTCAACACATCGACTTAGACAGATAACATTAACATATTCGTTCAAATTGACACCTTATTTCGTGGCCGTAATGTTTAATATCAATGGCGTAGGATCGTGAGAAGTAATGACACGACGCCACGCGCTGGAAACCTGCCTTTCTCTTTTGTTCTCAATAGTAAGATTACGGTGCGAAAGAGACATATACATTGTTATCAAAGCGCGGTCGAAACACAACTGAACCAAAACTCTGAACAATAGACGCGTGTTCAGACTTTTGCTTCGGACAGTTTTTGAGCGTGATTGGGAGTCTAGTTGTTTATTGTACGTCAATGATTCAAAGGCATAAAGTATGTGCAGTCGAGGGTTATGTATCGATACAGCCAAGCACGTCAAATAGTAACACCGACCTTATTGTTTGTGGCATAAAGGTGTATATATATTTTTGACGTCTTGGTAACGTACATATATTTATGCTCTACCTGTACCTAGTTACTCTTTATGCTTGTAATTTATTTTAAAGGCGATGCGGTTGGCAACCCATTACTATTTTGATTTCCCTTTCCATCTATACGCCCTTAATCATGCTAAACGTGGCCTTAAGGCTGTTACATGAGGCTCTGGCTACCCCGTAAGGGATAAAGTCGTGATATGTGTAGGTGTAGGTATTAATACTATATCGCCAAACTGCAACACAGTTTGTTGGCAAATAAATTTCAATATTACTATTTAATGGTTAGTTTTGGCGATCAATTGGAGCAATTTTTTTTTTGTTACTGCAGCAAACGCCTGGGTGGTTATCATGACGTTTTAATGCGATTTAAATCGCTCGCTATCAGATCCATACTAAAAAACCGGTCAAGTGCGAGTCGGACTCGCGCACCGAGGGTTCCGTATCATTATCTATAAATATCTAAAACCAGTGTAAGCAGAGCCCTGTTCCAAAGCAAAATGTACGCAGTGTGGGGTTACTTTATATTGGTCACTGCTATATACAGACATACATACACATTTACGGTTTTCGCAATTATTCTTTAATCTGTGCTATAAGACCTACCTTCATACCAAATTTCAAGATTCTGCGTTCACGGGAACTACCTTGTAGGTTTTGATTCCCTTGAGAGTTGAAAATTTGCGGAAATTTGCGGCATAAACGGCTGTATCTTTTGATTGCGTTGGCTTAGAAGTTTGATTTTTTCACAGCTTCAAGGGACAGTAAACCTGAGTAATTGATATAAATTTCAGCTTCATACCTCCACGCGTTCCTGAGAAAAAGGGTCTTGACAGACGGACGGACGGACGGACAACAAAGTGATCCTATAAGGGTTCCGTTTTTTCCTTTTGAGGTACGGAACCCTAAAAAGACAGCTAAAACCTGATCTGAGTTGGAATTGAATCGCAAGACGTCATGGTAAGGCCCCAGATACTAACTTTTCAAAGAGCAATGCAATTATCAGTTGAACGCTTCTATGAACATAATGTAAACACAGTAAAGTTCCTGGATAACCGGCATATTTTTTTGTTACGTTTTCTAAAAATGAGACCTAGCTAGATCCATTTATCGTCAAAACCGTTGGAGCCACTTGAAGACAAGAATTGCTCGTTTAATGGTATTACACACACACACACACACATATAAATATCGTCTTCATCCTTTTTGGGGTAGACAGAGCTTAAGGACTGTGGGTTATGTGGAAATCAAAACGGGATGGGTTGCTAACTGGTTGGTATTAGAATAGAATTTAAAGTTTCGAAGTTCACTTCGTGCCGTTCCGTTCACACTAATAGTCATTAATTTGAGAGTGAGAGAGATAGTAATGATATGCAAGCCCTCAGCGAACTGCTAAAATTAACGCAAGTTAAAAAAATTATACGCTGGAATAGCAGATATAACCGTCTCTTTTATCTTTAACAGTATAAGGTAGTATCAAAAAAAGACAGAGATAGCGATTGTGATGGCGCATTTTTGGGGCAACAAAGCAGCAAATTTTTACGGATTGGTGCTGTAATAGAATGATTTTTACGTCAATATATTAAGAGTGCTGCCATGCAACCTGAAGCAAGTTTTATTGTTAAAAGTGTAAACAAAGTGCTTATAAAAAGTCGAGTAAAAAAACACAAAATATTGTGATATTTACATGTTTTTTTTGGTTATCAGAAGTAAATAATAATGCCTTTCTTCTTAATTTTTTGCTCAGTTATTTATTTATTTTTTTTACTACAAACTGACCAGTGATTGACCTCTATCTCACTTGGTGGAAGGTGCAGATGAGGCCAAAGGTGTAACTCACTGGTTCTGGTGGTATTTAATTTTTTTTTACTCCTAAAAATATTTTCTTGAGGGATTTTCCCCCACATATTCTGAATTGATTTAATTAAGTTAATAATAACTTTAGTGTATAACCAAATTATAGTTAACCGGCCAGCTGACTGAAAAAAATGACTGGCAGAACAGACAAAAGTAACCCTACTTGTGTGCATACAAACTAACGTACGGAAGCCTAAAATGAAAAATAAACGTAAGAACAGGAACATAGAAAAACCATGCATAGTACATTACTGGCCTGTATTAGTCCTATGAACAAAGAACTTTGCAAAGCTGAACTTCGCAATCCGCAAATCACGCCCGAAGCAGCACCGGGTAAACAAAGCGGTACTTACAGCAAAATAATTATTGCCACATCAAAAAAACACGTGGTGTCACAAGCGGGGGTTCAATAAGTAGCACTAGTTACTTGTCATGATAGCGGCCGTTGTCACTTATATATCGACTAGGTTTATCACAGGCGGTGCTGGGAGCGCGCTAGGCGGGACTGAGGAACTCGATCCCGTGCGCGGGAGTTTATTTCTGGCGCCGTTCGCGCATGTGCCGTAGGAGATATTTTCACCGTCACAATTTACTTTTGGACGCTAAAAGGTCGTTGGACACGTACGAAAAATGCCTTAACTCGAAACGCTAAGGGCAGCGCTTTTCATTTGTTTTTCGGCGTACGCCTAACGAATAACAGCTGCTGGGATTGTTGGGAAATGTCAGTCGCTGTGTTAGAGCAGGACGGTGTTATTCTGTCGGCGCCGTCCCTTGTTTTCATTTTCAGCGTTATTTCTAAACAGTTTGGATTGTGCGTTTAAAACAAAAGAAGATTTATTCTGCGTCGCGGAAATCTTTTTCTTTGTCGGAACACAATGGGACCTGTGCATAGCAAAGTTTGCGGAGCTCTGCCAAAGCTATAAACTTTTTAGTGAATTAAACGTTTTCTTTTATAGTCGACCAGAAATTGCTTTTCCGCCCCACGGTTCAATTTTACAGCTTAAGGGTTGAATCAAAGAGCAATATAAAGAACGGGATCTCAGATTGACGAAAACTTTTGTGGTAGGTAGGTAATGTCCGTTTCAGATTGCTACCGCTATCATACTCTAATGATGTCACCAAGCACGATAGATCGTCTTGGATAAGAATTGTAGCCGGCAAGTTATAGACTACAAGCCCATGAAAAAAAAACATGTGAAAAAATGCGCCAACTTCCGGCACCACCATTTTAAAGCGGCACTAGGTTATTCGACATTTATTTTTAATCATCTATCTATAAGCTATAAAAACGCCGTAAATTAATAATTAGTCGTAATTCCTCACTTGTACCTGAGAAGTTCCATAAATGTACCGCTCAGAAATGACGGCATAACGCTCAGAGTTATTTTATGATATAGTAACAGTCTTCTAAGCTTCATTCACGCTGGTTCATTTCACATGTTTTTTTTCCATGGGCTTGTAGTCTATTAGTCGGAGAGGAGACAAGAAAACAAGGCATGGTCGTAAAAATGTAATATAAAATAAATATATACATGGTTGTATCAGTCAGCACTGCTCTTGAATAGTGATGACATTGTCCTGAGAGTTCGGATAAGCAGGAAGGCAGAGGGCAGGGTATCCAGGTGGCCTCGGATTGCTCCGAGGTATCAGAGCAAATTGGAACAGGATATAAGAGGAACGGAAGACGAGTTGTAGGTAGTACTCGGGAAAGGAAGGGCTGTAAGCAAATACCCTGCCTAGGCCAGTGAGGAAAAACTAAACGAGCCTTGGATTAGGTCTTTTTTTATACAAATAAAATGCTATGAACAGTAAAGCTAATATTTACAAGTACCTGCCATAGTGGCAGGCCTTTTTAATACTATTCACAAGTATATTACAGCAGCAATATTTAGTTAAAACAGAGTTCAAATAAAACACCGAAATGCGGCTTGTGCCTTGCCGAATAGTCGAGCGAGTGACAGGAAAAAACAAAAGCCAATCATAAATTTAGAATTTAGAATTTAGTTTTTTTTTGTAGGCGGCCAGTGCGCGCTTGGCTCGTCGCGGAGGTTTAACATGTTACAGGATTACCAAGCTATGCTGTTATAGGACCTCGTAGGTCCTTTTGGATCACTACCACCATGATGTTCTAGCGTAGAGAGTAAGACAGTCAGTTAAATTAATGTCACGTAAAGTACAAAGGTCAGCATTATGAATATTATTATTATGCAATCAAACATCTGGAAGAAAGTCAAAATTGACTTAAAAGACCGATTATAATGTCTAATTACAGTCTTCTCGGCTAATTTCGGTTACGTAGAGCGTTATCTCGCTCTAACTTACGTGACGCCAATTGTCTCTTTCCAAAGACCGAAGTAAAATCTTTATGGAAATGCTTCCACGCTGGTCTGAGAGCAAAGAAAAACATAGAATGTACCAGTTGCTTCTCTTCCCGTGCAGATAGTCAAAGCCCATCGAGGGAATGGGCGAAAATCATAGGAATCATGTTATAAATAGGCGATACGACTAGCAACCCATCACTATTTTGATTCCATTTTCCACCTATACGCTCACAATCTTGCTAAACGTGGCCTGTAGGTCTTGTTACCTTAGGCTTTTTCTACCCCGTAAGGGAAAAAGACGTGATTTGTGTTTCTGTATATTTTAGCCTTTGATTGGTCAATTATAAAGTGTTAGGTACCGCGCAATGTAATGGTAATTTCATGACATAAGGGTTTAACCTAGTCTTGATCTGACTATAAACTATCGCAAATTTTCTAGTTTAGAATAAACCCCGCGACATTGGCAAAATGGAACTCGCGTGTAACGCGTTCGAGGCGTTTACGCTATTTATGGACTGATGAAGCGTTTACGAGCACCGAGATATTATTAGTTTGGACAAAAGATATTTGAGTTATTAATAAACTGACGGCCGGTGGGCTACGCACGGGAGGTAATACAAGTATTAAGTCTGTGTTAGGTTTATCTGTATTTTTTTGAGAGCTCACGCTTTGTCGGTCCCTCGTTTAATGCTCCTCTCATCTACTCAAATGTTAACTGGTAGAGATCCCTTATAGGAATAAGTTCGCTTTTGTATATCTGTTTATCTTGTTACCTGTATAATTGATCTGTTGTTTTTGTACAATAAAGAGTCGAGGAAATGGGTGAAAATAGTAGAAATCATTTACAGACGATGTTTCTAGCAACCCATCGCTATTTTGATTGTTCTTTCCATCTATACGTCCACAATCATGCTACAAGTGGCCTTTAGGTCTTAGGTTGTCTACCCCGTAAGGGATAAGGACGTGATTTGTGTATGTATGTATGTCGTACTCAGAGATGTTAAAGGAACGGTTACCTTGCTAGTTCGAAACCACATGCTACAGTGACGTATTTTTGTTACTTTGGACTCTGTCTATACCGTAAGATATATACGTGATTTGTGTTCCATATTGCTTATCTTAGCGAGTCCGTTATTAAATCGCAAAACAACAAAACGTTGAATTTGAAAGAATTATTTATCTCTGTCCAAAATTTAATGAACTTGCAGAAGTAAATGAGAGAACTCCCGAATTGCCAGAAAGCGATAAAACGACGACTTTACTTTGACTTCGGATTTTACAAAATCAGAGGACGGTCGTAACTTTATCTTTGCGAATAACTGGGTATCGGCCTCGTCGCAGTGTTAAATATAACAGTAGTGCAAGTTATATTTGATGATGAATTTATTGTCAGTGAGAAGGCTGTTGACCTATATTATCACTACATAGTATAAACTAAAGTCGCTTTCTCTGTCCCTATGTCCCTATGTATGCTTATATCTTCAAAACTACACAACGGATTTTGATGCGGTTTTTTTTAATAGATAAAGTGATTCAAGAGGAAGGTTTCTATGTATAATTCTACGCAGAGGAAGTCGCGGGCAGAAGCTAGTTAATAAATAAAAGAGATAGGCCGAAGTTACAATAGAAATGAATTGTACATAGGTACAATACGTGAAACTAGACTTACAATAATTGACAAATTGGATTTCAATGAAGATAATAGTCTAATATGTAAGGTACTTTTACACACTCGAAAATATTTACTCAAGAAATTTGTTGACAGCTGGGGGGTTACCATGACGTCTTAATGCGATTCAGTTCCGATTCAGTAGGTTCGCTCGCTGTCAGATCCATACTAAAAATGACAGCTGAAATCTGAACTGAGTCGGAATTAAGACAACATGGTAAGGCCCTTGTACTGCACTCGAGAGTCGAAACATTTGTAAACAGATGTATTATGCTTAGCTACTGAATATCTCTATACTGTGACAAGTAAGCTTTTTATAATGTAAATGGCAGTGCCTCGATATAATTACACCAGCAGTGTGCCAGAACTGTTCGACACCCGTACCTACCATCGAAATAGACAATGCAAGTCATCCAACCCATTTTATTTAACGCCTTTGAGAACCAACTAATTCCTCAAGCCAGCCGAAAGGGCCTCACCGGCGTTGCCTCAATCCGGTGTGATGGGGACGCAGTGGGATCCCACTAGGGTTTCACCACAAACGACTCTCGGTGACCCCGGCTTCCGCCAGGACCGCGCCAAGAAGGGGAGGGCCCGTACGCAGGGCCCGTCTTCCCTTAGACAATGAGACCGTGCAATGCTGGTATGTAATGCCCCGTTACCATTCCCGCTGGCATAAGGGATCGGGCGAGCGGTGCAAGCACAGAGTTCACCTTCCCCCCCCCCCCCCCCCCCCCCCCTCCTGTCTGCGGAAGCGGTTGCACGTTGAAACGAGGTCAACGTGCGCTGGACATAGGCGTCCCCCGTGGCTTTCCACTCGGACCGGTCCCTGTGCCTTCCGCATCCACCGCGATCCCGCGATCCTGATCAGATTCTGAACTAATTCCTACTAACTTTCAACATGAAACTACCGTGAGACTTAATCATCATTACACATAAACGGATAACTCACGTATGACGTGACGTGACGTGGAGTGACGTGATCAGTGTTGTGTGCTGCCCGACATTTGACAATAATAAAAATGACGATGAAAACGAGGGTAGCTGTGCGCCGCTGTCAGTTGCGTCGAACAGCCGCGCGAGCAGAGCGCTGGCGCGCAGTGTTCGTGTCACTGCCGCCGGGGCGAGCGCTCTTGGAAAAAGGACTACGAAGTAGTTCGAAACATGTCGAGCATCACTCGACTTTTTATGCGTGAATTATCCGTTTATGTGTAATGATAATTCCTACTAATATTATAATTATGCAAAAGTAACTGTCTATCTGTCACCTATTCACACTTAAACCACTGGACCGATTTAGTTCATGTTTGGTATAGGATATAGGATAATTTTTATTTCGGAAAATTGCATGTTTCCCACGGGATAGCGATTCATGTTTTCTCGTATATGAATGGATATAAACGAGTAAAAAAAACAAAATAGTTAAATTCTGGAAAAATATAAAAAATAATGTCTAGAATTTATTTGGAAAACACTCTACAGCCCGGGGCGACGTTAAAAAAGTAACAGATTCGTATCGCTCTATGCTCTTTGATAAAATTATCTCAGTTTATTCTTAGCCGCGACTTTCGATACTGCACTCTGGTCCAATGGCATCCGTTTGAAGTCCATTCCTCTCTAGGCAATGCGGCCGCGTGTTTACTAGCTGCTTTAATTGATGATCATGGATGTAGGTACATACATAGATACATACCAGTGGCGACTCGATCTAACAACTCGATTCCCACCGAGTTTCTTCATCAAACTTCGCTCCCTCATTCTTTCTTCATGGATAGAGTTAGGAAGAAGATATAAATAGGTATTTTTTTGCCTCGGGTTGTCACACGGAAACTTTCACGTTACGCCACTGATATAATACAAAAATCAAGTACACTTTGTATGAAAAGTTACCCGTTATTTTTGCACGTCAGTGTAGTTGCGTTTGATTTAGTTTAAAATGGACCTCCATCAAGTGACGCCTGAATCTATGCAGTGTTAATCAAGCTAGTACAATCTTGCATCTCTTTCGTATCCTTGCTGTTTGAGATGAAAAGATTGCATATAGCGCCAAAATGAGTTATCTGTACAATCCAAACATCAACTCATTAAAGTCACCTTGACACGCTTCGAAAAGGTACGTCTTTTATTTTCTTGGCAAAATCTCTTAAAATAATACAATTGTGGCTCTTTGTTCGAAGTCTGGAATACTTTGCAAACGCAATGCTGTAAAGTCATAACTCTCAAAATTGTAGTAAACGGAAAATGTGACAGTCCACCGACAGATTTAAGACCTAATTTTGATTGACTTCGGGTGTTCAAGTTTGTAATATCGTAAATATAATGTCTGGGTTTAGGTTGGTGCCAGAGATTACATCTACTTATACCAGCCTGAAGGGTGGCGTGTCATGAAAGTGGTTAATTTTGAATCAATACTATGTGATATTTGGTGATTTGGTTATTTACTGGTGGTTGGACAATATAGGCCCTATAAATAGCCTCAGAGTTGCTCATCAAGCTATGAAGCTAGCTTTGCTTGGGGGTTCTCTATGGGACCGAATCAGATATGAGGTAGAACAAGGGTCACCGACTAAATCAAGTGAATTATATTCTTAAAGTATAGCATATAGCACGACATGTGTTTGGTGGGTAAGATCTATTCTCACACTCTATGTTCACTGATACACGTTCACACTTATTCTTCGCTTCTTTCCACGCTCTGAAACTTACTAAAAGGAACGTAGTCAAATATTTATTTCACCCTTGCCCTAAACACTCACCTTTCTACATAAAGAGGTAAATAAACATGATTATATGAACTGTGTAAGTGCAAACGAGACGGTTGCATTATTTGGTATAGTAGAAACTGTTTCCTGGAGGAAGTAGGCATTATCACTGGAGTTGCCCACTTTTAAACGACTTTTTTAACTATCTAAACGACATTTAAAATTAGAGCGCTTAGAACAATCCGAAAAGTAAGGGTATGGCCGGGAATCGAACCCGAAGCCTCATCATTCCGTGATGCGTGCTATACCCCTACACCACCCATAGCACCTGCTATGGGCACCTTCCTAAGTTCCTACCATCCTACCATTGTATTCAGTGTCGTTTAGAAATTTCATTTCTAACGGGTAAATTGTTAAAAATAAATATAAAAAAATCAAGAACTAAAATTCTTCATTCGTTTGATAATAATGGTGCTAGTTTAGATATGGAAAATTAAAACCTTTGATGTTGTAAAATTGGTCACAATGCAAGTATAGTCAAAAAAGTACAGGGAAATAATTATCATGGAGCAGCAAAGTAAGGCTATTAATCTTTGCCAAGAAACTCCTCAATCTGCATGTATACTAACCCCCTTATTCGTAAACGCTCTATAGGCTTCTGATAACTAAGCAATCGTTTGTCTTTATCTGTGAAATGTAAATGTCAAAGTGACAGATAAGGACAAACGATTCTAAGTTAGCAGAAGCCTACAGAGCGTTAATGAATAAGGGGGTTAGTCTCCAGGGGAACCCGCGCGACCATCTCCTGCCGTGAGTGGTTTGTGGCTGTAGGCGGTAAACATAATTTGGAATTTGGCAAGCCTCTGTGTGCGACTGATGTGTGTTTGCAGATGTTGGATGGTTCCAAACATTCCCTATGGCTAGCCTTGAAATTGGATGGGTATTTTAGGAACTGTCTAAATCGCGCTTTGTAACTGATAAAAAAACTATCAATATGTACATTTTATGAGGTATTGGACAGAGAGCCAAGAAGAACGAGCCCCAAGTGCTAAAGTGTGCCAAAAGATAATCAAAAATCTTATTTTGTAATGTCCAAAGGGCTTTTAACGTGTTTTTTTTATCTAAAGGACAAGAAAAATGGGCCGCAAGTATCTCAGCAGAAAGTTTTTTTTTTAAAAACAAACTAAACCAAAAGCCTAAATGTTGAAAATATGTGTAAATTAAAGTAATAGGATACAAGTAAGGGAGTATAGCGAGAAGAATGGTTGTCAGAGTTCGGGCAAAAATATAAAATAAGACTTCTTTTTAAGGTCTCACTTTCATTGATTTTTATTTGTGTTATTTCTACACCCAACCACCCAGCATCATCATTATATCAGCCATAGGATGTCCACTATTATTGGACATAGGCTCTACCTCTAGCTGCCTCGGTTGGAAACGACTTGCACCCACCGTGAACCCGCGACTTTAACCAGGTCATCTGTCCACCTCGTTGGTAGATGTTCCACGCTGCGCTTGCCGATACGCGGTCTTCACTCGAGAACCTTTCGGCCCCAACGACCATCTGTTTTTCGTGCTATATGCTATATTTTTATAGTTCTTCGTGCTATATTTTTTACTAAGTGAATATTTGTCGTCATGCGCCATCACATCCTGTTTGAATGTCTGTACGACACAATTACCAACAAAGTAAAGTCACAATACCTGTATTAGGAAAAGGCGAACCCTAAAGATACCTTCACACCGTCCTAGTTAAATGTACGTCGAACACCCAAGTTATTAATTGCAAAAACGTGACGTACTAAAAGTTATTCAGGCATTCTTGTTCTCAAACTTTACAAAGTGAAAGTTACCGCGTGAATTCGCTTAATTCCTTTGTGTTTGGGAATACGTTAATTGCCGTATAACATAATCACGTGTTTCGTCCATGCTGAAAATGGGAATGGATTCGTAACAATTTACTTTTTTTCTCACTATTTTGATTCCCCTAACTGCGTCTTCAATCAATGGCCTTTGATTCTGGTCAGTGTCGTTTAGATTTTTTTTTTACTATAAATCTACTTTTGTGCCTTGTAAGAGTATAAAATTTGTATAGATGTACCCAAAGATTTATGATGGGGTAGTAAGACTAATTGAGATAGAAGATAATGCGATAAGAAATTAAGATTTTAATTGAGCTCAATTCCTATTTGAATTAGGAAAAACGGCAATAATTACTATTCTCATGATTTTTCCACTTAGATAATTATGCGATTAAGTTCACTTTTTCTGTTTGTATTTTAGTTTTTCCTATTGTTCATCGAATTTTCTTTGTTAAAAATACAATAAAGTATAATTATCTCTCTTTAGACAGAATCAGTTGCATGAAAAGAAACTCCAATCTAGCTCACTTCAAAAATGTTTAATAAGTGTAAGCGTTTTCGTTATCTCTTTCACACTTCTTACAACGTGGCACCGCCATTTTAATTCCTTATAACATCCTAAGCATCATTTAGATCCATCCAAAACTAAACCGTAACCCCTGGTTCACTAAGTCTAATTTGGCGCAATTTCAAATGGTTCATACGTTATGTAAATAAGGAATGGAGCACATGGCCCATTTAACGCACCGGGATTATATGTTGCTCCCCTAATCCTCAAGTTGTTACAAGAATAAAATTCACTGTGTATTTACTCAAAGACACGGTTTTCCGCCCATTTGCGAGTGATTGGCTCAAAAGTGTGTTTAAAACCAGTGGTTAGAGAACCTGACTATGAAGCTTGAGGTCCCGGGTTCGATCCCCGGTCGGGGCAGATATTTGTATGAAAATACGAATGTTTGTTCTCAAGTCTTGGATGTTTAATATGTATTTAAGTATGTATTTATCTATATAATTATGTTTATCCGTTGTCTAGTGCCCATATTACAAGCTTTGCTTAGTTTGGGGCTAGGTCAATTGGTGTCAATTGTCCCAGGATATTATTATTATTATTATTGTTCTTATTTTTAACTAAATCTCTCCATAGGAGGAAATACTTCGCACGGGCCTAAGCCAAGTGCTTTAATTTTATGCAAATTTATGACATGGACAAGAATTTTCTTACTATACGGCATGTGTTCAGGATGACAGCTTTTTGTAGGAGTGTGTATGCGGATGGAGGTATATCGAGGGCCCGGAGGCTTGCGTGGAGTGTTTTGGGGATAACGCCAGTTGTAGAGAGAATTATTGGTACAGTCTTTACATTATTCACTTGCCATTGTGTTTTTATTTCAATTGAGAGATCTGTGTATTTGGTCGTTTTGTCAGTGTGCGTAGCGAGCAAATTATGTGTGTTACAGATGGCGATGTCTATTAGGGTTACTGATTTGTTATTTTTATCTAGTATTGTAATATCTGGTCTATTAAAGTGGATTGTTTTGTCTGTTATTATGGTTCTGTCCCAGTATATTCTGTAGCTATCGTTTTCTAAGACCGATTGTGGTTTGTATTTGTAGTATGGTAGTTTCTCAGTTACAAATTTATGTTTAAAGGCTATATATTGATGAATTATGGCAGCTACCTGGTCATGTCGATGTTTATAATCGGATTGAGCTATGGACTTGCATGCGCCGGTTATATGCTGTATTGTTTCAGAGCTACTGTGGCAGTGTCTACAGTAATCTGTCGTGAGGTTTGGTCTGCGGATGATGTGTTTTTGATAGTTTTTAGTATCTATAACTTGGTCCTGGATTGCAATCATAAAGGCTTCAGTCTCAGGGAACAGCTCACCACGCCGCAGCCACGCGTTCGACGCCTCCTTGTCGACATGAGGTAGCTGCAGGTCGTAGCGATGCCTTCCATGCAGAGACTTTTGCTGCCATGCTGCTATTTTGTCTTTGTTGTCTGTAATGTGTTCGTTGCGCTGTAGATTTTTATCTTGTAGGTTGAGTGGAGTGAGGCGAATGTCAGATTGTGTGATTATTGAGTGTAATGAGGAATGCTGTGCACGATCGTAAAAGAAGTTTCTGAGACTAGTTATCTGCTTATTGTGTAGGTTGGAAATGTCTATGATACCTTTACCACCTTCTTCTCTTTGTAGCGTGACTCTTTGGGTGCATGACCGTGGGTGGTGTTTACGGTGAGCCGTCATAGTAGTGTTGATTTTGCGCTGCAGTTTCTGTAGGTCGCCTTGCGTCCAGTTGATGATTCCGAAGGAGTAGGTGAGTAAAGGTATTGCATAGGTGTTAAGTGCTTTAGTGATGTTGCGTGAGTTGAGTTGTGATCGAAGCAATGAGTTTAGTCTGTGAGTAAATTTTCTTATAATTTCAGCTTTAGTCTGGTTTTGATGAATTTCTCGTAATTGTTGAAACCCTAAATATTTATACGAATTATGTCGATCCAATGCTTCTACGGTTGCGCCTGTGTGTAGTGTGTAATTATTCTGTTCGACAATCCCACCTCGGACTGAAAAGGTCTTACATTTATCTATGCCGAATTCCATGTGTATGTCCTGTGAAAATGTTTGTGTGATATCTGCTAGTTTGTGAAGTGAGTCTATATTGTCGCTATAAAGTTTAATGTCATCCATATACATGAGGTGTGTAAGAGAGAAGTTGTGTGCAATTGTATACCCGGAGTTTGATCGGTTCAGCAGATTAGAGAGTGGATTTAGTGCAAGGCAAAACCAGAGAGGGCTCAAAGCGTCCCCCTGAAATATACCTCGTCTAATTGCTATTTCTTCTGTTTCTATTGATAAAGAGTTATTAGTTAATTTTAATTTGGTTTTCCAGCCTGGCATCGTGTTTTGTAGAAATGTAATAAGTGTAGGGTGTATTTTATAATGGTGTAAGACTTGGAGCAACCAACTATGAGGGACTGAATCAAAGGCTTTTCTGTAATCTATGTACATAGTGTTAATGTCGTGTTTATTTTTCATCGCTAGTTTCATTGCAACTGAGTCAATAATTAGCTGCTCTTTGCAGCCTTGGCTATGTTTTCGGCATCCTTTCTGTTCTTCTGCCATAATATTGTTTTGGGAGATGTGATTATATATCAGTTCAGAAATGCATGAGGTCAAGATTTTGTATATAGTCTGTAAACAAGTGATAGGTCGGTAGTTTGCAGGGTTGTTGTAATCTGCGCCTTTAGGAATCATAAAGGTTATCCCTTCAGTAATATATGACGGCATTAAGTGCGGTGATTCTATAAAAATGTTTAAGTGATTATGCAGCAGGGGGTGTATAGTAGTCAGTTTTTTATACCAAAAATTGTGTATTTTATCTGTTCCTGGTGATTTCCAGTTGTGTGCTTTTTTTATAACTTGAATGAATGTATGTATGGGGATATGTTGAAACTGCATTTGAGGAGTGTCGGTGAGTGTTTGCAAATCTTCTTGTATCCATTCTGCGTTTTGTCTGTGTTCTACGGTATGTTCCCAAATGTTTGACCAGTATTGGTGTAAATCTTCAGATGACAGAGTGCAAGTTGGTGTATTGTTATGTGTGTTCTGTGTATCTGATGTGAGATTTCTATAAAACTGTTTTTCGCTATTTATGAACTGGTTATTTTGTTGTTTGCGTTTTGTACAATTAATGTATCGTTTGAGTCGACTGGCAGCCGCATTAAGTTTCTGTTTAAGTGTGTCTATAAACTGTTCATCGGTAATGTTTTCTTCTTCGTGTCGTGAGTGAACTTTGTGTCTCTTTTTTATATTCTGAATGTAGTACGTCAATCTTCCGCTTCTATTTCCCTGCATGTATTGTGTCATTCTACCTACATCCTTTCTAAGTTGCTTAATTTTGTTCTCTAATCTTTTTTGCCAGTGTGGTGTACTTTCTTTACGCGTCACGGTCTGATCTGTTTCCTTTATTTTAGATCCATTGCATACACTTGCAGCGTATGCAGAACAGTAAACTAATGTTTGTGTTGTACAGAAATCGTCGTCTGGTGTTATATAATCCGGAAGTATGTTATTATTCAAATAACCTACTATTTGTTGCAATCGCTTTGAAGTTTTTTGTTTAGGTATGTAAGGGCGGGTTGTGGGATTGCTATTTCGATATTTTTCGTAAACTACTTTGAATGTTTCCAATAATTTTGTTTCTATTGTGGGATTTTGCTGTATTTGTTCAGATGAGGTTGTGGCTATACTATTGCGAGTTGAAGTTTCGGTATCATTGAGGTTCTGTTGGGAGTCTGTATTATGTTGTGTAATTGTAATCTGTACGTTGTCGGTGTAGTCTATTGTGTTTTGGGAGCTATGGCAAGTTAGTGTTCGTTGTACTTCGTTTCTGATTTCTTGCAGTCTTTGTTCTGTAATATATCTATTTTTAACAATTGCTCGTCTTTGATCGGCAATGCGCTGTTCAGAAACATTTGATAGGTCTGGGAATTCCTGTATAATACTTTGGTATAGCTGTGGGCGGTAGGCTGATGTGTTAGACTCAAGATTAGTTATTTTGTAATATGTTCTCATTATGGTCTCATTAATGTCATCGGTCCATCTCCTTCTTGTTGTCTGAGTTCTTTGTGTGAGTGTTTGTGTAGTGTTATTGTGTATTTGAGGTGTTATTATTGAGTGATTATTTTGTATGTTTGCCAAAAGTTCAACTTTTATAGTTTCTCTTTCGTCATCGGTCAGTAGTTTATTGCCAACGATGGCTCTGCGTTGTGCTCCGACATTAGATTTCGTGACATTCATTTCTGGGAATTCTTGCGTAAATTGTGAATACAGTGAATCTAAGTACACTCTTGTTTTTCTTTCCATGTCAGTGACGATCAAATATGTGCGCCAAATGAACTTATTCATCTCTGATGTCCACTTATTTCTCGCGCTTCTTTTGCCTGTGGTGGGTGCGGACTTTGTGGCTAATGCCCCCCGCGCAACATCCACTGGCATTGAAGAACTTGATGAAAATGATTGGTTCTCGAAAGAGTACGGTGATGAATTGGGTGATGGGAATAAACTATGAGTAGATGAAATTGGTGATGATGGATGTGGGGTGATGTGTGTCGCCTGGGCTCTAGCCTCAGGCATTGAGGTCGCGCTCGTCGGTCGCGTTGCGTCGGTTCGCGGTACGTTGCTCCCCCCAGAATACGTGGAGCGGCCCGAGCTGCGCGTGACGCGGCGCTCGGGGCGGGATTCTCCAGCATCGTCTCCTCTGCTAGTACCCGCCTGGGGTAATCTATTTCTATTTCGTCCCGCTTCCATACTTACTACGGCACTATTGCTCCGTTAGCCATTGGTTAGTTATAAGCTAAATAAAATAGCTGCCAATGTCCGCCCCTCACGTGATCACAGGTGTTCGGATCGGACGTGGAGTTAGATTTGTGAGAGGCTTATTATTATTATTATTAAATCATTGAACTTGAGTATTCCACGGAGCAGGGGACTTGGCAGACGGATCAGACAACAATACAATACAAATACTCTTTATTGAACGCCACAAATCAGTACAAAATAATACAGAATCAAAGAAAAAAGTAGACAATAGGAGGTCTTATAGCTTAATAGCGATCTCTACTAGACAACCAATAAGAGAAATAAGTTGGAGACAGTTTAAGTAGGTGGCGGAAACAAATAGACAGGCAAGAAAGAACTAGAACTAGCTAGTCGTATAAACTTCTAACTCTGGCAATGCATCTAATCAGACTAGCAGGAGTTTTCTTCCATGCTGGTCTGGGAGAAAAGAAAAACATAGAATGTACCAGTTGCTTGTCTTCCCGCGCAGATGATAAAAGCCCATCGAGGAAATGGGCGACGATCTTAGGAATCATGTTATAGGCGATGCGGCTAGCGTACCACCACTATTTTGATTCCCCTTTCCACCTATATGCGCCTACAATCATGCTAAACGTGGCCTTTGGGTTTGTCTACCCCGTAAGAGAAAAATACGTGATTTATGTATGTAGGTATGTATGTCTGTAGCAATTTTCTTGAAATACATACCTACTGTGAAGCTACCTTGAGGAGGTACTTCAAAGTCAAAGTCAAAGTCAAAAGTGTTTTATTTGTGAAACATAGGTGATGGCTGCATAAATACAGAGATGTTACATATTTTAGTGTTGCACTATGTTTTGCCGGTACTTACTCCTACTACGGGGAAAGATACCCAGATTCCTAATCAAACTTGGGACTTGGGGGGCTTGAGGCCTGCAAATTAAATAATTCACAATACGGGGTAAACAGAGTCTAGGGTAAAAAGACCTAAAGGCCACGTTAAGCGTGGTAGTGGGCCTATAGGAGAAAGAAGAACTAAAATTGTTGCTAACCACATGATTGCTAAGATTTTCACCCATTCCCTCTACGACCTTTTACCTGCGCGGAAAGAAAAGCGACTGCTATAGTTTTTGCTCCCAGACTTGCGTGGAAGAACAAAAAAAATGTCCCTGTTAAAAGTAAACTTGATCACTAAGAATATTTACATACACATACACACATACATACACAAATCACGTCTTTATCCCTTACGGGGTAGACAGAGCCTAAGGTAACAGGTACCTACAGGCCACATTTAGCAAGATTGAGGGCGTATAGGTGGAAAATGGAATCAAAATAGTGATGGTTTGCTAGCCGCATCGTCCATAACATGATTCCTAAGATCATCGCCCATTTCCTCGATGGGCTTTTACCATCTGCGCGGGTAGAGAAGCAACTGGTACATTCTATGTTTTTGTAAGAATATTTGCCTAAGTATTTTCGACTCACGATTATAAACAACGTTTATCGGCCCATTGCGCTTTACGAGGCCAGATATGCAGATGTCTAAAGCACTCCCCACTGATTATTTGCCTAACCTCGAAACGCGTCATTTGTACAAAATGGCCCGCGCGTCGTTAACTTGCATCACGTCGTGAGGGAACCAACGTCCCGTGTTGCCAGTGTCGAGAATATCTTAAATTATCACGGCTTTCTCATAAAAAAAATTAGACATCAAAAACTTAAGTAAAAATCAATTACCAACCGTAAAAAAAAATGAATGAAAATGAATATGAAAATTTATTTTTGCAAATTGGCCGCCAAGGGCTCTTTTACGTCTTTTTGAAACTACCAGCGCATTCGGAAAGACCATCATTGCCAAGCAGAATGCGCAGCAAAAAACTTGGCAGAAAGTCATGTTTTCAAAATAAAATACAGTATTACTTAAATTCTACTTAAATTAAATACATTTATAAAAGGGATGTACCAATAAGGTCCCCGAGCCTTAAATTATATTAATCCATAAATAGTAGAGATGTATAAAGTCTCTACTAGTCAAAATAAAAAAATAAAAATAATAATAATAATAAGTTTAGTGGAGGTGTAAAATGCCTCCACTGCTAAAACAGCGCCTTCTCTCGTCCCTGGTGAGCAGTAGATGTTCCACGGGAGTTTGTAATTGTGTCGTACATGCAGACACATCGTTCAAACAGATGACGCTTGGCGACAAAAAATCGCATTGTAACAAGGTCACGAGACAACCGAAGGCTTAAATACTCAATGAGTGGTGTAGCGGAATGATACCTACATACCGTCTCGCCTCTTTTCCTCAGGGGTAGGCAGAGACTCCTTTGTTCCACTTGCTACAATCCTGACATACTTCTTTCACTTCATCCACATTCATCAATCTTTTCATACATTTTTCCAAAACGTCTCCCATTTGATCTCGGAACGTCCGTCAATGCCTTCCCTTCCCAACGCAATTTACACTCCCCATATAGACCTGTTTAGTTAGTCTCCTTTCATCCATCCTCTACGCGACCAAACCAACTAAGCGCACTTTTATCTATCCTAGGCACTATATACTCTTTCACACCCGCACGTTCCCTTATCACACCATTCCTTATTCTATCTTCCAGTGATACACCTTCCATACTTCTTAACGCTCGCTACCCAAGCCTTCTTATAATTCAAAAATGAATATGTATGATTACAGAAGCGACAGTTACCAGTGTTTATATTCAAATGGAAACAAATTAATATATTCATAATTAAGCCGCGTAGGGCAATGTAATGTTTGTTAACAAAATACGGTGTTGGCTTTCAAATTCTGTATAGAGTAAACATATACAAATCGTATGTGTTTATGTAAGCATATGGAAGACATTTTAGCGTGAATATTAAGTAATAATGTTAATACAATGGGTCTGAAACTTTGTCATCATCTCCAGCCTATACACGTCCCACTGCTGGGCACAGGCCTCCTCTCACAACGAGAGGGCTTGGGCTATAGTTCCCACGCGGGCCCGGTGCGGATTGGGATCTTCACACGCACCATTTAATTGCTTCGCAGCTATGTTGCAGGTTTCCTCATGATGTTTTCCTTCATCGAAAAGCTCATGGTAAATTTCAAATGAGATATCGCACATAAATTCCTGTTTAATAAATAATTAAACATATAATTTATTTTTAATGTTTGAACTAAATGCTTGTGTGGCAGCTGCTTAATTTTATATCTAGGCTTGCAACACTGTTCTTTTTGTCATATACCACTCTCTCCTGAGAAAGCTCTGTATAACGGCATGTCAAATTTTCTTAATTATCAAAAATATAGTTTTTCTACTATAATTCAACTTGCATTTTAACTTAACATGGAGGTTTGTGGTCCTTCGAACCGGATCTAATCCGGCAAAAACTCAGAGTCCGAGCCCGGGATTTGAACACACGACCCTCTGCTTGCGAGGCCACAGGTCAAACCACTAGGCTACCACGGCTAAACATATGTATACCTATATAAATTGGTAGTTTTAAAACGCTTGGTTTTAGAATGGGACGGAGTCATTTTAGCGTAGGTGCCTTATGTGACCATACAGAAGTGACATGGGACGGGGACGTATCGCATACAAAATATATAGAAGCGTCGCGTCGGGACAAGTCATACGTTTAGAGACGTAGTGAGAATCCATTGCGGGCGATTTAATTAATTTCCTAACCACCCATCCATCCAGTCCTGACAGCCACTGACAAGGCTTACATGCCAACGTCATCTATATACAACCAACATTCAACTCAAAATTAATCCTTAAACTGAAGTTTGTCGTTTGTTTTTCCCTTGGCGTACAGAGCCCGTCACTTGTATTAGTTGTAGTCAGAGTTGGGCGTTATCTAGATAATTTCTTATCTAGATTTTTTAATTATTTGAAAATAAAATAATTTTCAAATAAAATTTATTCGAAGATAAAAATTCAATCACAAATAGTGCGTTGACAACTTTTTTATTTAGATGAGTTATCTAGATGAAGATAGCCGACCTCGTTTGTTATTGAAGTAAGCTTATAATAATAAATGTATACAAAATGTCACGTCGGGTCAAACCGTCACACTGACATTCATCTTATATTTAAAATCCCAACTAATTTATCTAGATAAAAATGAAACTCATCTAGATAAATTCAAAATAACAAATGACGGATTATTTAGTTACTCCAAATAAAAGATGATTTAGTTATCTTCCCGGTTTTTCGTAAATAGATAATTTTTGCCCAACTCTGCTTGTAGTGTACGGCCAAGACGTTAAGACGCCTTCGACGCGTCCTCGCCCCGTCTTTTTCTGGTCTGTATCTTAACCTTTTCGACGCCAATGACTCGTGTATAAGCACCGCAGGTTCAACAAACTTCCCAAACCTGCATCGCACAGGTGCCGCGAAGAGGAACCCCATCCCGGGGTGGTCGTGAGGCGTCGCGGTGACTCCGAGTGCTCCCGTAACGCCTCACATACGACTGAATAGGGAATCCGTGTAGTTTTTAGTGGTAAGCCTGCCGTCGCGGGAGAGCCCCACATACCCCCGATAAACCCGTACCGGGCGGATGCATAAGACGCATTTTCCACGCCATAAAAAAAAATCAACGCCAACGACCTATTTATACGTTCATTACTTCAATGCAAAAGCAACCTTCGTTATTGGGTTTAAGTTCAACTAAAGGCATCGCAATAAAGAAGTTTGGCGTATGAGTGACGTTTCTTGTGTTTTATGAGGCGGCGAAAAGGTTATAAGGTGGCTAAGGCTCTATGGTGTGGAAGTGGACTGCAGCAATCGTGGCAAACCTTGCACAAGATCTTACTCCTTTTTTAAACAATACCTATGTACTTATTCTTGTGGAGACAAGTCGTTGTCGTTAAAGGCCATTTTTATAAGCAAAAACATACCTTGTTACTCCGCTCGCGCACGGAGTGACAAGAAGTTAAGCAACTGCTTGTCACTTCGTGACTTTTTTGTTAATTGAAATGGACCTCCGCAAAGTAACGCCTGATTCAATAAAACCTTTTTTATACCGACTAGTTTAAAATTAAATGAAAATTCAGCTCAAGACTTTCATTAAGTACATTAGAACTACGAGAAATTCAAATAATCTCTAATGAAAGGAAATTCTAATATCGGAGGCCCCTTCGGTAGCGATGCGCCCGGCTGCATTTTAAATATGTATTGGAGAAATGTCTGAAGAAAACTTAGACAGGAACGAAGAATTGTTTTAAATTCTTCGTGTTATTAACATTTTTATACCATTTACTAGGTAAGAATTGTATTACAAAGGCTAGGTTCCCACGAAAAGCAAAATGCTAAGACTGAATTTTAATAATAAGACAATGAACTTTTTATTGTCAATTCCGTTAGAGCTATAGGCGACTTTGTATATCTGTTTGTCAAGCTTACAACTCATAGTTATAAAATTTTGTGATAATCAAGTATGAATGACCCTCCAACATTCCGGTGGATTTGATGTTAATTTCATACAATGAGTGACTACGTGGGAATTCAGACGAAATTGGTTTGTTTACAAAGGGAAGAGAATACATGCCGAACATTCACCGCATACATACATACATACATAAATCACGTCGTTATCCCTTACGAGGTAAGCAAAGCCTAAAGTAACAAGAACTAAAGGCCACGCTTAGCATGATTGTGGGCGTATAGATGGAAAGGGGAATCAAAATCGTGATGGGTTGCTGGCCGCGTCGCCTATAACATGATTCCTAACATTTTCACCCATTCCCTCGATGGGCTTTTCTCTGCGCGGGAAGAGAAGCAACTGGTACGTTTTTGTCCCCGGAGTATGGAATGGCAATTTTAACCAAAGTAGCCAATATTATGATCAAAATTTATGGTTCACGGTTCTTTAACCAAAAGCTGAACTATGCTGGTTAGAAATCAAAATTGAAGCGAAATTTGAAGCAAATTGTAGTCGTCGAGTCTGAATGCTTATTCGTGAATAATGGAAGTAGTCGTCGGGAAGCTTAGATACGTAAGGTGAACAAAAGCTCACGTTTTTAGTGCGGTCCAAGTCATGAAAGGTGTTCTTCTCCAAGAAAACTGGTGTAGGCGACGCACCTATTTAGGCAACTACCTTTTTATCAAATCATTCCTTTTTGGCACTGGCCACAAATAAAATTAATTGCACGCAGCGCTGAATGAAAGAAAAACAAAAGAAGTGAGTCGTGTCGTTGCTCTTGTCAGCGCTGCGTGTTGAATTCTCAATATGATTTTAATTGTTTTTTTTTTAATTTATTTAGGCAACAAACAGTCACATACTTGAACATAGTATTGATACATAATAAGGTGCCGACATGGAGTGCCATAACAATAATAAAGTCAACATCGGTAAACTGGAACGGTAGATGCGGTAGATGGCATTGCACTTGAATCAGAAACAGGTACAGGTTTATTTTTTTACTTGCTACAGTTTACAGCTGGTCTGGGAGCAAAGAAAAAACATAAAATATACCAGTTGAAAGAACAAAACAAAGAAAAAAAGAAGACATTTATTCCATAGCCTAAGTCGCAGGTTCACGGTGGAGGCAAGCCGCTTTCAGCTGAGGGAACTGGAGGTTTATTCGTGAGGCCTATGTCCAACAGTGGACGTCCGACAGCTGATATGATGATGATAGAAGTCCTGAAGATACTCTACTGTCTCTCTTAGCTTGCACCACTCACTATTCAGCAAATTCGAAACTCTAGTCTAGCGTATTCATAAGAAGTGTCACCTTGAAATTGTACCTATCAAAGGTTCATACTGACACAATACATCCTACGTGTCTGTTAACAACACACAGTTCTGGCTAAAGTATGTATATTTTCACACCACCTGCTCGACAATGGCCAATTATATATCATGTAAACCTTACTCAAAGTAACTCGTTATAGCTCTTGGCTTTAGCCGGGTAGTAATATTGTACTGAATTTCATTATAACCCGTAGGTTAGTAATATGAATATGATTGTCACTTTTCATAGTTCTTATTGCTATAGTCTTAAAGTCCAATTTTAAAGGCTCCGAAAATCGAAATGACCACGCCACGGCAAGCGGCGTTCGATTTTCGAACGAATGAAACAATTTTTTTAATAAAACAAAAGCCGCCAGTGTTTGCTGACGCTGTTATATTATACGCATAGGACTGCTAAGATTCCAAATAAAAATGACTGGACTAATTACTCAAACATACTCGTAAATTTATACTTTTAATTTTGTTTTACTGTTGATTTACTTAAATTCTTTTTCTAGTTGCCTTGGTTTTTCTTGTCTCGCAAAAGGTGAGAAAAGAAGAGTATACTCCTCGGAGATAAAAATGTTTATGTCTTGGCGCTTAAATGCTGCGCACCACTCAGGACTCAATCTTAATTCCCTCGCTACGCTATTGTCAAGCAGGTAGTGTGAAAACATACATATATAATTAATATTTTTCATACAAATATCTGCCCCAACCGAGGATCGACACCGAGACCTCAAGCTTCATAGTCAAGTTCTCTAACCACTAGGCTATCCAGTCGTCAATTATGTTACTTTTGTGTAGATCAAATTTTCAGGACATTCTATATTTTTCATACAAATTTTTGCCCCAACCGGGGATCGATCCCGATACCTCAAGCTTCATAGTCAAGTTCTCTAACCACTAGGCTATCGGATCGTCAATTATGTTACTTCTGTATAGATCAAAGTTCCAGGACCTTCTAGAAAATCAGACATTTAAATTGTCAAACCGTTTATGAACCGAAAATACTAACGCAAAAATACGCTGCCAAATCTCACGACCTCTCGCTTCACCGGAGCAAACAGATTAAAAGATACGGCGAAAGAAATCTCATTTTTAAAAAGGCATATCTCAAACCGTCATAATCTGGGTCCTTCTTCAATCTAAGTTTAAAAATATCGGATCCCAACAGAATGCCGTAATCGCCGCAGATCATCGCAGGGCCCTTTGACGGTTGAATCCGGTGGGCTATACAAATCAACGTTATATTTCAGGATTTTGATTTAGTTCAGAGTTAATAATAATAATAGAAAGAAAGAAAGAAAGAGAAACATTTATTTACACACATTCGATACACGTAGACATAAAACAAGGAGAAATACAATATACTAAGGAATAGTACCGATATGGTGTAAAGTGGACCCCACTCGGCATAATGTTGCGGCAAGCCGCAACGCTGTTTTTCAGTGGGACCCAGATAAAATTATAAATCTAAACACAAAAACACATACACTGTGGCAAGTGGTGTGTATAGGTAATGCACCAGTTATTGAACCCATTTACCAAAATCCTACACGTAGTTACGAAATAATACATAGGATTAGATAGGTTCTTGCTGGACACTCTGGGCAAGCACCCAGGCCCTCCGCTGTAAAAAATAACATTTGAATAAAATAAATGTATGTACCCATTTGTTTAACTACATTTTGTTGTCCACAGTCTTTGGGGGTCCCATTATCCTAGTACCTAGAGCAGTGGCGTAACTATAACGTCTGGGGCCCGTGGCAAATTCGTCAGATGCCTCCTTCCTCAATATAAAGAAGTGCATCAGCGTCCCTTCTGTGCTCTAAACCAAGCCAGTTCGGCCCCGTAGAGCTAGGCCGTCCCTAGCTCCGTCCTAGTAGCGTCCGTCAGCTAGGCTACCCCTGCCAGCCTATAGTTACGCCACTGACCTAGAGGCCCCAACAGCTAAAAGACAGATCTGAGATAAAATTTCTATGGCAACCGGGCATTGCACAAGAGGTTCCCTTATAACGTTCCCGAATGACGCATTCCCGAACTCGCCGTCAAGAATTTACATTTGCCGGGCCATCCTATTTGCAAAATGGCGGCAGTACGGCCCGAACTTGACTCTTCATAATGGTCCGTAGGTGTTTTTCTTATTAAAAATGTTGGGGATGGGCTCAGGTTGAAATAAAGAACTGAGTTATCTTTTGTTTTTTAGAGATCCGTGCCGTACTTTAGACCCAGTTGCTAAGCCCCTGCCTTTCACCAGACCGCTAGCTACAGCTATACATGGCAGTAGGTAGTGTTAAATAAATAAATGCACTGATCACCAGTATTTGAGTAAAATTTCCAAGACAATTTATACAAAGCCATTTCTAAACATTGCGAGAAGAGGCCACACAGGGATCTCTGTCTCTGTCAGACCACAGACTAGAGTAATCTTACTAATATTACAAATGCGAAAGTTTGTGACGATGTGACGATGTGAGTGAGTATGGTTGTTCCTACTTCACGCTAAAACGAATGAACGGATTTAGATTAAATTTTGAACGAAGGTAACTGGTATCCTAGATTAAATACACTTAATACACTCAAACTCATACTCTTAAGCCTCGACGATAACGACTTTAACACTAACAGTGTTACTGTCGCAGGCGAAATTAACTTTTCACACTTCTCATTCAGAAAAGTAAACTTTGTTCCCTGTCGGGAGGGATAAAAGTGCAACTTTTCTGTTCAAGGCTTTATAAGTGTTTTTTTAAACTCAATTTTTTGAAGTTGATAATTGTAAGAACACGCCATTTTCTATGCTGGTAACTCTTAAATTATATTTAGAATTACTTTTTCAAGTTTTTTAATGTTCGGTGTGAAAGTATGAGCCACTCGGGAGCAAAATTTTCATCTTGGGCGTTAACACTTGAATCCCTCATTACGCTCAGGATTTTAATTAAGAATCCTTCGCTACATTCTGGATTCAATGTAGCGTCCTCGCCGTAAATACATCATTTTGCTCCCTTGTGAAACAAATAACTATTACGTACAGTAACGTGAAAGCTAACCCTTACACCTCATTACTTTTAAACGCGCTGAATGTTGCGGCGGAACAACCGAAGGCAGCAAATGGAAAGCCTTTAAAATAACAATTAGTAACGTAGTCATTGCAACTGGAAATCTCTAGAGTACATGATAGCTAGAAGTTGGTAAAAGACAATGTTTCGCTAATATTTTTAATAATATTTCTTCTCGCGCGGATGGTAAAAGCCCATCGAGGGAATGGGTGAAAGTCTTAGGCATCATGTTATAGGCGATGCGGCTAGCTACCCATCACCGTTTTGATTCCTCTGTCCACCGATACGCCCACGATATTGCTGAACGTGGTCTTGTTATCTTAGGCCTCTTCCCCATAAGGGACGTGATTTATGTATATCTGTATGTATTCGCTAACACACAAGGTCTATCAGAATTCATCATCATCATCACCTTCAGCTTATATACGTCCTACTGCATTGTCTGTTGGTATGTCATTCTATCAACAACTACATTTCATTACCATGTCCTATTTTATCACTATCACTACATAGTATAAAACATAGTCGCTTTCTCTGTCCCTATGTCCCTATGTATGCTTAAATCTTTAAAACTACGCAAAGGATTTGGATACGGTTTTTTTTAATAGATAGAGTGATTCAAGAGGAAGGTTTATACATGATAATATACCGTGCGAAAATCAATATTCTGTTTGAACCTGCCTAAACTTGTATCAACGATGTAGAAAAATACTGTACCTGGTTTTTGTACCCGGCTATCTAACTTCCAGCATTATGTATAAAGCGACTAAAAGCTGCCTCCACATGAAAACTAATTGTCATTACGGCCCTATCTCGGCACCACGGTTAATTGCTCTTAAAATAACCCATGTTTATTCAAAACTAAGCCAAATTTTCTGCTCACGCTAACGCAAAAATACAAATCTGTACTTACGGTTTCGATTCGGCGGTGAAAGTTGTTTAAAATTATACATAAATAGGTACATAATATCACGTCAAGGCCACTTTTAGCTTGATTAAGGGCGTATAGGTGGAAAAGGGAATCAAAACAGTGATGGGTTGCTAGCCGCATCGCCTATAACATAATTCCTAAGACTTACGACCATTCCCTGGTTGGGCTTTTGCCATCTGCGCGAAAAGAGAAGCATCTGGTAAATTCTATGTTTCTCTACTCCCAGACCAGCATGGATTAAATACAGTGGTTGAAGAATATTTATTTATAACTTCCATGCTGGTCTGGGAGCAAAGAAAAAAGTTGCTTCTCTTCCCGCGCAGACGGTAAGAGCCCATCGAGAGAATGGGCAAAAATCTTAAGAATCATTTTATAGGCTGCGGCTAGCAACCTTTCACTATTTTGATTCCCCTTTCCACCTATACGCCCATAATTATGCTTAACGTGGCCTTTAGGTCTTGTTACCGTCTGTCTAACCCGTAAGGGATTAAGACGTGATTTGTGTATTTATGTATATTTACTTCCTATGCTGGTATCTGTATAGTCAAGGGAAAAAATCAATCGCGCAAACAGTTCCCAGTTTGATAGGGATGAGTCGGTAGTTCGTGAAATGCGCTGGAGTTTTATTAGCTATAAACTTTTTGTAACAGGTTGACGTTTATGAGAAGTGGCTCGCGTAGGGATTTAGTGCCGAAGCAAAATGTATTATTCCTTTCTAGGTAATGTTGGCGTAAAATCGAATATTATCTTAACACTGGCAGCTAAAAAAGATTCGCGCACCGACGGCTCCGTGCAAATTCAGCAAGTGAATATGACAGGGTTATATGCTTAATCAAAATTAACTTTTTTTTAGATCCTTTGCATATTAAATTGGAATTTTAGAGGATAACATCCAGTGTTAGCAGAACCTTGTCTCCTAAAATACGTAGGATTTTGACGTAACTTTATATTGGTTACTTACATAGACAGACAGACATAAAAATATTCTTCATACATGCATAAATCACGTCTTTATCCCTTACACAGTCATAGACAGAGCCTAAGGTTACAAGATAGAAATGGGAATCAAAATAGTCATGGGTTGCTAACCTCATCGCCTATAACATGATTCCTAAGATTTTCGATAATTCCCTCGACGGGCTTTTACCATCTGCGCGGGTAGAGAAGCAATTGGTACATTCTATGTTTTTTCTTCGCTCCCAGACCAGCATGGAAGAAATATTTTAATAACACAAACAAACACACAAACAAAGTAACTAGGAGCCTAATACGGAACAGCTGTTTATGCTAGCAATCTGACAGCAACTATCTTGAAAGTTGATGTCAGCCCAAAAGAAAGGTATTTTAAAACTGGAACTTAAGTCTATACTAATATTATAAAGAGGAAAGATTTGTACCTATTTTTGTATGTTTGTATGTTTGTAATGAATAGACTCAAAAAGTACTGGGCCGATCTGGATGAAATTTGGATCATAGATAGATTATAGTCTGGAATAACACATAGGCTACTTTTTATCCCGGAAAATTGCGTGATTCCCGCGGGATAGCGATAAACGAATTCTACGCAGACGAAGTTGCGGGCAACTGCTAGTATTTAATATACAAACTATGTACTTAAAGGAGGCTCAAAACCAGCCAGTCGCCAACAATGATGTTATTCGCAGAAATCTTCACTTCAATGTTAATAATGTAAATAAACTCGATAGCAACCAAACGACTAAATGAAATACAAAATTTAATAATAAAAAACGAGCCTGCCCTTAATACAACAATTACAGTCGAAAGAGAGTTTTCTTTGATATTAATTTCATATCAATTTTCATTTGGTAGAGATAGCACAAAAATGCGAGCGAGACTTAAAGCACGTCATCATAGCAATAGAGTAGAAATCAATGCTAGAGAACAAATCTCTCTCTCTCTCTCTCTCTCTCTCTCTCTCTCTCTCTCTCTCTCTCTCTCTCTCTCTCTCTCTCTCTCTCTCTCTCTCTCTCTCTCTCTCTCATATGTAAAAAAAGATAAATCAAATTTTATGCCAAAAAATGCAATGCAATGCTGGTCATGTTTGCACAAACCGCATTGAAATCGGTCCATCCCTCTAAGCGCTACGACGTCAAACTTATAACAACCCTGTTTTCGCGTTGAGTGTTAAAAATTACAGAGTAGCAAGGTAAGTTTTATTTGTACATGGAAATGGATCTCCGCAAAGTAACGCCTGATTCAATTCTATATATCTATAGGTATTTATAAAAGAAAGTCGTCTATATTTATAAAATAAAGTCGTGTTAGTTACACTATTTATAACTCGGCTGAACCGATTTGGCTGAAAATTAATGGGGAGGTAGCTTAGAACCAGGAGACGGATATAGAATACTTTTTATCCCCATTTTCCCGCGGGATTGGAAAATCCCGAAATGTTGTACTAATAAAGCTACAGACATTAAATTTAGCATGCCTACACCATTATTCCTTGATTAGTATAATGATGCACTTACAAAGCAATTTTTCAAATTTAAGGCGGATCAAAGTTCGACGGGTCAGCTAGTAAATTAATAAATACTGATGACAACTGTACCAAAACACCTCATGCTTGAAATTCATAAAACCGTTATGAAAAGTTTCGCAAAACTCCGTTCGTTCCGTAGAATGTTAGAGCAAGTCCTCCGTCTTAATTAAACAGAGTTACATTTCAAATGTTACCGCATCCCACGCTCAATCTTATATGGATCGGGGAAGAGTTGAGTTTCGATGTCCTCGAAGTTGTGACATAGGTCAATTTAATTTAGCAGGTACTTATTGTCACAAAGATTTGCGAAAACACACATTTAGCGTTTGTGTTATTTAAATGGGTAAGTAATATTAATTTTTGACTCGGAGGCGTGAAGTTTACATTTGTACAATTTTAATGATTATTTTAGGATTCTGTGACGATTTTGTTACAGAGAAAAAGGTGGTCATATTCTGAAAATGAAGTGGATCATCCACGTCATCATCTGTCGACATACATACATACATAAATCACGTCTTTATCCCTTGGGTAGACAGAACCTAAGGTAACAAAACCTTAAGGCCATGTTTAGCATGATTATGGGAGTATAGATGGAAAGGGGATTCAAAATAGTGATGGGTTACTAGCCGCACCGCCAATAAGATGATTTCTAAGATTGTCGCCCATTCCCTCCATGGGTATTTACCATCTGCGCGGGAAGAGAAGCAACTGGTACATTCTATGTTTTTTTATCTATGTCATCTCTGCCTGTTTCGTAGTAAAAAATAGAGAGGGAATCATAGATAAGTGACACTAGAGACATCAGTAACTTTAGAGAGAGTGGCGAGACAGGCCCTAAGTCTTTTTTGAGTGGGAGCTTATAAATGTACACTTTACTTATTAGCAAACACCGACGTCATAAGTGTATTTTACTGCAAACTAAATGAACGTCACATTATCACCTTATAAGCAATTTCTCTGATAACCTAAGTCCTATAACCAGTTATATGGCACTTATAAAGTTTACGGCTCGTAAAACGTTCTATCGCGTCTACGCCCCGTCATTCTAAAGCAGTAAATCGTTGTATCGATATAAAGTCATTTATTTAATCGGTTTGTTGCGTAATGTTGGCTGAAAATATGTCAATTTATTTAATCAGTTTGTTGCGTAAGGGTGGCTAAGAATATGTCAATTTATTGAATTGGTTTGATACGTAATGTTGACTAAGAATATGTCAATTTATTAAATCGGTTTGTTGCGTAAGGGTGGCTAAGAATATGACAATTTATTTGATCGGTTTGGTGCGTTATATTGGCTAATTATATGTCAATTTATTGAATCGGTTTGATACGTATGATATGATACGTATGTTGACTAGGAATATGTCAATTCATTTAATCGGAATTTTGCGTAATAAAGGCAAAAAATATGACAATTGATTTAAAAACGAATAAAATTAAATGACCGGTCCTGTGCTTTCGGCATCCACCGCGATCCCGTGATCTTAATCAGGTAGTCACTCCATCTTGTTGGAGGGCTACCGACAGCTCATCTCCCGGTCCGCGGACGCCATTCGAGAACCTTCTAACCCCATGGGCTATCAGACCTGCGAGCAATGTGCCCCGCCCACTACCACAAGCAAGTTTAAACACAATTGTTTGCAATTTAACGATAATATAAAAAATCGTAGAATAATACAGCAAAAACCTTGGTTATATTCGCCGCTCCGCCAAATCATCCCCAACAGCTGTTATCTCAGGAAAATAGGTGTCTAAGTAACTCTGACAACTGGAAGATATAATCAGCCATTACCATGCCAACGCTATCGCTTTCGACTGACGTAATATTCCATTTCTCATCTCTTTCTACCACCGTCTTATACCATTCGACGGAAAGAAACAGTGAATGCGTCTTGCGTTTTGTTCTACAGGGAAAGTTGGTCCAAAGACAAGGTAATTACAACAAATTATGCTTTCTCGCTTTGAAAATATCTACGTCGTTAGTTGAGGGAATCGTGCAATTGAGATAGAATGGAACTGACAATGCGTTTCGCGTAGAATTAAATATAGTCTATATTCATCAGGGATAATGTGGGTTTTGATTCCACCTTTCTATCTAAATGCCCACAGTCATGCTGAGCGTGGCCTTTAGGTTTGTTACCTTAGGCTCTGTCTACCCCATTAGGGATAAAGACGTGATTTGTGTATGTATGTATAATGTGGGCTCCTAGTGGTGAAATAATTTTTCTGTCCAGTAGTTTCGAAGCCAATTCAATGCAAACAAACAACAATCATAATTTCTACTAAATTAGTGTAGATTTAAATTGGTATGCATAGTGTTTCGAAATTTGCTTTTAAATATTTGAGTCGAGTAAAAAAAACCGGTTGGTTTCGTTAAAAATAAAAATTATAGGTACTTATAAAGTCCGAAACTTATCGAGCAACATTTGACTTTTATACGTGAGTTATCCGTTTCTGTAATTATGATTGAGTCTCACGGTATTTTCATGACAGACAAACAGACTTCTACGTCTATACACCTTTAAGCCGCACACAATAAGGTCGGTGATACATAGACGTGTGTGACTGTATCGATACTGCCGTCGACTGTACGCAGTTTGAAAAGCTCCGACGCTCCCACACACTTGACATTCTCAAACTCGAACCGAACATTGTTTTAAACGCCACAGACTTTAACTGACTTTAATGATAACGCTCCAACTCGGAGTCCTGAGGCCCCCGGCCTTCAAAATGCTTTCTATATTGGCCGTATAACAGTAACACTTCACGTTAATAAGATGGGTCGTTATATGTGTAGGGACGATCGTTAAGTCAGTCGTTACGCTAAACCGTTGGGCGTAATTGTTTTCCCCCCTTAATTTAAAAAAAGGAATTTAAGGACCGGCTTTGTAATGAATTTGTTTTTAAATTAGTTGATTTTGCGGTGTTGTGCTATCTCGTGTCACTTCTAGCAATCACACTTATAGAATTTCAAAAATAACACACATATTTAAATACATACATAGGCATCAGGCGTTGCTTTGCGGAGGTCCATTTCAATAAACAAAAAATATTTACCTTGCTACTCCGCTACTCACACTTACTGTGAGTAGCGGAGTAGCAAGGTAAATATTTTTGCTCGTTTACATTAATCACGTCTTTGCGCTTTACGGGGTAGACAGAGCCTAAGGTGACAAGACCCAAAGGCCACGCTTAGCATGATTGTGGGTGAAGCGGAAAGGGGAATCAAAATAGTGATGGTGCCACCTTGCTGCCCTGCCCGGAAGAAGGTCAACAAGGGACAATGCGGAATGACTGAAAACAAAACTGAAAGTAGCAGTTGCTACACCGAAATATTGTCTGGTGGCGTGCTCTGAATAATAAGGGCTCTATCTAAGGGAACGAAAGAAAAAAGGTTAGTACAAGAAGCACAATCTTTATTAAACTCTTGATTTTATACAGCGTAAAGTACGGATAAACGTGAAACACTTTATATAGGTACCAGACAATGTACAACAATAGTTTTAGCTCAGCCGCAAGCGGGTGTGATGCAGAAGGCGGTTCTTAGTTGCTAGTTTCACAGTTTATATAGCCTAAAGGTGTTAGTCCCTAAGGAAATTCAAACGTGCCATCAATTTCAACTCTCTCTTTATCTAACTGAATTTAAATCATAACTCCCTACTCAATATAACAAAATGGTTTCACAGACCTGGCCAGAAGCTACCTTCCAGTGGATCCAGTCCGGCAGCAGACAGTATGAGCACAGTGTGAGACAAGCGCGGTGCAGGGGCGTCGTCTCTATGCGCAGACACCGAAGTTGACCCGCACGGGTTCCACAGGACGGGGAACAGGCTTCTGGTCTCAGCAACGGAAGGAAAAGTCGTGGCGGTGGCTATGTGCAGAAGGCACAACTAAATGATGGTGCTCAACAAAATGGTGCTAGCTCACAGAACACAAAATTATGAATCTAGCGCGGAATTAATCAAAAGCTTAAGCTCCCAGATGGAGAGGCAAAAAGGACTGAAGTTTCACACTAAAGGTATGAGCACCATACATGAAAGTGATGCAGCTTAATAGAAGAAAAGAAGAACGAAAGAAAAAAGAAAAACCCTAACCGGCTGGAAGGAAAAAGAAATTGCTTCGATTAGATACTTGCAAGTGACAAAAGCATGTGGCAAAGAGGTTAAATGATCTGGTCAATTCTTACCGGAGCAATCAACTGGAGCACAGGATTTGCTCGACGCTGGTCTTCCCACCCTCAGCCGCATGCAAGGAACCGTGTGCTGAAATCATCCACATGGATGAGAAATAATGCCTCATGGCTTGAAGAATTTAACCAAGCTGTCTTTATATAACCAAATCTACTTACAGTTCTCTTGCTGCACATAAATTAAATTTAAATGGGCTGCGTTTTAGCCTCATGAGCCAGATCAGCTCCAGATTGAGGCTGCCACCCTCGACTCTTCTCGGATGTAAAATGATTCTCTTTGACCGACACATCATGGAGGCCTAAGTATGAGTCCTTGAAGCCAGAATACAGCATTCCTCAAAGCCTGTATGGACAACACTCGACCAAAGAATAACCCCCAAGATTTTCCCCCGAAATCCCCCCAATTGTGTGAATAACATTTACTTTACCATTTTATCACTAGATGTTATGTGCCTTCGATACTTGCTCCAATTTTGTCATCTGTTTCTATTAATAAATGTTATTCAACAATGTCCAAATTTACTTCTATTTCCCCCGAAATATGATCAAAATCCCCGAGCTGACATCCCTACAAGATTTGTTTACTTAATTAGACCAATCAGAGATGACCCTTATCTAAACATTCTCTCCTCCTGTTGCCAGCTTCGAAAAATAGTTAAATAGTTGCTAGATGAATCGGATCCTGGGGAGTTCTAGACATTGGAGAAAACACAACGTTACAATGGGTAGCTAGCCGCATCGCCTATATGATCCCTATGCCCATTCCTTCGATGGGCTATAATCTAGATTAAAACAAAGGCTACTTTTTATCCCGGAAAATTGCATGGTACCCGCGGGATAGCGATAAACATGTGTAAAGTCGTAGCTATCTAAAGTCGTAACGTAAATACTTTTTGCAGAACATACTATCAACATCAGTTCTTAAGTCCAATTGTACACGGATGAAGTCGCGGGCAGAAGCTAGTTATATCACAGCCCTATAGGCTAGCAACGTATTAGCAATCCTCTAGTGCGGTCACAGCTGACCTACTTGCTCTTAGCCTTCCTCGATGTATAAAGAGAACTTTCCAGATTTATTCTGTCTTTTCAGTAACGTTCGGAAATAAATACCATGTCATCCAGTCTAGCCCGTTGGTATTAGCCTCTTTCTAAACGTCTAAACCGGTATCGAAACCGGTTTTAAAATACCGGTTAATGTCGTTCAGAAAACCGGTATAATTACGTTCATTGATTAACTTAGTAAGAACGAAATTTTGGAGCTGGAGCTCAACGGTACGAAACCGGTTTTACTCAAAGCAACGCCGTCTCCACCGGTCACGCCGAAACTCTATCCATCGCTTTCCTCCACGCGGCTACAAACAATGGTTGAAGCGAGATGACAAGACATAACGTTTTAACCCAAATTAACCGAGCGAAAACTAGTAACCAAACAGTAAACCGCAATCCATTTTTGTTTCGGTCATTGACTCCATACCGGTTAATTTCAAAAACCGGTTTCCGTTACCTGCCCTAAAATCCAAGGGTACCGCACAATGCAAACTCCAACAATTCCCATCAATCCTTCGGGAGCGTTATTAATTACGAGATGACAGCGCGGCGTCAAAAATTAACAGCTGACGTGTAGGAGGGGTAGAGTTTAGATGAGCTACTTTTTATGGGTCCCTCAGTGCTTTCTCAGTTTTCAAATTATCATCATCATCATCAGACTATATAGACTTTTTCCGCACATGCTGTTGGACTGTGGAATCGTTAACTGTTGAGATCAGGCAGTCTCAGTCGGCTGTCGCGCTGCGAAATCGCCTGAAGAAGTATTGGCTTGATGAATCTTCTTAAGTGGACACAGTATGTTTTGTGTGTCTATATTTATGTAGTTTATATGTAATATATTTCTGACAGTTTATCGTAGTATTTTATATGTAATAGGGTGTAGGTACCTGTATTGTTGTGTAGGCGTAGGTATTCTTCTTAAAGCAAAGAAAAAGAATGTACCAGCTACTTCTCTCCCGCGCAGATGGTAAAAGCCCATCAAGGAAATAAGCGAAAATCGTAGGCTACGGCCTGCTACTGTGCTACTGTAACATGATTCCTGAGATTTTCGTCTATTCCATCACTGGGCTTTTACCATCTACGCGGGAAGAACAGCAGCTGGTAAATTCTATATTTTTGAATGTTTGCCACGTAAATGTTTTAGTTAAAAAAAACTTAATCCGTTAGTTTTCACGAAGCGATCTTGGACTTCCAACGTGATAAAATAAGTTCTGAATCGAGCAAATCGTGGGCGGAATCATTCATTATAAAAATACTTTGCTGAATTCAATGGAGTTATTTGCGATAAAGCTATTAACTCCGAATATTGAGATAACGGATGGAAGGATTCTTGGAATCATTTATTCTGAGGCTCTCTTAATTTTTCTGGAGTCGACCGTTTTTACATTAGAGTTGATGGCCGTTCAGACTAAGACTACTTCGAAACTTGCAATGCTATTGAAGCGGATAAAAGTGAGTGGACAGTATAGTTAAGAATGTATCTAAATGAAAAAGCAGTTCCTCAGCTCAAGACTTGATATAATGGCGACAAGCAAAATACTACAACTGACAAAAAGTCATATCAAAATCAAATTCAAATTATAAAAACATAAATGTCAAAAAGGCAAAGAGTTCGCAACAGCTATAATCAAAGGTCTTGTAAAATTGTTCCGCAATGTTATATACATAAATAGGGTAGACAGTCTAAGGTAACAAGACCTAAAGACCACGTTTAGCATGATTCTCGCTAGGAAGCGTGACGGCGCTGTTCCCACAGAGAGTAAGGCGGTGAAATGACTGCCGAATGAGGTATTCAGTGTTGCCGTTTGTTCCGTTTGTTCCGTTTTGCGGAACTTTTGACACCCCCGCGGAACTTGGAAGGAACTTTGTATTTGGAGTGCGAGTCGGGTTACCTCCGCGTGTGATCAAGAGCTGCGGTTCGTTTTTGGATTCGTCCGAGGGGAAGTGCAGTGCTTGTTCCGGTGCACCCTGGGCACCGGTTAATGATTTCCTGGCGGTCTCCGAGGGATATCATTATCCGTTGGCTAAGAGCCCGACAGGGGGGGGGGAGGGGTCTTATGACCATGTTCTACCGTACAACGTTGCCGACATTTTTGTCACAAGATTTTTGAATACTGTATTATTACCTTGACATTGGCGAAATCATCGCATGGTTCGATGGGGCCATATTAGAAAAGAAGAAGAAGAAGAAGAACTTTGTATTTTGGTACATTTTTCGGAACTTTTAAGGTCCCGGCATAGATACGTGGTAAAAAACTTTAACTACACATTAAAAAATACAGACTTCTAAACTTTCTACCAAAAATGGAACTTTTTAGGGATGGCGATGTAATTTTCAAGGGAAGTGACCTGGCAACACTAGAGGTATTCTATCTCAGCCCTCTAGACTGGCAACGCATTTGCAATCTTCAAGTGTCCATACATACATACCTACATACATAAATCACGTCTCCCTTACGGAGAAGACAAAGCCTAAGGTAACAAGACATGGTCACGTGTAGCATAATTGTTGACGTGTAGGTGGAAAGGGGAATCAAAATAGTGATGAGTTAGCCGCGTGGCGTATAACATGATTCCTAAGATTTTCGCTCATTCCCACGATGGGCTTTAACCATCTGCGCAGGAAGAGAAGCAACTAGTACATTATAAATCGTCATTGTTATGTCAGAACAGGAAGTTAATTGTTGCCGGTCAGCAGACGCGTTCATCCCTTACAGTCATATAAGCAGTGCTTGTAAGCATACGTAAATGTGCCCGACACGCTTCGTACCAATACGGGTTTTGTTGTCAATATGCCTACCCTCTGTCAGAACCCACTGCACGCCCCTGCCGGTCAGTCCAAAATTAAAAAAAAACATTAGTGTAGCGCTAAAACTCTCCAGTAATGTTGCATACAAATTCTATTACTGTCTAGTTATTAACTTTTTAAAAATGCAAATCACCATTATACAATAAAGGCACAAGACTTAAAACACCAATTAAAAAAAAAAGCTAGTACGACAACGTGTTTATCTGTGTCTGAAATAGCTTTAGGTGTTCTGGGTAGAAAAAGACTCATCAAATGCCACTAATAGAAAAAGGCGGCAAAGCAAAACAATTTTCACTATTTTGTTTTCATTTATTTTTATTGTTATTTTATTTTCGTTTTTGAGAAAAGCACTATACTTGCCTCGGCCAGAATTGCTGGCTTCGTATTATTAAACGGACTCTCAAGCTCGTCCGATCAAACTAATACTCAGCCAGCAATTGCCTACTTCCTGGCCTAGACAGTAATGTACTATTTCTTTACTCCCAGACCAGCATGGCATGTCCATAAGGGGTGATAAGGTCCACCTGTCCTGCCTTTTCGAATAAAGAAGAGTGGCGACAGCAGAATCAGAAGCTTATCAAATGCCCGCATCTGTACAATCACCCTAATTATCACGAGGGTGCCTTATCAAAAAGGTCGAAGTAATGATTCCTCGGAGCCTGCTTCGTAGCTCAGTATCTGCAGATTATGGCGACATTATATTCTAATAATACCGCCTCTTGGGACACAAGTTTGAATGCACATTCGATATTTTGATGCCCATGAATTGTTTGATTTTTGAGCATTTTTGGCGGCTTTCTCAAGTCCCTTCTGCGACTTTGCTTAAAGATCCATGCTGGTCAGGGAGCAAAGAAATAACATAGAATGTACCAGCTGTTTCTCTTCCCGCACAGATCGTAAAAACCTATCGAGGGAATGGCCAAAATTTTAGGTATCAGCAGCAAACCATCACTATTTTGATTCCCCATTCCAATACGCCCACAATCATGCCAAACGTGGCCTTTAGGTCTTGTTATTTTTGGCTTCGTCTACCCCGTAAGGGATAAAGACGTGATTTAGGTTTTATGTATTTGATAAAGCATCATAGAAATGCCAGCGAATAGAATAATCAAAAATTGTAGGCGAATCTTTTTCTTAGACTTCATTATAATTATGTTACCACGAGCAAAGCGACAAGTAAAAGCTGATCTATGTAAACAAAGTTCTTTATTCTGTTCTTTGCTTAGCAAAGAATACTTCAGCTTGCATTATGTAGCTAATGAAATTGGTTAAGAAATGAGTCGGTTTTAAGAACAATGCATATTTTTCGTCCAGTTTTAGCGAAAACATGTTTTCACCGCAACTCCGACTTTATTTGGTTCTAATGCTAAAATGTTAATAGGTACCTGGTGTGTTTATCTGGCGTCTCAAAATATATCTCTTTAAATCAGCTTTTGCCTTAAAAAATACTGAAATAAAGTCTATTCTTTGTTTGTAATTGTATCGTACAGACACAGACACATCATTCAAACACTGACGATTGGTGACAAAAAATCGCATAGTAAAAAGGTCACGTGACAGCTACAAAAATAGACAGATACAAAAATTCTAAGGCTTACCCACCTGCTATGGGTGGTGTAGGGGTATAGCACGCGTTGCGGAATGACGAGAATCCGGGTTCGATTCCCGGCCATAGCTTTACTTGTGTATAATCAGTGTCGTTTATTTATTTTTTCTATTCTTTTACATCAGACACAAAAAATGGTTTTTTGCAATTCAAAAATTGTGGTGAGCCACCACTATCGAAAGTTAACGAGAAATTAAATTTAGTACAGATTTTTGTAAGTTAATGAAATGTTATACTAATTTAAATAAATTGGATATGTCATGTATGATTTATAGGCAGCATAATATAAGTTAGTGTAATGAACTAATACATCTCTAAATTCACTTGTTTATGATTTTTTTTCTTAAAATATAACATGGCCAAACCACTTGTATCCGGACCACAAACATTGTCGATTTTCGAGTACACCACAAAACAATACAGCCGGTATTATGTATAACTAGCTGTTGCCCGCAACTTCGTCTGCATATAATTCTTTTATCGCTATCCCGCGGGAATTACGCAATTTTCCGGGATAAAAAGTAGCCTTTGTGTTATTCCAGACTATAATCTATCTATGTTCCAAATTTCATCCAGATCTGTTTAACGGTTCTCGCGTGAAAGAGTAACAAACATCCAAACTCACAAACTTTCACATTTATAATATTAGTAGGATATATAATAATGATTCAACTTGACATTTGCATTTGTCAATTTAGTATCTGACATAAAGAATAGCCTTGGGGTGCGAGTCGGTTACCTCCGCGTGTAGTCAAGAGCCGCGGTTCGTTTTTGGATCCGTCCGAGGGGAAGAGGCAGTGCTTGGTCCGGTGCACCGTGGGCAGGAAATTCCTGGCGGTCTCCGAGGGATCTTATTATCCGTTGGCTAAGAGCCCGACAGGGGGGGGGGGGGTATTCAGGCGTCGTCCGCGCAGAATTCAAGTTAAAGGATAACTCTACTTTGTTACTCCTCGATATAATAGTGAGGTCATGTAAACAGCCGCACTCCCGTTAAATCTTTCTTATTCATGCATACATGTTTTTAGAAAATGCTATTGAAATCAACGAAAAAGTTATTGAAATCACAATCAAACCCACCACGAAAATACTCTTGGAACAATGTCTCTCTTCTCTCTGAGGCATCTTCGGTGGATGTTAACACTCTTCAGTCGACATTATATCCGAATACGACGAATACAGGGCCTCTAGTGTAAGTTTTCGCATATAAAAACGTCTCAAACGCGTTCACGTAAACGTCTCATTTACCTACTATGGAAAAATTGGCAGCGCCACTTGCGGATCGAAACGGCAACAAACTGTTCTCATATTATTTGACATTTTAACGCGTTCGAGATGTATTTTGTGACCGAAAACTTACACTAAGCATACAGCAAGTTTATTATTCGTTTAATTGTGAGTATTCATAGAAATGTGTCTTTGTTTCGTTAACTTGAAGTTTGTAATATAATTTTTCTTCGGAACTCTAATAAATCAATCAGAAAACGGTAAATCAATTTCAGCACAAGACGGAAGTTGTGTCCAAATTTTTGTGAAGTTTTCTTTTGTTGTCGCATAATTACTTCGCAAACTTCTAAAAAAAGTCCTTCAAACGTTTGCAAAATAAACAAATATTATAACAATATTTTAATTTACCAAAACATCGCACTGGCCGTTGAGGGATTCTAAAAATGAAAATAAACAAAACAGAAGACATAGAAAAAAAGGGCCTTTATAAGCGGCAACTCTTCAGAATTGTATTCAAGTACGGTTTGAAAAAAGAAAGAAAATACTTTATGGCTGGCCAGGATTTATTGTTTGGGACAAAATGGCGACAACTGAAATGGGTTAGTGTTTTAAAGATATAAAATGTTGCCAGTTTTGTAGTAAAATTTTCACGACTGATATGGTTTTGATGGCGGTAAACCGTTTTATTACCGTGGTAAAATGTAGGGTGAAGTTATGTTACCTCGGCCAAGGTTATTTATTCGACATATTGCATTACGATTCGATAAACGTTTTCCATAATAATAATAAAAAATGAGTTCCGGGACTTCTGATCATAAAACTTAGTAGACATTCAAATATAAGGTGGAATCGCTGTACATGAAAGTTTTATATTTTGTCATGAAAACTTAGTATGTAAATAATCTTTTTTTAACACTTTTTCAAACATTTTATAGACATACTAACTTATATAAAAAATGGGTCTATGTATGTCGATTATAAATTTTGAAAATTAGTTAAAGTTTTGTAACGTATTATTGCTAATTTTAACTAACTAAATGCATTATAATTATTTTTAATATTTATTTGAATAGTTTTGTTTAACCATAAAAAAGCTACAGACCTGTCATAATTAAATGTCACAGTGACAGATTGACACGAGTTGTAGAATTTCCACGTGTGCGCGAGCGTTACGCTTCGTAGGTCCGGTGCATTGTGGGCATTATTATTAAAAAATTAGTAAGCCGTCGGATCTTCTTTTGGACAAATCATTGTACTCTGTAAACAAGTATAGTGAAATGTTTATTTCCTGACATTGAATGATTCATTTGTACTTTGTACCATATTATTATTATTATTATTATTTTTTTTATATTAATTTTATCTCAATATTTTATTATTTTTAATTATTTGACATTTGTTTCTTGATTATTATTGATTTCTGATTTCTAGTTTTTGTATGAATTATTTTATTGTACCTTATTGTTTTTATTTTGTTTACAATTGACGATCTTTTTGTGACTTTCTTATGTTTTGGCATAAAAATATAATGTCATTTACAAATAGAAATGAATGAATCTAATCTAATCTAATATCCAATAATTAAGTTATTTTTTTTGTGCCGTACCATGGCTGGTGTGTGATTCATGTCACCTTGCCATGACGTAATATTTTTTATTTTTTTTATATTATTTTATGTTATTTAATTTAATTTAACTTAATCCAATCAATTTAAATATTGTAATTGTAATTGGATAAAATTAATAAATATATTATTATTATTATTATATTCCTGGTGAAGTATTCCAAATTTATATTGAGACAGTGTATATATTTTTTACTTACTTAGGGTAGTTTTGTCCCACTGCGGGCCCGGCCGCTCCGGCGGGCCCGCGCCTCGCCCTGTAGGGACCCCTTCTGGACGGTGGGTTGACAGCACCTGGAATTGAGACAAATACAAATAAGTTTTTTTTTGACGACCGGATAGCCTAGTGGTTAGTGACCCTGACTATGATGCTAGAGGTCCTGGGTTCGAATCCCAGTAGGAGACAGTTTTTTTTAATGTTGTTATTTTGTTTATTTTTTGTTTTTTCTGTGTTTTTTTTTGTGTGTGTGTTAGTTGTATGATGAATACGAATGTTGTATACTTATCTACATTATATAAGGATGTTTATCCGTGGCCTGGTACTAGTACAAGCTTTGCTTAGTTTGGGGCTGGGTCAATTGGTGTAATTTGTCTAAAGTTATTTATTTATTATTTTATTTTATTTTTATGCATTTTTATGCATCCCCATCTTGGTCCTCTAGGCTGGCAAGGCATTTACAGTCACGAATCTGCAGATGTTCATGGCCACAGAATCTACTTTACAATCAGGTGATATGTGTGCTCGTTTGCCCAGTGTCAAAAAAAAATCACAAAAACAATTTTGTTTATTTTAGGTAAGCAATCACCCATATACATTCTAAAATTACATAATTAACACTAAGAATATATATAATCAAATTAAATAATATAAAAAAAAAACCAATAAAAAATCTTAGAGGCAACATAGTCGAAGCAACTTCAAAGGAGATCGGTTTAAAATCGCATCGCATTTTACACATAAGAAGTCACTTATAAACTTAATGCTAAAATTAAAAAATAGCAATGTTTTACAAAATATAAGGCAGCCTTAAGCCCGATATCCATGCCAGTTACAATCACTATCACTACATAGTATAAAACAAACTCGCTTTCCGCTGTCTGTCTGTCCCTATGTATGCTCATAATTATCATTAATACTTCGCAACGGATTTTGCTGAGGTTTTTTTATTAGATAGAGTAACTTATATGTATAATTCTACGCAGACAAATTCGCGGGCAGAAGCTACCAAAATTATAAAAATAAAGATAAGCCCATTTACAAATCGCCTCAAAAACGTCGATGACATTGGCTGGAAAAGTGGCGCTCAGTTTTAAAACTAAATTCCATTCTGTGTGTAGCTGGCTTTATCCTTTTGTCGTATCTCTGTTTCCGCAGCCAGCCGTGCTTGGCTGTATGCCAGTTGGAATGTGTGCCTTAAGTGGCGGTTAAAAAAAATTGTAGGGTAGTCGGCCGTTGCAGATTTTTTGGGCACGGCTTTTTGTACGTCGAGATATTTTAATAGCTCTTCCGTAATTGTAAGTAGCTTTTTAGATGATTAAATGAAAATTGTCTAACAGAGCTTTCAAGTGAATTAAAAATAATCTTGTTCCGAGCTCACACCTAGCTTTACTCATTTTTTTTTGGTGTTTTCTAAAAATCTAGTGCACTTCGGTATTTGGAAAGAGACAACTGGCGTCACGTAAGTTAAAGCGAGATAGCGTTCTACCAACCCGAAATTAGCCGAGAAGACCGACGTATAATCTTTATGGCTGGCTACTGTAAGTGTGTATATCCTACTAATATTATAAATGTGAAAGTTTGTGAGAATGTTTGGATGTTTGTTACTCTTTCACGCCAGAATGGCTGGACAGATCTGGATAAAATTTAGAACATACATAGATTATCGTCTGGAATAACACATAGGCTACTTTTTATACCGGAAAATTGCGTAATTCCTGCGGGATAGCGAAAAACTAATTCTATGCAGACGATGTTGCGGGCAACAGCTAGTTGTTTATATTCGTAAAAAGGTTACATAAACAACATTTTAAATATCCTACAAAGTAAGTAAGAAGTAAGTAAATGCTTTATTGTAGAAATATAAAGAAACAGAGACAAATCACAAAAAATACCTTAAATATATGCACAAAGGCGAACGTATCGCTATAAGGTATCTCTACCAGTTAACCTTTGAGTAAATGAGAGGAGCGTTAAGCGAGAGGCCGACAAAGAGTACTGACACATAAAAAAAATACCTCAATTATTTTTTGTTTGGCGCCCATTATCAGCTTAATTAAATGTAGGTATATATTCAAACACTCAATGGATATCTACCTAAAAGTATGCGAACAAAAAACTGTCAATACATTAAACGGTTTTTGCCAATGACAGCTACATAGAGACAAGAGAACGCATCGATTGGTCCACGGTTGCGTAGAGCCCCTACGACACAGTGATTCGTAGAAGCGCTACGAATAAGGTTCTACGACGTAGCACTGGCATTGAGGTTTTATGAAAAGTGTTATAGATAGTTCTTCCATGCTGTTTTGGGAGTAAAGAAAAAACATAGAGTGTACCAGTTGCTTCTCTTCCGGCGCAGATGGTAAAATCCCATCGAGGGAATGAGCGAAAGTCTTAGGAATCATGTTATGCGTGGCGTGGCCAACCCATCACTATTTTGATTCCCCTTTCCATGCTAAGCGTGGTCTTTGGGTCTTGTTACCTTGGGCTCTGTCAACCCCGTAAGAGATAAAGACGTGATTTATGTATTTAGTGTTACCGCTAGAAGTTTAGGCTGTACTACGTTGTCAGACAGTACGTTACGAATACATTTTTTCAAAGCTTCCTCACTCAAAACATGAAAACTATGAAAAACTGTCCTATTGACACAAAATCATCTTCAAAACTCATTGAACATGTCATCCCTTCCAATACACCGCCTTTTCTAAACACCATGTATAAAAACCGCTCAAGCGAAATCGCACTCTATTTCATTGACGATAAAGTTCAATTCGAATTGGAGTTTATTGAAATACAGGGTGTTGCAAAAGTAAGCTGCGACGCTAGTACTAACTACAAAGGGTCATGTCATACGTGAAAGGCTGATAAGGCTTATCAGGGCATTGGTGAGAAACGGCGTCCCTTGGCCTTTGTGATATTGGCCCCTATGACTCCAATCTAGAGTGTCGAGTAGTTTTTGCAAACGGGCCGTTTGAGAATGGATATTGCACAACGGTGACCAACTTTACTCGAGGCCGTGCGGGACACCAAAAACCGGCCAAGTGCGAGTCGGACCCGCGGACCAAGCGTCCCGGACAAATCCGCGAAGTTAATATAAAATCCAGTGTTAGCAGAGCCCTGTGTCTAAGCCAAATGTATGCAGTGCGAGATCATTTTATATTGGTAATTTACATATAGAGACAAATATATTCTGTTTTTAGTATTTGCTGTTATAACGGCTACAGAACATCTCTAGTCTTACTATCATGGTTCATGAGATACAGCTCGGTGACAAATGGACAGACAGACAGACATACGGACGGATAGCGAAGCTATCTCTGGTTCAAATTCAATGAAAAAAATGCGTGAAAATAACAAACTTACGGGGTTTCTAATTACTGAGTGACAAAAAGAAATTCTTAGGAATTATGTCATAGGCGATGCAGCTAGCAACCCATCACTATTTTGATTTCCCTTTCCACCTATTATACTATACAAATTGAGGGACTGAAGCATAAAATTCGGGACTGTCTCGCAAAATCCGGGACAGTCTGGCCACCTTACATATATGTTAGGGCGTGTGTCCATAGAAGCAATGCAAGTATGTGTTGAATAAAGAATAAAATCGGAAAGGGCGCAAATCTTAGGGATCATTATATAAGCGATGTGGCTAGCAACCCATCACTATTTTGACTCCACTTTCCATCCATACGCCCACAATCATACTAAACGTGGTTTTAGGTCTTGTTACCTTAAACTCTGTCTACTCCATAAGGGATAAAGACGTGATTTATGTATGTATGTATGTATAAAGAACAAAAATGTGGGTGCTAGGACCAGGTGCAAGGTTCGTAGCTACCATCGCCTTACTCACTAATACTGCACCCAAGCAGCAGTAGAGTACCATTTTTTTTTCTTGGATTACCATAATTTATGTATTTTCAAATACAAATAAAATACCATAAATACCATAACATACATACATAAATCTTTATCTCTTACGGGGTGAACAAGGCCTAAGGTAGCAAGACCTAAAGGCCACGTTTAGCATGGTTGTGGGCGTAGGTGGAAAGGGAAATCAAAATAGTGATGGGTTGTTAGCCGTATCGCCTATAACATGATTCTTAAGATTTTCGCCCATTCTTTCTCCTGGACTTTTACCAGAGGCAGAGAAGCATCGGGTACATTCTATGTTTGTTCAAAATCAAAAAAACAAAAATCAAAACTTTATTTTTGAAAATTGGCCGCCAAGGGCTCTTTTACATGCCTTTTTTAAACTACCGGCGCATTTGGAAAGACCATAATTGCCAAGAAGAATGCGCCGCAAGAAGCTTGGCAGAAAGCATTTTTTAATACATTTATAAAAGGGATGTATAAGAGCGAGCCTTAAATTATATTAGTCTATAGTAGAGATGTATAAAGTCTCTACCTAGTTTCTTTACATGTGAGATCGAATGAGATTTAGCACTCCTCTCTAGAGACCTTATCCCACAAGTGAGATTAGGTGAAATTCGGCACGACCCTAACTATATTGTACTATTCCTAAGTATATTGTATTTCTTCCTGTTATATATCTACGTGTATCGAATGTGTGTAAATAAATGTTTCTCTCTCTCTCTCTCTCTCTCTCTCTCTCTCTAAAATCACGTAATTATTGGATACTCCTTACCCACTCTTCCCCTTTAGGGGTCAAAAAAACTGATTTGAGCCTCAAATCTGTCATTTCGTCAAACTATGTAAAAAACGCCCCGTGACGTATGATTTATTTAATCCACCGCCATTTTGGGGCCCCGGGCGCGGTTTTATTGTTTAGGGCCTCAAAGTAGTATTTAACTGGATTGCTAGATCTTAACCATAAAATACACAATATAAATATAAGTAAGTAAGTAAGTAAGTAAATGCTTTATTGTACAAATATAAAGAAGCAGAGACAAATCACAAAAAAATACCTTAAATATATGCACAAAGGCGAACTTATCCCTATAAGGGATCTCTACCAGTTAACCTTTGAGTAACACACAAAAATATATACACAAATCCCGTGTCTTACGGAGTAGACAGAGCCTGAAGTAACAAGACCTAAATGCCACGTTTAGTGTGATTGTGGGTGTATATGTGGAAAGTGGAATCAAAATAGCGATGGGTTGCTAGCCGCATCGCCTATAACGCGATTCCTATGACTTTCGCCCATTCCCTCGATGGCCTTTTACCATCTGCGCGGGAAGAGAAGCTACTATAGTACATGCTATGTTTTTTCTTTGCTCCCTGACCAGCAAGGAAATCCAAGTACTTGTAAAAACTTGAAGTTTAATAAAAAACATAGATAATATATAGACATCAAGATCTTTTATTTTTTATCTCTGTACTACATTATCCTCTCATCTACTCAAAGTTTAACTGGTAGAGATCCCTCATAGGGATAAGTTCACAAGGGCATATATTAATGTGTTAAATTTTTTTTTTGCGAGTTGTATCTGTTTCTCTATATTTGTACAATAAAGCATTTACTTAGTTTTTACTTACATTATTAAACATATTTATTTTACACAGGCTTGATTATCTTGCACGTGAGTAGCGGAGTAGCAAGGTAATTTTTTTTATTCCTTGTAATGGACCTCCGCAAAGTAACGCCTGATTCAATAAAATATTTTTCATTATCTTTTAAAACAATCATTAAAACATTGCGTCAATTCATAATTATTATTAGAATCCATTTCATTCTACTGTCATACGAACTACGAACTTCCAATGTCGGAGAAACCCTTCCCCCCTGGTGATCAGACATGGTAGTTGTCATATACTTGACTTAGTATCCTAGTTACCGTTTATTATGATTTTGACAGACATTCGTAATATAATATTTCCTCAATGAAGATTTGCCTATTTTAATTATTTAACAAATTGGCGACGATGTCGTTTGATTTACGAAAAGGCAAACGTGCACGAGCCACCCTGCGCGGTGTGCTCACCAAAACGAACAACGCGTTTCAAGATGAACTACATTTACACTCTTACGAAGAATTGGAAACACGACTTCTAACGCTACAAAATAGTTACGATTTACTACAGAACATACAAACCAAAATAGAGGAGACGGACGACGACGATCTTGAGGTAGAAGCCGATTACAGGTATGAAGTTGAAGAAATTTATACCACTTTACGAACAAAAATTTTACGACTCATAAATATATACAAAAAAACTGAATCGTCAAACAACGTACCTCCCATGACCCAAACATCTTCCGGTCCGAGTACCCAGCGCGGAGCGCAACCGAGAATAAACTTCCAACCATTTCAAGAGAAAGAGTCATTCAAAAATTTCATAAAACGGCTGACTGTGTACCTCATGCTCAACAATATAACCGACCCTAAAACAAAAGTTTATACATTGCTGACTACTTTGCCCCCAGATATACATGAAAGGCTACATGACTTGTGTTCTCCAGACGAAACGATTGATAAGAGTTTTGAAGAACTTACAGACATTTTGGATAAATTTATCGACCCAAAACCAAGTATATGGGCATCGCAACATACATTTATATCTCGTTTACAACAAGCAGATGAAACAGTCGCTATTTACGCATCAGAACTGAAAAAGTTATCTCTAAATTGTGAGTTCAAATGTTTACACTGCAAGAAACCTACTTTTGAGTCGTTCCTATCATTACAATTCATACGTGGATTAAAAGACGGAGAAATACGTACAAGAATATTACAAGAAAAAGAGACAACACTATTTTCCGAATTAGTACATACAGCTACTTTAATGGAAAAAGGAAAAAGTGAAAATTCAACCATGTCAACATCAATTCGTAATACATCGATTGACAATATGAATAAAGTATCTAAATTGCCTGATAAACCGAAATATTCACCGAGATACAGTTCAAAAACACCGCAAATCTCCATCAAAGATCTGAGGGGCAAATGCTACCGATGCGGTGGAGATGATCATAAAGCAAATGAATGTGGCGCTGCGAAAAGCACGTGTCGCAAATGCCAGAAGGAAGGGCACCTGGCTCGAGTCTGCCTACAAACACGTAGGTTGAATAACACGAACTTATTGGACAACTCATCAAGCAGCCTCAGCGCCGACAACACGGCTGAGATCAACCTGGTAAAGAGTGAGTTTTCTGACAAATACACAATAACGGTTGAAATCGAAGGCAAACGCGTCAATATGGAATTTGACACGGGTGCAACACTTTCTACAATTTCACTAAAAGATTATAAGCAGCTCAACATTGACAAGAAAATTTTCCCGACCAACATGAAATTAAGAACGTACACTGGAGAAGTATTCAAACCCACTGGCGTGGTTTACGTCAAATGCAGCTACAGAACTCAGACTTTTTATGGAAAATTATACATAATTGACAAGAACGTTGACCCAATTCTCGGCAGAAGCTGGATGAAAGAATTTAACATCACACTTGCCGATATGAGAATTGTTCAAGCCTGTGAAAAGATACCGAAACTAGAAAAATTACTCGAAGAATATGATTCCACTGTCTTCGACTCAAATTTGGGCAAAATTCCAAAAGTTCGAGGCCACCTTACTCTTATAGAAAATTCACAACCGATATTTATCAAACCCCGCAGAATTCCTTACGCCTTACGAACTAAAGTAGATGATGAAATAGATCGCCTTGAAAAACTAGGTATTATCACAAAGATCGAGCACTCAGATTGGGGCACACCTGTCGTACCAATAGTGAAACCTAACGGAAGCATCAGACTTTGTGCCGATTACAAGGTTACCTTAAACAAAGTAATTAAAGACGAACAGTACCCAATTCCCATAATAGAAGACATTCTAGCAGAAATGAATGGCGGACAACTATTTTGCACCTTAGACATCACGCAGGCATACTTGAATATGGTAATGGATGAAGAAAGTGCACTCTTACAAACCTTAAGCACACATAAGGGTACGTTTCGGCTCATGTTCGGAGTTAAAGTGGCTCCGAGCCTTTGGCAAAAGTTTATGGACCAATTGTTACTGGGCCTGGACGGCGTAAAGTGCTTTTTCGACGATATTATAATACAAGGTTCTACGGAAGAACAATTGCTTTTCAGACTTCGACAAGTCTTGCAGAAACTCAAAGAAAGTAACCTTCGAGTCAATAAAGAAAAATGTCACTTTATGAAAAGAAGTATTAATTACCTGGGACACACGATTGACAAAGATGGATTACATAAAAATCAAGATAAAATCAAAGCCATTTCGAACGCTCAACGCCCAACAAATGTTAACGAACTACGAACCTTTTTGGGCATGGCAAATTATTACAATAAATTTATACCGAATCTCGCATCTATAACAAATCCGTTAAACGCGCTCCTGAAGAAAGGAACTAAATTCAATTGGACTCAGAAATGCGAAGAAAGTTTTAAGAATATCAAAAGAGAAATACGGACGAGACTGGCTGCTAAAATAAGAGCACCTCCTAAGATTCTTCATCAACAGCCGCGGCACCACACAGAGAGACCAGTCAGAGAGTTTGCTCCCGGAGCCAGGGTACAAGCTAGAAATTACTCCGTATCAAGGACGAAGTGGGAGTTTGGCACTGTGACCCGTCGTCTGGGACAGTTACATTATGAAGTCAGAACCGACGGCGGACTTCTGTGGATCCGGCACCTGGACCAGCTGCTCCCTGCCCCGCTTATCCATGGAATCACGGCGGAGGCGTGTCATATACTTGACTTAGTATCCTAGTTACCGTTTATTATGATTTTGACAGACATTCGTAATATAATATTTCCTCAATGAAGATTTGCCTATTTTAATTATTTAACAGTAGTCAGAACACATTGCTCCACACTAGCGATCCTGTCACACATATCCATCCCTTCCAGCATTTCGCCGGCCATTTGAAGTCGGGTTCCGTCTCTAGATGATAAAAATAAGAAAGGTCGGGCCCGTCGCCCAGTGGGGGCACTTCTTTTGATTTTTATTTACATAAAGTGTGGCCTCACCCTTATCCGGGGTACTTGAAGTTGTCTTGAATAAACGCTTTTTGTAAGTTATAAGGTCGCCGTCCCTTAGACCGTATCGTACGGTGTACTGCCACGAGCATAAATAATTGATGGTGGGCCGCCGAGCAAAAATATCTGATCCTTTATTGGAGACAAAAGTATTTGATGACACTACGTAAAAATAAGTGATGCTTTGTAGCTGGTAAAAACATCGACGTACTCTATCAGCTGTGAAAGCACAATCATTGAACAATAGGCGGGCTGCAAATTTATCTGACACAAAAGCAAAAACTAACCATCCCTAGGACAATTACGGTTGTAAGATACGGTGTAATGGACGGAAAGCTTTAATATTAAGAAAAGTCGGCCTAAGAGTGAGTTTAGAACAATAGGAATGGCGCTTAATTTAAAATAAACTAAAATGAACAAAAAATATTTACCTTGCTACTCCGCTAATTACGTACAAAATGACCAAGTCTGTGCAAAATTTGATGATATGTTTGTAGCGACCCTAGCGCCACCTAGTTGGCCTCTGCATAACTACTACGGCGCGCGAGTAGCTAGCGCCAGTTCTAATGTCAGCTGTCACATCGTTCTACATGCCGCTAACGAAGTTTCTCAATGCGGCTGCATAAATACAACTGCACTCTCTTCTCGGACTTCGGTCCCCAGGCATAATATCTGCCTGGAGAGATCTCTCTATTGTAGCACTCCCCACATATCTAAGAGCCACCGCAAGGAAACTGGCTTTTCTAACCAAAAAAACCGCATCGGAATCGGTCTATCCATTTGAAAGATTACGATGCCACACATACACACATCGACGTCAAACTTATAACAGCCCTCCTTTTGCGTCGGGGGGTAAAAAAATTGGGCTTCAGGCGTGAATTCAACGCGATTGGCCAATTCTGTGCTTCTCTTGTATGAAAAATGAAACTCAATACATTTCTTTCTTAAGACACGTATTAACCTTTGTCTGGCCAAATTGGCCAAAATCAAATTTAAGTCCAGCCAAATTTGCCACCAAAACGTTGCCAAATAAATCCAAAATTTAGCTAACAATATTAGAACTGTTATCAAATTTGTGAACTAGCAACACTCACAATACTCCAAGAGCCGGTAGACATTTTAAAGCAGGTATTTGAGGTCGTATAAAACTTTTACACCGCTTCCTTCATGATATCTAAATACAGAACCGCTTGGTAGGCGAGTGGGGCTAAACTGACCCTTTACTTGTATCTAACAATTTCCACCTATACGCGCATCATGCTAAACGTGGCCTTTAGGTCTTGATGCCTAAGGCTCCGTCTACCCCGTAAGGGATTAAAACGTAATTTAAGTATATGTCCATGGGTGATGGTACTCGCTTAACATCAGGTAGCCCATTTTCTCGTTTGCCTTCCGTGTCGTATAAAAAGACATCGTAGAAGCCCATCGAGGGAACCCATCACTAATATTGATTCTTCTTTCCACCTTTACGTCCTCAATCACGCTTAATGTGTATGTATTTATGTATGTATAACTCTTTATTGTACATAAAACACAAGAAAAAGATGAACAGGACAACACAAATGCACAAACGCGAACTTATCCCTAAAAGGGGCTCTTCCAATTAACCTTTGAACGATTGACAGGACGTAAGTATTAACCGAGAGTTTACACACAGAAACAGTAAAAGAACCAATCGAAACTTAAATTAATCCTAAACGCCTAAATTTTAAATAATGTAAGAAATAATTGTTTTATTAATATAATGATTATTTAAAGTTATTTTAATGTCACTATGAATTTCGATTTCATTGTTTTAAAAACTAAATCATTATTGTTTTCATTATAAATAAAACAACTAACAATAGGTTAAGGCACTGTATTTAACTAATATTTTTATATCTCGGTCTGAAAAAAAATTATTTTTTATTTTTTTATTTAATTGTGGTAATTGTTATGTATGTAAAATGTGCACTAGCTCTTGGCCTATAACGTAAGCTTCGAGATGCGCTGGCACCGCGCCCAGAGCCGTCTTCAACTCGTAAATTGTATTAAACTGTACATTATTAAGGCCTAATACGAGACTGAGTAAAACATGAATAGTTCTTTCAGTTCACAAAGTTGTTTAATTGTGCGTTTTCCAGGTTATATGAGTGAATTTGATTAACATATCCTACTAATATTATAAATGTGAAAGTTTGTGAGTATGGATGTTTGTTACTCTTTCACGGCAGAACGGCTGGACAGATCTAGACGAAATTTGGAACATAGATAGGTTATAGTCTGAAATAACACATAGATTACTTTTTATCCCGGAAAATTGCGTAATTCCCGCGGGATAGCGATAAACGACTTCTATGCAGACGAAGTTGCGGGCAACAGCTAGTAGCAAATAAGTTTAAAACAGGCTTCTTTTTCTAACTGTACTTGCAATGTCATTCACCCTTCATTATATGTCATCATCATCATCTCCAGCTCCTATACGTCCCACTCCTGGGAACAGGCCTCCACCCAGCCCACCTGGACAAACATACATTGCAAGTCAATGAATAGCTTGTTAAAACAGCTGCACCAGCAGAACGTACGTTACACACTTAATTCTTTCTACGTCACCCTAGGCCTATAGGCTTCGCGGGCAGAAAACCTCACTTCCTGGCCAAGGCAAGACGTAAAACTTTATACAAACCACGGGCAGTAATTCGTAAAGTCCCAGATTGCATATTTAGAAAGAAAAAAAGAAAGAAGACATTTATTCCTTTTTGCAAGACACACAAATATAACGTTGAGAATACACATTTATAGAAAATAAACAGGAATAATAAACACAGACATGAAAAATAGATCATCAGCGTTGTGTGTCTTCGCAAAAGTGAAACGGTCGCTGGCTCAGCATTACACTGAGGCGTTAGACACCTGCAGCACTGATTTTCAGCAAGAACCGTCTGTGACTCACGAAACGATACACAGAATAGATAAAATATACTACATAATCCATAAACTTTTACGTAAACAAAGCAATAAATAGATAAAACCCGACTTATGTACCGTGTACCTTAAAAAAAATGCATACATAAATTAATTAAATAATATTTATTACCAACACCTGTGATCTGGGACAATTACGAGTTCACCGCTCTAGGTCTGTAATGTACTATTACACCACGTGTGCCGTAAGTAGCAATTTACCGCCCGCCACGCGAGCGGAAATTTCCGCTCAGCCAGGGGAAGACGTAAAGTTGTGTGCAAAAATCGGGTGGTGACAGAAAGCCTCAGGTCGCCCGTTTATCGCTTTTGGCTCGTGCGACAAATTCCTGATCTGAGACATTGAGACCTTTGCTTGAGGAAAACTCCCGGGACTTATTCTCTTGACATATTAATCCAGGAGGGCGGGACCTCACCTGTCTCCCAGGATTACACCGAACCAAGCGAACCGTTAATCTAGTCAAAATAATCGATCTTTGACGAAGCTGAACGTATGAGCAAGTTTGGAACCACTGTCAAAATAAAATAACACTTAACTTAAACATGGGTGCGAGTCGGGTTACCTCCGCGTGTGGTCAAGAGCTGCGGTTCGTTTTTGGATCCGTCCGAATGAGAGCAGTGCTTGGTCTGGTGCACCCTTAGCATCGGTTAATAATTTATTGGCAGATTCTTAGGGATCCGTTGGCTTAAAGCCCGACACGGAGGGGTCTTTTGACCGTGTTCCACCGTACAACGTTGCCGACATTTTTGTTACAAGACAGGGAGCAAAGTTTACTTTTCTGAACGAGAGGTGTGAAAAACCTATTTCAATGTTTGGCACGTATTATTTTGCAGCTGGATTAAGCACAATAGAACACATTTTATCCCGGAAAATATATTTCCCACAGGATAGCGATATACAGATTCGTCGAATGGGTAATGCCCTGTCTGACCTTGAGTCAACCAATCAGAGATCATCAATCGCCGCAGCGGTTCGGCAAATTGTCAATTGATCTCCATTTATCCCCAGCTTATATACGTCCCACTACTGGACACAGACCTCTCAGAATGAGAGGGCTTGGGCTATAGTTCCCACGCGGTCCCAGTGCGGATTGGGAACTTCGCAGATGTGTGCAGGTTACCTCGCGATGTTTTCCTTCACCGATAAGCTCATGGTAAATTTCAAATGTAATTTAGCATATAACGCTACCACGGCTTTTTTCAATGCAAATTGTATAAATCCTACCTACACCTACATACCTACATATATCACGTCTTTATCCCTTACGGGGTAGACAGAGCCTAACGTAACAAGAGCTACAGGCCACGTTTAGCAAGATTGTGGGCGTATAGGTGGAAGGAATCGAAATAGTGATGGGTTGCTAGCCGCATCGCCTATAACATGATTCCTATTTTCGTCCATTCCCTTGATGGGCTTTTACCATCTGCGCGGGTAGAGAAGCAACTGGTACATTCTATGTTTTTTCCTTGCTCCTAGACCAGCATGGAAATAAATCCTCTATGGAATAATTCCTCTTAGTTGAAAATAAACGTAAATTTTCCGCTTCAACATACAGGATATCCGAATTACTTAACGCAACTTTCCTTCTTAAAATCGATACTTAAAAAGTATTCGGAAACAAAAGTTCGATCCCTCTTCACAACTTCCAAGTTGTATTTACCTTTGCATCCCGCTTAGACCGATGCTGTATTAATAAATAAATAATGCTAACGCTTCGTGAGTGGGAATTTACTTAGTCGATACTTTGGTGTTTTACCCGACTACGGCAAAGCCATAATCACTACATCACTACATAGTAGAAAATAAAGTCGCTTTCTCTGTCCCTATGTTCCTATGTATGCTTATATCTTCAAAACTACACAACAGATTTTGATGCGGTTTTTTTAATAGATAGAATGATTCAAAAGGAAAGTTTTTATGTATAATTTTACGCAGACGAAGTCGCGGGCAGAAGCTAGTATAAAATAAAGTCGCTTTCTCTGTCCCTATGTCCCTATGTATGTATGTATGTATGCTTATATCTTCAAAACTACATAACGTATTTTGATGCGATTTTTTTAATAGTTAGAGTGATTCAAGAGGAAGGTTTTTATGTATAATTCTACGCAGACGAAGTCGCGGGCAGAAGCTAGTATAAAATAAAGTCGCTTTCTCTGTCCCTATGTCCCTATGTCCCTATGTATGCTTATATCTTCAAAACTACACAACAGATTTTGATGCGGTTTTTTTAATAGATAGAATGATTCAAGAGGAAAGTTTTATGTATAATTCTACGCAGACGAAGTCGCGGGCAGAAGTTAGTAATAATAAAAAATCTCTCTGTCGCCCTAACCACCGGTAGTTTAGGCCCCGCCTCGTTGCCGGCGGCAACCTAGGTTAGGTTTTTACAATGTTTAAATAATGTTTAAACATTGTTTTATTACTTTTTATATGAATATACTAAAAACCTAACTCATGTAAAAAATAAATACACAGAAATATAATAATAAAATATCTTGGGACTATAAATTCTTCCACGCTGGTCTGGGAGTAAAAAAAAAACATAGAATATACCAGTTGCTTCTCTTCCCGTGTAGATGGTAAAAGCCCATCGAGGAACAAGGCGAAAATCTTAGGAATCATGTTATAGGCTATGCAGCTAGCAACCCATCACTATTTTGATTCGCCTTTCCACCTCACCCACGATCATGCTAAATGTGACTTTTAGGTCTTGTAACCTTAAGCTTTGTCTATCAAAAATCTATCAAAAAAAAATCCGGATTTCCAGATGGCTATTAACGTATTCACATTCACAAATCACGTCTTTATTCCTTATGGGGTGGACAGAGCTTAAGGTAACAAGACCTATAGGCCACGTTTAGCAAGACACTGAGGGCGTAGAGGTGGAAAGTGGAATCAAAATAGTGATACGTAAACGTATATTCCACAGAGAAAACCAGTAAGAACAACTATGCCTAATATATATACTGAACAGACGCGTGTCTTTCAACATATTACACCCACCCTTCGTCGGAGGTTAAAAAAATGGAAGATTTATACGCGCACGCAGTTTTTGTCCCCACACAGACTTCCTATCCACAATTCATCATTTACTTGACAAGTGCCATGGCCTACGTGAAATAGGAATCCCGAAACGTGCACGCGGGAGAAAAAGGGTAAGTTCGGTAAAAAACTTTGGAGCAAACATGAAAATGATGAGACTTAGCGAGTCGTAGAAACAGTACAGAAAAAATATATTTTATGATTATTGAGCATTTTTTCTGAAATTACGAACAGTCCTGGAATTTCAACGCAGTTGAAAAAAAATTCAGCCTTTCTCGAGGTTTGTACTTAAGTAGCACATTCAACGATTGATTGTAGTGTATGAGTTCACTCTGTAAATGTTATGGTTTCAATATTTTTCTATAGGAAACTGTAAGTCTAGTTTTTACAAAAATGTAACTGTAGTATATATAGCTATAAGAGACTGTTTGTTTCTAAATAAATAAATAAAAATAAAATAAATAAAATGAGTTTACATTGAATTCGTTTGGTGGTTTAAGTAGATACTTTTAGCAATATTTCTACACGATGCTGATAAAAACGCAGAAATATCCAAACCAAAGGAATTCAATGCAAGTAACTATGTGAATTGGCGTCTCTGAGCATGCGCTAAAAAATTTAGCAGTACAATTTTTGGCATATACATACAATTTCGTGCATAAAATAAAAACTAACCAAAAATGTATCTTTATTTTCCTTGTACCTCCGAGCACTCGGTAATGTCGGTGAATACGATGGCGAGTATGTTAAAGCATTATTAGTGTTGCTTTCTGTTTACAGAACTTGGCTTAACACATTACCTTTTGTCTAGGTAGCTAGTCTACTTAGTATTCTAGAACTACATAGTATTTGTACGCAACTCGATTACAGTGTGTTGTGTTAGACACACAGACAGGTTGATTGTGTATTCAACGTGTATATTTTGTTTATAAGACGAATTTATTTGGAAGACTCATAGAATTATATTTATATAACGATCAAATGATATTTGAGAAACTACAGTGTGATTTCATACGGACACAAATTTAACAAATGATTATTTTTTTACCAACCCATCACTATTTTGATTTCCCTTTCCTATACGCCCTTGATCATGCTAAACGTGGCCATCAGGTTTTGTTACCTTAGGCTCTGTCTACCTAGGATAAAAATGTGATATAAATATGTATGTATGTATAACCTTTTTCTAAGCCATTGTTGAACAGCTGATTATCTGTGACCTTTGCTAGTATCTTTTTACGAAGTAAGCCTTTAAAACATTTCCAGTTTTTAATGAAAACGGACCCTTGTTAGCACAAAGGGTCTTGAAGGCATCAACTGTCACTTGCAAAAACCTTTTGTGAGAACGCCCCGTAACCCTGACGACCTCGTATCTCGCTATAACCTTTCATACCGATGTTAATTTTAAAGCCTGCACATATAGTTCAAATTTGAAGCGCCTCAAATAAACTGGGCGATTTTGTGGAAATTAAGCTGCGTCCAAACGATTCGAAGTAGAATTGTAAGGAAAATAAATGTTGATACTTTTAGGCTAAGAATGGGAATTGAATTTAAGGATTTAATGATCATTAGGTTGAATTTTTTACTGTCAATCTTCGCAAAAAGGTTGTGTAAAGGGTGATGGATTTCTTACACTGGTCCCTAACACCAAACACCAAAAAAGTAAAGAATTTTAGATTACATACGTACATACATACATACATACATAAATCACGTCCCTTGCGTGGTAGACAGAGCGTAAGGTAACAAGACCCAAAGGCCACATTTAGCAAGATTGTGGGCATAGAGGTGAAAAATGAAATCAAAATAGTGATGGCTTGCTAGCCTCATCGCCTATTACATGATTCCTATGATTTTCGCTCATTCCCTCGATGGCCTTTTACCATCTGCGCGGGTAGAGAAGCAACTGGTATATTTGTTTTTTCTTTGCTCCCAGACCAGCATGGAAGAACCCGTCACTGTTTAGATTCCCCTTTCCATCCATCAGAGAGAAAGCAACTGGTGCATTCTGTTTTTTCTTTATTCCCAGACCAGCATGAACAGTGCCGGTGTTAGGGGGGGGGGGGGTGCGCGATGGGGTGACGGCCCGAGGCGCCAAATTTGGGGGGCGCTGAGGTCTGGGGCCTCGGCCTCCTGGCTCACCGGCTGTGTACCCTCAATACTGTCCTTAAGTGGGCGCCTAAATATTACTGCCCAGGGTGTCAGTGGCCCTAACGCCGGTGCTGAGCATGAAGGTTAAAAAGCTATTCGTTCAGACTAATCTAAACATAGAACAAGCAAAAGGCATTAGGGATGGAATCTGTCGTTGAAGTTGGCTGCGACCGTTACTGCTAAGCCGACGGTACGTGAGCAGAATCGAACTCCACGGCTCAGCCGGGGCCGCCGAAACGAATTTCGATAAAGACACAAGCTGGCGAAAATGTAAAGGTATGTTACGTTTTATTGAATCAGTCGTTACTTTGCAAAGGTAAGTAAGTAAACAAGTAAATGCTTTATTGTACAAACTAGCTTCTACCCGCGACTTCGTCTGCGTAGAATTATACATAAAAACCTTCCTCTTGAATCACTCTATCTATTAAAAAAAACCGCATCAAAATCCGTTGTGTAGTTTTGAAGATATAAGCATACAATATAGGGACGTAGGGACATGAGGACTGAGAAAGCGACTTTGTTTTATACTATGTAGTTATGATGATATATAAAGAGACAGAGACAAACCATAAAAAAAGACCTTAAATATATGTACAAAGGCGAACTTATAAGGGATATTTAACAGTTAAACAGTTAAGTATTCGTTTCAATGAACAATAAATATTTACGTTCGTATAGTTTGTTTCATTTAAAATGACGAAAAGTACTTAAAACCAACATGTATTGTTTAATTGTTATCTTCAAGTGGGATTGTAAAACAATTATGCAGGTAGTCGCAAAGTATACCGTGAACAAACAGGTACCTACCGATACACCTGCATAATTGTTTTATAACCCCACTTGAAGATAACAATTAAACAATAGATGTTGGTTTTAAGTACTTTTCGTCATTTTAAATGAAACAAACTATACCAAGCCTGTGCGAAATATATGTTTCTCTTGCAATCCCTCCTTCCAATACTGCCACAAAAACACATATGAATCCCACAAACTTAATTATCCCTTACACCACACAAATACTGGCGTGAGTAGCGGAGTAGCAAGGTAAACATTTTTTGTTCATTAGGTTGTTTGTGGCAGCAAAAATAAATCCCTGCTAATATTATAAAAAGCCATGGGAGCCCAGTGGTTTGACCTGTGACTCAAGCAAAGGGTTGTTGGTTCGAATACCGGGCTCGCACCTCTGAGTTTTTCGGAATTTATGTGCGAAACTACAATTGAAATTTACTGTGAGCTTTTCGGTGGAGGAAGGTTCCGTGAGGAAACCTGCCTGCGTGTGAAGCAATTCAATGGTGTGTGTGTGTGAAGTTCCGCGTGGGAACTATGGACCAAACTCTACCATTCTGAGAGGAGGCCTGTCCCCAGCAGACGTAATAAGGCTGATGAATATCATAAATGTGAAAGTTATACTGTCTGTCTGTTACGCTTTCACGCCTAAAGTATTAAACTGATGAAATTTGTTAGTGATAGTTTCAGTCCCGGGGAAGGACATAAGATACTGGTTATCCCGGAATAGTTTTTAGTTTAAATTTGTTCAACCTTATTGTAATAAATATAGTACCTATTATTGTCTTATGAATTATGTAGAAATTAGCTAACATTTTTTATGCTCGTGGCTTTGATTTGTGGATATAAAAAAAATACCTACCTAATTTTTATCTAGTTATTCGCTGAAAGCAATACGCGTTTCTAACACGATCCAAAATCAGCTTTTACAAAATTCCATTGTTCGCAATTAGATTAAAAGCCAACATCGCCCTTTGTCCCCAGGTTGTCGATATTCGATAGTGTCGATATATATCCCCGGGTTTGCGCTCCCGCTAACCCCGGAATAACAAGCACGATAGTAATGAGTGTATTTAGCGGAAACACTCTGTAGGCTTTTAAGCTCAGATTAAAGCCTTTACCTTGAATAGAACGTGACGGGAGCTTTTAACCACGAAGGGTGACATTAGTCTAATAAACTCTTGAAATTTCTAAATGTCTGTGAAAATTAGAACACATAGAAAAATCCGAAAAGTAAAGCTATGGCCGGGAATCGAACCCGGATCCTCGTCATTCCGTGACGCGTGCTATACCCCTACACCACCCATAGCAGAAGCAACCACCAACACCAACTTGGCCGCCCTTCGTCGTAGCTTCCATGGTCTGGGAGCAAAGAAAAAACATAGAATGTACCAGTTGCTTCTCCTCCCGCGCAGATGGTAAAAGCCCATCGAGGGAATGGGCGAGAATCTTAGGAATCATGTTACAGGCGATGCGGCTAGCAACCCATTACTATTTCGATTCCCTTTTCCACCTATACGCCTATAATCATGCTAAATGTGGCCTTTAGGTCTTGTTTGCTCTGTCTACCCCGTAATGGATATATGTATTTTAAGCACAGTTAAATCATCAATGAACAAAGCAAAAGTGTCATATTGCCCTGTCTGTTCATTTCATACCTTAATATCGTTTAATGTTAACGTTTCGTTCGTTGATAAACCATACACCGTTAATTCAACTAGTTATTTGGATCAATGACCACCTTTCAACATGAAACTACCGTGAGACTTAATCATAATTACATATAAACGGGTAGCTCACGTATAAAAGTCGAGTGATGCTCGACATGTTTCGAACGAATTCGTAGTCCTTCCTCTTGGAGCGCTCGCCCCGGCGGCAGCGAAACGCCGAGCGCTCCCAGAGGAAGGACTACGGACTTCTATACGTGAGTTATCCGTTTAAATGTAATTACCTGACCTCCTATTAAGTTAACGCCGTATCTCCACTTTTCACACTGCCGCAGTTTGAAGCCGCTACTCTTGGATCTCCCCTGTACCTATACGCGACATAATCGTTAACTAACATACCATAAACCGTCTTTATCTCTTCTACCCAAAAGAGCCTAGAGTAACAGGACCTAATAAAAGCCAAAGCCGTTTGACTTAACAACGAAAATATACAAAAAAATAAGAAAACAACAATTGAATCACGAATGCAAGCAACCATACCGTCCCTAGGCAAAAAATGTACGTTCTGACGTTCACCACCGTTGTCTCAAAACATCTTATCTCTATTAAGGACAGCTCCAAACTTAGACCTAAAAACGTGCGTCATAGGATCAAAAATGGTACTCGAATAGGCTCACGTTGTGTCCTTAGGGGGAGTGGGCCAAATCTATTTAATTCGTCTAACTACGGGAAAACCATTCTATTGCTGAGATAATTTCCTTCGGGACCGTAAAGCGAATCCAAATACCTACTTAAGGGCAATGTTACACACGGGTAGTCTTGTTTTTGACAATTAATTCCGTGGAACGATTACAACCAAATTAAATGCTGGCGTGTTACCAACTTACATCAATGTGAAACGTTCTTAAAAAGTCCACCGGTTTGTATAAACTTTGACGTATTGCAAAAAGTATTTATCGTATTGATATACTTGTAAATCTAGCAATGCTGCTTTAGAAATATGTAAACAACTACAGTCGAAGACACTTTTGTAAGCGGAGATTGGAGCTATCACGTACTATCTCAAGAAAGAAGAGGATATAGTGACTAGGATAGAAAAAAGTATGTTTCGTTGGTTTGGTCACGTAAAGCGGATGGATGAAAGTAGACTAACTAAACAGATCTATAGGGGGAGTGTGAATGATTACGTTGGGAGGGGAAGGCCTAGACGGACGTTCCGAGACCGAATAGGAGACGTTTTGGAAAAAGGTCAGGTCAGGAGTACCCGACACCGACGAACATGTATGAAGAGATTGATGAGTGTGGATGAAGCGAAAGAAGTATGTCAGGATCGTAGCAAGTGGAACAAAGTAGTATCTGCCTACCCCTGTGGGAAAGAGGCGTGACTGTATGCATGTATCTCAAGAAAGTCCCTAAAAAATTCTCTATAGAAAAATACGTTTGTCAATCCTAAAAATAGGAAGGTGGGTTAACAACACAAGGTCCTACTGTCCGCAAAGGTAGCAGTGACCCTTTGGGAGTAATTACCTCAGTTTCGGAACCACTGAGTCTGGAACCGCTGTCAACGTCTGTCATAATGGACACCTTTGCATCCTCTTGAATGCCTTCATATCTGTCAAAAAGCCCATTCCCTTTGCTAGTCATTTTTCACTCGCCTGACCCACTCGCCGCGTCTATTAATCATGTGCTCATATTTCCTGCGGGAAAAAGTGGATTCCTTTTGTTTTACTCGAGATTTTTTTACGAGAAGGCCTGGGACAGGTAATTCCGGTGTTGTATGCGCCGTTTTTGCTTGTGTAATTAGTTTTTGTGGTGTAATGGAGTGCGGATTGTGGGAATGAGATGCCAACTTGGATAAAACGTTATGGAGGCAGAAATGACAAAAGACTGCTACCTACGTTAGTTTTTTTGTTTGCTTGCTAGCTTACAAATATTGTCAACTTTTGATGTTTAACGACAGAGTTTATAAATATGCTATACTTTTCCATGACCAGTTTTTGAAGTATGTTTTTGTATTCGACTTGCTAAAAAATCGGTCACAGGTTTTTCAGGTATTTAGGTACCTATTAAAGCTTAGAAAGAAAGTTTTTATGCACATAAAATACAAAAACCATGGGTGCCCGTTTTTTTTGCAAGGGGGAGAATACAGGCTTTTTTTAACTTCTCGTAATTGGAGTGTACGAATGAAAAATAATTACACTTTTTTGTTCATGTTTAATATTTAGCTTAACAACAAAGTCTACAAAAGCCAGCAAATGAACCAAAGAGGAATAATGCACCATATAGGACGTAGAACAATATTGTTTACCCCTCCCTGAAAATTAAGGGGTGCAATCTGCGCAAACAGTCAAGCACGAACCTCAACTCTAATAGTGGATTCCGTTTTTTTTTATACCAGCTCATTTTTTGTGCGAAGCATAATGCAGATCTATCTGACTACCATTCTCTTAGTTTCAAATCTTGCCGACAAGCAGCATGGTTTGGGCTGCTATGTTCCGGTGAAATTAGTATATAGACCGACCGCTTAAATGAGTCCTCGCCCGCGCGGTGCAGGGGCGCGAGGTGGGACGACCGCAGGGGCAGAGCGATTCAAGAGGAAGCTTTATATGTTTTCTAGACAAAGTCGCGGGCAGAAGCTAGTACATACTATAATACCCTTTAAAAAGATAACATCTGTTCTCTATTATCAATACCAGCCAGCAGTTTCGAACCTTTTCACTATGCATGTAAGATATAAGATAAGGAATCGATATCGCTTAAATAGTATAGTTATGGGGATGAAATAGGGTCGCCAAAGGCGGTAAAAAGTAATAACTATGGCGCATTAAAAGCTGAAACTTTTCCTGCGTACCGTACTTAAGTCAGGTCTGTTGAGACCGACTGCCATACAAATAATTTAACTATCATATCTTCTATACATATAAAATTCAAAGTCCTGACTGACTGACTGACATAGTGGTCTATCAACGCACAGCCCAAACCACTGGACGGATCGGGCTGAAATTTGGCATGCAGGTAGATGTTATGACGTAAGCATCGGTTAAGAAAGGATTTTGATCAATTCTACCCTCAAGTGGATAAAATAGGGGATGAAAGTTTGTATGACACTTTGTCAATTTTAAACCAATCGGGCTGAGACTTTGCATGCATAGAGCGAAGCCACGGGCAAAAGCTAGTTACTAATAAAAAGCATGCTTAGTTGGTTTGGTCACGTAGAGCGGATGGATGAAAGTAGACTAACTGAACAGATCTATATGGGGAGTGTGAATGGTTGCGTTGGGAGGGGGAGGCCTTGACGGACGTTCCGAGACCAAATAGGAGACTTAAATTTCTAAATGTCACTGAAAATTAGAACACAGAAAAATCCGAAAAGTAATATGGCCAGGAAACGAACCCGGATCCTCGTCATTCCGTGACGCGCCACCCATAGCAGGTGGGTAGTCTTCGAATTTTTCTACCTGTTACTAGCTGTCACGTGACCTTGTTACTATGCGAATTTTTGTCGCTAAGCGTCATCTGTTTGAATGATGGTGTCTGTACGACACAATTAGACGACCGGATAGCCTAGTGGTTAGTGACCCTGACTATGAAGCTAGAGGTCCTTGGTTCGAATCCCGGTAGGGACAGACAGTTTGTTGTATGATGAATGTTTGTGCCCGAGTCATAGATGTTTATCCGTTGCCTGGTACCCATAGTACAAGCTTTGCTTAGTTTGGGGCTGGGTCATTTAGTGTAATTTTACCCAAGATATTTATTTATTTTATTTTTATTTATTTATTCAATTACAAACTCCCGTGGAACATCTACTGCTCACCAAGGATGAATCGCAGACGGAGTCGCGGGGAACAGCTAGTAATATTATGAAGGAATTAAAAGTCTCGTCTGCATATGAAAATTATAATCATACGCAACGCCCAATAGTAAGAGGCATCTGCATTCAAAACCCATCCCTTAAATACGTCTAAGGTTTGTTCAGATAAGAGGAAATGGGTCAATGGTATTTTTATGATTGTGCTTCTGTCCCCTGGCAGTTACGCTGAATTGCTTCACGGTTGTAAAAGCCTCATGGGGCACTTACGACTGGAGATGCCAACGCGGTTTGCCTTCAGTCAAAAAATATGCCGAGGCATCATGGGGACTACATGGGTCCTGGAAAACTCAACTTTTGGTTTGGTACTCTGATAGGATTACTCTCTTGTCCGTTTGTTTGTTTGTTGAATTTTTTTTCTAAGATATTGTAGAGTTTAGCTTCTCATACTTATCTATAAAAAATAGAGTTTCTAAGTTCACGTTCAGTTAATATAACCTTATGAAATACAAGGACCGGGTGTACTTTCTACTTGTTGTGGATGCTTTTCGTTGACATCGACTTTTGATATTTGGCAAGGATGGCCTGAAGACACATACATACACAAATCACGTGTTTATCCCTCACGGGGTAGGCGGGCCCAAGGTAACACGCCTCACGACACAAGTGAAAGAAACAATCTAAAAACTGACGAGGACAAAATGTCAACAGTAGCAAAATGTACAAATTTCAAAGTTAACTAAATAGTTTTAAATATGAAATGCATCTTGTGCAAATTCCTAGGCTGTCTTACTCTTTGCACCTCAAACTCTGCTGTTTTAGTTGTGTATCAGTGCAGTGCAAAGGTTTTAACATAACAATGTGACATGAGTGTTAACGTGTGCTGTGCGTGTGCAATCTCACCTCTTGCGGAAAGTGGCTGAAACAAGCAGAGTTAAGCTTAAGGTAACTCTCGTTGTAAGTGCCCCGTGCCTTGATCCCATAGGTATTGTGTTTTCGAGGGTTTGCGGGCAGTATTAAAGAATATTCTCGAAGGGCCACAATCGACGTATTTGAATGGAATCGCAAATATCTCTGTTCTAAAGGTGCTAAATAATTTAGGTGGATTTTCATAATTTTCATTTTTTTTTCAAATTCAAAACTTACATAACGTCACGCCTCTTTTCCATTGGGGTAGGCAGCCTACTTTGTTCCATTTGCTACGATCCTGACTTACCTCTTTCGCTTCATCCACATTCATCAATCTCTCCAAACATGCTCGCCGGTTTCGGGTACTCCTGACCTGACCTTTTTTCAAAACGTCTCCTATTTGGACCCGGAACATAACTTTAACGTCCAAAACATTATTTTGCAAATAGGCCGCCAAGTGCTCTTTTACGTGTAGGTATTTTTTTGAAACTACCAGAAAATTCGGAAAGACCATCATGGCCAAGAAGAATGCGCCGTAAGAAACTTGGCAGGAAGTAGGCAATATTACTATCATCTAGCGACATAGTGAGTGCTAAAAGTCAAATTCCCATTAGATATATGTGAAAAATTTAAGTAAATTATGTATTGATGTACCAAATTAGAAAAATGATCTAAGTCCCGTAGGTATCAGTTCTGTACACACTATTTACAACAGGTTTTAGCAAAAAAAATTGGGTACTAAATAAACAGTCTTGGCATGGTGGCTTTTTATCGAAAAACACTTTTTTTAAATCGGTAACTGGAAAATGTAAAACCGTAACAAAACAAATCACAATATTCCAGAGAGTTTAAATTGTTTTTATTTTTAATTTATTTTATATAACATTTAAAAACCCCTCACGCATTAATCGAATAATCAAACCGTAAAAACAAAATCGAGGGAATGGGCGAAAATCATAGGAATCATGCTTTAGGCGATGAGGCTAGCAACCGATCACTATTTTGATTCCATTTTCCACCTATACGCCCACAATCTTGCTAAATGTGGCCTGTAGGTACCTGTTACCTTAGGCTCTGTCTACCCCGTAAGGGATAAAGACGTGATCTGTGTATGTATGTATGTAAAAACAAAAACAATTTTTGCAAAAAATGCCTGACATCACTTTGGAAAAGAGCTGATATTCTTTAAACGGCTGGACCGATTTTTACAAAACATAGCTAAGAACCACCGCAAGGAAACTGGCTTTTCAATGAAAAAAACTGCATCGAAATCGGTTCTTCGGCTTGAGAGCTATAATGCCACAGACAGACACATCGACGTCAAACTTATGACGGGGGTTAAAAAATGTTTTTTAATAAAAAAACGTGACAAGATTATTTACCTCGTTTCTCTTGCTTAGCTAAAGTATAGGACCGACAAACTAACACCAAAGAACTCAATACCACTTACTTTCTAAACCTCTTATCTGACCACACACAAATATTTCAAAAACCAACCATGACTCAAATTGCACAGTGTCCGTTTCAGTACGTCTAGTGTAAGTTTTGCAACAAATTTTCGTTTACTATTCGAAATAGTTAAACGAGCTAACTCATAACGATACGTTTCTTTTCACCGTCACAATCGTATGCGCTCGAACGCTGTTGCGTTGTCACGTCGCGGCGCGTATTCCATACAAATTCGGTGAGTTCGTTTCACTTCGCGTTGCGTTTCTCACAGATGTCACTGTTCACTTCGACTCCGTAAGTTCCTCGCGAGTATAAGTTCCAACTGTCACTTTGGTGACAGTTAACGTTCGTGAACGCAGTAGTTAAGTGTGTCACTATGTTTTTACCTAGTGAGAACGCTCTCACTCCTCATATTCAGCAAAAATAAGGTTCAAGTTTCTTTAGCAAATTTATTAACGGTCTAAACGCGGCGCACCAAAGTGCTTGCGATCTTGTATCTCTTTCTTACACATTGTGATGTCTCGCAAATACGTAAGGGAGGTTAAATAAGGAATTAAGCACTTTTTGCACATATATTTTAAGTTCTTTTTACAAACTACCTAGTTACTTACATATTTTACATTATGCGCGCACACGAATACGTGTGAACTAAAAAACGACTTACCGTGCTAACTCCTTAAAAATAAAGCGTAAACGTTCTTAATTACAATTAAATAAAAAGCGAAAAGGAAAAAAGGAAGGGCTCTGTCTACTCCATAAGGGATATAGACGTGATATGTGTATGTGTGTGTATGTAAAAAGGAAAAAAAAAACAAAAAGCAATAATGACGCCTCCCAATCCCGGGGTTCGAACGCGAAATTGAAGAGATGCGTACTCGATTTAGACCATCAGGTGATCCGTTGGACCACGGCTACTTTGGCAGGCTAATTGAATTTGTTAATTGGTATCCGCTACTCTAGTGTCATCTTTTGACATTTATCAAAATTACCCTTTAATAGCATAATAATAAGAGCCACGTTGGTCGTTGCTGTGAATGACACCTTCTATACTTTCAACTGGGTATATATATTTATACTAAAAAATATGTGTAGTAACAGCGCTGTACGGTAGCAGATATTAGTATCGACCCTACTGCTATTGAAATAAGGCGTCAAATGTAAATGATGATTATGATAAAGAACTAGTGAGAAGGCTCTCCCTTCTCATAATTAAGTAAAAATAAGGTTCAAGTTTCTTTAGCAAATTTATTAACGATGCTGCGCTGTGGACTTGTAGTCTAAAAACGACGAACCAAAATGATCTAAAAGTAGGAGGTTAATAAGGAAGAAGGCACTTTTTTGAACATTTATTTTAAGAGCTTTATACAAACTACTTGCCTACCTACATTATATTTTACATTTTGTAGGCAGCTCAGCTTAATGTGTGTGAAACAAAAAAAACATATTAATAATAATAGGCCCTTACAAATATTGACACATTTACTGTTTTTATATTACCTAATGCTACTTCAATAAATGCAACAACACATAGATTATTATTTTTCACTTGTATAATTAATTATATTTATTATTCGTTTTAAAGGGTGGGCAGGCTTTGAAAGTTAAAGTCACATAATATTTGTTTAATTATTTATTAAAAATAAAAATATACCTACTTTTTTCTCAGCCTTTTTTAGTTTTGAATTAATGCTTGTTTAAAGCAATTTACCTACAGGCAGTTATTTTCATAATTCATGCAAGTTTTACTTTAATTCTACACTTAGTACTCTTCATCAGTGCCATACAGAGTTACTTCTTAATTGAACGGAATAATATTTTCACCCTATATGCCTAACAAGAATTCGCAGCAATCTTTGAACAACCTGGCTAGGCTCTTCTTGAGAACTAAGATGGCTGAATTCCAAGGTAATTTTGATAATGCAGATATGAGGAATCCATCAGTATCTTTGATTGCTGCAGACTTCAATGCCTTGAAGAACTTTGTTTCGAAGGCTCTTAAGTGCTGCACCAACGGTGGGCTGCTTATCTCGGTAGGTGGACCAACAAGAGGTGAGGTTGAGGCGGAAAATGTTGCTGATTCATGGATCATTCCTGAGGCTCTCGCTGATATATGAGAAAACTGTTGTGCTGGCAGTGGATATTTCCAAGTGCCTGGTGAAGTGCCATGTGTCTGATACCGATGTGAGCAGGAGCTTCTGAACTGGGCGTCCTCAGACCGGCAAGAAGCGGCCCATCTTGGTCCACTTCAAAGATGTCACACTCCTGGTTTGGGTGTAGCAGTAAGTTTCTGACCCATCCCGTTACTACGCATTCATGGCTGCGAGGAAAACGTTCGAAGTGGACAAGTGTTGGATGAGAGATGGTGTCGTCATTGTGCTAGTACTGGATAGTGGCGGCGAGAAACATCGCATCGTGTCACTCGCCAAGCTACACGGGATTCCGAATGTCATGCCCGGGGCAGTGGGCTCGTCGGTCATGCCTGCAGAGGCTGCTAACACTGTATAATAAAGAGTACTAGCGTATTGCTGTGCAGCGGAAGCGGCCCAAGAGAGGCAGGAAGGCCGCGGCATAATTATGTTACACTTCACTTATTTGTCACATTTTTCTTCATGTCCTTTCGAGTATTTCATAATGTGTAACTGTCTCCTGTATTTGAGCATATTGTTTTGTATTCTTTATCCACTTTTTCTTGTTACTTTCGCTCTAATACCTCCAAAATATGGTTCTTGTTCTTGCCGGGATTGTTGCATTGCGACATGGCATGAGTGACGTTTGTCTGGCTGACAGTTGCTAGGTTTGACGTTTCGATCCATTTGAACGTTAACTGGACGCTGTTATGCAATACTGTGTCAACCCGCAAAATGTCAAACATAGAGATATTGATACCAGTCGCTTCCGTATTGATACCATCCGCTTCCTTAGGTAATAAACTAAATCATTCAAAAATGTTTTAAGTGACTCAAATCAATTTTGTACTGAATAATTCAAAAAAACTGTTGACGCATAACCAAAATCCTCTACGGGATAATCTACAATACTGTACCTATCAAGAATTTTGCAATAATGTGTCATGAAACAAATCATTATATCATATAATATTGCTGATTCGACATTTTTCTATAACCGAATATGCGATTTATTAAATAGTAATTGTATTTATTTCCAATATTTACAGATGCTTTACATCTTCCCAGATCACTTGACTATTATAATACATTTATGAAATCGTCGATTCCTATATTATCAGAGGCCCCATTTTGAGAAATATGTTGATGTCATATTTAAACACGATTTTCTTAAAATGGACATCTTGAGGGTTGGTATAGTATTGCATAACAGCGTCCAACTTTACTATTGTCGCAGGGAGCTGTCGAATGCGACGATCGTATGTTCACAAAACCGTTATACTCAGTGCGTTTCGAAAAACTTTTGCGAATGCGTTTGCTCACATCGATTAACGTTACGTTTTTAAGGTTTTTTGTAATTCAAAATGGCTGCCGCTACAGCTGTCAAAGCAAACAGACTAAAGAATTCAATTGTTGGAGAAATACAGTAAAAAGTGATATTATGATTGAGCCTTCCTGCTCTACGCCATTCTACGCCGCAGAAATCTATTAGTAATCTAAAAAGTACGAAAAAATTATCAAATTCTTCGGGCGAAATACCAGAACTTTGTTTCATTTCTAACTATGGCGTTCTTACGGACGAACAGGGATTACGCCAAGGATGCTTAAGATCTTCTTCCATTCAGTACTAGTCTCCGCTAGATGCGAAGCTGACAGCAATAGCAAGGATATGTGCGGAAATGTGACATGAAATGGATTTCGTAACCCTGTAGTGCTAGGTAGTTACTAGGAGTCTTAGAATCGGAGATCAGGCTGGCAAACAGCTCTAAATACGGGTTTAATAGCTAAAACTGGTGAGACTTTTTGACTACTGGAGTTATTCCCCTTTTTTTTCAATTTATGTTAAAATTATATTTCTGCATCTGGTTGGCAGTTGGCAAAGGGCCCCTGTAAGTTGTCCCTGTTCCCACTTGCAAGCAGCCACTCTTGACCATTAGTTTAATAGAAATAGGTAATTATAAATTGAAGTTTCATTTTAATTAATTTATTGAATACCCAATAGGTTTTCCAAGCATTACCTTCTATCAATTTTCAAGTTGTTAAGTGCTCAGAAATAACCTTGCAGAGGTCTGTTTCAATCACCGAAAAACATTTACCTTGCTACTCCGCTACTCTACTAGTGTTTTTTTTTTAGGAGAAGGCTGCATGAAAACAACACCAGCAAGAAGTGTAACATCATCTGATGATGATGATGATGATATCCTGAGGTCCCACAGCAAGGTTATTGAAGGATTTGAAGTAGGAACTTCCAATCATTGCAGTCCTGTTTTGGTTTCTAGGTCTTGATGGCTAATTATATTATTGACATAAATACAATGTATTTGTATTTAAGTTCTTTGTGTTATCAGGGAAATGCTGACTTTGGTCTGAATAAAAAGGATTTTGTTTTTAGTTCAATTCTTTTAATTTTTCTATATTTTATGTCGCAGGGATTTAAAATATAGTACTAGATTGTCAATGCAAGATCTCACAGCAGTTAGTAATTCTAAAATTTCTAAATATATCAAGCACCATGAAAGCAATAACTAAATGTTATTCAATATTTCCATGCATGTATGTATAGCTGTCTGGAATATAAAGTGCACAGTAGACAATATGTGGTCTTATCGCTTAATAGCAATCACTATCAGACAGCCAATAAGACAGAAATCCCGGACTTCCCATACAAAATTGGCTCTTGTCTGTTTCGTGGCAAATAAATAGAGATGGAATCTAATAAGATAACAGAAACTTAACACAGTGTGGTGAATCAAGCCCCAAAAGTCATAATGATTGTCCTTTTAAATTAAATGAACCATCACTATGATATTTACCGTAAAAACGTTTCACAGTGAGTCAAGAATTGGTTCCTAGTACACAGAGAAGAGCAAAACAAACAAAACTTAATAAGCACACGGTTAAATAAAAATAGGCAACATTTATTTTGGTGTAGGTATTATTTTAATATTGCTAATTTAGTGTAGTGGCATATAAAAATAAATGGGGTTGCAGGATGGGCAAAATGCCATTGGTCCTCAACTCTCAACTCTCCACCTGATGAATATAGAATGGGCCTCAGTCATAGTTATGAAATGTTATTGCAATTTTTTATGCCAACTTCGATCTGAACGATTTGATGAACATCTGAATGTCTAAAATAATCTGAAACAAAATCCATAAAATAATTAGTTCAATGAAAATCTCTTTTGTACAACTTGCAGCCATTCTCGGAAATGTTCATTAATATGCAACTTAGAACTCATACGTTTTTTGAGTTGTTTGTAAAGAAAAGATATTGATAGATGTATAGACGTGATTTATGTACGTATGTATGTAAAATATGTTAGACCAAGTTCTGTTGTTTTAAAGAAAATAAGGCATCAGGCCAACACACAAACCTTTTCTTTGAGGTTAGTTCTGCAACGATGCAGCCTAGCCAGTTCTTCTTAATTCGTATGTTCAACTCTGAACGATCGTCATCTTTATTCTGTTTGTTATGCTTCCTTTTATTGTACTATTTTTCCAAGTACAACAAAACAATTCTCACTTTAATAAGTAGGTACAACAAATAATAATTCAATTCAATTCAAATTTAGGAAAAAGTCAAACGTCAAACGTCAAAACTTCAAAAGATATCAATAGTGTTGCCAGCGCCCATCTTTCAATTGCCGAGTTCAATGAAGATCTTTCTTGAAAGATTTAAAGTTCCAATATTACGGTGTACATTATCGCTTACCTACTAATAGCTTTTAATTACTATTGGCTCAGTATAGATTTATATTAGACTAGCTGTTGCCCGCAACTTCGTCTGCATAGAATTCGTTTATCGCTATCCCGCAGGATTTACGTAATTTTCCGGGATAAAAAGTAGCCTATGTGTTATTCCAGACTATAATCTATCTATGTTCCAAATTTAATTAAATTAAATAAATTAAATAATGGAGCGACATGGTAGCCTCGGCGACCAAGCTCTTTAATAAAGAGAAAATATATATATATATATATAAATTAATATACTACAATAATAAAATATCTGTTAAGACTCATAAAAAATATTTTTTTATACGACAAGGAAGGCAAACGAGTAAGTGAGTCACCTGATGGTAAGCAAGCAAGTAATTTTATCCCAATTATTGGTTTACATTTAGATTTATTTTTTTGTTTAGCATAATACGTTATAAATAAAAATAACACAGTTTTAAACATACATAAAATAGTAATAATAATTATAATAACTGAAATTAAAGTTAGTACCAATGTCTTAAACAATAAACGTGTACTTACGGTCTATGCAAACCGCACATTCCACATGTCAGCATTTTACGTTAAGTTGTATTATTTAACAATGTTATTAGTATTAAGCAGTGCACGCTCAACGCCCGCAGAGTGCACCGGTGTATCATTTACTTAGTTATCAAACAAATCATCAGTACAGTAAAATCTGCAGTGTATCACTTCTATCAGTATCAATTATCATCTAAAGTGTGTACGAGAGCATTGTCCCGTACAAAACGTTTCTTATTTCTAATCATGAAATCACGGTAATTGCTTTAGAATTGGCAACACTGATTGGAACTTAACATAGACCGTACGGCAAACGCGCTCGATGAGTTCCGCGTTAACGTATTCGAAGGTGAGCGCGTTCACGAAAACTTATACTCGCAGTCTTTGTTGTGCAAACTTTCCGCTGGTGGCGCTGTTCACGTTTTCATAGTAATTGCTATTTTAACGCAAACGCGTGCGAGACGTATTTTGGGACTGAAAACTTACACTAAGCATACAGAGCCAAATTAGTCCGCCAGATACGAGTTCGCGAAAGTAAACGGGTATTCCCGCGTATTCCCGTATTCCCGCACTCGACGAGAATTCGAGAATTACTTCGTGAAGTCCTCTAATAAATTCTCGGGGGACGCTTCGAAGTATTTCATGAAGAAAATTGTAAATAAATTGTGGACAGGGCTGTCCAAAATAAAGATGTTGTATTTTTTTTAAGTGTGTTATTTCTTAACCCGCGACGCAAAAAGCCGGTGTGTCCTCTCTTGCTTAATACTTATGTCCTGTCAATCATTCAAATGTTACTGGAAGAGATCCCTTTTAGGGATAAGTTCATCTTTGTGCATGTGTGTTGTCCTGTATTCATCTTTTTCTTGTGTTTTATGTACAATAAAGAGTTATACATACATACATACATAAATACATACATACATACATTATCAGCCAGTATGATATTATCAGGCGCTATACAGCCTCTAAAGGATATATAAAGGATTTCATTCGAAAGCCAGTTTCCTTGCGGTTCTTGGTCATGTTTGGTAAGAATCGTTCTAGCAGTTTGAAGAGCATCAGCTCGTTTCCAAAATGATGTAAGGCATTCTTGTCGTAAAATTGTTTTTTATTTTTTGGTTATGTGTAATTAGGTACTCTATTAATGCGTGGGACATTTTAATGTTATTGTTTGCAAGCTGTTTCCCGCAACTCCGTCTGCATAGAATTAGTTTATCGCTATCCCGCAGGAATTACGCAATTTCCGGGATAAAAAGTAGCCTATGTTATTCCAGACTATAATCTATCTATGTTCCAAATTTCATCCAGATCTGTCCAGCCGTTATGGCGTGAAAGAGTAACAAACATCCAAACATCCATACTCACAAACTTTCTCATTTATAATGTTAGTAGGATTAGAAGCTCTCAAAGGCTGGCAAAGCTCATCTCATCTCATCATCTCCAGGCTATATACGTCCCACTGCTGGGCACAGGCCTCTCAGAATAAGAGGGCTTGTGCTAGCTCCCACGCTAGCCCAGTGCGGATTGGGAACTTCACACACTCCATTGAATTGAAATTCTCAGAGTTGCAAGCCCGGTCAACCCACAACCCTATACTGGAGGTGCCACAGGCCCAATACCGTCTTCACCATAGCACGGGGGCCCGTACCCAGGGCCCCTATTCTCAGGGGGCCCAGAAGGACCGACAATTTCTCTCACACATTTATTCTCAAAACATTTTTGTCGGGCACTTTTTTCTTCTTTTTTACTTTCCAAAGGGGCCTCAAATTCTTGTATCAAGGGCCCCAGCCTAGTTTAAGAAGGCCCTGGTCAAACCAGAAGGCTTATGACAGCCCTAGTGATGTAATTCGTGTGCAAAGCTTTGGCGGTAATCAGCCGAGTTCGATACCAGTGTTTGCACCGCTCCCGAATCCAGCTGAAACGAATTATTAAATTCTGACAGATATTAATATTAATTAAATGTTATATTCGGGCGTAATTTGGCGAGTTGAGACAATATTAAGCAAAGAACAGAGTAAAGTTCATTCTTTGAAATTTATTTGAGACACGGACATAGTGTACTAGCTGTTGCTAGCGATTTCGTTTTGCTATCCTTTGGGAACGCAGTTTCCGGGGATAATAGTAGCCTATGTTCCAGGCCTATCTTTGTGCCGAATTTCAGCCAGATCTGTTCAGTCGTTCTGACGTGAAAGAGTCACAAACATTTACACATCCTCAAAAACTTTCGCATTTGTAACATGTAGGATTATGAAAGCGGCTTACTTGCCAAATTTTGTTTAAATACCTATAATAATATTAGTAATTTTACCTACCTCAATTGGCATTGTTCATTTTTTTTAGTATGCTCCTATTCGAAAACCATTTCGAGGAAAACCATCAATTATCCGATTTATCTTGTCCGATTTCAAAAATACTTTATGATTGCAGATATTTTTGTAAAAGTACTTTGAACCTTTGTTTGACCGAACGACCCGGTTTTTAGACAGAATCCAGCATCGAATGTTTGCCACAAAAATGAAAAAAAAAGTTTACCTATGGCAACTGTCACGTGTCACTGTCAAATCGACAAAACCATAGACAAAGCCGTTTTTTTATAGCCAGCCGAACGAAGGCGATTGGGATTCTGTCTAAATTCACGAATTATCAAACAGCGAAAAAATATTTACTATTAATTAACAAAGCTACGTAAAAGCATAATATTCAAATTGGTTGCTTGAAATAGTCCATTTTATCAAATAAAGGTGTTAAAAGCACAGCTTAAAATAAATGAACAATGCCAATTGCTCCTGAGCGTTTTCCGAAAAAAATATTTTACTAAAAAAATACAATTTCTTTATAATTTTACGTACAAGCAATACAATCTTAAAAGAATCACTTAATCACATCTTGTTCCACTATCGCCACACTAAACACCTGTCGCGTTTCGAACTCTAACAAGAGCCATCATTAGAAACAGCGCAATCGTTTGAACCTTGAACGGTTGATTTATTCGCAAATTATCGCATCGCTTCTCCTGGTACTTGTAACGAATAAAGATAATCTCACATTATTATTATAGCCGTAATAAAGCTTGGGGTCGGATTCTCAATCGCTCGCAAATCTCCGAACGAGCTGAGTGCGTCAAAACCTATATCGTAAGCGCTTGCAAATATTAAGAGGCCGCGATTCTGAGGCGAGCGATAATGTTAAATTGTAAAAATAGAGAAATAAACTTAGTTTTAATTTTTTAAATGCTCAACCCATTTTTAATAAATATAGCAAAAACTGTAGCTTCGATCTAAAGTGACTCATTACGTCTATTTTATGACGTGTATTACAAAAAAAACGTAAATATATAAACAGGTGGATATCAGATCCCTCTTCCATAATCTTGACAAGATGTCAGGTGATATATGACAGTGTGGTATACATTTCGTAGCCTCTGTGAAACACGGTTAAACACCTTCAAGAAGCAGCAATGTACTACGTACGTAGTCACTCGTCCGTCGCCTGTAACGTTTGTGAAAGAGCGTCCACCACTTTCACCAAAAACATCTCGAAACTCTCGCGATTGAGAAATAACTATGGAAAATTGGGCAGCGCCACTTGATGGTCGAAACGGCAACAACTGTTCTCGTAATATTTGACATTTAACGCAAACGCGTATTTTGTGACCGAAAACTAACACTATACAGATCGTCTCTAAAATAAGTGCTTGTTATGACAGTTACTGAAATAGCCAGGTCAGCAAGGTGGGTGCCAAACCTAACGGGTAACTTTGGAAGCCACTGCCTTACAAAGTCGAATTTTTAAGATGACATACCTCGGTAAGAAGACAAAAATCCTTGCAACGAAAATTTTTGTTATTTTATATTGTATTTTTCGCGTGCGTATAAAAATAACTCCATTTTTCTGAAAAATACTGCGTATGAAATTTCCATAACAAATTGTTATTTCAGCGCTTTCTAAAGCGCATAGTATTATAATTTAAAATTATTTTCGCGCACGATATTTAAATATATCTGAGAATAGCCCCCGGTTCTCTTTGATATTATTTTCCAGTCTGACTTTACACGAACAAAGCAAGTCAGCACGGGATGGGATTATTATATTATCCCCATGGAAATCCCTTCAAAAGTGAATGAAATTTCCGTACAATTTGCTTTGGGAAACAAATTTGAGGGAAATATTTGAATACAGTTGGAATTTGCATGAAACGTATTTTTATTGTGCTTTTAAATCACCTCTAGTATTATCAGCAGACTTTTTACAAATATCAGGAAGTAGTTAAATTGAACAGTCCTCTGTCAAAGTTTTTAAATATTTTCAGATTCAAAATAGGTCACCCCTTTCAACGTATGAAAACATTTTCTGAACCAAATCTCGAAACTCTCGCGATTGAGAAATCACGTGCAAGATAACCAAGCCTATGTGAAATATATATGTTTTCCATGCAACCCTCCCTCCACTAGTGCCACATAAAACACATAAATATAAATCCCATAAACTTAATTGCCAACGTTGATTTGCATGTGTAACAGTTGTGCTCATTATACTTTAATAATGATCCCGTAGAGGGATCGAAACGCGTCAGTGTTTGTGTGGTGTAAGGGATAATTAAGTTTGTGGCATTTATATGTGTTTTATGTGGCAGTAGTTGGAGGGAGGGATTGCATGAAAAACATATCTATTTCACACAGGCTTGGTTATCTTGCACGTGAGTAGCGGAGTAAAAAGGTAAATATTTTTTGTCCATTAAAATGGACCTCCCCAAACTAACGCCTGATTCAATAAAATATTTGGCATATTTTTTTTAACTAGGTAGCTTTTTGTCGCCTTTTTTACGATATTTTAATGTTTTATTTTATTCCCTGTTTCTCGTTAGTGATTATATCATGGACAGGGATGCTTGGAAATAATCCCGCTCCGCATTGGCGATCCCTGCAAATCAAATAGCGTATCTACGGTATTAAAAAATCTAGTTGTGTAAAATACTTTGGATGTAAGTCTTTAAAGTAAGTTATTGTAATCTGTTTTAAAAAAATATATACTGTTGAGTTCCTCGCCGGATTCTTCTCAACAGGGGTTTTCCGAACCGGTGGTAGATTTTTTGTTGACATTCATAAGTGCTTGTACAGCCTAAACTGAATAAAGATATTTTGATTTGATTTGATTTGATTTACCTTTCCTTGTCGTATAAATAAATCTAATTAAACCACACAGTTACTTGCACAGTTACTCAATCATGAACATCTCACTTTATCAAACCAAGTTAACTAGAAAGAGATAGAAGTAACGTCAAACGATTAAAATCGGGGAGCCAACTCGTCAAAAACTGCCATCAAAGTCGAAAAGTTTGTGAAAATCCCCCTTTGATACACAAAATTAGTGTCCCCGAGATTTCGAGTTCAAATTTCTTATGAGCAAAGTTTCATCAGATTAAACTCTGGAGAAACCCTTATTTACATGAGTTTTGCAATAGTGTTGCTATTACGATTTGGCAGGGATTTGAATTAACTGGCAACATTGAAGCTGGCATTTTATTAAATACCGCAGTGATTTTTTGTATTTTTTTTTCAATTTCTAAATGTTCGCCATTTACTTGTCGTCGTTTTCCTGTACTTTTATCGTTCGTCATTTGTTGATTTTGTTTTTTTATTCATTGTATACATTTATGAAATTATCAAATGCTGTGTTTTAATACTTACAAAATGTAATTTTCAGGTGTTACTTGATTTTATACATATTTTTTATTGATTTTATTTTTTTCCATGCTGGTCTGGTAGTAAATAAAAACAGAATGTACCAGTTGCGTCTCTTTCCGCGCAGATGATAAAAGTCCATCGAGGGAAAATCGAGTGAGAGAAAATCTTAGGAATGTTATAGGCGATGCGGCTGGCAACCCATCACTATTTTGATTCCTCTTTCCACCTATACGCCCTTAATCATGCTAAACGTGGCCTTTGCGTCTTGTTGCCTTAGGCTCTGTCTACCTCGTAAGGGATGAAGACGTAATCCATGTATGTATGTATGTACTTAACTTTACTGCGACATTAAACTTTAAACTTAATCACTTGTTATTCGAATATGTCTTTTAATTATATTTACCACAGGCTAATAAATAAAGTGAATCAATTTTGAAAATTTTATAAAAAAACAAGGGTGTCTTTTTTATTCTGTACACTGGGTTGCGAGTCGGGTTACCTCCGCGTGTGATCAAGTGTTGCGGTTCGTTTTTGGATCCGTCCGAGGGAAAAAGCAGTGCACCCTTGGGCATCGGTTAATGATTTCCTGGCAGATTCTGAGGGATACCATTGTCCGTAACGTTGGCTAAGAGGCCGACTGGCGAAGGGTCTTTTGACCGTGTTCTACCGTACAACGTTGCCGACATTTCTGTCACGAGATTTTAGAATACTGTATATATTTTGACATTGGCGAAATCATCGCATCCGGCGATGGAGCCATATTAAAAAAAAAAGAAGAAGATTCTGTACATCTCAATAAAAGTTGGCATTTTTTTTTATAAAAAAGCAACTCCGGTCATATTATTTAGTGGTTATAGCATACTCTTTACGTGTCAAACTATCGCTGTAGAATAGAAATCATCAAACGTCAACGAGTCGATTGATTCAGATTTGAAAGGGGTGCGACGGACCCTGAATATTAATGAGTACAGTCAACTTCGTTTTGTAAATAACAACACATCAAAAAGCAATACCGTTGGGGTGCGAGTCGGGTTACCTCCACGTTTGGTCAAGAGCTGCGGTTCGTTTTTGGATCCGTCCGGGGGGAAGAGCAGTGCTTGGTCCGGTGCACCCTGGGCAACGGATAATTATTTCCTGGCAGTTTATGAGGATATTATTGACCGTTGGCTAAAAGCCCGACAGGGGGGAGGAGGGTCTATGACCATTACCGTACAACGTTGCCGACATTTTGTCACAAGATTTTTTAATTATATTTTTGTTACTTTGACATTGGCGAAGTTGTCGTCGCTATAACGACTTGATACGCCACAAATAAGAAGAAGAAGAAGAAGAAGAAGCAATACCGTTAACCAGGGTATACTATGATAAATTTAGAGCTACTTTGATCGTTTTCAAATTGCTATAAAATCGATATTATCCATATGTGGTGAATGCTTGGCATGTAGACGCAAAGGCGATTGATGGACACATCGATGGGAAGCAGTAAACGCAAATAAATAATAATGATTTCGTAATTATAACTATTTATTAATGTCTTCCCTCGTCACTGTTTTCCCCTTTTCACGTATACGCCCAGAATGTTGCTAAACGTGGCCTTTAGGTCTTGTTACCTTAGGCTCTGTCAACCCTGTAAGGGATAAAGACGTGATTTATTTATGTATGTATCCTTCACGTTTTATAAAAAAAACTATTCATTTTAATTGGTACAGAGTATTTTAACGAAATATTAGTATTTAGGTACCAACCGTTACTGTTCTTCGCATTTTTTAATTTATTTTAATGTAAATAGTAATAATATCGGTATCATAATTTGAACTTCCCACCCACAGAATATTAGCTTAAAATCCATTATACGGGTACATAAACACCATCTAGCGTGAAGTAGCCAAAAGACAATAGTTTGAAAATGGCAGTTGTCTAAATAATACTTTTGCCGTTGCCGCGCCGGCTACGGGTGGCAGCACTGGTCGCGACAAGCGCCAGCGCCCTCTACAGTTTTTTGTTCTCAACTCAGATCGCGCACGCGACGCTTTTACGCTAAAGTCATTAAAACCAGTAAATGTACAGTCTAGTATTTTATTAATCGCTGCATTAAAGCTAGAGCCTGCAGTGGTTGTCGGCTTAGTGTCCAAAAATAGTGGCATCACCCCATACATTAACCCCCTTATTCATAAACGTTCTATAGGCCTCTGCTAAGTTAGCAATAGTTTGTCCTTTTCTGTCACTTTGACATTACCTTTCACAGATAAGGACAAACGATTGCTAAGTTAGCAGAAGCCTATAGAGCGCTTATGAATAAAGGGGTAATTTTCTTTCCATGGCTGACTGTACTTGATGGAAATTATGATAAATAGTCTCGCGGTATTCAGTGCATATCACAGTAATGATACTTATCTAACATGATTGACGGCTATTTGGACCGTGTCAAAAGTTATTCAATGGAATTTAGTGCCTCTACATAATTATAGTTAGTTTTGACATAAACAAAACTTCTACGGCCCATTAAAAACTAAATTACTACAAAGGCCCAGTATAAGGTTTTTGCCGCGTGTTGTACGCGGTCTGTTGCCAATGTGTCGCTAGATGGCGCTGGCAATTGGGCCACAGTAGAGACGTCAACGCGAACGCATATGCGCCAATTATTGTATTAAATATGAAACTGGAGAGTCAGTAAGCTTACTGGCTTAGTGTAAGTAAGTTACAAAACACATCTTGGAGACTTTCGGTATAAAATGTCTCATTGAATACTCTATGTTAACTGTTGGTTGTTGATATTTTCCGCTAGATGGCGTTGTCAATTTGCCCGTAGTATTCGGAACAATTTTCTTTAACGTAAACAAGATGGCAGCACCTGTTACGCTAATTAAGTTCTATATTTGTTTTAGTCATATCAATTGTATTAAAATAGTATGAGTAGATTTCTTGCATGAATAGATTATTAATTTTTAACTTACTAACGAAAGATTGCAGGGAACATACGAGTAAAGGCGTACCTGAAAAAATAAAAATCACATTATTCATTCATACTATCAAACGAATCAAGAGTTTTATATCTACTTCTTAATTTTTACGTTTTTACCCGATATAAATTAAATTTCTAAACGACACTAAAAATTAGAACACATAGAAAAATCCGAAAAGTAATTCTATTGCCGGGAATCGAACCTCGATCCTCATCATACCGTGGTGCGTGCTCCGCTACACCACCCGTACTCCCAGACCAGTATGGAAGTAAGAATTAATTGCTGGAAAGTGTAACTACAAAACAGTTTTCAAAGTCGCTTTGAGGGCTGTTTTGCGTACCTTTCGAAAAAACTATAAGTAGTTTTTTAGCCAGGTCAAACATCAAAAAGATGAGAACATAAAAACTGCTAAGTAAGCCTTTAAAAGCGTGAGTACTGAATAAATACGCAGTTATTCGCCAAATATCACCGTTATTCCATTTCTGTGCTAGTAAAATGTGAAGTACTCTTTACTGTGAACCACACTATTTGGCTCGCAGTGCATGTATCTCTTTTACATCGATGGAGAGGGAAAGGGACATAATTGTGAAAGTCATGCAATGAGTTTTGGAGTTCAGATTTAAAGTAACTTTGAACAGAGAATTCAAATTTATGTTACTATTATTCATGGAACTAGGTACACTATAAAACAGTACATTTCAGTAGCAGTTTCATTCGTGATTTAAAATAGCTTGTCGAAAAAAATATAAGGTGCATTGGGGTGAACTCGAAATTGGGGAAATTTCGAAAATCGTGGATTTCCACTAAACGGGGAACAATTATTTAATCTGGCAACGCTTATCTAGATGCCAAAGATTGGAGCTTCTAGTGGATATCCACGAGTTTCGAATTACCCCAATTTCAAATTTACCCCAATGCGCTATAGGTACGTAATTTTTGATGACAAAATAATACGATCAAGTACCTATGATTTTCTATAGCCTAGGTTTACGTTTTTTTATTATTAGAAGAAATGTGAACAACGTCTCTTTAATAAAAAAACTAATAAAATATCAAAATTACCTCCTTTGGGTCTGAAACTGTATCTATACTGTTATTCCAACTCATTCGGTTCACCGGTTTAAGCATGGATTGTTATTTGCTTTACATTTTGAAAACGAAGTTCGTAATGGTAATAAAATCATGGCAGGTTAGCCTATAAAGTAGTTTGAAAGGATTTGAAAAAAAAATGGCCTCGGCCGTATTCTAAAAGGCTTTTTGAGCTAACGAGTCACTGGTTTAGAAGAGCTCTCGTCCTTTGACGCAATTAAATATAAAAGCCAAACTATGTAAGAATTTGCAGCTCTTTTTAAAACTTTGAAAGGGGTTGTTTTGTCGGTTTTTCAGAAAGGTTTGTATGCAGGAGTATTTTAGAGTGGAATGCGTAAATCAAAAAGTGTGGAATAATTTCGAAAATTTTTACGAAATAGAATTTAACATTGTATCTGTTTATTGGGTTTATCTTTAAAATATTTGGATACCGTCAACGAGATAGTTTTATGAATACAATACAATACAAATACTCTTTATTGAACACCACAAATCAGTACAAAACAATACAGAAACAATAAACAAAGTAGACAATGGGCAATACAATACAAGGCAAGACAATAGGTAATAGAATTTTGTTCCTTTTTCTTTATATCTGACCAATTTTAAATTTAATGCAATCACAAACGAAATTCTTAATAGTTGAGTAATTTTGACAGCGTTAAATTAATACAAAGACTTTCCGGCAAAATGCAGCAGAACTAAGTTCCAGTTGAAACTCACTCAAACGGAACTAAATGGAATTTTGTAAACTTAGGACCTAGAATTACTTCTACATTGAATTTGTTGGCGCTTTTAGCAATTGAAGTTGGCAACACTATTACATTTTCTTCCTTGGAAACGGTGTTGCCGTCTAATTGGATTCCTAACTGCTTCTTTGGCTATTAAAATCATCACACAAACTGAATTTTCTTTAGAAAAGTGAACAGTAGGCTTACTGTCTAACTCGCTCGCAATCGCTATCGTGTTCATTTTGACAGTTCATGTATGGGGTGACAATTGGCATCAGAATCAGCTAGCTGTCACATTCATACAAGAACTGTCATTTTGCCACTAAAGACGAGACTAAAAAGCCTTTACGACTTCAAATTTGAAGACTTCACTGACTTAATACTTGGCCTTGGCCTTACAAAAACTACCATGAAGAGAAATATAATAATGAAGACTTGGCTGTATGGTGCAAAACCTTCGCCTATTCCCTTGCGGAGTGACTTTTAAAAACTACAAGAACCGTCAAAATTAACACGATGGCGATTGCGAGAGAGTTAGACAATAAGCCTACAGGTCGGTTGTTTTGAAACACACGATCAAATTCTATTATTCACCTAGCTTTTCCTTAACCTTGTGCTATTCATCCTCCTAAAGCCGGGTACCAACTGTTGCACATTACAGTAAAAGTTACAACTCGCAGATGAGTTCTCGGCTTTATATAGTCGACCAAGTGAGCCCTTTACCATTTTTTTACAGAAAAAAGGCTTTCACTTCTACATCTTTGATGTTTTATGCCGTTGAAATTTAACCTTAGAGTATAAAGGAATTTCTTGTCCACTGTACGTTTTCTTAGCTTACTCTTCGTACGTAACCAAGTTACATTACCAATACTGGTAAAACCAGCGTTGTTTTCCCTTGTTCTTTCTACATTACCAAGTTACATTACTAGGACATTAATTTAGATTAATTTTTGGTTTTGGCGCGGCGCGAACGCACGTAAGCCGCGAACATGTTTGTTTTACTTCAAAATAGTAAGTAAGTAAGTAAATGCTTTATTGTAGAAATATAAAGAAACAGATACAATTCACAAAAAAAAACATTAATATATGCACAAAGGCGAACTAATCCCTATAAGGGATCTCTACCAGTTAACCTTTGAGTAGATGAGAGGAGCATTAAACGAGGGACCGACATAGTGTAAGTTTAAAATTGCAGATAGTATAGCCGCCACAATAGAGCATACATATCTAAGTACAATAAACAAAACATAACATAAACTACTAAATATCATTACACACATGCATACATACAAAATACAATAAGTCTAATATGTATAATAGTCTTAGTACTCGTAATGTAACTAGGTTATGTACAAAGAACAAGGAAATCCAACGCTGGTTTTACCAGTGCTGGTAACGTAACTTGGTTATGTTCGAAGAACAAGCTAAGAATACGTAGAACGAAACGGAAACGTGGAACTTTTGTCCTACAATAAAATAAACTACTTTTTAAACATCGCAGCTAAAATAAAACATTTGCAAACTAAACCCTTCGACCCAAGCAGTATTGTGCCAACAGCCCTTTGTTGACACTGGCCTACCTTCGCACGTCTCAAAGCAAAAGGCCTCCGAAGGGCTCTGATATAAAGCGGTGACGTGTGAAGTCGCCCGAGCCGCTCATCCCTGGTGTCGCGTCACTGATTGTGCTACTTTGTCGCGTCGTGTACGACAGTCCAGCAGGCCCCTGTTTCACCGTGCGACAATTGTCGCTGACATGTGACAATTCAATTTGTGAAGTGGCAGTGGGCTGGCCATATCTCGCGAAGAACCGACAACCGCTAAACGTGTTCTTGAGTGGAGACCGCGACTTGGCAAACGTAGTGTAGGACGCCCTCCGGCCAGGTGGGATGACGATCTGCGAAAGACTGCAGGTAGATGCTGGATGCGTCAAACTAAAGACAGGGCGCTGCGGCGCTCATTAGGGGAGGCCTATGTCCAGCAGTGGACTAACGTAGGCTGATGATGATGATAATGATGATGTGACAATTCTGTTTACATTACAAACTCGACGAGAATCTACGCCGTTTGGCTTATTGACCGCGCACTGCAATTCGAATTGTCACTTGTTACCGACTATTGTCGAATTAGCGAACTAGGGGTCTGTAGGCTTATTACCCAACTCGTTCGCAACCGCCATCGTGTTCGTTTTGACAGTTCTTGTATGAATGTGACAGCTAGCTGATTCCGATGCCAATTGTCAGCCCATACATGAACTGTCAAAATGAACACGATGGCGATCGCGAACGAGTTAGGTAATAATCCTAATAGTCTACAGTGTTTCACATTTAATTTTAATAAAGATCAAAAATATACATTTTGGGACAATAGACACCAATTGACCTAGTCCCAAACTAAGCAAAGCTTGTAATATAGGTACACGACAACGGATAAACGTACTTGTGTAGATAAATACATACCTACTTAAATAAGTATTTAGGTATCTTGATTCACCTTTCCACCAATACGCCCACAATCATGCTATAAGCGTGGCTTTTAGGTCTTGTTATCTTAGGCTATGTCTACCCGGTAAGAGGTAAAGACGTGATATGTGTATGTATTATTTCAACTTTAAACTACTATAGGGTACAGCTAGCCTGACGCACACCTACCGGAACTAGAGGCACTAACGAGCAAGGTGCTCGCTTCACAAAAACTCAAAAAGTCCGCTGCTTTGAGCGTTACCATACAAAAGGGTAAAACCGTGTCTGCCATTTTCAGCACGATTTTCTAGTGGCTTTTTTATGTATTGCAACATTTAGTTTTTATACGATTAATATTAGGGATAAGTCCGCCTTTGTGCCTTAAAATAACTTAATAAAATAAAACTTATGTTAAAAATTAAAATAAATTTGGACCCTTAGGTAGAGTCCCCATCACGCAGGCAGCATTCCCGCGTTGTATCGCAATTGCGAGTCTTTGTGCGAGAAAGCTGCCCGCGCGAGGGTCTCTCTTGTGCATGTATCTCAGTGTAACATAATTAAGAGTTTGCATATATATATATATATATATAATATCTATTGTAAAAAACATAAGTCAAGTAGAACTAGCCCTAAGGATACACAGTCATATTTATCTAATAACATAAAAAAACACTGAAAATATCCGTCTTAAAACTTCCATTCGCAATGTTTTTCCGGATTGCTACGACCATCTTAATTGTTAATCCTGCCGCCAAGCAGTAGTGCTTGTGCTCATGAATTTAAACTTATTTGCTACAAGCGTCTGTGACTCGACTCCACCTAGACTCATGTCGGGACGTTTGAAAAAAAAAAATTAACCGTAAAGAGCCTTTTTATAAAGTCGGTTAAACGAATGTTTATTCTCGAGTCTTGGGTGTTTAATATATAGTGCCTGGATGACCGAGCTTTGATAGGCATTTTTTGGTACGTTTTCTAAAAATTATACCTAGCTAGCTAGATCAATTTATCGCCTACGAAACCCCCTTGCCCTGCATACCAAATTTCATTAAAATCGTTGGAGCTGTTTCCGAGATAATATCTATCTATATTTATAAAAGAAAGTCGTGTTAGTCCATCCATCGTGAAACCGGACCAATCGGACCATCGTGAAAGTTGCGGGAAACCGGTGGCGCGTGGTCGTTTTTTGTGGCGTGTGGGGGAAGCCTTTGTTCGACAGTGGAGTCATCTGGCTGATGATGATGATGATGACCCAGCAGAGGGATTTAACAAAGAGGATTAGAATGTAATAAATTTTAATAGTCTGAAGCAATTTCTTATCTGAATTGAAGTTTTCTCAGCGCTATAAAGTTGCTCGTAAAATGCTACTCGGTACTTATATAAAGTTGATTTACTAGATTTTAAAGTTGTAGTTAAAACTTGGCTAATACTCAAGTTGAAGTTGTGGAATCAAGTTTTTGTTAATCACCTAATTTGGAGTGACTGCGAATGAAGTTAGAAACGTTTGATTAAATTTTATACTAATTAAGATGTTCGTGTGGTAAATCCATCGAGGGAATGGGCGAAAATCATAGGAATCATGTTATAGGCGATGTGGCTAGCAACCCATCACTATTTTGATTCCACTTTCCACCTCTACGCCCTCAGTGTCTTGCTAAACGTGGCCTGTAGGTCTTGCTACCTTAGGCTCTGTCCACCCCATAAGGGATAAAGACGTGATTTGTGAATGTGAATGTGAATGAATGTGTGGTATATGGTAAATATCATAAATAAAATTTCTAAAATGTCAGTGAAAATTAGAACACGTAGAAAAATCCGAAAAGTAAAGCTATGGCCGGGAATCCTCGTCATTCCGTGACGCGTGCTATACCCCTACACCACCTATAGCAGGTGGGTAGTCTTCGAATTTTTCTACCCGTTACTAGCTGTCACGTGACCGTTACTATGCGATTTTTTGTCGCTAAGCGTCATCTGTTTGAATGATGTGTCTGTACGACACTATTACAAACTCCCGTGGAACATCTACTGCTCATATCATACATATATAAATCACATCTGTCTGTACCCCTTACATGGTAGACAGAACCTAAGGTAACAAGATCTAAAGGCCACGCTTAGCATGATTGTGGGAGTGTAGGTCTAAAGGGGCATCAAAATAGTGATGGGTTGCAAGCCTAACCTATTACATGATGCCTAAGAGTTTTGCCTATTCCCTGGATAGGCTTTTACCATCTGCGCGGACAGAGAAGCAACTGGTAAATTCTATGTTTTTTCTTTGCTCCCAGACCAGCATGGAAGTTGTAAATACTGCTTCAAATGCTTTCTGATTCATTTAATGTCGACATATGTATTATTTTTCAAGTAGCTCCAACCATATCGGAGCAAGGCTACTTTCTCTTTGCCCTAATTAAAATCACCTTCAAACTCAAAACTCCAATCGAGATATCAATAAAATTACCATCATAACTCAAAAACCCTTGCCAATACATCCTCACCCTAGAGTACTTTAAAATGAGGTGGATTATGGTTAGGTACGCAGATGTCCCTTGTGACTTTTGGGAATGGTGTGTACAATTGAATTTCAAGAAGCATACAAAGATGGAGCTTCGTGTAATGACATAACAACGTCGGGGTTAACAGAATAATGCAATCTCAAAGGAAGGCATGAACAGAACATTATAGAAGAAAAGAAAATCCAAAAGCGACGTGGTTAAGATTAAGTTATTCAAAAATAATCAACCTTACCGTTACCGTTAGAAATTAAATTTTTAAATGTCACTGAAAATGAAAATGTATTTTTGCAAATTGGCCGCCAAGGGCTCTTTTACATGTCTTTTTGAAACTACCAGCGCATTCGGAAAGGCCATCATTGCCAAGAAGAATGCGCCGCAAGAAACTTGGCAGAAAGTCATTTTTTAATTTTTTTTCACTGTATATTAGAACACAGAAAAACCCGAAAAGTAAAGCTATGGCCGGGAATCGAACCCGGATCCTCGTCATTCCGTGACGCGTGCTATACCCCTACACCACCCTTAGTGGATATTAATATATATTCTAAAATGCACCACCTGCTCAGATCTGTTCTTTTCTCAAGTCCTCCATTATTACCTTGTAATCTTCTGTATACCTTTTTTCTGCTTTAGCTGTTATATGTGGTGTTCAATAAAGAGTTGTATTGTACTGTATTGTATTTAAAGCGATAAAGCTTATTTGTAAAGCAGTCGCAACGTCAGAAGAGCAGTAAATAATGTAGAAGCAATTATGCTACCTGTATTATTGCAAAAGCAAATAACGAAGACAACAGCGAAGCGTGCATTAGTTAATCAAACACAACGTTCTCTATTTCATACTGCGTTAAGAAGTAACGTAACTAATATAGTTCAATCTAAAACAGCGGTTCTTAACCTTTCTGACATGAGGGACCATCTGACAAAATTTCTGTCTTTCCATGGACCATCTAGTATCTACATATCTAACGTATGGCTTTGATCGGCCGAAATTGCAACTTTACTAATTTAAAGGGACCTTACATACAATATACCGTTACTCCTCTTTCCCACAGGTAGGCAGATACTACTTTATTCCACTTGCTACGATCCTGACATACTTCTTTCGCTTCATCCACACTCATCAATCTCTTCATACATGCTCGTTGGTTTCGGGTACTCCTGACCTGACCTTTTTCCAAAACGTCTCCTATTTGGTCTCAGTACGTCCGTCTAGGCCTTCCCCTCCCAACGTAACCATTCACACTCCCCCTATAGATCTGACCTTACATAAATAAGAAAATTAATATCATCGTTCCACTTCTGTTCGTATCAATGGCATGGCGTTCATAGTCGATTCCCACTGGCTTGCCTATTTTAAGGCAGTTGGGCACTTTTATTGTACAGAATTAAAGGGAAAGGCTAGTTAAATTCCCTTCGGCTTGCCTTCTGATATACTTGACGCCACGCCACTGGTTCCTATAAAATTCTTGAGTTCACTGTTCCATCACTTTTAGTTTGTGTACTAAAACAATTGCGTTGTAGCAGAGAGCGAGCATAGCGCAAATATATCCAAGAGCTAGGAGCTAAAGGCTAAAGGTGCATCCGTAGAATATTGCAAGACCCTGGTCTCGAGCGATTCATTACCATGCCCTTCTAGAATGAGGTTAAAATACATAATGGTTCAAAATTCCTTGTGTGTGTGTGTTCCTGTCTGTTCCTGTGTTGGCTGTTTCTTCCATTTTCAGTGTCATTTAGAAATTTAATTTTTAACGGTAAAACCGGTAAAACCGTAAAAGTAAACATAAAATTCAAGAAGTAAAAATTCATGATTCGTTTGATTGTACCTAAACTACAAAAAACCAATCTGTGGATTATGTGATCAAAAAATCCGTTCAGCTAATAATTTGAACCATACATACATAAATCACGTCTTTATCCCTTACGGGGTAGACAGAGCCTAAGGTGACAATACCCAAAGACCACGTTTAGCATGATTGTGGGCGTATGGATGGAAAAGGGAATCAAAACAGTGATGGGTTGCCAGCCGCATAGCCTATAACATGATTCCTATTTTCGCCCATTCCCTCGATGGGCTTTTACCATCTTCGCGGGAAGAGAAGCAACTGGTACATTCTATGTTTTTCCTTTGCTCCTAGACCAGCATGGAAGACATAATAAAAATGACAGCTAAAACCTGAACTGAGTCGGAATTGAATTGCATTAAGACGTCATAGTAAGGCCCCAGGACTTAACTTAATATTTTCTGTTGGTGACTCTTCCCACTGAATCTATTGCATCATCCGTAATTCATCTTAGCTTCCTTGTAAACGAGCTTCTTAATTCAGCTCACGGTACACAGACTTGGCAGAGCTGGAAACTTCTCGAAGGAAATCTAACTCGGTTAAAAAATAAACTGCAACTTTAAACTTAAACAATAGACTTAATGAAACTGTTGAGGTGAGCGCACGACTGTAGTTTGGTGTAAGGTGAAAATCCAAGCATAGATTCTTCAGCGTCAGTAACGCTACGTTCGTGACGCCGTGCTTTGTGACGCAACGTCAGTGACTCCACGTTTTTGACGATACGTCATCCACGCTATGTTAAAGACAAGGCGTCTGTGTCCACGATTTTGACTTAGCGTCAGTGACGCGACGACAGCGATGTTGCTATGACATAAAATCTCTGTTTCAAATTTCATCTAGAACTGTTCCTCCGTTCTGGCGTGAAAGAGTAACAAACATCCGATTATTCATCCTCACAGACTTTCACATTTATAATAGCAGCTACTGACCCCTACTTCGCCTGCAAAAAAATAGTTTTTCGCTATCCCGCGGGAACGAGATAAAAAATAGCCTATGTGTTAATCTAAGGTATCAGCTATCTCAGTCTCAGATATATTTCCAACTCCATTTAGAAGTTTTTACGTGAAAGAGTAACAAACATCCATCCATCCATGTTTGAATGTGTCTGTACGACACAATTACAAAACAAACAAAACAAAAAAATTAGTTGTAGTTAATTATTTGTTAATGAAATGAGATGATTTCAGTAAAATAGTATATCAATTAAATCTAAGAATCATTACAATAGTATAATAATGTCAAATAAAATAAAGGAATATTAATAGGAATATTTTTGATGAATTTATTTAATGTACAGACACGAACTTTCTATCGATTTATTATGTGTATAGATTCTCGCCACAAGCCTATCTAATAACGCTTTATTGAACCGTTCGATAATAGCACTTTATTTCCTTTACAATGAGGTGTATAAACAAAGGACGGCAGCTTAATCAGGGCCTGTGAGAGTAATTGGTGGCGGTGATGACGTGAAATACGACCCTCTGGGACACGAACTAATATTCTCATTCTCACATACTCTGTGCTATGACCAGTGGCGTAGCTAGGTAACGAAGGGCCCTGGTGCAAATAAAAAAATGGGGCCCCACTCAGTGGCGTAACTATAACGTCTGGGGGCCGCGGCAAATTCGTCAGATGGGGGGGGGGGGGCTCCTTCCTCAATATAAAGAAGTGCATCAGTGTCCCTTCTGTGCTCTATACCAACTCAGTTCGGGGCCTTGTAGAGCTAGGGGCCCCTTGCATTTTGCCACCCATGCCACCCTATAGTTACGCCACTCGCCCCACTACTATCTAAACTGGTTACGTTTTAATAATAATAGTTCGATCGAGATTTTCTGGTAAGGATTCGAGGGCCTTCTGAGCTTGAGGGCCCCGGGGCACTGCCCCACCTTGTCCATAGGTAGCTACGCCACTGGCTATGACCATGCTTTCGGAAATAGTACATTGCATTCCGAGGGCGGTAAAACTAATTATATCTCAGATCACACAGGAATTTGCAATTGTACTTGCGATAAACATGCGAGCTCAGGCTTTCTCTAACACCGCCCGAGTTGTGTAAATATTTTTTATCAAAAATGTCCGTCAAAGTCGTCATTGTTAACTACATATCAGAACAGGAAGTTAATTGTTGCCGGGCAGTCCAAAATTAACTCCTAAACTCTACGGTCCGGGGGGACGTAATAGTTATTTTCGATGCAAGTGCAAAAGTGTGTAACACGAATGTGACAAACGTGGTATGTAATTCGGTATAATTCGGATATAAGTACGAGTAATATAGCTTTCATGGAAATCGTGCTTCAGTGAGGTCTTAGGAATCATGTTATAGGCGATGCGGCTAGCAACCCATCATTTTGATTCCCCTTTCCAGCTGCACACCCTTAATCATGCTAAACGTTTAAGGTTATGTTACCTTAGGCTCTGGCTACCCCGTAAGGGATAAAGACGTGATGTATTCAGTTAATACATCATTATGATATTGTAATTTATAGCTGATATTCATAGCGATGAGGCTCAGTGGGATTGAACTATCTTCGTGTACGCTTGCTATTACGCCGCACGCATTATATCCTCTAGGCAATAATTGACGTTTATTAACTAAAGTAATTGATCATTGTTAAAGTTAACAATGTCTGTTTATACGTGTAACTAGCTGTTGCCCGCGACTCCGTCCGCGCAGAATTCGCTTATCGCTATCCCGCTAGTCTCATGCAAAGTCTCAGCCCGATCGGTTTAAAATTGTCAAAGTTTCATACAAACTTTCATCCCCTATTTTATCCCTTTGGGGGTAGAATTGATCAAAATCCTTTCTTACCGGATGCCTACGTCAGAACATCTACCTACATGCCAAATTTCAACCCGATCCGTCCAGTGGTTTGCGCTGAGCGTTGATAGATCACTATGTCAGTCAGTCAGTCAGTCACCTTTGAGTTATATATGTTTAGAAGATGGGCTTTAAGCAGTATACAGTCGAGCGAGTTTGTTACGTACGGTTAAAAGAATATGCCATCAAAAACATGATTTGTAAAAAAATACAAGTCTCGCACATTTACAGCTCACAAATAACCCGGATTAAGGCGCTGAGAACTGCCAATGTCCTTGAGCAACGCCACTCTTCACACATACGGCCCGTGTGCCTGTTAGTGAAGGAGAACCTACAGTGACTCACTAGCTCGTTTCCCACCATGATTGACGGTGAAATAAATGACTCAGATTGCAGGAACTTGTTGCACGAGCCAAAGGCGAGGGGAATAAACATGCGACGTGAGGCTTTCTTTATCACCACCTGCGGTGTATATACAATTTTACGTCTTCTCCTTAATTACTCCTGGTCAGGAAGAGGGTATTTCCGCTCGCGTACCCCGGGGCGACGTAAAAAAATGCAACTGTTCCTCTTAATCAGCAGCTTTAATAGTCTTTACATACATAAATCACGTCTATATCCCTTACGAAGTAGACAGAGCCCAAGGTAACAAGACCTAAAGAACCACGTTTAGCATGATTGTGGGCGTATGGATGGAAAGGGAAATCAAAACAGTGATGGGTTGCTAGCCACTTCGCCTGTACAACTTGATCCCTAAGATTTTCGCCCAATCCCTAATAGGCTTAGTCCATGTAAATATGAGCAACCGTTTGGAAGCCTTTGAAATGTGGGTGTACAGAAGAATTCTGATGATATCGTGGACGGATAGAATATCAAATGAAAGAGTTTTGCAGATGGTGAACAAAGAGGTGGAGATCTTGAAAAATGTCAAGAAACGCAAGCTGCAGTACTTAGGTCACAATGCGTAGTGATAAATGCGACCTGCTTCAACTCATCATGCAGGGGAATCCAGGGAAAGCGACCCGGAAGAAGGCGTACGTGGCTTAAGAATCTCCGGGCACGGTTCAACCTTAGCACAAGCTCTCTGTTCCGAGCTGATGTGAAATTAAAGATACATACATACATACATACATACATAAATCACGTCTTTATCCCTTACGGGGTAGACAGAGCCTAAGGTAACAAGACCTAAAGGCCACGTTTAGCATGATTGTGGGCGTATAGGTGGAAAGGGAAATCAAAATAGTGATGGGTTGCTAGCCGCATCGCCATGACACGCTTCCTATGCCCATTCCCTCGATGGGCTTTTACCATCTGCGCGGGAGGAGAAGCAACTGGTAAATTCTATGTTTTTTCTTTACTCCCAGACCAGCATGGAAGAATTAAAGATTAAAGATAGCACTGATGTTAGCCAACCTCCAGTAGGAGAGCACCTCAAGAAGAAGAATCGATCTAAAAAATACTAATCTGATCCAGATTATCTGAATTAAGTAATGCGAAGTTCAAGCAAATAGCTTGAGCTAAAAGGAAACCAACCCCGACTCAAGCCTAAAAAAGCTAATCACGATCTGGTGATTGATCCGAAAGAACCGGTCGCAATAAATCGAACAAAAGCGGGCCAAGATCGAGACGAGATCTTCTCGAGGGTTCCGTTGATGACCTAATTGTTACTGTGCAAGGGAAGACGGGAACGGCACACGGTCTACAAGACTGACAGGTATAGGAAAGGCCACGTGTTTTCGATGGACTTTTACCAACGCGGGAAGAGGTGCAGTTGGTACATTACATGTTTTTTATTTGCTCCCAGACCAGTATGGAAGGGAATCACTACATATTGTAAAACAACGTTCTCTGTCGCGTGTCAGTCTGTTTTCAATGAACTCAAAAAGTACTGCTAGGGTTTTAATGCGATTTTCACCAAATAGAGAATCGAACAAATTTATTCCTGACCCATTCTGGAATCCTTTCGTAGTAAATGTTATAGCGATGTCACATTGAATTGGCAAGAAAAAACACTGTAACGTTTACTATGATAACGTTATATGGTGGGTCAGGAACCAATTTGTTAGACAGTACATTTGGAAACTAGCTTTCGATTGAAAAAAATACCAACCAAATCGGGCTATCTGTTTAAAAGCTACGACCGTTTGCATCAAGGGTTAACTCAGAGGTGCCCAGGATTCCCGCGAACCTCTGTTTGAGAGGCTATAGCACCACTAGGCCTCTACAGGCATGGTTTAGACGCGTACAACTAAGGAATCCTAAATCAACGCACGTCCTATGCGCAAAGCAGCCACATGTATTATTCAGAGCCAGCTGATTTGATCAGCGTATCGTGGATAAACGCCGGCCTGATACAGCCTGATTTGTACCGCGTCAACGCTCAGCTTCTACGCAGTTTCGAGACAGAACAGTAATATATTATGCATATACTGGAGGGAAAGGCTCGTGAAGATTGTTTTAAACAAAAAGTACAAGATGTACTCAGCGGCTAAAAATTAAGCCGTCTTAAAATCACTACATAGAATAAAACGAAGTCGCTTTCCACTGTCTGTCCCTATGTAGCTGACGCTGCTGAACGCGCTCCTGACGGCAGCACCTGAGTGTGACCTGCTCGCTTGCCGATGGCCGACTGTGTGCTCTGAATGCTTGAGATTCTGCCAGATGATGGATGTTAGGCAATCCAGTGTTTTAAAGTGATTTTAAATTTGTTATTAGTTTATAAACTGTTGTTTCTCGGTGCATTGGTTTTTAACTGTAATGCCGTGTAAATATATTTACAATTAATAAATAAATAAATGTATGCTAGGATCTTTAAGACTACGCAACGGATTTTAATGCGGTTTTTTTAATAGATGGAGTGATTCAAGAGAAAAGTTCACATGTATAATTCTACGCATAAGTCGCGAGCAGAAGCTAGTTACATATTGCATACAGGTGAGGGCCAATTGCAGAATATACGAGTACTATCAACATAAGATTTTAAGTCTAATTCTACGCGGGTTAAGTCGCGGGCAGAAGCTAGTCTTTTCATACAGCTCGTCGGCTTAGGGTCTCGGTAACCTGAGGGACGCCGTCCACCTCGGTGGAGTGACGATTTGCGAAAGGCTTGTGGCTGGATGCTAAAAGCCAAAGACAGGGGAAAACGGCGCGTTTTATATAGGGGAGACCTATGTCTAGACTACTCTAGGCCGATCTGATGAAGGCGTTTCTAATAAAGTGTCATCCGCAATTTCACTTTACAAGATTATTAGGTGTAACGTTGAAACATACTTTCACTTACATTTAAACGCTATCTAGATATCTCGGCGCGCCTTAAAGAGGCCTTCCGTGACCAGAGGGCTGGCCAATATTTCGCTCAGCGAATACGCATTGCCATACAACGTGGCAATGCTGCCAGCCTTCTGGGCGCCCTCCCTATTGACGGCGATTTGGAAGATTTTTTTTATCTTTAATTTAATAATAGTTTTAGCTAGGTTTAAGTTATTTTTAAGTTTTGAGTGTTTTTTATTAAGTTTTCTTTTTCTTCACTATCACTTCATCATCACTATCATCACTACATAGTATAAAATAAAGTCGCTTTCTCTGTTCCTGTGTCCCTATGTCCCGATGTATGCTTATATCTTCAAAACTACACAACGGATTTTGATGCGGTTTTTTTTAATAGATAGAGTGATTCAAGAGAAAGGTTTTTATGTATAATTCTACACAGACGAAGTCGCGGGCAGAAGCTAGTATAAATTAAAGTCGCTTTCTCTGTCCCTATGTCCCTATGTATGCTTATATCTTCAAAACTACACAACGGATTTTGATGCGGTTTTTTTTAATAGATAGAGTGATTCAAGACGCAGGTTTTTATGTATAATTTTACGCAGACGAAGTCGCGGGCAGAAGCTAGTTTCCAATGAAAATGAATACATTTTAAACGTTCAAAGCACACGTTGCGAGAATGTGATGCCTTCCACATCGGAGCTTCCACAAAATGGAAACCTCAAATTTATAACCCTTGCAAATAGTTCTGTACAACGCGAACATAAAACTTCATGTACCTATCTCCGCTGCGGTTATTCGTGAAACAAGAAATGGAAAAGTTGATTTTGTACATTATTTTAGAAACACAATTTTATTACTATTTCAAAGCGCGTTTTAGTCTATTTGACGGCCGGATAGCCTAGTGGTTAATGACCCTGACTATGAAGCTAGAGGTCCTGGGTTCGAATCCCAGTTGGGGCAGAGAGTTGTATGAATACGAATGTTTGTGCCCGAGTCATGGATGTTGTATGTATTTAAGTATGCTATTTATCTACATTATATAAGTATGTTTATCCGTTTCCTGGTACCCATAGTTTTGCTTGGTTTGGGGCTGGGTAAATTGGTGTAATTTGTCCCAAGATATTTATTTATTTTATTTATTTATTTGCGTTTCGTTGTTACATTTTTTAATTTAAATTAAAGAAAACTGGTCTACACTACAAGCTTTTATTTCCTTTCATTCCCTTCCATTCTGGTCTGGGAGCAAAGAAAAAACATAGAATATACCAGTTGCTTGGCCTCCCGCGCCGGAAAGCCCATGGAGGGAATTGGCGAAAATCTTAGGAATCATGACAATAGGCGATGCGGCAACCCATCACTATTTTGATTCCCCTTTCCACCTATACGCCCACAATCATGCTAAACGTGGCCTTTGGGTCTTGTTACCTTAGGCTCTGTCTGCCCCGTAAGGGATAAATATGTGATTGTTGTATGTATGTATTAACCAATGTCATTACGTTGCCCCAACAGCAATGTCTAATAATAGCTAACTATTTTATTTTAGCTCTAATAGTAATCACTGCAATAAACTCCCTAAGAGAATACCAAGTATTTTGATACCTTGCCAAAACTATTTAACCGTCCTCTACCCCACGTCGCCGCGTAAAAATACTTCGAAGTCCAATTGCAATACGGCGATTAATTGATCAGAAAAGCTAAATTCAAGCAGAATATACAAACCCATGACTTCCATACACTTACGCAAATCACGTCTTTATCCCTTACAGGGACTGAGCTTAAGGTAACAAGACCTACAGGCCACGTTTGGCATGATTGTGGCCGTATTGTGAAAAGGGGAATCAAAATAGTAATGGGTTGCCAGCATCACCTAGGGTAGACCGGGGGCAATAGTACCACGGGTCAATAGTACCATCGCCTATAACTCTTCAACTACACCGAAATATGCATGTGTGTGTATACACGAGTGTGCCTTGAGCGTGTCTCAACCTGCTCACTAGCCGGCCACTCGCTGCCGCTCGAGATGCACATGCTAGAAGACGATTTGTATTTTTGACTGACCAAGGTAAATATTTACGATTTACGTTTTGTACCAGTGTTTATTATGAAATAGTCGTAGTGTGAAAGTTTTACTGACGTGTGATTCTCTAGTTATTAAAGCTTGTAATGTGTCACAGTTTGGGGGTCAGTTATGTATAGAAATCGAGATTTGTGAAGTTTAGTGGGTGCGAGTAAAAAAGGGCAGTTGTACCACAACTCTCGGGGTCAATTGTAACGTTACAATTGACCCTGTGCTACAATTGACCCGGAGTTTTTACCCGACTCCAAAAAAAAGTCGTGTAATGTTTTCAAGGTTCATGTACGTATGCATGTATGTGAGTTTGTTTATTCCACCATAACTTTTAGAACCGTTACCAGATTTTAACGTATGAAACATCGTTAGAATTCTTATTTTATTCGGAGTAACGTCGGCTGACTAGCTTTTGAAAACAATCAATATGGTGGCTGTAACGAATAATGATTGATCTATTCGATGTAAGGTCGCGTTAAGTATAAAATATTTTTGTAACAAGATACATCTTGGGTATTTTAATTTATATATTTATTATTTTAATTTATATAATAATACCTTTGATTCATTCCGATATTTCGGGATCTATATGAATTAAAATCGCGCAATATTATCTGTTTCTACTGAATCAGATAATACTAGGTGCTGCATTATTTAAAAATGATTTGTTGTGAAGGATGGGGTTGATTGTACCAGGGGTCAATTGTAACTGTATGGGATTAGTAATTATTAAATAATTCGATATGTATACTGTATTGAGATGTTGTTATTGCTGGAAAGGTGTGCTATGAGCACCCTTAAGTGTTTTTTTATAATAAGTAGACATAATATGTTTCAAAAACTTGGAGATTATTATAATACGCTTAGGTCAACTGAAATGCTAGCTTTGTCTAGTCTAAATACAAGTCTATAATTACGACTGATGTAACGTAACAAGCTAATTCGTCTTAAGAAATTTACAATCAATACTGATTGATTAGTGCATTATTTTGGATTTTATTTACCTTTGTTTTTCTGGTACAATTGACCCGTGCGAGGGGTCAATTGTAACACGAGGTCTTCATGAACAAAAACTCATTTTGCACCATTCTGATGCGATCAAATATAAATTATTTTCTAGATTCTGATAGCCAATTAGACTAGAATGTTATATCCTAAGCGATTTCTAGGTGGTGGCCTTAGATTCTGAGTTATGGGTAATTATTTGGAAACTGGTACTATTGCCCCCGGTCTACCCTATATATCTATACCTAGCCGCACAATCTTGCTAAACGTGGCCTGTAGGTCTTGTCACCTTAGACTATGTCTACCCCGTAAGGGATAAAGACGTGATTTGTGTATTGTGTTGTGTATTGTATTTTAATGGCAAAGGGAATGGTGTACAGGCAACCGCATCGAAGTGTATTATAATAAAATTATGTTTGATTTTAGGTGTCGTTTTATAAATGTATTATCTATTGTATCTTTAATTGTTTGCATCACCCGATGGTCCCAAAAGAAGACCAGCGCTGGCTGTAAAGCCAGCAAATGCTGAGTTGGGACCATTTTGTGACAATCTATTCATTAGATTATTTTAATTGTTTTTTTTTTGTAAACCAAATAAACGTTTTCTTTCTTTTCTTTCTTTCATCCATATTCACCATATTATAAGTGCTTGCCGCTACCAGAATTCGAACCCGGGGCTTTCTAGCTCCATGGTCAGGGTCACTAGCTAGGCTATCACGTCGTCGATTATAATGCTACATAGCACGATATTCTCGCATGATATAACATGCTCAATTGGCATCGTATCTGATATAGTAAATACTTGTCGTACCGCAGATATTTCGGTGATGACAAATATGAATGACCGGCTATGTTAATAGCATTTCACGGCGCCTGTTGCCAAGATTATTAGGTAAAATTACTGATACACACACAAATCACGTCTTTATCCCTTACGGGGTAGACAGAGCTTAAGGTAACAAGACCTACAGGCCACGTTTAGCAAGATTGTGAGCGTATACGTGGAAAATGGAATCAAAATAGTGTTGGTTTGCTAGCCGCATCGCCTATAACATGATTCCTATTTTCCCCCATTCTCTCGATGGGCTTTTACCATCTGCGCGGGAAGAGAAGCAACTGGTACATTCTATGTTTTTTCTTTGCTCCCAGACCAGCATGGAAGTTGAAAGAACTGTCAAAATGAACACGATGGCGATTGCGAGCGAGCTAGATAAAGCCTGCTGGTCTCTGCGTCCCTTAGAAAAACCGTGTGACGTATGCATCTCAGCACGCTGCCAGCTACCAACGCACGACATCTTAAGCCCACGCTTAATATCTATCGTTACAGTAAGCTGAATTGTCGGATGTGCCGTTAACGAGCGATGACGTGACAAACGATAAATAGAGGCAGGTGTGATACGGAAGCACCTGGTGCCAACTGAGTCAGAGAACGGATTAAGAGCGTTTGTATGTCACAGGTGGCTTGTATGGTGGTCAGACGGTCTCCACGCATGTTCCTCGAGTATTAAATGAGCTTGGCTGTCAACAAATATGTTTGAATATACATAATTATTAAGGCCAGGGTCGCAAGGACTTGTTAGAAGAACAATGATGCAAGAATAAGGTCGACCACCCAATGAAGATCCTATGCACGTCATAAAAACGTCGACGCAAACGTCACGCAGTGTTCGTTTCGCTAAAGCCGACGCTTCAGGGTGAAGGACTACGAATTAGTCCGAAACATATCGAGCATTAATCGACTTTTATACGTGGGTTATCCATTTGTGTAACTATTACAAGACTTACATACATACATATATCACGTCTTTATCCCTTACGGGGTAGACAGACAAGACTCAGTTGAAGTAGGTAATTTACGAACTACATGAACATTCTAGAAAATCGTTCCATTCTTTTCAAAATATCCAGTACAAGAGGACCGCACAATTACAGCTCACCGTCCAACCGACACTGCGTTCTACGCTCATGTAAATAGATTCCAACATCAAACGACATTCTTTTACAAGCCCAGAATTGCTCAGCGATGGAGTCTAAATTAGATTCAGTCCCAGGTGCAAATTTCTCCGTGAACCTTATGTTGTTTGAGTACGCGCTATAATCGTTTAGCCGGCAATATCGGCCAATGGGATGATTATTTTGAGAATGCTGAAGTGTTTACATAATGTGTTTGCGTTAGTGTGTGTGTCGTCTACGAGAAGAAATGCGGGCGGTTTTTCTCTGTATAGTAGGCAAATAAATTTAATTATCTATACCTACCTTCTTCTTTTTTTAATATGGCCCCATCGATGCGATGATTTCGCCAATGTCAAAGTAATAAATACAGTATTCAAAAAACTCGTGACAAGAATGTCGCAACGTTGTGTACGGTAGAACACGGTCAAAAGACCCTGTCAGGCTCTTAGCCAACGGATAACGATATCCCTCAGAATCTGCCAGGAAATCATTAACCGATGCCCAGGGTGCACCGGAATAAGCATAGAACTATGGATAGAGGGCTATTAGGACGTTATAATAAAGTTATAATAGGTTTAGTAAAAGTTGCACGGTTTCCGAGATATTTGGACTTTTAGGTTTTTTTCGAAAATGAACACCCTTGTTAAATGTTTTGATCATAGAACCATTTTAAGCTAACTTTTAATTTTTTTTTATTTTTGCTCAATATTCTTGAGTACTTGTGTTTTTAGATAGGCATTACTATTTTTGTGAGACTACATGGGATTTAAAAAAAAATCGCAAACTTAATTTTTGCCTTTTCAATCGTACGTTGATCTAACTTTCAGCTCTCATGGTGAAAAAAAAATACACTACCGCCTAGTTGATAATAAGCTTAAAAACATGCCGATTTGTTGCAGAAATAACATTATTGGCCACTTATTTAAATGCAAATGGCATTAAAATAATTCCAAATTTAAAAACCATGCTGACTGCCTTTTGTTTTTTTTCGACTTCGATTTTGAATTTCGCTATGGGTAATGAACAACAACGTCATACAGCCAAGTCGATGTCCGAGGAGTGCGCGTTTTGTTTGAGTCTAACGTTTATATCAATGTCTCAAATAGCTTACGGCGACAGATGACATAAAAAAAACTTAAGAAAAAAGGCGGGAACGGGAAAACCACCTAAGTTTCCTCTCAATGTTTGAGAAAAACATTATATCTGCCTCAGCTAGAAGAGCGATTGCTGGATTCGTAACTTAAAACAAGTTACTCATTCATCTAATCGCTCTTTCAAGTCCTAAAATACGTTCGTTATCAGCATTTTAAATTCAAAGGACAAAATTCTATTGTAAAAGCAACCTTTACATTAACTTTTGCCACATTATTACCACAAAACCAAAGTGAAATTTAGTTCTGTATTTGAACAAACTAATGGTGAATATTAATCCTTTTTAGTCCAACTAATTGGCCAACCCAAAGTTGGTAACAGGGTATCAATTCGTGTATTTATCAGAATTGGGTAACATTTCCAATAGTCTGAAAGGTAAAATTAAAGGTTCGCCCCAGAGACTAAACCTTCTACGCAGAACATTTCACTAATAATTTCAATTTAATTAAGATAGAATAAGGAATAGTGTGATCAGGTAACGCTGTTGTGAAAGAAGATATAGTGACTAAGGCAGAAAAAGTATGCTTAGTTGGTTTGGTCACGTAGAGCGGATAGATGAAAGTACACTAACTAAACAGATCTATATGGGCAGTGTGAATGGTTCCGTTGGAAAGGCCTAGACGGACGTTCCGGGATCAAATGTGAGACGTTTTGAAAAAAGGTCTCTGGTGTACCCGAAACCGGCGAGCATGTATGAAGAGACTGATGAATGTGGATGAAGCGCAAGGTATGGCAGGATCGTAGCAAGTGGAACAAAGCGGTCTCTGCCTACCCTGTGGGAGAGAGGCGTGACGGTATGTATGTGTCAATTTAATTATCGAATGGGTTGTCTAATTCTATGTAAGTACCGCAAAAGCCTTACTTGCCTAATTTGAACGGATCCCTCGGCACTCGAGTCTGATTCGCACCTGGCCGGTTTAAAAAAAAGAGGCAACTGGAAGTAAACTCTAAATCTTACCTTCTAAGTTGAACTGGAGAGCATCGTGTTACTTCTCACGGAGCCGTCTATGATTCCACTCGCGCGCCGCACCTGCAATAATTACGAAAGTTTTAGTGAACTGTGATTCCGTCTCTGTTTGTTACTACGAAACAGATAGAGACGTCGTAACCATTTATTTATCTACGACTTGACTTCACTATATCGCGGAGATAGCAATATCTCTGTATTACGGTCACACCACAGTATGAATAAATGGTTTACAACTGACAGTTATGATAACTGACACTTATGATAACTGGCGGTTGACAGAGAGTGATGAAACAGGCCCTTAGATTCGTCACCAATATTGTAATTTACACTTACGGGCCGTCCATTAATCACGTGTTCGGCAAAAATCACGAAATATCACAAGAGTTGGGGGTGTAGTAAGATATCACGTGTATTTATTTTTACGTCGAACGCGAGATTTTTAAACGGAAAAGTGGCGTGTTGTGTGACCTTGACTCGCCGTTGCCAGGCACCTTTATACCTGTGTTTAAAGAAACTTTTCTGAAACTTTGTTTTATTATCGGTTTTCTACTCAGAATCCCCAGCACTGTCGACGCCGATGAGAAAATAATGTCCGGAAAATTCCATACATTTTATCAATTTTCGTTCCATTCCATTGCCGTCATACAAATTTGTATGAATGAAGTAAACTGGAAAAGGCTCGTGATTTTATGTAAAAACCGGAAAAAATACAAAATCGGAGAAAAATGCGTAGGTGGGTACCAACTTTTAGGGGCTGTTCCATCATTCTCTGTTAAGTTCCAGATTGACAACCTCCTCCTTTTTGAACTCGGTTAAAAATCGCACCAAGTTGCAAAAGCTGTCTTAATATTCGAATTAACGTTCGGTACGATAAGATCGCATATTGTCTATCTTATCTTTTTTGTGTATGTGTCTGTCTGCGGCATCGTAGCTCGCAAGCGGATGAACCGATTTGGACACGGTTTTTTTCATTTTTTCATTTTTTCACTTTTCGAAAATGATGGCATTTTTTACAAAAAAGTATTTTTTTACGTATTACTCGGTTAAAGCGTGCGGTTTTTTTTTACATACATACATACACAAGTCACGTCTATATCCCTTACGGGATAGACAGAGCCTGAGGTAGCAAAACCACGCCACGTTCAGCATGATTGTAGGCGTATAGGTGAAAAAAGGAATCAAAATAGTGATGGGTTGCTAACCGCATCGCCTATAACATGATTCCTAAGAATTTCGCCCATTCCCTTGATGGCTTTTTCCCTGCGCGGGACGAGAAGCAACTGTTTTTTTTAAATTTAATGGTATTAACGATACTAGATAGCTGTGCCGAGTGGCCGCGAAAGCAGAACTGTCACGTAGTGTTCGTATTGCGGCCTCCAAGGGTACCTTCGTGGAAGAAGACCTGCTTAATAGACCTAAATATAGTGTAATCTCCGTTATGTGTAGCAAACATGTCTAATTCACAATTTAACGTGAGTTATCCGTTGCTTCCGCGCTGGTCTGCGAGCAAAGAATAAACATAGAATGTACATTGCTTCTCTTCCCGCACTGATGGTAAAAGCCGTCGAGGGAACGGGCAAAATTCTTAGGGGTCATGTTGTAGGCGATGCTAGAACCCATCACTATTTGGATTCCCCTTTTCACCATTACGCCCACAATTATGCTAAACGTGGCCTTTAGGTTTATCTCAGGCTCTGTCTACCCCGTAAGGGATATAGACGTGTTTTTTATGTATGTACGTATCATTTTCCAACGAACAGACCAGGTGCCATTTTTAAATTCATATAATTTATCCTAGTAAAAAGGAACGTATGAAATTATTCGTGACACCGAGAAAAAACACGCAATTACCAAAGATTTATTGGTTGTTTAACTTTAAACTGTCATCCGACCAGCTGCTACGACTGGCGCGATATACCTTGTCACTTCTAATTCCACTGTGAATACATTAGGCCATAGATCAAACAACTTATAGAGTAGAAACGTCAGACCATTCGCATAAAATAAAATTACGCTAAGCCAAAATTGGTGATTGCTGCAGTCTGGTCAGCCGAAGGACAAAATGGTAAACAAAGTGTGCAAGTTTCTTCCATGCTGGTCTGGGAGCAAAGAAGAACATAGAATGTACCAGTTGCTCTTCCCGCGCATGGTATAAGTCCACCGAGGGATTGGGTAGACATTTTAGGGATCATGTTATATAGGCGATGTGGCTAGCAACCCATCACTGTTTTGATTCCCCTTTCCATTACGCCCACAATCATGCTAAACGTGGTCTTTACGTCTTGTCACCTTAGGCCCTGTCTACCCCGTAAGGGATAAAGACGAGATTTATGTATGTATGTATGTATGTAAGTTGTGCAAGCAGCTTATGATCGACATGGCTAGTTTATGTTAAGTTTTTTTTTAATTAGCCTATTGCGGTGTCCCACTTGGCAAAGGTCTCTCCTCTCGACCTCTACAACTCTCGGTCCAACGCAATTTCGGCCATCGCCTTCTTGGTCTGTCTCGTCGTCGTTGGCTATTCTCCGGCACCCACCAAGTGGCTGAGTGGGCCAACATCTGTGGGTGCACGCGGCAGACATGTCCAGCCCAGTCCCATTTGAGCTTAGCAGTCTTTTCCCCGACGTCAGCTGTGCGTGTTTTTGAGCGCGATTGAGTTTTGTTCAATTAGTAAATATATTCAATAGCTATAACGTAAATGAATTTGTTCCATGTAGAAGATAATGGAAAAACAATCGCAGTGTGAGTCGAAAAAGACTGATAAGTTGCTACAATTGGATAGCCCTTATTTCCACTCTAATTCGTTATTTCCTCTATGATACTAGCTTAAGGGAGGCGCTATCATAATTGTGGTAAAGAAACATCAGAATCGGCTGATCATCAGCATCTTTAGCCTATATACGTCCCAGTGCTGGGTACAAGCCTCCTTTTTTTTTAATGTACCAGTTACATTTTAAACTAAATTTCTAAACGACACTGAAAGTTAAGACACATAGAAAAAGCCGAAAAGTAAAGCATTGGCCCGGAATCGAAACATTTCGTGAAGCGTGCTAACTTGTACACTAGTGTGCACCACCCATAGCAGGTGGGTAAAGCCTTCGATTTTTTCTATCTGTACCAGCTGTCACGTGACCTTGTTACTATGCGGATTTTTGACGCCAAACGTCAACTGTTTCAATGTGTTGGGTTCGATGGCTTTACTTTTCGGATTTTTCTGTGTTCTAATTTTCAGTGTTTTGTTTAAACTGAATTTACACAATCGATCATGCACCGGCTTTTCAGGAAATTTGTAGAACAAATCTGGTAGTATTCGACAAAGTCTAGGTGATAGGACTTTGAGCAAAATATACCGGAAAAAGAAGAGGAAGTCATTACTTTGCAGAGGTCCATATTATTGAACAATAACGTTAAGGGCCAGTTTCACCATTCTCTGTTAAGTTCCAGTTATCTTAAGTATCAGTTATCTATGATTCCGTCTCTAATCATTACTACAAAACAGACAGAGACGTCATCGTAGATAACTGACACTTAAGATAACTGGAACTAAACTTAACAGAGAGTGGTAAAACAAGGCCTAAATTAAAAATTTAAAAAGTCCCCCACTCCGTCTCGTATTAATCGAGTAATCAAACCGTAAATTTAAAAAAAAATTATTGACTTTGGAAAAGTGCTGATATTTTTCAAACTGCTGAACCGATTTTTACCAAACATAGTTAAGAATCACCGCAAGAAAACTGGCTTTCCAATGAAAATAACCGAATCGAAATCGGTCAATCCACTTGAGAGCTATGATACCGCAGACAGACACACACACATTTGCCTCGACCAATTTACTTAGAAATATTGCCGCTCAGACGCATTCCTAGCATAAGTGACGTGTCGCTCGTGAAATGTGTCAGTGTCACTCAAAGAAGTGTCACTGTACCTAGTAACATCTAATTACAATTCACATGCTGATTTTTTCTTAGCATGTGTAGGGCCGACGAGTATGATACGATCTTTTGGGCAGAGCACCTTTATTGGGGTCCCAGACTCCCCACATTATCACCATTTAGAGCCTGTCTCACCACTCTCTGTAAAGTTAGTTATCTATGATGCCGTTTCTATTTCTTACTTCGAAACAGACAGACGACACTTAAATATCAAGGTCTTAACTGAGAGTAGTGAAACAGGCCCTTAGGGGTAGAATAACAAAAACGGCATGCAACACCACACATAACACATCTTCGAATCCGGCTATTTTGAAACCGTGGCAAAACCAGCCAGCGACGTTTTCTATTATTGAGTGCGAATAAACTGGGCCTTAATCTTTAAATACTCTGTCCCGCTCATTAAAACAAGAACTCTCGAATTACACTCGAAATAAACGCCATTCTCAACTGTCACCATTCACTTGTCACTGACACTGGCAGGTTAAAAAAACACACTAAAAACAATAGAGAAAAAAACTTCACGAAACTTCACCTTAACCTACATTCTGTTCTGAATTAGAAATGTGAAATTATTTTCTTTTTTGCGGAATGTGGCGTGTTTTGTTTTCGGCCAGTACACTTTTCCAGTCACATGTTTTATAAGTTATAACATTGTCATTAATGTCTGAGATTAGTTTTAAATTATGGAAAGCCCACAATGTCCTTTTAGGTCTCCTAATGTGACATCCATAATAAGATCCAAAAGACACCACACTGGAAATTTTTGCCACAAAAAATAATTTCACATAATACACTTTTTTTAATAAGTAAGGTTATGTTTCTGTGATTTTTTTTCTACTTTTCTTGAAACTTACACTAGTGCGCGCGCCTAAGGCAAGTATACTTGTGCTGGTTCGTGTAGTTGTCGGCTGAAATCTAAAAAAAGAAGACACACTCATTCGCGTGGAGTGTGATTATTTTTATTACACACGGTGTCTGTGAGTCTAGGAAGCTGTTTACTTTTGAAGACCATTGAAACAAGCAGATAAAGTCAAGATCATTATAAATAGCTTGAAGTCTTAAGAACATAATTTAGGTGAAGACATTGGTTTGCATATTTCTGCTCCATGAAAGCATGCTTATAGATCCAGATTATGTGATCATACATACAAACTGAGCGAGCCTTCCTGTTCTTAAAAGGGCCGGCACCGCACCTGTGATTCCCCAAGTCTTGCAGGTGTCCCTGGGCGATGGTGATTACTTTCCATCAGGTGACCCGTCTGCTCGTTTGCCCCCTCTTATAAAAAAAAAAACATACCGTCCATAGGGGTGAGTAGAGACTACTTCGTCCAACTTGGTACTTATGTGCAATTTTACATTCTTCTTCTTTGACCAACCCATTTCCCAATTTATCTGGGGTAGGGTCTCTTCATACGAACGAAGAAACTGAATCACGTCACGTACCTCTGTAGAACCCTTTCCTATGCAATTTTACATTAATTTATTTGGCAGGTGTACGGTAAGCCGTTATGACATTTGCAGTGAAAAAGTTCCACAGTGGTACGTAATACAGTTTCTATCACTGTACATCTGTGTCAGAGAGCTCTGTTTTAGCTTGTCCAAGCACTCATTTAAGATTTAAACTTGCCATGAACTTTTTTTTATATGAATAGTAAGGCAAACGAGCAAGTGGGTCACCTGATGGTAAGTGATCACCACTGCCCATAGACACCCACAACCCCGGAGGGATTGCAGATGCGTTGCCAACCTAGAGGATTAAGATGAAATGCCTCTTGTGCCCGTAATTTCCCCGGCTGTCTTACTCTCCACACCGGAACACAGCAGTGCAAGCACTGCTACTTAGCGGCAGGATTAGCGAGTAAGATGGAGGTAGCGATCCGAAAGGGCCTTGCACAAGGCCCTACCACCCGCAAAACTTGGAAAACATCGGGAGAAAACCCTGCAACACGTACGAAGATGTCTAGTTCCTAATACGCATTGGCCTCGCGTGGGAACTGTTACCCAAGCCGTCTTATTCTGAGAGCCATCAGTGGAACTTAAAGCTGGGGGTGATTGTTCAAAGTACTACTTATAGAGTTGCTCGAAGAGTATGTACGGTCAAGTGCAAAAATAAGTATTGATAGGAACTCCTCAAAAATATGCCCCACGACCTTATTACGCCGGTGTAAGAGCGTATGGTACTTATTTTTGAATCTTTGTCTCGATACATAGTATTACACTTGACTGTGCGTTGAAGTGGCAATTTCAGGCCACATTGCTCGTAGAACAGATAACCGTTGGGGGAGAAAAGTTCTAGTGGCGGCCACGAACCGGAAGACGCAGTGTTGGCAGGCCTCCCACTAGGTGGACTGACATCGTGAAGGGTAACCGGTGGAGTCAGGTGACGAGTTTTCGTTAATTATGGTGTGGTAAAGTGGCCTTTGTTCGACAGTAGACGTTTTTAGGGTGATGATTTGTACTGGTGTACTTACAGGTTAACAGAAAAATGTTGTAGTTTCTTGAACATTTCCAAACTACATCGTCTCGGCACGCTTCCAAATCTATTTCGATCGGGTTAAGGGCGTATCTATAATCATAATGATATTATGTGCGAAGTATTTAGCAGTCTTTCATGCTGGTCTGTGAAAGAAAAACATAGAATGTACCAGTTGCTTTTCGTCCCACGCAGATGGTAAAAGCCCATCGAAATGGGCGAAAATAATAGGAATCATGTTATAGGCGATGAGGCTAGCAACCCATCACTATTTTGATTCCATTTTCCATCTATAGGCCCACAATCTTGCTAAATGTGGCCTGTAGGTACCTGTTACCTTAGGCTCTGCCTACCCCGTAAGGGATAAAGACGTCATTTGTGTATGTGTATGTTTATCTGCTAATTCGCGAACTTCTGCGAGTAAAGTGCACAAATAACGTAGATACACAGATACAGATCTCTCGTATCACCCTAACTGTCAAAAACTCTGCATCACACGAACTCTTGTTAATGTGTTCGCATTAGACATCCATCACTGTAGACGGAGTTCTACGAGTTAATCGCAACTTAATGTAGCATCGCTAACGCGATATCGCGTCTGCTCTCGCTTTGATGACGCTTGTTTCGATGCGTGGAATAAGCGCTTGGGATTTGCCAGTTCTTTTTAAATCTACACTAATATTTTAAGGAGGATTTTGATCTGTTGGCTTGTTACCTTAGGTCTACCACGTAAGGGATAAAGACACATTAGGAATCGTGTTATAGGCGATGCCAGCCACCCGTCACTATTTCGATTTACCTTTCCACCTATATATTTTATTTTATTATAATATATATAGCTGAATACCCACTCACTCACTCACTGACTGACTGACTGACATGCTGTTTTGGAGAACCCATAAGAGGTGTGGCTAAACTCTATACACCATCGTATCAGAAATGCTCCCACGACCACCAGAAAAATACGAAATCGACCTGAACGTGGAAATTGACTTGACACATGGGGCGGCTCTCCGCGACGGCTCGACCTGTCGAGTTTGCCCGGAACTAAAGTCGCTCAGAACAGCCAGCCAATGGGTGAGCCGGTCCAAGATTTTTCAAAATGGCGAAAACAAGATGGCCGCCATACAAAATTGAAACGCGAATATCTCGGAGCCCAGTCGAGATAGGTGGGTAGTGCTCGACCAAATGTCATTCAGAGTTGAGGGGGAAATCCGACTAAGCAATTTTTTTTCCAAGATGGCGGATTCAAAATGGCGGCCAAATTTTTTTTTAATCCGATCCGATTGAAATTTTGCATCCGGGGCTCTTCGAGGCCTTTTATTCAAATGGCGTACTTTGTTTTTCGATTCCGCCATTTTCCAAGATGGCCGCCATACAAAGTAATTTCTGTATATTTGACCTGTTGTTTTGAGGAACCCATCAGAGGTAGGGTTTGGTTCTATACACTTTCGCTTCAAAAATTTTATCACAAGTACGAAAAAAATGAAAAATTGACCTGAATGTGGAAACTGACCTGACACATGGGGCAGCTCTCCGCGATGAATTGCTTTATTAAGTTTGCCCGGAACAAAAGTCGCCCAGAACAGCCAGCCAATGGGTGAACCGGTAATTTTTTTTCAAAATTGCGAAAACAAGATGGCCGCCATACAAAATTGAAACGCAATTATCTCAGAGGCCAGTCGCAACAGGTGGGTAGTGCTCGAACAAATATTGTTCAAGGTGGGAGTAGTAATCGGATGACCTAATTTTTTTTCCAAGATGGCGGATTCAAAATGGCGGCCAAATTTTTTTTTACTCCGATCCGATTGAAATTTTGCATCCGGGGCTGTTTGAGGCCACATATTCAAACGGCATAATTAATATTTTGATTCCGCCATTTTCCAAGATGGCCGCCATACAAAGTAATGTCAGACTCATAGAGTCACTTGTATTGTATAGCAGCTTTTAGAAAAAGGGTTCAACTTTATACACCATCGCATAAGAAATACAAAATAAATGCAAAACCGACCTTAACGTGGAAACTGACTTGACACATGGGCCAGCTCTCCGCAACGACTTGCCCTATCGAGTTTGCCCGGAACTAAAGTCGCTCAGAACAGCCAGCCAATGGGTAAGCTGGTGTTTTTTTTTCAAAAGCGCGAAAACAAGATGGCCGCCATACAAAATTGAAACGCCAATATCTCAGAGGCCAGTCGGGATGGATGGGTTGTGCTCACTAAGTGACATACAGGGTGGTAGGTCACCCTCCGCGGTCCCCGCGGGGGCCGCGGCCCCCACGCGAAATACTTTTTCCAAGATGGTGGTTTCAAAATGACGGCCAAATAATGTAGTAAAAAACGTTAGAAATATTTGAAAAAAATACAGGGTGGTGGTTACCCTCCGCGGTCCCCGCGGGGGCCGCGGCCTCAACGATAGGCTGGTAGGGTACCCTCCGCGGGTCCCGTGGGGCCCGCGGCCCCTATGTGAGATGCTGTTCCCAAGATGGCGGCCAAAGAATATAGAAAAAAGGCTAGAAATATTTGAAGAAACAACAGGCTGGCAGGGTACCCTCCGCGGGTCCCGTGGGGCCCGCGGCCCCCATGCGAAGTACTTTTTCCAAGGTAGTGGTTTCAAAATGACGGCTATAGAATGTAGTAATATTTGAAAATACAACAGGCTGGCAGGGTACCCTCCGCGGGTCCCGTGGGGCCCGCGGCCCCCATGCGAAGTACTTTTTCCAAGGTAGTGGTTTCAAAATGACGGCTATAGAATGAAGTAATATTTGAAAATACAACAGGCTGGCAGGGTACCCTCCGCGGGTCCCGTGGGGCCCGCGGCCCCCATGCGAAGTACGTTTTCCAAGGTAGTGGTTTCAAAATGACAGCTATAGAATGTAGTAATATTTGAAAATACAACAGGCTGGCAGGGTACCCTCCGCGGGTCCCGTGGGGCCCGCGGCCCCCATGCGAATTGCTTTTCCCGAGAGGGCAGTCAAAGAATAAAGTAAAAATAGGTTTGAAATATTTGAAAAAAACAGGATGGCAGGGTGTACCCTTCGCGGCCTCCACGCGAAATACTTTTTCCAAGATGGCGGATACAAAATGGCGGCCAAATATGATAGTAAAAAATGTTAGAAATATTTGAGAAAAAAACTGGGTGGCAGGGTATCCTCCGCGGCCCCCACGCAGAATACTTTGGTGGCGGTTTCAAAAAGGCGGCCAAAGTATATAGTAAAAAAAAAGGTTAGGATTATTAAAACAAAACAGGGTGGCAGGGACCTCCGCGGGGCCCTTGGGGCCCGCGGCCCCCACGCGAAATACTAGTTATAATATATATAGCTGAATACCCACTCACTCACTCACTGACTCACTGACTGACATGCTGTTTTGAAGAACCCACAAGAGGTAGGGCTCGACTCGGTACACCATCGCATCAGAAATGCCGCCGTGACCACCAGAAAAATACGAAATCGACCTGAACGTGGAAATTGACTTGACACATGGGGCGGTTCTCCGAAACGGCTTGAGCTACCGAGTTTGCCCGGAACTAAAGTCGCTCAGAACAGCCAGCCAATGGGTGAGCCGGTTCAAGATTTTTCAAAATGGCGGAAACAAGATGGCCGCCATACAAAATTGAAACGCAAATATCTCAGAGGCCAGTCGAGATAGGTGGGTGGTGCTCGACCAAATGTCATTCAGAGTTGAGGGGGAAATCTGACTAAGCAATTTTTTTTCCAAGATGGCGGATTCAAAATGGTGGCCAAAATTTTTTTTGATCCGATCCGATTGAAATTTTGCATCCGGGGCTCTTCGAGGCCGCAGATTCAGACGGCATACTTTATTTTTCGGTTCCGCCATTTTCCAAGATGGCCGCCATACAAAGTAATTTCTGTATATTTGACCTGTTGTTTTGAGGAACCCATCAGAGGTAGGGTTTGGTTCTATACACTTTCGCTTCAAAAATTATATGATAAGTACGAAAGAAATGAAAAATTGACCTGAATGTGGAAACTGACTTGACACATGGGGCAGCTCTCCGCGATGAATTGCTTTATTGAGTTTGCCCGGAACAAAAGTCGCTCAGAACAGCCAGCCAATAGGTGAACCGGTATTTTTTTTTCAAAATTGCAAAAACAAGATGGCCGCCATACAAAATTGAAACGCGAATATCTCAGAGGCCAATCACAATAGGTGGGTGGTGCTCGACCAAATATTGTCCAAGGTGGGAGTAGTAATCGGATGATCCAATTTTTTTTCCAAGATGGCGGATTCAAAATGGCGGCCAAATTTTTTTTTGAGTCCGTTCTGAGTAAAATTTTGCAACCGAGCCTCTCCAGGGCCACAGATTCTGACGCTATAATTTATTTTTCGATTCCGCCATTTTCCAAGATGGCCGCCATACAAAGTAATGTCAGACTTATAGACTCACTTGGATTGTACAGCAGTTTTTAGAAATAGGGTTCGACTGTATATACAATTGCATAATTTTTTTATCACAAGTACAAAAAAAATGCAAATCCGACCTTAACGTGGAAACTGACTTGACACATGGGCCAGCTCTCCGCAACGACTTGCCCTATCGAGTTTGCCTGGCACTAAAGTCGCTCAGAACAGCCAGCCTATGGGTGAACCGGTATTTTTTTTTCAAAATTGCGAAAACAAGATGGCGGCCATACAAAATTGAAACGCCAATATCTCAGAGGCCAGTCGAGATGGATGGGTTGTGCTCGACTAAGTGACATACAGGGTGGCAGGTTACCCTCCGCGGTCCCCGCGGGGGCCGCGGCCTCAACAATAGGCTGGTAGGGTACCCTCCGCGGGTCCCGTGGGGCCCGCGGCCCCCATGTGAGATGCTGTTCCCAAGATAACAGCCGAAAAATAAAGTAAAAAAAAAGGTGAGAAATATTTGAAAAAAAAAACAGGGTGGCAGGGTACCCTCCGCGGGTCCCGTGGGGCCCGCGGCCCCCATGTGAGATGCTGATCCCAAGATAACGGCCGAAGAATAAAGTTAAAAAAAGGTGAGAAATATTTGAAAAAAATACAGGCTGGTAGGTTACCCTCCGCGGTCCCCGCGGGGGCCGCGGCCCTCACGCGAAATACTTTTTCCAAGGTGGTGGTTTCAAAATGACGACCAAAGAATGTAGTAATATTTGAAAATAGCACAGGCTGGCAGGGTACCCTCCGCGGGTCCCGTGGGGCCCGCGGCCCCCATGCGAAAAAAATAGGATGGTGGCCAAAGATTATAGTAAAAAATGTTAGAAATATTTGAAAAAAAACAGGGCGGTAGGGTATGAATCACTGTTTTCAAAGTGGCGGTTTCAAAAAGGCGGCCAAAGTATATAGAAAAAAAAAAAGGTTAGGATTATTAAAACAAAACAGGGTGGCAGGGACCTCCGCGGGGCCCTCGGGGCCCGCGGCCCCCACGCGAAATACTAGTTATAATATATATAGCTGAATACCCACTCACTCACTCACTGACTGACTGACTGACATGCTGTTTTGGAGAACCCATAAGAGGTGCGGCTAAACTCTATACACCATCGTATCAGAAATGCCCTCACGACCACCAGAAAAATACGAAATCGACCTGAACGTGGAAACTGACCCGACACATGGGGCAGCTCTCCGCGACGGCTCGACCTGTCGTGTTTGCCCGGAACTAAAGTCGCTCAGAACAGCCGGCCAATGGGTGAGCCGGTCCAAGATTTTTCAAAATGGCGAAAACAAGATGGCCGCCATACAAAATTGAAACGCGTATATCTCAGAGGCCAGTCGAGATAGACGGGTGGTGCTCGACCAAATGTCATTCAGAGTTGAGGGGGAAATCTGACTAAGCAATTTTTTTTCCAAGATGGCGGATTCAAAATGGCGGCCAAATTTTTTTTTAATCCGATCAGATTGAAATTTTGCATCCGGGGCTCTTTGAGGCCACAGATTGAAATGGCATACTTTATTTTTCGGTTCCGCCATTTTCCAAGATGGCCGCCATACAAAGTAATTTCTGTATCTTTGACCTGTTGTTTTGAGGAACCCATCAGAGGTAGGGTTTGGTTCTATACACTTTCGCTTCAAAAATTATATGACAAGTACAAGTAAAAGCAAAATTGACCTGAATGTGGAAACTGACCTGACACATGGGCCAGCTCTCCGCAACGACTTGCCCTATCGAGTTTGCCCGAAACAAAAGTCACTCAGAACAGCCAGCCAATAGGTGAACCAGTATTTTTTTTTCAAAATTGCAAAAACAAAATGGCCGCCATACAGAATTGAATCGCAAATATCTCAGAGGCCAATCGCAATAGGTGGGTTGTGTTCGAACAAATGTTGTTCAAAGTGGGCGGAGTATTTTAATGAACCAATTTTTTTTTTTAAATGGCGGATTCAAAATGGCGGCCAAATTTTTTTTGAGTCCGTTCTGACTAAAATTTTGCATCCGAGCCTCTTCAGGGTCACAGATTCTGACGCTAGAATTTATTTTTCGATTCCGCCATTTTCCAAGATGGCCGCCATACAAAGAAATGTCAGACTCATAGACTCACTTGTGTTGTATAGCAGTTTTTAGAAATAGGGTTCATTTTTATACACCATCGCATAAGAAATTTTATCACAAGTACAAAAAAAATGCAAAACTGTCCTGAACGTGGAAACTGACCTGACACGTGGGCCAGTTCTCCGCAACGACTTGCCCTATCGAGTTTGCCCGGAACTAAAGTCGCTCAGAACAGCCAGCCTATGGGTGAACCGGTCATTTTTTTTCAAAATTCCGAGAACAAGATGGCCGCCATACAAAATTGAAACGCGAATATCTCAGTGGCCAGTCGAGATAGATGGGTTGTGCTCGACCAAGTGTCGTTTTAGGTGGGAGGAGTAATCTAATGAACCTAATTTTTTCCAAGATGGTGGATTCAAAATGGCGGCCAAAGAATATAGTGAAAAAGCATAGAAATATTTGAAAAAAAAACAGGCTGATAGGGTAACCTCCGCGGGTCCCGCGGGGCCCGCGGCCTTCACGCGAAATGCTTTTCCCAAGATGGCGGCCAAATAATAAAGTAAAAAAGGTTATAAATATTTGGAAAAAACAGGATGGTAGGGTACCCTCCGCGGGTCCCGTGGGGCCCGCGGCCCCCATGCGAAATGCTTTTCCAAAGATGGCGGCCAAAGAATAAAGTAAAAAAGATTAGAAATATTTGAAAAAAACAGGGTGGCCGGGAACCCTCCGCGGGTCCCGTGGGGCCCGCGGCCCCCATGCGAAGTACTTTTTCCAAGGTGGCGGTGTCAAAACGGCGGCCAAAGAATATAGTAACAAAGGCTGGAAAAATTTGAAAAAAAAAACAGGCTGGTAGGGTACCCTCCGCGAGTCCCGTGGGGCCCGCGGCCTCCATGCGAAATGCTGTTCCCAAGATGGCGGCCAAAGAATAAATTAAAAATAGGTTAGAAATATTTGAAAAAAATACAGGGTGGTAGGTTACCCTCCGCGGTCCCCGCGGGGGCCGCGGCCCCCACGCGAAATACTTTTTCCAAGGTAGTGGTTTCAAAATGACGGCCAAAGAATGTAGTAATATTTGAAAATAACACAGGCTGGCAGGGTACCCTCCGCGGGTCCCGTGGGGCCCGCGGCCCCCATGCGAAAAAAATAGGATGGTAGGCTACCCTTCGCGGCCCCCGCGCGAAATACTTTTTCCAAGATGGCGGATACAAAATGGCGGCCAAAGATTATAGTAAAAAATGTTAGAAATATTTGAAAAAAACAGGGTGGCAGGGAACCCTCCGCGGGTCCCGCGGGGCCCGCGGCCTCCACGCGAAATACTTTTTCCAAGATGGCGGATACAAAATAGCGGCCAAAGATTATAGTAAAAAATTTTAGAAATATTTGAAAAAAACAGGGCGGTAGGATATGAATCACTGTTTTCAAAGTGGCGGTTTCAAAAAGGCGGCCAAAGTATATAGTAAAAAAAAGGTTAGGATTATTAAAACAAAACAGGGTGGCAGGGACCTCCGCGGGGCCCTCGGGGCCCGCGGCCCCCACGCGAAATACTAGTTATAATATATATAGCTGAATACCCACTCACTGACTCACTCACTCACTCATTGACATGCTGTTTTGAAGAACCCACAAGAGGTGTGCTTAGACTCTATACACCATCGTATCAGAAATGCTCCCACGACCACCAGAAAAATACGAAATCGACCTGATCGTGGAAACTGACCCAACACATGGGGCAGCTCTCCGTGACGGCACGACCTGTCGAGTTTGCCCGGAACTAAAGTCGCTCAGAACAGCCAGCCAATGGGTGAGCCGGTCCAAGATTTTTCAAAATGGCGAAAACAAGATGGCCGCCATACAAAATTGAAACGCGAATATCTCAGAGGCCAATCGAGATAGGTGGGTGGTGCTCGACCAAATGTCATTCAGAGTTGAGGGAGAAATCTGACTAAGCAATTTTTTTTCCAAGATGGCGGATTCAAAATGGCGGCCAAATTTTTTTTTTCTCCGATCAGACTGAAATTTTGCATCCGTGGCTCTTTGAGGCCACAGATTTAAATGGCATACTTTATTTTTCGATTCCGCCATTTTCCAAGATGGCCGCCATACAAAGTAATTTCTGTATATTTGACCTGTTGTTTTGAGGAGCCCATAAGAGGTGGGGTTCGACTCTATACACGATCGCTTTAGAAATTTTATGATAAGTACCAAATAAATGAAAAATTGACCTGAATGTGGAAACTGACCTGACACATGGGCCAGCTCTCCGCAACGACTCGCTCTATCGAGTTTGCCCGGAACAAAAGTCGCTGAGAACAGCCAGCCAATAGGTGAACCGGTATTTTTTTTTCAAAATTGCAAAAACAAGATGGCCGCCATACAAAGTTGAAACGCAAATATCTCAGAGGCCAGTCGCAACAGGTGTGTGGTGCTCGAACAAATGTTGTTCAAAGTGGGCGGAGTAATTTAATGAACCAATTTTTTTTCCAAAATGGCGGATTCAAAATGGCGGCCAAATTTTTTTTTAATCCGATCCAATTGAAATTTTGCATCCGGGGCCCTTCAAGGCCACAATTTCAAACGCTATACTTGGTTTTTCGAGTCCGCCATTTTCCAAGATGGCCGCCATACAAAATAATGTTAGACTCATAGACTCACTTGTGTTGTATAGCAGCTTTTAGGAATAGGGTTCGTTTTTATACACCATCGCATAAGAAATTTTATCACAAGTACAAAAAAAATGCAAAACTGTCCTGAACGTGGAAACTGACCTAACACGTGGGCCAGTTCTCCGCAACGACTTGCCCTATCGAGTTTGCCCGGAACTAAAGTCGCTCAGAACAGCCAGCCAATGGGTGAACCGGTATTTTTTTTTCAAAATTGCGAAAACAAGATGGCCGCCATACAAAGTTGAAACGCAAATATCTCAGAGGCCAGTCGCAACAGGTGGGTGGTGCTCGAAGAAATGTTGTTCAAAGTGGGCGGAGTAATTTAATGAACCATTTTTTTTTTCCAAAATGGCGGATTCAAAATGGCGGCCAAATTTTTTTTTAATCCGATCCGATTGAAATTTTGCATCCGGGGCTCTTCGAGGCCACAATTTCAAGCGCTATACTTGGTTTTTCGAGTCCGCCATTTTCCAAGATGGCCGCCATACGAAATAATGTTAGACTCATAGACTCACTTGTGTTGTACAGCAGCTTTTAGGAATAGGGTTCGTTTTTATACACCATCGCATAATTTTTTTTATCACAAGTACAAAAAAAATGCAAAACTGTCCTGAACGTGGAAACTGACCTAACACGTGGGCCAGTTCTCCGCAACGACTTACCCTATCGAGTTTGCCCGGAACTAAAGTCGCTCAGAACAGCCAACCAATGGGTAAGCCAGTGTTTTTTTTTCAAAATTGCGAAAACAAGATGGCCGCCATACAAAATAGAAACGCGAATATCTCAGAGGCCAGTCGAGATGGATGGGTTGTGCTCGACTAAGTGACATACAGGGTGGTAGGTTACCCTCCGCGGTCCCCGCGGGGGCCGCGGCTCCCACGCGAAATACTTTTTCCAAGATGTGGTTTCAAAATGACGGCCAAAGAATGTAGTAAAAAACGTTAGAAATATTTGAAAAAAATACAGGGTGGTAGGTTACCCTCCGCGGTCCCCTCGGGGGCCGCGGCCGCCACGCGAAATACTTTTTCCAAGGTAGTGGTTTCCAAATGATGGCCAAAGAATGTAGTAATATTTGAAAATACAACAGGCTGGCAGGGTACCCTCCGCGGGTCCCGTGGGGCCCGCGGCCCCCATGCGAAGTACTTTTTACAAGGTAGTGGTTTCAAAATGACGGCTATAGAATGTAGTAATATTTTAAAATACAACAGGCTGGCAGGGCACCCTCCGCGGGTCCCATGGGGCCCGCGGCCTCCATTCGAAATCCTTTTTCTAAGATGGCGGCCATAGAATATAGTAAAAAAGGCTAGAAATATTCGAAAAAACAACAGGCTGGCAGGGTACCCTCCGCGGGTCCCGTGGGGCCCGCGGCCCCTATGCGAAATGCTTTTTCTAAGATTGCGGCCATAGAATATAGTAAAAAAGGCTAGAAATATTTAAAAAAACAACAGGCTGGCAGGGTACCCTCCGCGGGTCCCGTGGGGCCCGCGGCCCGCATGCGAATTGCTTTTCCCGAGAGGGCAGCCAAAGAATAAAGTAAAAATAGGTTTGAAATATTTGAAAAACAACAGGATTGCAGGGTATCCTCCGCGGCCCCCACGCAGAATACTTTATCCATGGTGGCAGTTTCAAAAAGGCGGCCAAAGTATATAGTAAAAAAAAAAAGTTAGGATTATTAAAACAAAACAGGGTGGCACGGGACCTCCGCGGGGCCCTCGGGGCCCGCGGCCCCCACGCGAAATACTAGTTTTATAATATATATAGCTGAATACCCACTGACTCACTGACTCACTGACTGACATGCTGTTTTGAAGAACCCAGAAGAGGTGTGGCTAAACTCTATACACCATCGTATCAGAAATGCCTCCACGACCACCAGAAAAATACGAAATCGACCTGAACGTGGAAATTGACTTGACACATGGGGCGGTTCTCCGCAACGGCTCGACCTATCGAGTTTGCCCGGAACTAAAGTCGCTCAGAACAGCCGGCCAATGGGTGAGCCGGTCCAAGATTTTTCAAAATGGCGAAAACAAGATGGCCGCCATACGAAATTGAAACGCGAATATCTCAGAGGCCAGTCGAGATAGGTGGGTGGTGCTCGACCAAATGTCATTCAGAGTTGAGGGGGAAATCTGACTAAGCAATTTTTTTTCCAAGATGGCGGATTCAAAATGGCGGCCAAATTTTTTTTTTATCCGATCCGATTGAAATTTTGCATCCGGGGCTCTTCGAGGCCACAGATTATAATGGCATACTTTTTTTTTCGATTCCGCCATTTTCCAAGATGGCCGCCATACAATGTAATTTCTGTATCTTTGATCTGTTGTTTTGAGGAACCCATGAGAGGTAGGGTTTGGTTTTATACACTTTCGCTTTAAAAATTATATGATTAGTACGAAAAAAATGAAAAATTGACCTGAATCTGGAAACTGACTTGACACATGGGGCAGCTCTCCGCGATGAATTGCTTTATTGAGTTTGCCCGGAACAAAAGTTGATCAGAACAGCTAGCCAATGGGTGAACCGGTATTTTTTTTTCAAAATTCCGAAAACAAGATGGCCGCCATACGAAATTGAAACGCGAATATCTCAGAGGCCAATCGCAACAGGTGGGTGGTGCTCGAACAAATGTTGTTCAAAGTGGGCGGAGTAATTTAAAGAACCAATTTTTTTTTCCAAAATGGCGGATTCAAAATGGCGGCCAAACTTATTTGAGTCCGTTCTGAGTAAAATTTTGCATCCGAGCCTCTTTAGGGCCATAAATTCTGACGCTAGAATTTATTTTTCGATTCCGCCATTTTCCAAGATGGCCGCCATACAAAGTAATATCAGACTCATAGACTCACTTGTGTTGTATAGCAGTTTTTAGAAATAGGGTTCGACTGTATATACGATTGCATAAGAAATTTTATCACAAGTACAAAAAAAATGCAAATCCGACCTTAACCTGGAAAATGACTTGACACATGGGCCAGCTCTCCGCAACGACTTGCCCTATCGAGTTTGCCTGGAACTAAAGTCGCTCAGAACAGCCAGCCAATGGGTGAACCGGTATTTTTTTTTTAAAATGGCGAAAACAAGATGGCCGCCATACAAAATTGAAACGCGAATATCTCAGAGGCCAGTAGAGATGGATGGGTTGTGCTCGACTAAGTGACATACAGGGTGGTAGGTTACCCTCCGCGGTCCCCGCGGGGGCCGCGGCCCACACGCGAAAAACTTTTTCCAAGATGGTGGTTTCAAAATGACGGCCAAAGAATGTAGTAAAAAACGTTAGAAATATTTGTAAAAAATACAGGGTGTTGGTTACCCTCCGCGGTCCCCGCGGGGGCCGCGGCCTCAACAATAGGCTGGTAGGGTACCCTCCGCGGGTCCCGTGGGTCCCGCGGCCCCCATGTGAGATGCTATTCCCAAGATAACGGCCGAAAAATAAAGTAAAAAAAAAAGGTGAGAAATATTTGAAAAAAACGCAGGGTGGCAGGGTACCCTCCGCGGGTCCCGTGGGGCCCGCGGCCTCCATGCGAAATGCTTTTCCTACGATGGCGGCCAAATAATATAGAAAAAAGGCTAGAAATATTTGAAGAAACAATAGGCTGGCAGGGTACCCTCCGCGGGTCCCGTGGGGCCCGCGGCTACCATGTGAGATGCTGTTCCCAAGATGACGGCCGAAGAATAAAGTAAAAAAAAGGTGAGAAATATTTGAAAAAATACAGGCTGGCAGGGTACCCTCCGCGGGTCCCGTGGGGCCCGCGGCCCCCATGCGAAAAAAATAGGATGGTAGGCTACCCTTCGCGGCCCCCGCGCGAAATACTTTTTCCAAGATGGCGGATACAAAATGGCGGCCAAAGATTATAGTAAAAAATGTTAGAAATATTTGAAAAAAAAACAGGGCGGTAGGGTATGAATCACTGTTTTCAAGGTGGTGGTTTCAAAAAGGCGGCCAAAGTATATAGTAAAAAAAAAGGTTAGGATTATTAAAACAAAACAGGGTGGCAGGGACCTCCGCGGGGCCCTCGGGGCCCGCGGCCCCCACGCGAAATACTAGTACACACATATATAAATAGATAAAAACTTTATTCGGTAATCCCGACATCTAAATTCTAAATAATATAAATCTATTACTGTTCGTTTGTCTCGCTAAAATTCGGGATGCCGGTTTGAAAAATGTTCATGAGTGTGATTAATTGATGCGTTTTTTTTTAATTTATAATGTATCTAATACAACAGTATTCACGCGAATTCAGCATTACCACATCCACTCCAAAAGTTGGTATAATTTTTCGTACGCTTCCAAAACAGGAAATTAAAGCCGGATGTCACGCGTAATACGATATGGCGGGAGATAATACAACCTTATTGTTCTTGGGAGGGAAACCGAAAGTTTCGGCACCGCATTATCATGTGTTTGCATTTAGGTATTTGTTGAAGAACCATTATTTTTTAAGAGCTTTTTGTGCGTTAAAGGCAGTTTTTACAACATGTCGGCCAATGTACAAGAGAAACTAACTAGGTACCTACTCCCATTGGGATATGGTTAGTTAAACGTTGTTCCCCAGGTTGCACCGACCCAAACGATATTCTTCTTTTTGACAATCAAACTGTACCAATAGAATGAAATTAGGTAACTGTGGTCCAGCGCTAGAAAATAATGAGAGTGAAAAAGACCACACTTAGTATTCTTGATAAATGTAGCTCAAAAAATAATAATAATATGGCAATGGAGATAGACGTCACACTTTTTATTGTGAGAAAAAATATGATAATATTTATTTAGCAAAAGACGTAAGAACATAACATTTTACAGAGATATAGACCGACCGCTTAAATGAATCCACGCCCGCGCGTTGCTGGAGTGAGGGGTGGGACGACAAAGGGGACCGAGAGAGGTGCGGGCGGCAGGCGCACTACCTAGCCGCCCGCACCTCTCTCGGTCCCCTTTGTCGTCCCACCCCGCGCCCTTGTGTCGCGCGAGAACTCATTTGAGCGGTCGGTCTATTCTATGGGTAGGTACTTTGAGATTAGTGTGGGGTTTGTTGCGTGCAGGGTGGTGATGGTTTCGCTGGAGTCGAAAAGTGTCTTAGTGACTTGAATTGTATGGCCTTGACTTCAAGCTTCAAGCCTTGAGGTCAAGCCAATGGTCAACTTTTCAGGTCCTTTGATCAACAGTGGACATCTTCTGGCCGATGATGATGATCTTCAATTGTAGGTAACAAAAGATTCAAAGGTTCAAGACTTTATATTGCACCCGCCAAGGGCTCTTCTACATGTCTTTTTTGAAACTATCAGAGCATTCGGAAAGACCATTGCCAAGAAGAATGCGCCGCAAGAAACTTGGCTAACGTGTGTGACATACAATTTTCTACACAAACACATCGGTCCATCGTTTGAACCAACACTGTAGAAGGGGGTAATGTGTGTGCTCACTCAATTGGCTGAAGGAACGTTTATTTACGTAGCAAATGTGCATGTTAGTCCTTTGAAGTCCATTATCATCTTCGAACTTAAACTTTGTTCTTTTTCTATCCTTAAGATCTAAGGGATGGAGTAAGAATAATTTACATCATAGAAAGGGATTTTTATAGTAAATTTTTGGTACTGCTGCCAGTTGCCTCTCTTCCCGCGCGGATAGTAAAAGTCCATCGAGAGAATGCTGAGGGCGTCCTATGGTTTCATGAAAAGAAAAATGCTTAAGAGTTTTAAATGGAGCATTACGGCTTACGGCCAAGGTCAGCCGTATGTTTTGATACTGCTTGTGAGTAACCCCCTTATTCATAAACGCTCTATAGGCCTCTGCTAACTTAGCGATCGTTTGTCCTTATCTGTGAAAGGTAAATGTCAAAGTGACAGATAAGGACAAACGATTGCTAAGTTAGCAGAGGCCTATAGAGCGTTTATGAATAAGGGGGTAAGTGTGTACATACCTCGGGCGGTGATAATGAAAGCCTCAGGTCGCATGTTTATCGCCCTCGCCTGGCTCGTGGGTCAAGTTCCTACGATCTGAGACGTTCTTTATTTCAGCACCCTCGGAATGTAATGTAATGTAACTATTGGACTGGTACATTGCCACTTGGATTAAAATTTAACTACTTGTTTATTTTCTATTAAATTGTGTATATTGTCTTATATTTGTGTGTCTTGCAAAAAGGAATAAATGTCTTCTTTCTTTCTTTCTTTCTTTCTTTACTTTAAGACACGACTGTTTTTCCCAAGCATGGAGTCCGCACAGTCTTGAGATTTATTTTTACCGTAATTCCGAGGATTCCTTGTAGTTAAATCTCGTTTGAAGCTCGTAAAACCGTGGAACGTTCGAAGCAATGAAACCAAGGCAGTTAATTGGTCTCTTTATACGTGTTCCATTTTACGATTTTAGCAAAATGTAAAGGGACTTCATAGAACCGTTTCACTGGGTTATCTTGTGGCTATATTTTGCGTTCGATTTATTAGTAATTGTGTCGTACAGACACATCATTCGAACAGATGACGCTTAGCGACAAAAATTCGCATAGTAACAAAGGTCACGTGACAGCTACGTGTTCCATTTTACGATTTTAGCAAAATCTAAAGGGGCTTCATGGAACCGTTTCACTGGGTTATCTTACGGCTATATCTTGCGTTCGATTTATTTTGACTATAGTTGTAATTGTAATTGTAATTGTGTCGTACAGACACATCATTCACACAGTAACAAATTCACGTGACAGCTAGTAATATGTACAAAAATTCGAAAACTACACACCTGCTATGGGTGGTGTAGGGGTATAGCACGCGTCACGGAATGACGAGGATCCGTTTTATCATAGTTTTCTGTGTCCAGTCGTTTATCTGTCTGTCCACGACTTAGCCCAGGAACTTTTAATATTCGAAAGCTATTATTTGGCATATACATAAATCCCAATCCCACAAATCTTACCATCCCTTACACTACACAAAACACTGACGCGTTTCAGACCCTCTAAGAGTCCATCTTGTATGAGTATGTACATCGAGCACAAGATGCAAAACACATACATAAATATGTACAGACGAACCACTGCGAATAGTTCGACATATTTTCTGTCATATCCCAGGTAAAAAGGTGAACTTAATTCTGTTTTTATCAAATTGGCTATCCATTTCAGCTGTTCTAACAGAAAACATCAGATATTTAGGAATGTGTCCAAAAATAAACGCCCGCAGATCAACCCGATAAAAATAGCTTACGCTCACATTTCTATTTCAAAGAGGTATTTTTCTTTCAAAGAGTAAACATGTAGAAAAACCTACCGAATGTAGGTTGGCATCTCACACAGGGGGTTCCGTCTCTCAATAAGGCTAAGATTTTTACAACCTCAGTTCAAAGAACTAAACCTTTACTTTGCTACTCCGTTACCACACGTGCAAAACAGTCAAGCTTAAAATTACTCCTATAGAAAAAAAAATGGAAATGTCAGTGAAAATTACAACACAGAAAAATCCGAAAAGTAAAGCTATGGCCGGGAACCGAACCCGGATCCTCGTCGTTCCGTGACGCGTGCTATACCCCTACACCAACCATAGCAGGTGGGTAGTCTTCGAATTTTTGTACCTGTTACTAGCTGTCCTTGTTACTATGCGAATTTTTGTCGCCAAGCGTCATCTGTTTGAATGATGTGTCTGTACGACACAATTACAATTACAATCACAACTATATAGTCAAAATAAATCAAACGCAAGATATAGCCATAAGATAACCCAGTCAAACGGTTCTATAAAGCCCCTTTATATTTTACTAAAATCGTAAAATGGAACACGTAGCTGTCACGTGACCTTTGTTACTATGCGATTTTTTGTCGCCAAGCGTCATCTGTTTCGATGATGTGTCTGTACGACACAATTAAAATTACAACTATAGTCAAAATAAATCGAACGCAAGATATAGCCATAAGATAACCCAGTGAAACGGTTCTATGAAGTCCCTTTAGATTTTGCTAAAATCGTAAAATGGAACACGTAGCTGTCACGTGACCTTTGTTACTATGCGAATTTTTGTCGCCAAGCGTCATCTGTTTGAATGATGTGTCTGTACGACACAATTACAAACTCCAATGGAACATCTACTGCTCACCAGGGACGAGAGAAGACGCTGTTTTTCAAATGATAGATACTATCAAAATGAATCAAGAATTACCTATAGGTTTTTAACATTGAAAATGTATTCTGCAAATAGGCCGCCAAGGGCTCTTTTGCATGTCTTTTTTTGACTTACTTTTAGTTCCCCATTCCACCTATACGAACAAACAATTAGGTAGGTATCTGTACTAAACGTGGCGTTTACGCCTGTCTACCCCGTAAGAGACAAAGACTTGGTTTATGTATGTAATGTATGTATGTAAAACATATCAAAATATCATTCATGAATCCTTTCAGAAATGCACACATAAGCACATGTACCTCTACGCCTAATAACTCCCAATGTTTTCTAGACAAATATTACAAGACTACGCCTCGAGTCAGTAATTTGTTTATTTGATCAAGCAGTCTTGTAATTGAGTAAGCTTGTTTGACTAGTTCTTGTTCTAATTTCATAGCAAATAATGACTGAAGGTTTGCTAATGGACTTAGAAAGTCCGATTATAGGTAAGCTTAGATAAAAAGTGGACGTGATTCCAGAAGTTTCCGTTGTGCTATTTTACTATTACTTGCGTATTTCGAATTATTAAAAAAAAAGTACTACTAAGTACTAAGTAGTACTTTATTTTCAATATAAGAAAAAAAAAATTGTGACAAAGTATTTTTGTCGCAGGCAACAACTAATCCTACTAATATTATAAATGCGAATGTAAGTTGGTTTGTTACGGTTTCACGCGAAAACTACTCAACCGATCATCATAAAATTTTGTACACATGTTTTTGGAGGTATTAGAAGTAACATAGGATATTTTTTTTTTTTATGTCGTCACTCTGACGTGATCTGCGCGGACGAAGTCGCGGGCAAAAGCTAGTATACTTCATTGAATGAGGCATTTCAAAGTAGAGTTTCTAATTTTTTTGTAGTAGAGTAGCAAGGTACAGTTCGTGAGCTCTTAGAATGCTATTCAGGTTTGTATAGCTGTCTCACTTACTCTAATGGGCTTGATACTTGAATCGGCCGAGTGAAAGTGAAGTTTTTTTTTCATTAATATGGACTTTCGCTTAGAAATATAACCTTAAACTGGTAAATAAGATACATAGATACAAACATAAATCACGTCTTTATCCCTTACGGGGTAGACAGCGCCTAAAGTAACAAGACCTAAAGACCACGTTTAGCATTATTGTTGGTCAATGGATGGAAAAAGGAACCAAAATAGTGATGGGTTGCCACTTGCTACCCACATCGCTTGTAACATTCCCTCGACGGGTTTTTACAATCTGCGCGGGAAGAGAAGCAACTGGTACATTTTATGTTTTTTCTTCGCTCCCAGACCAGTGTGGAAGTGCTACCTAAATAAGATCGCATTTAAAACGCACACTTTGTTTAACTCAAGCACACAGGATGCAAAATATCCAAGGATATATTATTACTGCACTGCTTTAATAAAAGCAGTAGTTTATCCCTTTACACCCGAGAGAAACGAATCTTTAAAAGAATCGAATAATAGTGCGGAAGTATGTTATTACTTCATAAGGAGTCTAGGAAAAATCACGAAAAAATTCTTGGCTTAGCTGATCTTCCACAACCAGACCCTCACGTTCGTGTGGCTCAGGAATAATATGTAACTCGCACATTCGTGAATGTGATGATGTTATTATTGCGGATATTAAGTTTTAAATGTTATTTTCAGAATTAAATTAAATAAAACGCAGATTTAAAAATAAAACTAAAGTTTCTTTTATTTATTCATAGTTTAGGCACTAAAACATAACGTTTTCATGGAAAACATTACAAATTAATTAACATGATTAGTTGTAACCCCAAAATCCGTAATCAGGTATACGTGTACAAGGCTGGACTTTCCACAGAGGATTATTTTTTCACTCTCCACGGGAAAATCCAAATCATCTGGGTACTTGAAGTGCATTGTGGATAGCTAAAAACCTGTCTCTTGCCATAACTTCACAAAATAATGCCAATTTAGTCCCAGTTTTCCAGTACATTGGCAATCTAGGATAAGTGATGCAACCCATAACTAGATGGATCGAAAAGAGCTTGCAGATTTCAGAGGCTGTTGTTTTTAATTATTTGCCTGTTCGACGCATGTAATATAAATTCGTACACGCGATCTCCTCCATGAAGACATTATCTTATAAACACCGAAGTATTCTATTGGAGACCGGACGGGTTTCACAGGCAGTGAGGTGTAATTATGGGACTTATCTGGAAGTGGAGCTCGCTTTCATATTCTTTTTCGTGGTGCAGGTGTTGATACGGATCTTCCTCTGTGTACATTTCTCCGTATAGGTACAGACCTACCCCTTCCTCTTTGAATATTTCTAGGTACAGAGGTCGACCTGCCTTGAACACCTCGTCGTCTTCCAGCTCCGAGTAATAATGGTGAAATAGAAGGCGGTGAAAATGTTGATCGGGAACACGTAGGCGGAGTAGGCGATCGCGCTGAACGCAAGGGAGAACATGACCGTGGCATCACCTCGTGAAAACATGCACTGGAAATATTTTCATCCGACATTAAGTCATCACACGCTAGGCTATCAAAAAAGTCAGGCACATATTCCAAGTCTTCGTCGTCTAGATCTTCAATTTCAGAGAGATTTCCATTTGCAAGCAGATCTTCTATAAGTTTGTCGCTTAATAGAGCTCCTAAAAGAAGCATAACATCCCAGTTAGTAAGCCAGGCGTGTAAAGAAGTAAGTTATTCCTACTGAGACAATATCACTGGACGCAACCTACACCGCACGATCGTGAGAGTTCAATTTTACTCCACGCAACCGAAATCGCACGATCGTGAGAGTTAAAATTTGAAAGCAAATTGCATGAATTTATTTTACCCGTATTAACACAAAATATTAAAAACGTGTGTCACATACAGTACTTTTTGCAATTAGGTAGTGAATCACAAACATATTTGATGATATTTGTAAAAAAAAAACACTTACGTGGGCAAGGTCCACGCTCAAAAAACGCAGCCATCTCCCCAAGCAACGTCGACTGGACTGACAAGTCCCAACGCGTACGCATGAGCCTCAACTATTTTTTCTCGTATTCTAGGATAGCCGCACGAACGATCGGCATCGGTTGCGTTGGCGAGAGCAGTTTGAAATACGCGGAACATTTTTTAAAAGTTAACACTCACGATTGTTTCAAGCCGAGTGTAAAGGGATATTTAAGCTACAGAGCACTGACGACTGGAGATGCCTTTAGATTGTCTTTGACAACACATATTTTTTGCCTCTTCTCATTCGTCCATGCTGGTCTGGGAGTGAAGAAAAAACAGAATTTACCAGTTGCTTCTCTTCCCGCGCAGGTGGTAAAAGCCCATCGAGGGAATGGGCGAAAGTCTTAGGAAACATGTTATAGGCGATGGGGCTAGCAACCCATCACTATTTTGATTTCCCTTTCCACCTATATGCCCTTAATCATGCTAAACGTGGCCTTAAGGTTTTGTTTACCAAGAGGGTACAATTATAGGGTACATTTTCCCGGAAAATTGCAAAGTTCCCGCGGGATAGCGACAAACATGTCAATTGCTAATTCTACGCGGACAAAGTCGCGGCAGAAGCTAGTAGTAAATATTAGGTAGGAAGCATACATAGAGAACGGATACACACTAAGCTGTGTTGCGACAATGGAGTAGCGATGAGGGATCTCCAGTCGTAAGTACTCTGTGAGTTTAGCGGTGCAGCAAATTTATTCAGCTCCAGTTTGAAATTTACCGGCAATATTTAGTTAAAATGCTCGTTTTATAAAATATAGTGTATGTTTTGTATGATAAATGCTTTTATTTAAGCGATATCTGCGTTATAGCCGAGAAAAACATTGAAAATGTTATCTTAAATTATCTTGCTACTGAAAACTCGCTATTCTATAAAAGCTTGGTCCATATAGAGCAACCCACCTAATAGAGAGGAAATAAATACATACATACATAAATCACGTCTTTATCCCTTACGGGGTAGACAAAGCAGTAAAAAGACCTAAAGGCCACGTTTAGCATGATTTTGTGCGTATATGTGAAAATACTGATTTGTTGCTCGCCGCGTCGCCTCTAACATAATTACTACGATTTTCACCCATTCCCTCGTTGGACTTTTACCATCTGCGCGGGAAGAGAAGCAACTGGTATATTTTGTTTTTTCTTTGCTCTCAGACCAGCTTGGAAGGAAATAACACGTAATTTCTGTGAAATAAAATTACGTCAAGCCAAAATTGAAGGTTAGGTACCTACTGAATGAAATAAAACTCGAATATCTTGATAAAAACCAAAAAGTAAAGTATATAATTTATAAACTTAAATACTTCAATGACTTTGTTCCGTGTAGAAGATAATGGAAAAACTATCGCGACAAATAAGTGATAATGATATAATATGGTGTAAGTCGGAAAAGACTGATGTGTTGCCACAATTTTTTGCCCTCATTACCACTCTAATTGGTTATTTTCCTCTATAGTTTGTCACACTAACTTCGATACCCGAGTTATTTCCTTGACTGTCAAGACAGTCTTATGTTTAAATTATTGTAACATTACGTCATCATCGTCATCATTTCCTGCCTATATTCGTCCCACTGCTGGGCACAGGCTTCCTCTCATAACAAGAGTGCTTTAATATAAGCGTTAATGATCTAAGAAGATACACAGCATAAGTTTTGTAGGAAGAAAACCCGCTGCTCCGCTTTATATGTAAAGTTTGTATTCAAAATGGTCGCCTCATTCACGCGCCGCTTTCGCGCTCTTTCTAATATCTGTTAGCTTGGGTAACGTAGCATCGATAACTCCCGCGCTTCACGCTCATGCATCCGTCTCTCTCTCACGCGCCAACTGAATCAGTCGCTCTCGCTCGTTAACGTTCGTTCGTTTTCAAAGCGCGCGCTATATCACGCGACTTCCGGTTGGCGCCACCGTCGCGTGATGTTACCATTTTGTATAGTTAACTTTTGTAGCTACCTGAATGCTGTTAAAACCTAATGTGTGTGTTTAGACTGCATTATAGTTCTTGCGAGTGACTCTTACACGTTTTATTGTATCTCACCTCCGTCTCCACTATAGTTTTTTTAAAGTAGTTTAGGCCGTTTTGTATAAAAAATGTCGTCACTAAATCCACTTTAAAGCTACAAAATCCCAGCTTGACTATATGAGATAGAGTTTAACGGAATAATTCAAATTAGTCAGACCACTGAATCAATCTAAAGATCTTATAACAATAAACTTCTGTCGCGTTCCGTTCGGACGGGCCCATAACCTTTGTCGATTTTCTTTTTCTTAAAAAACTTGAGCAAGAAGGCTTAGCCGGTAATCAATCACAGGTTACGGAAATCATTAGTCAGGAGGATCACTGTCTGTGAGGATTGGTTAGAGCAGTATAGCTATAGAATAGACGACGACCTCTAGTTTTCAGAAAAGGTATAATAAACTAAAGGTGATATTTTTCCCCTTTCATGCTGATCTGGGAGCAAAGAAAAAACATAGAATGTACCAGTTAAAGCCTATCGAGAGAATGGGCGAAAATATTAGGAACAATTTTATAGGCGATGCGGTTAGCAACCCACAACCCATCACTATTTTGATTCCCCTTTCCACCTATACGCCCACAGTCATGCTAAACATGGCCTTTAGGTCTTGTTACTGTAGGCTCTGTCTGCCCCGTATGGGAGACTGACGTGATTTATGTATGTATTGTATTTAAACATGAGTTTTAAAAATGAGAAGCAAATTTTTTTTTAACCCACGACCGATACAAATTTAGTATGAACACAAAAATAAGAACAGTTTGTATTTAAGTAAGTAGCGAAAGAAAAAAGGTAGTGTCTGTTCATTTACGTAACTATTATTGTTATATCACACACACAAACACACACAAGTCACGTCGATATCCCTTACGGGGTTGGATGGGTTGCTAGCCGAATCAAATCAATACCAAATCTATTAAAATCTATTGGAAGCCAATTTAAAGAAAACAACTAAAAAGGGGTATAAGTTCCATTTGATGCTTCATGTATATTCGTCAAAAACGTTATTAAGGTTGTTTTTGCTAAAACATTTACCTTCCTACCATTTAACATTATTGCTTCTGTAATAATAATTATTAAAGAGAAAATTCAGCGTTTAGTTTAGCGGAAAAACAATATTTCTTGCTTGGCTAATTTTTGTTTATTTCTCATAATAATTAGAACAGGAACACGTAATTAATAAAGTTATTTGGCTTCTAACTGATTACAGCAAAAAAGAAAAAAGTTGCTTTCAAGAATAAGATGATTTCTTTATGCTTGAGAAACAAATTGTGTTATTATTTTGCTATAAAAAATCATCTTCGGTTTCTTTACACACCTATAGATATAGATCGGAGACGCAAGAGACAGAGCGATATAATATAAGCATGTCAAAGCGAGATAGATACCAGTTTTCTTACACGGCTGCGGATGTAACTCGCTCCGCTGACACTTGTAAATGAAACACGCTTGCGAATTTTCTGGTTTTGGATACTTTAGCGCCGATCTAATCTAACAGTTGGTACATACATAAATCACGTCTTTACCCCTTAATGAGGGTTACTAGACCCAAAGGCCACGCTTAGCGTGATTGTGGGCGTCTAGGTGGTAAGGGGACTCAAAATAGTGATGGGTTGCTTGTAGTGGTATTCTCTAGCCTTTAAATACATGTGTAGTAGGTAAGTTGATTTAGAATTAAACGAGTATTCAGCAAAGACGGTTCTTTTTCTTACACTATCTCATGCTCCGCCACATGGCGACCGTGACAGGACCCCATATCACGCCTATATCATGATACCTCAGATTTTTGCCTATTCCCTCAATGGGATTTTACCATCTGCGAGGGAAGAGATTCAACTGGTACATTCTATGTTTCTTTGCGCCTAAACGAGCGTGGAATTAGTTTATTCACCTTTTCTAAAACAAAACCCCCGCCCAGCGGAAACATTTTACAGAAAAAAAATGAAAAATCCGCGCATGCTGAGATTTAATTTTCACTCTTACATCGAACTGAATTTCGAAGCAGGAGTTAGGGTTTTTCATTTGAGTTAATTTTTAATTAACTTCATGAATTTGGTGCCTAACTTGTTATAAAGAACTTGTAACTTTATTAAACAACTTTAGTGTCAACTCTAGCGGACCGAAGCGCTTGGGCGTGTCTTAAGCCGGGAGGTCTAAGCCGACAAAGTAGGATCTCAACTTGTTATAACTTGTTCATAAGCCGCACTGATACGGGAACAATGCACGTGCCAAGTTTTAGTCATGCAATTTTGTTGCAAATAGTCGGCCTGGAGCCGTACACGGGCACTGGTAGTGTAAAATAGGAAATGTAGCCCGAAACCGACGAGCATGTATGAAGAAATTGATCAATGTGGATGAAGTGAAAGAAGTATGTCAGGATCGTAGCAAGTGGAACAAAGTAGTCTCGGCCTACCCCTGTGGGAAAGAGGAGTGACGGTATGTATGTATGTATTTTAAATTGTGTCAGGCAGTGATTTTACAGTGTTTGCCAAAGCGGAGATTAAATACAACGTTAAGCACATAAGGAATTTAAATTAGGTGCCTTTATTATATGTATTTAAATGTATGTATGTCAACGTAAAACCCATAATGACACTTTCAAAGTGTTTTGGTCTTCAGCTTTTTTCTTACACATCCAAGATCTATTAGTGCTTTCTACTAATTTAATGTCAACTCGATATTCTATGCGATCCTAAAGGAGTTCCGTCTTTACAACTTATTTTTTTTCTAAAAATCAATAAAATTCCAGCCAGCTCCTACCACCCTTTTGTTCGCATATCATTTCAACCGTTCAGAAACAAAATGGCGCCGCTATGGGATCTACTCCGATCCAGTATTTACCGGATATAGGCGGTTTAAGCCGCGAGAATCCGGATCGGAAAGGACGAAAAAGATTTACACAGACTCTGCATTTGCGCTATTCGAGGCCGATTTAGATATTAGTGACAATATTCACGGCTTTTAGTTGAGATTGGGTTGCCGGAGGGCATTAATTTCAAGTAGCTTTGTTACGTTCTATATTTACACTCTTTTGTTATGTTTTGTTTGTAAATATAGGTAGTACCGTAAAAAGGGGTGTCTTTAAAAAGTACTTGTAATGACGAAATCATTCATTTTTATTTGCGTTTACTGCTTCCAATCGAGGTATTCATCAACGTATTTGCTTCTATGCCAAACCTTCACCGCATATGGACAACATCGATTTTATAGTAACCATTAAACGATCAAAGTAGCCTCAAAATTATTAGTCACCCCGGTTAACGGTTATAGCTAGAAATAGTTAAAAATACGCTATTCTTGATTAACAAAAGTTATTTTTAGGGTTGCGTCCCTTAAAAGGAAAAACGGAAGCCTTTTATAAAATCACATTGTTGTCCGTCCGTCCGTTCGTTTATCAGTCAAAACCCTATTGCTCAGAAACTTTTGGAGTTATAAAGTTGAAAATAGTACCAAGTACTTAGCGCAGCCATTTCTTAGAGGTGTGAAAAAATCAACTGATCCAACCATAGTCATTAGAAAAGTTGTTTCCATACAGACAGATGGTCGTGCTCCCAAAAAATAGGAGGTACTTCTAATTCTCCTAGAAATTTGAAATTTGTTGAGGATTCTCTTTCTCTTATTTAATTCAGTATGCTTAGTGTAAGTTTTCGGTCACAAAATACTTTTCGCACACGTTTGTTGCTTTTTCGAACCACAGGTAACGCTGCCAGTTTTTCCACAGAGACGTTTGTTTCAACGTGTTCGAGCCGTTTTTTTGTGTGAAAACTTACAATAAAGGCTCAGACTTACTTTCCATGTAATTTAATCAAACATTTGCCCAGAACAGTGAATCTTGTTTTCGGGAGCTCGAATTCCCCGACCACCAAGGGCGAACTTCAAAAGCGGTGTTTTTTGAAATTACCGCCGCGCAAAAATCGCTCAGGAAAGCGATGAATTTGCATTTTATACGATTCCGACCACATTGTCGCGAATAGCAAGCAGGTGAGTGTGCGTTCAGAATTTTGATGAATGGCTGCCGCTATGCGCCCGTGGCTTTGTTCGAAGTAAAATGAGACATGACATGTGACGTAATTATAAATGAAATTATACAAAACAATAGGTATGTAAAACTATGTAGTGTCTTTATGCAAAAATGGTCTGCTCAAAAAAGCGATTTTTTCTTAATGTTCGTACACAAACGGATTTTAGTCCAAAGTAGAAAATTGCATAGTATTGCATAGTTCCCACAAGAAAGCGATAAGGTAAATAACTGTTCGCGCTGATTTTTTTTTTATTCTACATAAGCTAAGAGGTTAGAATAAAACGTATAGTAAAATAGGTATAGTTGTCAAGGGGTCAAAAGTAGCTCGAAACGGTTCGTGTAAATACACACGGCTGCAGCTTCACAAGTTTCTTTTCCTTTGCACTTGGCTGGACACGCTGTCACGTGTCTAGATATATGAAGAGAGAGAGACAGAGAGAAACATTTATTTACACACATGAAAGGCACACGTAGAAAAGTACGACACAGAAAAGAACGCGAATGTGAAAATAAGCTTCATTAAAATAAAAGTCTTGGAAAAATTGCATTCGTGAAAAAACGCGAAAAGAAAAAATGATTTTGGGAAAATAATCTAACAAGCCTTAGTTTCATAGTTTAAACAATAAACACGAAATAGACAAATCCCAGCTCACCCCATAGTGAAGTCAGAAGGGATATGAACAAACAAAAAATAACGATAGCAAATTACCAGAAAACAGGAGATAAAAGGTCTAAAAATACAACTAAACTACTTTTAGAGCAAGCTGACCCCGTTGTACGTTACCGATATGGTGTAAAATTAAAACGTTTATTTATAAGTAAACAGCAACTTATTCAATTTGTTATTAATCACTGCTCAAAATTTATTTTTGCAAATCGGCCGCCAAGGGCTCTTTTACATGTCTTTTTTGAAACTACCAGCGCATTCAGAATTACCATCATTCCCGCAAGAAATTTGGCAGAAAGTAATTTTTTCAAAATAAAATACATTAATCTACTACAATACTTTTTTTTAATACTTTGTAGGGGTTTATTGGAAAAGAAAAACAAATAATAATAAAAAACAGTCACAACTTAAAAATTACGCAGAGATACTAAAACTAAAACTACTACTAATTATAAAACAAAATGTTATAAAGCTATAAAAAAAAGTTGCCCCAAATCACTGCCAGGTGGCATGATGCCCAAAAGGCTGGCAGCATTGCCTCGTTGGATGGCAATACTTAAATTTACTTAAATTAATTTATAAAAGGGATGTATTAGGTCCCCGAGCTTTAATAGTACATTACTGCAGAGGCCGTGAAGTAAGGGATTGCTGGACGAGTTTGGAGTAGGTGGCCGAGTCGAAGACGAGGCCAGATAGAACGAGTCCTGCAATCCCTGTTCCGGCCAAAGCTTGTATAGTGCTTTTCTCAAACAATGTGAGGAAATATTAAAATTAAAATAACTACTAGACAATCAAGTAAATCTCTTTACTTTTTTCCGGTAGCATATTTTGCATAGCTAAATTTGCCTCCTCTTTTAAATGAGGCGGAGTACAGTTCATAAGTTCCCCGTCACTTTCATCACTAGAAGTAATTTTTATTTCTGTTAAATTATAATAACAATCACTACGAAATACGCATAAGCAGAAAAAAAGATTTTCGATTTGCCACCTTTTTTATTTTTTAAATGTACTAATTTGATCCAATTATTTGAGCACCATGTTTAACCGCACATAAATATAATACCATAGATATTTTTTTTTTATGTCGCAATTATGCTTAGGTACAGATTGTGGTGGTGGTTGGCTGTATGTAATTTTTTCCTTTGCCAATTTAATTTTTTAGTATAGAAATTTAAAAAATTAGAGCAGCGGACAAAAATGGATTTTCATACTAACTTTTGTGGCCTAAGCCAAGAAGTAATGTAGGGAGCCATAAACGAGAAACTTCATGTCCTCATATCGGGACATTAACGCATACATTTCCGAGCATGTTTGAGAAAATTATATTAGTCTATGTTTTGTAGTATAGTTATAATAATAATACTAATAATAATAAATCTTTATTTCGGACCAATAATTATCCATAGAAATTGTTAGTAATTTACATTAAAACTTATAAATGTAAGGTTAGCAAATAAAAGACAGCATTATAATAACTTAAGTACTATTTAACAGCAAACTGAGCCGCACTTTTTATCATCACAGTTTATAGACTGTATTTATCGAGTACATAACGTTTTTTTATTTTATTTTAATAGACTGAAGTCAGCGTAGAATGCTTTTAACTCCCCTGGGGATATGTTAGCACAAACAAGTACAGCTCTACAAAGCCGGAAGTCACGTACAAAGTTTCAAATTGAAAGTTTTTGAAAAAGATAGATGGAGCCCAACGCACGAGTTTACCAACTCTGTTTGCAGTTAGTTCAAAAAACGAAACAGTATCAGAGGGCGGGTTGAAATCACACACGTGAATAATACATTGTTGTAGAGGCTAGAAAGTAAGCAATAATAATATCTACAATAATAATAACATCTTGGGACAATTGACACCAATTGACCTAGCCCCAAACTAAGCAAAACTGTAATATGGGCACTAGACAACGGATAAACATACTTATATAGATAAATTCATATTAAACATCCAAGACTCGAGAACAAACATTCGTATTTTTCATACAAATATCTGCCCCGACCGGGAATCGAACCCGGGACCTCAACCTTCATAGTCAGGTTCTCTAACCACTTGGCCATCCGGTCGTCAATGTAGATGGACTATTTATTACACTTTCGGCCGAGGCTTAACACAGTGTTTTTCGCGACTACTGTGAGGAAATAAAAATCAATAATTCTTTAATTAAACGAGATATTAACATGAGCGCTTTACCAACCCAACTAGTGAAAGTCAGCGATTAGTTTTTGGAGTCCTTCTCTATTACCTGCGAGTAGAGTTCTGTTGCTGAAGAGACCGTCCACTCCTTTGTGTTACGGAGCAACGATTTCTTTCTGCGTCCCTCTCGTCTCTTGCCTGCGATCTTGCCCATCATTATTACCTGCAGGAGTTCATATATATCATGCCTGAGCACGTATCCGAGATACGAACTTTTCCGCTTCTTTATAATAGACCAGAGCCTCGTTTTCTGCTGGGCACGATGCAGAATCTCTACGTTGATGATCCTTTGCGTCCAGTTTATCCTCAACATTCGTCGGATCATCCTCAACACACTTTTAACATACCTAAATGGACATTCAGTACGCACTGATATCGTTTTCCTTCAATCCTCAAATGTTATTAATACTAATGCGTCATGAAACATAGTTGATAAAAACCACAAAACGATACTTTTAGCTCAGTATTTTCCTTAGTACGACACAGATCGTGGACAATGTAGTAGTTTTATAATTATTACAACAGGGATAACTTTTAGTTAAGACTTAGCTAGTGCACTCTATAGTACGCTAAGTATATTGTGCCACGGAGGTAGAAAAAGTTATATCTAGATTTTGAATTAGATTAGAAGCTTGTATCTTGGAGTGTAAAGAAGAAGACACTGTAGAAGCCATGAGGAACTGTTTTAAGTGTTGTTTCAAACGTCGTGGTGTGTCTCGTGATGAAGATACCAACACACCTGATATTGAGATCAATGACAGTCTGGATAATACTTCAATGATAAGTGTCACTTATGGATTAGAAGGGTATGTAGTACATGACTCTCTAATGTTTGGGTTCCTAACGTGGGGGTAATTACCCCCTCGGGGGTAAAATTGGTTTTTCACGGGTTTTGTCATAAGCTGGTTGTTGTCATATATGGGTAACGGAACTGAAAAGGTTAGGTTAGGAACTGCTCTGTACGAACCACGTCTTAACGTGACTGCTGTGTTTGGAGACTATCCTGACTTGGCCTTTTTTCCCGTAGGCAGTTGGAAGCCACGGATGCCAAGACACCGGTCATCGTATAATACGCGCTAGCAAACAAACCTTTCGATACAATATGAATTCTGAAAACCCCATTGAGATTCTAGAAAACCCTATGGCCGTTATTTACGTTTCCTGAAAATCATCCGTAAAAAGCTACTAATTTTTTGATAATTAGAGTTTCTACGCTTGTACTGCGTATACCCTGATCGCGTGAGAACAACGGAATAAAAGAAGCCTAAGTGTTATTGCGGAGATCTTACTACCTACATATCAAAATTCAGTCGAATTCTTGGACCTGTTTGAATAAGTAACAATCATGCACCCAGATCTAATCATAGTACACACTATGTAGGGTCTCTTAATGTACTGGAATAGTGTTTCCCGTACGTCCGATCAGTTGACCGATCAATCGGTTCAACGGGATTTATTTTTCCCTTTTCACCGACGCTCTCTTTTAAATTGTCATAAGGTGCAAAATGATCATACATGTTTTTATTTATGATTGGACAAATACGACAACGATTTCCCTTAGGTTCAATGAGTGTAACCATCGGAAAAAATAAATCCCGTTGGACCGATTCGTCGGTCAACCGATCGGATGAACGGGAAACACTCAATATTTCTGCAAGTGGTTTAGTTAGTTTTATCAAACACCATTGTAAAGACTTTCAGGTTTTTTTTAATTTTACTTAACAAATATTTCCATACATTAGTTGATGTTCAAGGTGTACGGGCGTCAAAGTAGTGGCTTAATTTGAAATCCAAAACCAAGATGAAATATTTGTAGGGGGGTGTTCAATCAGACTCCTAACCACCTGGACCATAATTCACCAATTCGACAAATTGTCGGTGAGAAGTGACAATTCCAATTGCAATGCGGGGTGAATATGAAGCCAAACGGCGTAGATTCTCGACGAGTTTGTAATGTAAACTGAGTTGTCACTTGTCACCGACAATTGCCGCTTTTGAAATGGCCTGTTGAAATATTCAAGAATAATTCGGAGAGACGTTGTATATTTGTAGGATTATTTTACAGTTTCACGAAGAACGCGATGCTGTTGATCTGCCAAGTGAAAAGTAAACGAGGGAGTAGGAACAGAGATGTGACGATGAGCAAAGCGGATGTCCTCATGCAAACCTTCCAGAAATATCGATTCAATGTGGAAATTCACGTTAACCTGACCAGCAGTGAAATAGAAGAGACATGCAACGAATGTAGGTGACTTAAGTTGGATACTAGTGTAGTAGACACTAGGGCTTTTGGTTACAGAACGAAAATGAGTACCTGGCTTGAGCGAGAGACCTCTCCCCGTCACTAACTTTTGTCTAAAATACAGGTTTCTTTTGTTTCTCATTAAAGACGTCATCATTAAGTCGTCATTTAAAACATAATGTACAATTATTACAACTCAATGTTATATTTCAGGTGTTACGAGTAAGTTAATTTTATTCGTATTTCTACAAAAAACCGAGAAATATCGTCTTTCAATTGCTACAAAATACACAGCGATATCGGTTCTGTTTATTCCTGTGGGGTGAATAGTGATTCCGTCTCAGTTTATTTCTATAAAATAGAGGAGATTGGAGACCGGGTTTTTTATGCTAATAATAATTCAACTTATGTACTTTATATTGAATTATGTATTAAACAAACAATATTTCATTGATTATTTACAGCATCTGTATTACAAAGTCATGTACATTTTGAAATCACAAAATCATCCACATAAACATTAACTTTTTACTTCAGTTTTCGCTCGCGACTTCTCCGAGTACGGTGCGTTGGCGGTGGTGGTCCTGGCTGCAGATGGGAAGCCAGGATTCCTGTCATCCAGCGACGAGATGTTCCATGAGAGCGTGATCCTCAAGCATTTGACTTCCGAAGTGCCCTTAACGCTCAGGGGAAAACCGAAGATATATATTACTGAGGTATATACGAGATTATAGGGTGAAGAATTCAAATATTTTCACGAAACTTCACTACATAGTACAAAATAAAGTCGCTTTCCGCTGTCTGTCCCTATGTATGCTTAGATCTTTAAGCGACACAACGGATTCTAATAAGGTTTTTTATAGATAAAATGATTCAAGAAAAAGGTTTATCATGTACTAGCTGTTGCCCGCAACTTCGTCTGCATAGAATTCGTTTATCGCTATCCCGCAGGAATTTCGCAATTTTCTGGGATAAAAAGTACCCTGTGTGTTATTCCAGATTATAATCTATCTATGTTCCAAATTTCATCCAGATCTGTCCACCCGTTCTGGCGTGAAAGAGTAACAAACATCCAAACATCCATACTCACAAACTTTCACATTTATAATATTAGTAGGATAATATATGCATAATATAGTAGAGAAACACTGGCTGCACCCCGTGTTATTCAATTTGGATCTATGAAATGCTATAAAGGGTATCTCAGATTCTTTTCAGGATATTTTAGCAGCTGGTTAGGTTAGTTTGCTCAATAGTCCGACCGGATGGCCCAGTGGTTAGAGAACCTGACTATGAAGCTTGAGGTCCCGGGTTCGATCCCCGATCGGGGCAGATATTTGTATGAAAATACGAATGTTTGTTCTCGAGTCTTGGATGTTTAATATGTATTAAAGTATGTATTTATCTATATAAGTATGTTTATCCGTTGTCTAGTGCCCATATTACAAGCTTTGCTTAGTTTGAAGCTAGATCTATTGGTGTGAATTGTCCCAGGATATTATTATTATTATATTATCATTATCAGGTTGAATCATAGTAGACAAATGTAATACATTGATCGATGTTCGAAGTAAACCGCGTCAACGCCAGGAATAAATTTTAAATCATAAATTCTTCTTCTTATTTGTGGCGTATCAAGTCGTTATAGCGACAACTTCGCCAATGTCAAAGTAACAAAAATTTAATTAAAAATCTTGTGACAAAATGTTCGCAACGTTGTACGGTAATGGTCAAAGACCCGCCTTCCCCCTGTCGGGCTCTTAGCCAACGGTCAATGATATCCCTCAGAAACTGCCGGGAAATCATTAGCCGATGCCCAGGGTACACCGGACCAAGCACTGCTCTTTTCCCCGGACGGATCCAAAAACCGCACCTCTTGACCACACGTGAAGGTAACCCGACTCGCACCTCAAATCATAAATTTAAAAGAAAAGTCTTTTTAGAGGTGGTATACCAGAATAATTATTCTGAGACGACAATTGAATTAAAATTCATGTATTTTCAGGCCAATCGCATGAAAGCCTCAAACGATGGTGGAATCGAATATAGTCATGGGATCTCAGCGCCCATCAACGATTCCTACGAAGACATCCTAAGCTTCCACATACCTTCAGTTATTGAGGACAAGTAAGTTATTTCTGACATTGATTCATCATCATCATCATCATCAGCCAAAGGACGTCTACTGCTGACCATAGGCCTCCCCCAAAGAGCGCTCTAGCACAGTCCTCGTCCAGCGGACTCCTGCGACATTCTCCAGGTCTTGTGACCTTCCTATGCGTCTTCTGGTACGTAATTGCCAATTCCACCTTCTGGCTCCATCGGCTGTAGTTCTTGCCACGTGACTTGCCCACTGACTTATTTGCAGGAAATAATTACAGCTTCACATACATACAGTTACGCCTCTATCCCATAGGCGTAGACAGAGACCACTTTGTTCCACGTGCTACGATCCTGAACAACTATTTCGTTTCATTCACCTCATTGGCTTAAGATTCTCGAAGTCCCAATGGTGGGCTTGGGCTACTGCCACACGGGCCCAATATGATCAGCAACTTCAACACACCATTGAATTGCTTCGCAGGTCTATTGCAGGTTTCCTCGCGCTGGTTTCTTTCACCGAAAAGCTCACGGTGAATTTAAAACACCTACACTATCGCGTAAAGTGCTGCGGGTGTCTATGGACAGTGGTGATCACTTACCATCAGGTGACCCACTAGTTCGTTTGCCTGGCCTCTCTAACATAAAAAAAAATCGCATTAGATTCCAAGAAACCCAGTGGTGCGAATAAGGGATTCTAACCAAAAACCCTCTACTTGAAAGGCCATAGGGCACATCATTAGGCTACCATGTTCTTTTTTAATTTGTATCTTGGTTGGTAAAAAAATAATAGTGCTTTTTACATTTCCAGATATCGCAGTCCTCTTCGTCTTTTCTGTGACAGAATGAATTCATCTGAAGACCACGGAAACCTGATTGGCATTGTTATTGGAAGTGTGGAAGAGATTGAAGAAACGTTTCCAGAACTCAAAGAGAAATTGGAGCTGTCCTGCACGTTTAGAAAAAGATTCACTCTGCCTATGTTAGTTTTGCTTGATGATAATTTGTGATTTTCTTTAACCTTTTCGCCGCCACATCAAATACAAAAGACGTCACCCATACGCCAGACTTCTTTATTGCGACGCCTTAAATTGAACCTAAACCCAATTAGACGATGGTTGCTTTTGCATTGAAGTAATGGACGTATATATAGGTCGTTGGCGTTGAACCTGCGGTGCTGATATATGTGTCGTTGGCGTCGAAAAGTTTTATAGGGTGTAAAGTATGAATAAAAGAGTCTGATAATTCGTGTTCCTTATTCGATTTCTGTACATTAGATAAGTACACGAAATATCAGGTCGCCATTTCGAGGCCGTATATTGCTTGTAACCTACATACCCAATAAATTATATTCTAAGGTATATATATCACGTTCTTATCCCTTACAAGGTAGACAGAGCCTAAGGTACCAAACCCTTAAGGCCACGTTTAGTATGATTAAGGGCGTATAGGTAGAAAGGGAAATCAAAATAGTGACGGGTTCCTAATCGCCCTATTCGCCCATCGCCTAACATGATTCCTAAGATTTTCGCCCATTCCCGCGACGGGATTTTACTATCTGCGCGGGAAGAGAAGCAACTGGTACATTCTATGTTTATTCTTTGCTCCCAGACCAGCGTGGTTGTTTTTGCAATCTTGCAAAATTGCGTATAACTGATCATATTTAAACAACACTACGAATCTGCAACCGAATTCGCGCATTCATAGACCGAATTGGAAAAAAAAGTAAGTTAGTAAGTAAGTAAATGCTTTATTGTACAAATATAGAGAAGCAGAGACAAATCACATAAAAAGACCTTAAATATATGCACAAAGGCGAACTTATCCCTATAAGGGATCTCTACCAGTTAACCTTTGAGTAAATGAGAGGAGCATTAAGCGAGAGACCGACAAAGAGTGAGTTTAAAATATCCATGTAGTGAAAGCCACAATAGAGCGTACATCTCAAAATACAACAAACAATTCATAAATAAACTACTAAATATCATTGAACACATGCATACATACACACTATACTATACAATATGAGTACACACATACAATATTTAAGGAGATTGTGGTGGGAGATGGAGATTGAAGTGTTAGCGATTGAAAAAAAAAAAACGTGATCCTAGGTGGGGAGGGAGGGGTAATACCTCACTTATCACCAGGGGGATGAGGCTAAAGAGTTGCTAAATAAAATACATCACGTTGTTTATGGACGGCTCCTATTGTGGCTAATGTGCATAAATTACCCATTAGTAACAGGTGTCCCAGTAATAACATTTATTATCATTACATAACGATGTCGGCGTCGTCATAGCCAGTTAGTATTCCCCGATAGCCTATCTGAATCTAATTCAATTATAACCAAAACATAAAGTGACGGAAGCACGAAAATTTAGATATGGCGAGTCCACGCTGAAAAGGATTGAAAAGTTTGCAAAATGTTTGAAGAGCTCGAAAAAGTGTAAGGATTTTTTTACACATGTATACAATACAATACAATACTCTTTATTGAACACCACAAATCAGTACAAAACAATACAGAAACAAAGAACAAAGTAGACAATAGGCGGTCTTATCGCTTACATACATACATACATAAATCACGTCTTTATCCCTTACGGGGTAGACAGAGCCTAAGATGACAAGACCTAAAGACCACGTTTAGCATGATTGTGGGCGTATGGATGGAAAGGGGAATCAAAACAGTGATGGGTTGCTAGCCACATCGCCTATATATAACATGATGATCCCTAAGATTTTCGCCCAATCCTCGATGGGCTTTTACCATCTGCTCGGGAAGAGAAGCAACTTTACTGGTCTTATCGCTTAATATTAGTTATTAGTCGTAGCTTAGTATTAGTTGCGCCAAGTGACTTTAACAATAACATTAACCGTGACCTACGAGTTTGACGTTTAATTGACAGAAAACCTACGGAAAACATGTCAAAATCGGTTATGATTAATGTCTTTGTTAAAGTAACCTAAAGTATAACTCAAACTCAAATTCAAACTATTTATTGCATAAAAATGTTGTGACAACGATGTTAGTATGTACATAGTTAACATTTACCCTGTAAGGGCACAGCAATTTATTATTAAATAATCTTAATATATCACGTCATGTGAAAAGAACGCTGGAAGAAAGTGGAGGGAGTGTATTTGCGCATGGGAACCATTTTTTTCCAGCGTTCTTTCCCTCAAAGGGAAGAGTTAAATTAAATTTACCCAACGACCTGTAGGCTTATCACCTAACTCGCTCGCAATCGCCCTCGTGTTCATTTTGACAGTTATTATATGAACGTGACAGCTAGCTGATTCCGATGCCAATTGTCAGCCCATACAAGAACTGTCAAGATGAACACGATGGCGATTGCGAGCGAGTTAGGTAATACGCCTAATGGTGAAGTATTTTATTATTTTATATTTTACTCACTGTTACGTTCGCTGTTACCGCCTTGTTACATTCGTAACTCCTGGCTGGTATCGCGAGTTAGGATCGCAGCAGCCGCACTGAATAAACAAACAGATATTTACATGTAAAATTGGACGTCCTGTTGTTATGCATAACAGTTTGTTAGGCCTCCTCCCTGGGGGCTCCATAGAGCTAAATACTTTCAGTGAAGCCTTGTGTGGAACACTCGCGAAAGCAAATGAATCTTCAGCTGTTCTCAGGAGTTTCAGTGCGAGGAACACCGTTGAAGTAGCTTCAGAAAACTGGCCTGTGCCATGAGTGTCTTGCGAATTTTTAGTTTCGATTAATTGGCGATTGCCATTTTTTTTCTTTCGTCATTTGGTTTTAAGGTCGGCGGATTTTTCAGTTGTCAAAAAAAACGGTTTTGAGTTTTTTCAATATTTGTGACAATGATGGTTGTAGCCATCGTGGGTACTATACAAAAAGCGATTTTTATATAGTTGCTAGCTTCTGCCCGTGACTTCGTCTGCGTAGAATTATACATAAAAACCTTCCTCTTGAATCACTCTATCTATTAAAAAAAACCGCATCAAAATCCGTTGTGTAGTTTTGAAGATATAAGCATACATAGGGACATAGGGACATAGGGACAGAGAAAGCGACTTTATTTTATACTATGTACCTAGTGATAGTGATAGCAAGTTGGGAAAACGTCAGCCCCAAAACCATTCCAAATCTCAATTATTATTTTAGCTTCCCTATTTTTTTATTTTGATTCCCTTTTCCACCTGTACCCCATAATCACGCTAAACGTGGCCTTTATGTGTTACCTTAGGCTCTGTCAACCCACTAGGGACATAGATGTGATTACATACGTACATAAATCACGTCTTTCTTCCTAGTGGGGTAGACAGAGCCCTTAGGCCTTTTGTAAGAACCTTAGTTCTTACAAAAGGCACACGCATGACAATGTAATCACATCTTAACGTCTTTTGATTACAATCAAAACAAACACAAATACAAGCCAACACAGTTAAAGAAAACCACTTAAACTAAGGAAAAACAATATTGATGGAAATTTAATTCATTTAGTAAGGGAACGGAGGCGAGTGCTGAATAATGCATCCTATTCACTCTGCGATCTCTCGTATTCCGGCTAAGGGCGGCCATCCACTGGCACTTAATGGTAGTTCATCTTTAATTATAAAAAAAATACATACACACATAAATCACGTCTTTATCCCTTACGGGGTAGACAGAGCCTAAGGTAACAAGACCTAAAGGCCACATGTATACATACATACATATATCACGTCTTTATCCCTTACGGGGGAGACCGAGCCTAAGGTAACAAAACCTTAAGGCACGTTTAGCATGATCCTGCGATCGCGCCTTTTAGCGTATAGGTGGAAAGGTGAATCAAAATAGTGATGGGTTGCTAGCCGCATCGCCTATAACATGATTCCTAAGATTGTCGCCCATTCCCTCGATGGAATTTTACCTACGCGGGGAGAGTAGCAACTGATACATTCTATGTTTTTTCTTTACTCCCAGACCAGCTTTGAAGAAATTAATGTATACAATACAATACAAATACTCTTTATTGAACAGCACAAATCAGTACAAAACAATACAGAATCAAAGAACAAAGTAGACAATAGGCGGTCGGTGTATGTATGTATGTAAGTGACAATGGTTGATCCTAGGTATTTAAGTAGGTACACAGTCGAAGGCATAAATATCGATTCAGCCATCATGTCAAATGTATGTGTCACTGACCTTATTGTTTGAGGCATAAAGGTGAAGGTATAGATGTTTTTGACATCTTTCGTAACGTAAATATATTTATGCCCTTGACTTTGCTAGCTATTGCATGCGACTTTCTCCACATAGAATTAAGATAAGTATCCTATTATAATCATGTCATAAACGATGAGGCTAGCAACCCATCACTACTTTGATTCCCCTTTCAACCTATACGTGATAGATCGTGCTAAATGATCACTTGTCTGTCGTAAAGGATAAATACATGATTTATTTATGTATGTATTAGCTTCTGCCCGCGACTTCGTCTGCGTAGAATTATACATAAAAACCTTCCTCTTCAATCACTCTATCTATTAAAAAAATTGCATCAAAATCCGTTGTGTAGCTTTGAAGATATAAGCATACATGGACATAGGGACAGATAAAGCGACTTTATTTTATACTAGCTTCTGCCCGCGACTTCGTCTGCGTAGAATTATACATAACAAACCTTCTTCTTGAATCACTCTATCTATTAAAAAAACCGCATCAAAATCCGTTGTGTAGTTCTGAAGATATAAGCATACATAGGGACATAGGGACATAGGGACAGAGAAAGCGACTTTATTTTATACTATGTAGTGATGTAGTGATGATGATAGTGATGTATTAATCTGAAATGAATGGTTTGAATTGAATTAGGTAGGTATATCAGACAGAGTTAGTAGAGCCTTTGAAACGGCTCTATCCAAACAAATAAGCCGGGAACTTGTCCTGTTCCAACTAGGAGTGGATAATTTGAGCCGATCCCTCGGGATAAAGCTAAGTCCGGGCGGGACACGCGACTTAGACTGTCTTAAGGAATTTTCAGTACCGAAAATCCTTTCGGCCGTAAATAAATACGATAGTATTTAGAGAGCTATGTTTATACTGGTTCCCGCGGGAATCTCGCATTTCCCGGGATAAAAATTAGTTTTACTAACAACTAGCTTCTGCCCGCGACTTCGTCTGCGTAGAATTATACATAAAAACCTTCCTCTTGAATCACTCCATAATTCGTCTATTAATTCCTTTATCCTCAAAAATGGCTGCCAAGGCATCCCAAACTTCCTTTGCGTAAGAAAGATTCTGTACATACGGATAGAGATGAGGTTCCAGGTGTAAACATATAAGTGTAAATGCCTCTTGGTCTTTCTCTACCTCTGCAGGAACATCTTTCTTCGGAAGTGTTGACGTATAGATGAAACATTTTTCACGAACGAGTAGCAATTTTATTGCGAATTTCCATGACGAATAATCTTCTAATCCGGTCAATTTGGCAACAGAAAATTTCGTAGCCTGGGCCATGACCTGTAGAATAACATACGAGTCGCAGTGTGTTGGAAGATATTTTAATATAGCGTAAGACAGTATATGATTGACGGTTGGTTGTTATAAGAATACAAAACAGATTGGTAGCGTAGCAACTGATCTTTAACAGGTATTGTATTGTATTGTATGCTATTATTGCGTAGGATATGTCATTAAAGGTAACATACCAGAAGGAACGTCAACAGGAATGGAAAATTATCGTCTCTACACTTTTTATGCCTTCGCCATGGTGACGTCTTAATGCGATTCAATTTCGATTCAGCTTAGATTCGCTCCCTGTCAGATCAATACTAAAAATGACAACTAAAATCTAAACTGAATCGGAATTGAATCTCATTAAGACGTGGTGGTCCCTGGACTTCTCATTCTGATAAGAGGCCGGTGGCCCAGCAGTGGGACAAACATATTTACATACATACATATATTGCAAGTTATATCAATGTGTGTAATAATAGCTAATGAACCAGGCGTTACTTCGCGGAGGTCCATTTCAATGAACAAAAACCTTTAGGTAAATAAATACTCCGCTACCAGCGGAGCAACAAAGCAAGCAAGCGGAGTAGCATGGTATTTTTTTTTGTTAACACACACACACACACACAAATCACGTCTATATCCTTTACGGGGTAGACAGAGCCTGAGGTAACAAAACCGTCATACCCTTTTTTTGTTAAGGCTTTGGAATAGCTTGAAAGAGTTGTTAGAACCGGTTCAGAAACTACTTATAGAAATAGCCCTCAAAAATAACAAGAAGTGCTCTCAGTAAGTGCAAAAAAATGATTTTTTTCAATAGTTTCGGATGTCACACGGACAAACACTGTAGCGAACTTTTCAAATTTTGGTCCCGAACCTTGAAACCTGAACTGAGTCGGCTTTGAATCGCATTAAGACGTCATGGTAAGGCCCCAGTCTTAAATATATATAACTCAAAGGTGACTGACTCACTGACATAGTGATCTATCAACGCACAGCCCAAACCTCTGGACGGATCGGGCTGAAATTTGACATGCAGGTAGATATCATGACGTAGGCATCCGCTAAGAAAGGATTTTGACCAATTCTACCCCCAAGGGGATAAAATAGGGGATGAAAGTTTGTATGAAACTTTGTCAATTTTAAACCGATCGGGCTGATACTTTGCATGATACTAGCGGCGTTAAGCGAATTCTGCGCGGACGGAGTCGCGGACAACAGCTAGTATTTGTATAAAATACAATTTCCAATGTCGCTTCGAATTCCGGCGTGAACAGGTACGCTTTGTAAAATGTCTCAGTTACAGCGCGATACACAAAATAGAAAAGCAAGAGAGAGCACTTACTTTGAACGTTTATTGAAAGCGAATATTTTAAAGTGGCCCAACCACTCGACCTCGAGTGGGTTCAGTCCGCGGTTGTGGACAAGACTTATAAATCCAGTCTGTACAGGTAAATTCACTCTTTATCAGTCCCTTATTTAAAGCTCCTCTCATCTGACGGCCGGATAGCCTAGTGGTTAGAGAACCTGACTATGAAGCTTGAGGACCCGGGTTCGATCCCCGGTCGGGGCAGATATATTTGTATGAAAAATACGAAAGTTTGTTCTCGAGTATTGTATGTTTAATATGTTATATTTACATAATATACATTTACATAATATACAGATACATACATAACTAGTTGAAATTTGTTATACAGTTAGTTTCAGTCCCAGGGACGGACATAGGATAGTTTTTATCCCAGAAAACAGCATAGTTCCCCCGGGATAACAATAAGCAAATTCTGCGCGGACGGAGTCGCGGGCAACAGCAACCTTTACCCCTTACAACGTCACAAACTTTATATCTTTAAAATATTAGTATAGATAAAATTTTAAGTTACTTTTAACCTCCTAACAAAACAGTTATTTTAACTCATAAAAACAGCTGTGACATTAACAGCCTAAAATAAACTCTTTACCCTTAATACAGAGTTCAAATTCCTTTTCTGCCAAATTAAACTACGCTCCAGAGTTGTGCGGCCCGAGCCGCAAACTTAATTGTGACAGTGGACAAATTTGGAAACGGTTGCGCTCCGTACTGATTTGGTGGTGTTGGTTTGAAGTGGCGCCCTTTTCGGCGGCAAAATGAAGTTTGTATTTTAACCGCTCTTTAGCGTGCACTAATGACGCGGTTAGGTAGGACTAGAACTAATGGATAGTGCAACCTAAGGGGTGAAAGTTGGTAAGTCCGGTAAGATAAATAAATATAGGTGTCTCAGCACCGAATATAACTCTGTCCCTTTCGGTGTTGAGACCCTTGGTCCGTGGGGTCCTAGCGCTATTTAGCCTCTTCAAAGATATTTTGAGGAGGCTAATAGACGCTACGGGTGACCGCATCTGGCAGATTCCTGGACAATGTATTAGTATCGCTGTGTAAGGGGGGAATCTGCCAGCGTCTGTGGTACTATGTCACGGGGGGCCCCTCCTTTTTAATTATTTTAAGATAAGTTTAGTTTCGTTTTTAATTTGTTTGTATTTCGGAATTGAAGTTTTTAAGACGGGAAATGTTATTCAGGCGTGCAATAAGGATGCATGAATTTTAAATTGTTTTAATAAAAGCTCATTTATGTAACAAGCCAGTAAAAAATGTACTTACAAGTTACTTAAATAGAGATATAAGATATCAAATATTTAAATTTCTAAACGACACTGAAAATTAGAACATAGAAAAATCCGAAAAGTAAAGCTATGGCCGGGAATAGAGCCCGGATCATCGTCAACCCGTGACGCGTGCTGACACATGTCTCTTTTCTAGTTGCTGTCTAGTAATATCTTCTTCTTTACTTTGAATTTAGAAATTCTGTGTAACCCCTTAGTTTTGCCAATTTTTCGGTTACGTCATTTCTCTTCGCACCGCGCTAGTGTTGTCGTCCTGTTGATTACAATTAATTACTATTCAATTTAGAGGTAATAGCGTTTACTAGACGTTTATGGGAATATTGCTGGTGTGAAGGTTTCTAATGAAGCAAGTAAAATTTAATTTTGAAATATCGATGTTTGTAGCAACACTATTTAAGTAAGTAAGTAAGTAGGTAAGTAAGAAAGTAAATGCTTTATTGTACAAATATAAAGAAGCAGAGACAAATCACAAAAAAAGATCTTAAACTTATCCCTACAAGGGATCTCTACCATATATTTTAGGGCCAAATAGAAAAATGTTGGGTTATACATTTTATGAGTGAGAGTTGGAGGCACTTTCATACAAAAATCACGTTTATATCCCTTTCGGGACAGACCCCCCCTTACAGACCTTAAAGTACAAGACCTATTTACCACATTTATCATGATTGTGGGCGTATTGGAAAGGGTATCAAAGTAGTGATGGGTTGCAAGCCGCATCGCCTATAACATAATCCCTATGATTTTTGCCCGTTCCCTCGATGGACTTTTACCATCTGCGCGGGAATCTATCTTAGCTTAGCTTCCAGACCAGCATGGACTTTCAAACCTTATTAAACCTTGTGACTTCAATGTCATCATCATCTCCAGCCTATATACGTCCCACTGCTGGGGCCGCCTCTCACCATGAGAGGGCTTGGGCTATAGTTCCCACACAGGCCCAGTGCGGATTGGGAGCAAAGAAAAAACATAGAATGTACCAGTTGCTTCTCTTCCCGCTCTGATGGTAAAAGCCCATAGAGGGAACGGGCAAAAATCTTAGGGATTTAGCAATCTATCCCTATTTTGATTCCCCTTTCCAATACGCCCACAATCACGCTAAATGTGGCATTTAGGTCTTATTGCCTTAGGCTCGGTCTACCCCGTAAGGGATAAAGACGTGATTCGTGCATGAGTATGTAGGTACGTATGTTTCAATGCAGCAGAATGGTAAGCTAACTCAAAATGTTTGTAATCCAAACGTTACTGGAATCGGCACTCAAGTCTGAGTGAGTTCTGAATTCATTGAGTGTGCGAGAAAACTCTGTTAGTTAAGTGAGCGAGCCAAGTGCGTTGAAAGTGGGCGGAACCAGGCTTGCAGCGTGCGACTGAGAGATTGCTTGGATGCTGTGCCGGATGGATACGGCACAAAGTTTGAGCACAAAAATGTAAGAGTGGCAATGCAAGTACAACAAAAAGCTCGTACCTATATAAACATTTTTTTTGCTTGGGTTATTTTAAGTAAGTAGATAAAAAGTGATACCTAGTTTAGCTCCGGAACCAAACCATTTCTTTTAATAAATGGATATATGTATATGTATATGGAACTAAAGGCGTATAGCTGGAAAGGGAAATCAGAATTGTGATGGGTAGCTAGCACCATCGCCTATAACACGATTCCTAAGACTTTCACCCATTCCCTCGATGGGCTTTTACTATCTGCGACGGAAGAGAAGCAACTGGTAAATTCTATGTTTTTTCTTTACTCCCAGAGCCTCTAGTGTAAGTTTTCGCATATAAAAACGTCTCGAACGCGTTCACGTAAACGTCTCAATTACTATGGAAGATACGGCAGCGCCACTTGCGGATCGAAACGGCAACAAACTGTTCTCACAGTATTTGACAGTTTAACGCAAATGCGTCCGAGACGAATTTTGTGACAGAAAACCTACACTAAGCATACAGATCGGTAGGCTTATTACAACTCGCACGCAATCCCATAATCAGCTAGCTGTCACATTCATACGAGAACTGTCAAAATGAACACGATGGCGATTGCGAGCGAGTTAGGTAATAAGCCTATAGCATGGAAAATAAGAAAATAATAAGAAAAAGCATTCAATTCAATAATTCCCAATGTAAAAGTATTACGATATTTTTGTATACAATGACGATTTTGTACATTATCTTATTCTATGCTAGCCCAAATAGGGATTCCCTGAAATGGATTTACTGAAGACTAGACTGTTAGAATGCCGACAGACTTGTAGTAAATTAGATCTTCCTTCACAATATATTATGAGTGTAGCAAACTAGAAGGGCTTATTTACAAAAAAGAAACCTAATCAGTAAATGCCTGACTGATATAGCGTACACGGTTACTACAAAAACGTTTCATCATAGGAACATCATGACGGATATGTCTTTTTGGGTACGAATAATAATTTTACGTCAATGGCTCAGAAAATCTAATACCAGAAATGTTGAAACAAATTTTCAATGAAAGTAGATACTTATTTTTAAGGAAAAAAGGAACCGTTATAGAATTAGGTACTTCACTCAGTCTGTCTGCCAAGACCGTCTACTTAGTAACACGTCAAGTTTTTTCTTGTGACAAAAAATGTCGGCAACGTTGTACGGTAGAACACGGTCAAAAGACCCCTCGCCTGTCGGGCTCTTAGCCAACGATAACGATATCCCTGACAAGAAATCATTAAGCGATGCCCAGGGTGCAACGGACCAAGCACTGCTCTTGACCACACCTGTTATCTATTGTGACCACTCTCATACGTCCATCGATTGTTTAAATAAAGGTCCTACTAACACCCCTAGTTTCAGTGTCAAGAGAAAATGGGACACGTCAAGACATCTAATTAAAATAATTTTTAAATACTGGCAACCGTAAAAAAGTTTCTAAGCTTAAACCATCAAACATAATTCACATTCACATACAACTTTTTATGAAATGAGCAAGAAGTAAGTCCAAAAATCACTGATTCCTATTTAAAATGGGAATCATAATTTCATATTTTTCCACGTATTGCGGTAAATTCGAAATTGGGGGAAGAGAACGACATCGGAGCTGTTAGATTATGTAATTGTTCCCCGTTTAGTGTATATCTACGAATTTCGAAATCCTGCCAATTACGAATTTACCCCAAATGCACTATAATAATTTAAAATAGAGAAGTGTAGGCAGACCACCTGCCTGGTGGTTTGTTGACATAAGGGAGACAGCAGGACCAGTCAGGAAGAGGGGAACGGGCAACCGCTCGGCATGGAGACAGATTGGAAAGGCGTATGCCCAAAGGTGGGTGTTTACACGCTGTAGAAGAACAATTTAAAATTATACTTTAATTTTAAACATTACACAGTAAAAACCAATATTTAAGAACTAAGCTACGCAAGAACTGGGGTCTACCAAACCCCAAATTTCAAGTTCAAACACTACCATCCTTGTCACTCGAATATAAAATTGTCTTCGTCTGAGCGAGAAAGCTCGATTCGAACTTCAAATTTGGGAGTATAACAACTGAATACAAAGCAAATCCTTCGATTTAAGTTCAGGCTGGGGTCTCGGGACCGTCGATTTATGTGTGTCAGGTCACATTAGTTGTGTGGATTTACTGTGGCAGCCAGTGGTGGGGAAAATGGGGGGAGTGCGTTGGAGCTTATTGGTTTTTGACAGAGTTTTATTGGGATGGGGAATGTCTCAAACATAATTATGTAAAAGAATAGTTGTGAGGGCAGTTAGTGTTGTTTATCAAACCTTTACCCTAATATCTGTTTAATTTTAATATTAGGTCCTGTGCACACATTTAAGTAAGGAGCCGTCTATTAATCAATTAATCACGTAATGTTTTAGCAACTTTTTAGACCCCCCCCCCCTCTCCCTGGTGATACGTGGTGGGGTTTTGTATTACCCGTCCCCCGCACTTAAGATCACGTGTATTTTGTTGTACATACTAAGTAGGTACCTATGTTTAAAAACCTAAACTTGAAAAACAGTGTAATCGAATTAAATTGGAAAAATAATGTATTTCAGTTTCGAAAATTAATACACGTGATATCTGCTTAAACCCCTCTCACCCCTTGTCATATTTGTTTTTTTTTCAGAAATCCCCCTTTCACCCCTTTGGCCTCACGTGACTTAATGGACGGCCCCTAAGATAGTTTGTACTAGAGTGTCTAGAGCATTTTACAGCGCCGTAATAGAAAAATGCATTTTTTAAATGTTTTGTGTCCGTAAATGTAATATTTTGTTTCTTTCAATACCTACGAATCATTAACAACCCTTAATCGAACACAATCTATTTATGAACATTATTCCAGTTAAGCAAAATGATACAAATTTTAAACTATGTACATAAAAAAACACACCTATAAATATTAATTTAAATTCAATATTGTTTTCGCCAACTCTCCAGCTAGTCTCACTCAGTGTTCTATTTTAAAAAATATAAAAAGAATATAAATGTATAGAAATAAAAAAGAGAAAAATAAATAATTATATAAAGAAAGCGGCAAAATAACACAAAATTCCCTAATGTGTACGCAAAATGAGACCATTTCATAACTTTCGGCCAAAAGTGGTCCCGAGAGTCCAACTTTAAACTAGGGTTTAAAAATTTAAGGTTTGGGACTAACTGGACCTTTGGGGCTATGAGGCCGGACGGAACCGCAAATTGGCAGGGATGCCAGCTTAATTTCTAGTTTTGGCCAGTTTACTTAGTCATATTTAACTTGGGCAGTAAAACAGTTCTGACTGACGTAGGGAGATACGGGGGCTTAGATTTAAAGAAAGAAAAAATGGAATTGTCCATTACTGTCTAGGCCAGGAAGTAGGCAATTGCTGGCTGAGTATTGGTTTGAACGGACGAGCTTGGGAGTCCGTTTAATAATACGAAGCCAGCAATGCTATTCTGGCCGAGGCAAGTATAGTGCTTTTCTTAAAAATCGAAAAAGAAAACAACAACAAAAATAAATGAAAATGTAATCGACATAAATTATTAATTATTTTTGCTTTGCCGCCTTTTTCTATCAATGGCATTTGAAGAGAGTATTTTTCTACCCAGAACATCTAAAGCTATTTCAGACACAGATAAACACGTTGTCGTACTAGCTTTTTTTTTTAATTTGGTATGTTAAGTCTTGTGCCTTTATTTTTTATAATGGTGATTTGCATTTAAAAAAGTTAATAACTAGGCAGTAATGGATATTGTATGCAACATTACTGGAGAGCTTAGCGCTACAGTAATTTTTTTTTAAATTTTATACTGACCGGCAACAATTAACTTCCTGTTCTGATGTAGTTAACAATGACGACTTTAACGGACATTTTTGAGAAAAAGTACATTCATTTATTTATTCATTACTCGCTTCTGCCCGCGACTTCGTCCGCGTAGAAATAGGCTTACATTAGGCAACTGCGGCCATTGACATGTTTATGTTTATCGCTATTTCACGAGAACGCCGTGACTCACTGACTGACGTAAACCTAACCACTGGAGTTAGGAACTTAAAATTTGGCAGAGGAGCACTAAGAAGGGAGTTTTTGAAATTCCCACAGGACACGGAATAAATGAGACTTACATATTTCTCAGTAACTATAATAACTAGACTTCAAATTCGGCACACATGACAATGTAAATGATTGTAATACTAAGAAACTTATTTCAGGATTTTTCGATATTCCCACGAGAAAATATTATTTGTCTGTTCTAAAATTTCTGCAAATCGCAGACGTAGCTGCGGGCACCAGGCCTCTTTTTCACCAACTAGACATTTGTCAGCGGTAAACAGTATCCCACCAAAAACATTCTGTAAAAAACTAGCCAAGTCTCGATGGAACAGCTTGTTTATCTCTAAAAAGTAATATCTAGACAAAGTCGTGCCAAGTCTAAGGTTCCTTACAGCGGTTTCTTTATTATTATAGTTAATGTTGTGTGACTTGGCCGTTGAAGAGTACACAAGGGTACAAAACCCGGTGCTCCATGACACCATTGCACCAATCTGTCGCCAGAACCGCTACCCATTGACGATGGAATATGCCTATACATAAGTATTATTGAAATACGCAGCTTTATCAAGCCTACAATTGACTGGTTATTGAATCAACGTTTTCCAAGTGGTAATTTTCCATCGTCAATGGGTAGCGGTTCTGGCGACAGATTGGAGCAACTGTTACCCATGCAAACCAACGTCGCCACACGTAAGTAGCGGAGTAGCAAGGTAATTTTTTTTTTGTTCAGTAAACAGTATTGTCACATGTCGCCGACAGATGTCACTTTGGTAGAATAGGGGTCAGTTAGTCGCTTCCTAACACGCTTAAAATTAGAACAAATTTGACTTAGCTTTAATTGCGAACGAACGAGCGGAAAGTTCCGTCAACTCAAATAAAACTTCGATGGTAAATGTCAAACAACCTCCTTTACGCGGATGTAAGTATTATTTACTCTCGAAAGAGGCAAGATATTTAAATAGGACATTAAGGTAGGAATAAATAATACATACATCCTACTAATGTTATAAACGCGAAAGTTTGTAAATATGGATGGATGGGTGTTACTCTTTCACGCCAGAACGGGCAGATCTGGATGAAATTTGGAACATAGATAGATTATAGTCTGGAATAACACATAGGCTACTTTTTAGTTTTTCTATGACATTTCGTTGCATTTTATCCGATTTTCAACTTTAGTGCCATGTCATTAAAGTAGTGTATACAATGCAACTGCCGAATTAAATTGTTTATAAATAAGAATTATTCAAATGTCGTTAATGTCGAAACCCGCATTAGGATTCAACGAAATTTAATGGAAAATCATTTTGCACTACATCTGTAGGTACTATAGGGCTTCCAAATACCGGACTTTTTCAATACCGGTATTAATACCGGTAAATTTTAGAGTTTTCAATACCGGTATTGGAAAATGGGGAAAATTTTCCGGGATCCCGTTATTGGAAGCCCTAATCTGTACTGGCATTTTATAGTGCTTTAAGTGACGCACATTATTTCCATTTGTAAGCCGTTTATAGTGACATCATCTTAGAGCCATATAGAACATGTTAATAGGCTATAGTTCTGTATTTAAAAACATAAAAAGTCTATATGAAAAACACCAGAATCTTCCAAAAAGCATCGCATTAATCAACTTTACGCTTAACCTTAAACCGTCCACCTTCTTTCATTAAAATTAGTCTAAAAATACAACCTTTTTCTTAGTAATTAAATTAATTGCTCCCGTTTTCCTCCTCTGCTTGTGAAGGGACAAAGCCTTTTTTCCACGTCCAAATGGGAAGTCATCTGCAAAACGGTGGCTCGGGACATTGTTGAGATATCTTAATTCTGATTTAAGTGCTTGGAATGGCACTCCTAGCTTTTCTTCAGTGGTCCTGGTATGAAGTGGTTACTAAAAGCCGAGTGTTGGATCACGCTTTATAAAGAGTTTGTTACAATGTAATAATTTTTCCATGCTGGTCTGGGAGCAAAGAAAAAACATAGAATGTACCAGTTGCTTCTGCCGCGCAGATGGTAAAAGCCCATCGAGGGAATGGGCGAAAATCATATGAATCATGTTATAGGCGATGAGGCTAGAAACCCATCACTATTTTGATTCCATTTTCCACCTATACGCCCACAAACTTGCTAAATGCGGCCTGTTACCTGTTACCTTAGGCTCTGTCTACCCCGTAAGGGATAAAGACGTGATTTGTGTATGTATGTATGTATGTATGTGTATGTATTTCTATACGAGAAAAATGTGTCCCCAGAGGTCAGTGTACTTTGCATACATCGTTAATGTTATTACAGTACAGATTTTACCTACTACCACAGACAAGAAAGTACTTCCATCAATCAAGTCTTTATTCCTTACGGGGTACACAAAATTTTGTATAATTTGTAATAATGCTGTCATTTCCCTACTGGTTTTTAACCCATCTTAGAGTTTATACGTGTGTAGATAAAGTAATGAATGCAACTGTACATAATTAGGCCTCAAAACACTCGTGTGATCTTATTTTGAAACTCGATTTGGCTCGTTTCAAGAAACCACACACGTGTTTTAAGGGCCCTCATTATGTAACGGTTGCATAAAATACTATTACCTTGCTACTCCGCTTGCACGGCGTCAAAAAGACGACTTAATTTAGAATTCAGAATTACCATTAAAAACCATTACAGCAGTATTCAATCAAACTAACTGCTTGACAAACTTGAACGCCTTCAAAATGTTTGCATTAGGTATATTTATGGTCTGCGCAAGTATGATCATGTCTCCCACTTTCATGAGCAGCTTAACTGGCTGCCTATTCGACGTCGCAGAGACATGCATACCCTGTGCCTCCTTTTCAATGTTCTTTTTACTCCTACTTCTCCTTCTTACTTGTGTGAAAGATTTGGCTACTTGGCCACTGGAAGCGGGGACCGTTTGCGGTCGAGCTCCAACCTGATGCTTGCCTTTCCGCCTAGCAAGACACTGAAAATTAGAACACAGAACAATCCGAAAAGTAAAGCTATGGCCGGGAATCGAACCCGGATCCTCGTCATTCCGTGAGTGCTATACCCCTACACCACCCATAGCAGGTGGGTAAGCCGAATTTTTGTCGCTAAGCGTCCTTTATTTTAATGATGTGTCATCATATATCTCACCAGGCTCATTTCTTTTAACCTTCTCATCTCATTTACATCTGCATCTTCCGTCATCGTCCGTCATTCACCCAGCTCCGTTTAACTTCGTAATAAACGTCCAATCCAAACAAACCCCACGCAATAGGAACCAATCGACGTTCTCTGCCGTCATTTAAGTCAATTTACTGGGGATTACTAACACTAACTTTCGTTTAAGCGCTGTTTAAGTTGAGTTTGCCTCTTGATTGTTAACTTTGAACTATAAGCTTGCCATTAAGGCCACGTTGTTACGGGAAAAGTTATATTGACAGTTGGAAGTTGCGATTCGAATTTGTTTTGTTTTGCTTCCGATTTTGGAGTATTTGTAGATGCCAGTGATATTTTCCTCTTGGTTTTCTCTGCCAATTTTGGTGTGATTAGTTTGTTATTGAGGATTATATTTAAGGTATTTTGTTAGAATAAAAAGATACAGATGATTGATACAAATGTTTATTATGTTGTTTTCCGAAGATTTTTGCTGTATCAGAGCCTAAGTCAGTTGTGATAGAATTTGGTAAATAAATATAGTAAATAGTAATATAGTTAAAGACAGACAAAACAAAAGGTGATATTATAATTCGGCCTTTTGCACAAATGACTGTGTTTCTTCCATGCTTGTCTGGGAGAAAAGAAAAAACATAGAATGTAGGTATCAGTTGCTTCTTTACCCGCGCAGATGGTAAAAATGCATCGAGGGAATGGCCGAAAATCATAGGAATCGTGTTATAGGGGATGAGGCTAGCAACCCGTCACTATTTTGATTCCATTTTCCACCTATTTATACGCCCATAGTCTTGCAAAATGTGGAGTTTTTTTTCCATGGGCTTGTAGTCTATTATATCATCTCTGTCTCATTCACGCCCTCTTCCATTCCACATTATAAATTTATTCAAACAAAACTATAGAAGTGTAGCATTCCATAAATTATGGAAATATTGCACACAATAGTTCCAGAACTTTCCGTCCCAATGGAAATGCGATGCTTATTACCGACAATCTAATCTATTGTATGAAAATTCGGCAATAAGTCACGCGTGAAACGCAGCGTCGATATCCTAGCACATTTCGCCAGGGTTCTATCTTTCATTCGAATCATATTTCAAATGGAACCTTTTGCTTATAATGAGAGGAATGAATTTCGTACACACCAAAAGTTGGATATAGAATAATAATTGTGTGCCGAATTTTGCAGCCAGTTGGGCAATTGGACAAATTGATGTAGTTTTCAAATATTTTATAGAATGTACAAATTGGTTAAACCTAGTTGGTTTCACGTAGCTTGAATGAAAAAACAACAATCAAAACTCATGAATGCGATGGTTTTTTAACCTCCGACGCAAAAAAGGGGGTGTTTATAGTTTGCCGTCAATTTAGCTGTCAAATGGACGATTTAGATGCGGTTGGTATTCAAAATCCATTTCCTTGCGGTCGTTCTTCGCCACGTTCAGTTAAAACTAGCTGCTGCCCGCGACTTCGTCTGCAAAAAATTAGTTTCTCGCTATCCCGCGCACATGCAATTTTCCGGAATAAAAAATAGCCTATGTGTTAATCTAGGGTATCAGCTATCTCCGTTCCCAATTTTATCTAAACCCATTTAGTAGTTTTTACGTGAAAGAGTAACAAACATCCATCCATACTTACAAACTTTCGCGTTTATAATATTAGTAGGATTGGTCCAGCAATTTGAAGAGTACCTACTACCTATCAGCTTTTTCGTAAATTGGTTGTCGTACGAAAATTATTTTAAATGCCGGGAGTAGCCAAGCTGCCTGGGATATAAATTTTAATTCTGCGCGGACGAAATCGCGGGCAACAGTTGGTAGAGTTTATTTTTAAATTTCAGCTATGGTAAAGTCAACGTCAAAAGTAAATGATCAAAATCAACGTTTCCAAACATCTTCTAGCATGACGTGCCAGATATAACAAGTCATACCAAAGTGTCAGTTATAAATGAAGTTTTAATTAGTCAAAAGAAATTTATCATAAATAACAACACCGAGACAGAAATGTAGTGACAAATCAATATTTCAAAATAAAATAATAATACACCATGTCATTTTTATGAATGTGCCAAATAACAAAAGAAAAAAAACATTTCGAATTGCCGGAAATGTCTTAGTGAAAGCTCGATAAAAAGGATTTATTTAAAATGTAACCAAAAATTGAGCTGATGCAATAAGACCTTATTTCAAACTTTGCGGACATGACAGGTGTTAAAGTTGCTTCGCATGTTTGTCTCACGAATATAACCAATATGAACCGAACATCTGACTTGTACTCCGAGGTGTCCCATAAAGCCGTATTTTATAGATAATCACTTTAATTTGATACATTCTACATTGACTTTAACTGTTTGAATGGCATGTTAGTTTTCAAGGATCGAAATAAATGTGATCACTTACTTATGACACACTTAACTTATGACACATTTACTTCTAATAAAATACAATAGTCAGTAATGTTTGACTTAATTTAACGTGTATATTATTTTGGGAGCCCAATTCATCAGTTTCTTTTGCTGTTTGTACAGAAGAAACTGGGAGCTTTAAGAATGACTCGGAACCACTTTGTCAAAATGTTTTAAAGTGAATACGTGCATTGGCGTTAACGACTGACTTCATTCAAACACGGTATCGCATTTGTTGAGCCATTCAAGCCTGAACTTCAATGTGGTCCAAGCTACGAGAGGCCTCAAACCAAAAGCGTTCCGCCAACGGTACCATGAGGTCAGTTTAAACTGCTCGGCTTTCAACCTTGCTAGGAAAATACTCCTGACAAGACTCTGACGAAAATTACTCTTCTCAGCTGTCAATGGTGGCAGTAGACAGTTTAACTCGATACCTCGAGAGCTGCGGTTCGTTTTCGGATCCGTCCGGAGGGAAGAGCAGTGCTTGGTCCGGTGCAACCTAGGCATCGGCTAATGATTTCCTGGCAGTTTCTGGGGGATATCATCGACCGTTGGCTAAGAGCCCGACTGGGGGAATTATGTCACAAGATTTTTGAATTATATTTTTATTACTTTGACATTGGCGAAATTGTCGTCGCTATAACGACTTGATACGCCGCAAATATGAAGAAGGAGAAGAATGATTTATTCAATGCAATCACATGAAATTCATCGAAATTTAAGCCATAATTGCGAAAAACTAAAACCCCCGATTCCTCCGCCGACCAAGTTCACCAAATACAGGCTAAGAGGTTCATTAGATATTAAAATGTTCGTTAAAACTTTTTTCTTCGGCAGTGACAGGTAATTAAAGTTGCGGCCGTGGGTTTGACTGACGCGGGAAGCGCGAAGCAACGAATGGGAATTAGTTCAACTTATTAATCTTGATTTGATTGGATTTCGGGGAAGGTTGCCCGCGGTTTGGGATGCTGTAAGTTTAAACTTCACCATAAGTTATAACAAACAGGATAGGCAGATTATGTAGACTAAAGTATGTAGACTTATTATTATTGATGTATATATGTATACTTTCATTGATCGCACCATTTGCAAATGTTATTAAGACGACTAAACTGTATGCTGAGAGAATTTTAGAACAACGCTCTGGGGATATAGAACCCTGTTTTTAAGCGACTTCAAAAAAGGAGGAGGTTGTCAATTCGGTTGTATTTTTTTAAATGTTTGTTGTTTAGTTGAGTGGTCGTTGAAATTACAAAACTGTGATGTCATTAGGCTGTATTATTCGATCTCATGACTTTTAGTTACCTTGTAGTTACCTATTATTTTTCGAGATATGCAATTTTTAGATTTTATGTTAAATATTTCTAATTTTCAATTAGTTGCAATGCCCATCACATTTTAAAATATTATTAACACATAAAAAACAACTTGAAGTTAAATATAGTGATAAAATATCTGGAGTGTGAGTGTCTTCGTTTACGTTCAAAAGATACAGTCCTACCACAAACTATCGACAAAACAGCAATTCATAAGTTTAACGGTTACTTACGCCTAACTCTTCTACATTTAAATTGTAAGGCGCATCTGTTCGTTTTTCCTTCCCTCGTCTTTCGGGTAGAAAACTTTGGAAATCAATTAAAATACGCTATCGCAACTCACCTTCGCTCAAACACCTGCGTCTCAATCCATGGTTGGACCGAAACTTTTCTCTTTAATTTTAGTAGTTTTAACAAATGAAAATGCTGATTTAAAATTTTTTATTGAATTGATTCAGGGGTTTTGCGGAGTCCATAATAAAGAACGGCAAAAGTCCTAATCCCAAACGGCTAAATCATCATAGTACAAAATCTGTATTAAATTTTTTGACAGAATCTTTTTAGGTCTATTTCGGAAGACTTTTCTTCAAAGGCAGCATTCAGGGAGTTTGTCTGAAGCTAGAGCTCTATTTAATTTTGAGTTTGTCTTAATAATGTCTCACTAAAGCTTATAGTTTTATTATAAACCACATCTGTTCCTTCTCATTCCATATCGTGCCACGAGGGAACTCTTAGGCGTTCGTCGGTCCGTGTCGTTTAATATCCGCCGGTCAGCCTTAAGATACGGCATGTAAATAGCTTGGGCTCTATACGTGGATGACGGTATCGAGTTATGTACTACTGTGATTTGTGTCACGTTGATGAGAGCCGGAGGAATGTTATTTTAAACTTATTTATTTATTTATCAACCCATTATCAAAATGCATTTAAATAAAAATTATGGTCGGACAAAAAGTTGCATCTTATATTATTTTGTTAAGTGCAAAGAAACTTTTTTATTTTCTATTATTTTCTCTTACCCTCAACATGCATAATCTTAATCTACTCTCATTGCTAATATAATAATATGACATCCTCCTTTTTCAAAACAAACAAAATTGATGACAATTAGGTACTCATAGGTAATCGTTCATATATATATACTGTTTTTGAACCTATCTAGTGATAGGTAAACACTGATGACATTAAAATAATGATAAGATATGGAAATTAAATTTTTAACCAATATTGTTAGTTACTATATAAACATATTCAGTTTTATTTAATATCACCTAATGACATTTCAATGTTAGACGATATACCTACCTACCTATATTTATTTTCATCTAACATTTTTTATTTATTTAAGGTTAATGATTACATATCAAATACATTTAAATTTGATTTTAATTTTGAATACAAACAAATTCATTTTAATTTATCTATTCATTAAAAAATACTCATAACATTAGTAACGCTAACATGCATACAAATTGAATGAATTTCATTACAAAAAAAAATAGTTGTATTCGTAACACATTTGATATAGGTAACAATTAGTGTGTTTAATATCTTGTCATAATGCAATACCAATATCAGTTTATAATTGTTATTATTTTATATAAATTACAGCAGACCTTATTGCTAGTATAATTATGTTAATGCAAATTTTTAATTTATACATTTTATGATCTTATATCTAGTATGCACCGATCTTCATTTTACACCCAGTTACCCAATCGATCCGGAGCCTTCACTATCCTGCCAGAACGAGTAACGGTATTAGTCGGTGGGAACAAGTTATTGTTTACATTAGGTGGTGGGATCGATGTATCATTGCGTAGGGTTATATCATCGAAGTCAAAGAAGAAATCGGCAGGCGCGTCACCTCTCTGCAGCGAGCCGCGTATGATATGTCTGCGATTTCGAACGATACCACTACCATTCGATAATTTGATTCGATAACTACGCGCGCCTAATGCCTGTGTTATGGTCCCAGATACCCATTCTCTTTTATTTACATCTAGCAGTGTCTTTACTTGATCACCTATTTTTAAGTAGCTTAAATTTTTAGATCCACGATCATAATACTTTTTCTGAGTAATTTGTTTATTTAATAGCTTGCTTTTTACATTACTTTGTATTTTCGGTTTTAGTAATTTAGATCGTGTTGGAATGATACTTCTAAACTTTCTACTTTGCAACAATTCGGCGGGGGATGCTAAATTGTTAGATATTGGTGTATTCAGGTACTCGAGCAAACCTAACCTGTAATCAGTATGGCTCTCAGACGTTTTGATCATGATGTTTTTTATAGACTGTATTGTGCGTTCAACTTGTCCATTAGACTGGGAATATCGCGGTGAGGACGTCGTGTGCGAGAAGTTCCATTCATTTGCAAACTCTTTGAACCTCATGGATGTGAATTGTGGTCCACAGTCAGACATTACCGTTTTGGGTATGTTTTTTATTGCTGTAATGTGCGAATCATCAGGGCTGAGGCCATCCTTAGATATTCGGTGACCTAAATATTTAATTTCTTCGAGACAGAAGCGACATTTGCTTTTATTTAATTTCAAGTTAACCTTTTTACACCTTTCTAGCACATTTCTTAATCGTTCATCGTGCTCTTCTTTTGTACGAGCATATACTAATATATCATCTATATACATGCAAACGCCTTCTAAATCGTCAAAATTTTCATAAATCTTTTTATGAAATACTTCAGATGCCGAACATATACCATAAGGCATCCTAAGGAATTTATATCTACCGAATGGGGTGTTAAATGTACAGTATTCACTACTATCATCAAGCCCCACTTGCCAAAACCCAGAACTTGCATCCAGAGTGCTGAAGTATCGTGCACCTGATAGATTTGATACAATTTCATCAAGTGTGGGTAGCCTAAAATGTTCCCTTTTAATTGCATTATTTAATTCTTTAGGATCTAAACAAATTCGCAAGTCACCGTTCGCTTTTTTCACAACCGTGATGCTGCTTACCCAGTCTGAAGGACCCTCAACTTTCGCTATAATATGCTGCGATTCCATTTCTAACAATTTATTTTTTACTGCGTCCCTAATCGCAAAAGGTAACTTTCTCGGGGCATGTATCACGGGGAACGCATCAGGTTTTAACTGGATTCGGTATTTGCCAGGAAGACAGCCTATTCCTGCAAATACATCACTATACTCGTGAATAAAATCTGGGACCCTATCACTCGCCTGCAAAGACATGACTCGCCTAATCAAGTTCATCTCCGTACATGCATGACGACCAAGTATAGGCATCGATTCAACATCAGCAATTTTAAACTCCAGTACAAACATATTATTTTTATAGTGAACTCGTAAAAATATTTTTCCCACTACGCTTATAAGTTCTCCTGAGTACCCACTCAATTTAGTTTTAGTTCTCAGCAGATCGTTATCTGAAATTCCAATCTTAGGCAAAAATTTTCGAGGTAATACATTTACATCTGCTCCCGTAACTAATTTAAAATTGATCGATACATTATTTATTTGTAACTCTGTATTCCAATCACAATTATATTTATTTATCGAATTTATTACCTGCTCTTCGGATTCTTGCACAACATAAACTCGACATGCCCGGGCGAAGTGATTGTATCTCGAACATCGCGTACACCTCTTGCCATACGCCGGACAGTCGTACCGCTTGTGAAGGCCGCCGCACTGGCCGCAAGCGCCAGCCGCCGCGGGGGGCGCACGCTGCTGCCGCGGCGGGCGCTGCGCCGCCGGGGCCGGGCGCGCGCGCGCCGCGCCGCCCGCTCCTCCGTGCTGCCTACCGCGCCCGAACCAACCTCGCCCGGCGCCCGCGCCGATGTCGCTCGATCTCGCTTCCGAATAATTTCTTTGCTGTCGTAACGCACAAACTTCATTCTGTGTTCCCGCCTCAACGGCATTGTGCCTTATTTCATTAACATTTTTTTCTCGTTTAATGTTTTCCGAATACATTCTCGAAACAATTGCGGCCCGACACAACTCTAACGCTTTGCTTAACGTCAAGTTATCTTCTCTTAATAATCGTTCCCGTATCGCTGCACTTGTAACTCCGCAAATCAGTCTGTCTTTTATCAGCCCATCATTTAGATCTCCAAACTCACACGACTGAGCGAGCTTGCGTAATTCAAACACGTACTGGTCAATTGACTCATGTTCCTTTTGTTCTCGTGTAAAAAACCGGTGTCATTCGACCGTTACGTTTTTCTTGGTTTCAAAGTGTTCATCTAACTTTCTTAACACACCCTCTAAAGTCGTATATTTTTCATGGGATTGATCGATTATTTCACGGCACTGTTCACCAATTACATGCAACAGTATGTTCAATTGAATTTCTTGGGATCTCTTCTGGAGTTCACAGGCCTTGTGATATATTTGGAACCCTTTTTTCCATTTCTCCCACGCTTGAAACGTATTACCCGTCGCAGTGTTGATTATATTTTCATCGAAATTAAACGACGACGGCGGAGACAAAACAGATTCCATACTTATTATATTATTATTTTAATTTCCACTTTTTATTACACTTTTTATTATTAATGTCCGTAATTATTTACTCCGGCTGCGCCATGTTATGTTACTGGGAATGCGACAATCAAACACAACGTTCAAGCTATGACTGGTGTTTATTATTTTATTTTCTCTTACCCTCAACATGCATAATCTTAATCTACCCTCATTGCTAATATAATAATATGACAGTTTCCAAAACTTAAATCCAAAAAGAATCTTAATGGTCGAATATGACAATGTCACAAAATGTCATAAGCACGTCATAAGAATCAATTGCGAAATGCGACCTATAGAAGACACTTGTCTATACTAAGTATTATATATTTAATTTGTCCCATAAAATTAAAGTTCTGAATATAGTTTGATATAATGTCCGTTAGTCGTAAATATCTTATTTCTGAAACTGAAGATTGTGATTATGATGCGAAAATTACGACACAAAGTGACCCGGAACATAATACCGGACACAAACTTCTTCGACAACTTTAGTAATGGCTCGTAGCGACAAGGTTCTTCAAAAGGATTGGGTACAAATGATACAGTGCGTTCCGCGTGGCATCAACAAAATGCGTCCCAAGCCGGTTGTAAATGGGGATTGAAAAACGCGCGGGCCGAATCTAACGGCTACGACGTCTGACGATGCGTGCTAAGCCTCTGTTCATTGCTCGCTCGGCACGGTGACCACCTAGCGATTAATTGAGAAAATCCGCAATGTATTAGAAAACCGCTCACCTCGCTACCGGTCGCGTGTTCGTGGGAAGCCTTAGGGGTGCGATAAGGAAGAGTTTGCAGTCACTATGGGAACAATGTCATACTGTCACATTATGCTTATGTTAGAGACACCCATTAACTGTAATATCCTTGTGGTTCTGTTTATAGGGTTACGTGCCTCAAAAGGAAATAATCCCTTAGAGGATCCGTCCGGCTGTCTCTTAGCCAATGTTACCCGAAACTTGAATCAAAAATATGGATGGTAATAAAATAAATTTATTTAACACATTTTATGTTAACTTATGTAATTTTTATATTTTATATAAAACTTCTAAAGTGCTCTGGGAGCAAAGAAAAAACATAGAATGTACCAGCTGCTTAATTCCCGCGCAGATGGTAAAAGTCCATCGAGGGAATGGGGGAAAATCTTAGGAATCATGTTATAGGCGATGCGGCTCGCAACCCATCACTATTTTGATTCCCCTTTTCACCTATCTCACAATCATGCTAAACGTGGTCTTTGGGTCTTGTTACCTTAGGCTGTGTCTACCTCGTAAGGGATAAAGACATGATTTATGTATGTTTTGACGACCGGATAGCCTAGTGGTTAGTGACCCTGACTATGAAGCTAGAGGTCCTGGGTTCGAATCCCGGTAGGGGCAGACAGTTGTATGATGAATATGAATGTTTGTGCCCGAGTCACGGATGTTGTATGTATTTAAGTACATATGTATTTATCTACATTATATAAGTATGTTTATCCGTTGCCTGGTACCCATAGCACAAGCTTTGCTTAGTTTGGGGCTGGGTCAATTGGTGTAATTTGTCCCAAGATATTTATTTATTTATTTATTATTTATTTATGTATGTATGTACGAATAATAAACTAAAAACTAAACTAAACTGATATCATGATCCTCATTACATACCTGGCGGACACCGATCCGTGTAATCCGTCCGTTAGTCAGTGCCGTCATATCTCTTACGGCATTACGCCGGATTAGAACCGGACAAAACAGCCGGACAGCGGTTTTACTGCACTATAAATTAAGTTGCTGGCTGGCGGGACGAACGGCGTTCTAATGCCTGGGAAAAAAAATTGAAAGCCCGCGGTAAAAAAAAAAGAAAAGCGCGTCTTTAAAACTAAATTGTTCAACGTAATTAACTTAGGGTCTGTCCTGTGCCATCAAAAGCGACATAAGCGACTGAGATGAGTGTAGCAGATGATGATTATATTGATCCTGGTGGCAGCCTGGATTCCATCTTATTTTTTAATATGCGAAAAGAAGAACATGCAGCGTGGACAAGGCCAATGACAAGACAACTGATTTTTTTTTCCGCGCTGCGAGCATTCGAAATTTATTTTCGGCCAATCCTGCTATCCTACTAATAGGCCGGGAGATAGTGACAGAAATTACTGGGTCATTTGTACCAGTATGGCGGTTCTTCAGGGGTCTAAAGTACGCAATGACAAAAAGAAAAATGATGGTCATAGCGCTGGTACCGGCGGCCCAATCGCGTGGGCGTTAGTTGAGCTCGTCGGATAAATTACGAGTGTCAAACGATTTGTTCCACAATCATTTTAGTATTTTCCGATAGTCCATAAAAAATAAGCAGGCGGAAGTGTCATGCCATACTTTTCCGGTGTGGCTTACAGCCCGCCATACCGACGCGAATGCGTTAATTAAAAAATAAAAAATTCAATCATTTGTACCAGGCTAATTTTTGCACAGTTAATCATCGTCGTGCAGCCATTTACGAAAATCACCATGCCATACTTTTTGGACGGTTCCAAATGGTCGCCATACCACCGAAAATCAGCAAAATTAATTTTTTCACTAAACGATTTGTACCACCCTAATTTTTTTTTTCAACAGCTCCTGAATGATCATAAATAGAAGTGTGATAATGCCATACCTGTGGGAGGTGGCGCATGTGTATAATATATTTTTTTAATTGTAAGATTTTATTCGTGTTTTGAACGATTTGTAACAGTATGGCACTAATTTTTCTCGTAAGTTTGAGGTTCAACGAATATAAATACAAAATTTCAAAGATCTAGGTGGCGGCAATCTTGACTCACAGTCGTCCACCCCATGGTTACAATCCGGGATAATTTTTTGTAGGTAGAATAATATCCAATTAAACAGAATATAATGATCCCATGCTGTAAAAAAATATTTTACGTATTGTACAGTCGTATTTTTGAAATGTGTCGAATAAATAAGTTTTTCAAGTATGGCAGCACTTTTTCCCCCTACTAGAAGTATGGCAAATATAATCACGGTCACATTTTATCAAATACTTTCCAAAAATCCAAATGCAATACTGGTACAAATCGTGTGGCGAAAAAAAAATTTTTTGCTGATTTTCGGCGGTATGGCGACCATTTGGAACCGTCCAAAAAGTATGGCATGGTGATTTTCGTAAATAGCTGCACGACGATGATTAACTGTGCAAAAATTAGCCTGGTACAAATGGTTGAATTTTTTATTTTTTAATTAACGCATTCGCGTCGGTATGGCGGGCTGTAAGTCACACCGGAAAAGTATGGCATGACACTACCGCCTGCTTATTTTTTATGGACTATCGGAAAATACTAAAATGATTGTGGAACAAATCGTTTGACACTCGTAATTTATCCGACGAGCTCAACTGACGCCCACGCGATTGGGCCGCCGGTACCAGCGCTATGACCATCATTTTTCTTTTTGTCATTGCGTACTTTAGACCCCTGAAGAACCGCCATACTGGTACAAATGACCCAGTAATTTCTGTCACTATCTCCCGGCCTATAACACTATAAATGCGAAAGTGTGTGAGGATGTGACGATGTGAGTGAGCGAGTGTGTATGTTTTTTCCTTCTTCACGCTGAAACAACTGGACGGATTTAGATCAAAATTTGGAATGTATCTCTACTATAATATATAGACTAATATAATTTAAGGCTTGGGGACCTTATACATATCTTTTCTACATGTATTTAATTAAAGTAGAATTTAAGTATTCTTACTGTATTTTATTTTAAAAAAATGACTTTCTGCCATGTTTTTCGCGGGGCATTCTTCTTGGCAATGATGGTCTTTCCGAATGCGCTGATAGTTTCAAAAAAGAAATGTAAAAGAGGCCTTGGCAGCCAATTTGCAAAAATATTTTTATTATTTTGTTTTTTTGAATGAAGATAGCTGTTAGATTAAAATATAGGCTACTTTTATAGCGTGGGATAGCGATAAACATGTCGTAGCTGCCTATAGTCGCGACGTAAATAATTATTTCAGAATATACTATCAACATCAGTTCTTAAGTCTGATACTACGCGGACGAAGTCGCGGGCAGAAGCTACTCTCAAATATAGAGTAAACCTTTTGTGCAAGTATTTTGAATAATAATCATTTTTTAGGGTTTCAACCTTTTTGGCTGTTGGTGGCTGACTGGCGCTAGTCCATTGCCACGCGCCGCGGAACTGAAAAAAGAACAATGAGGCGGCTGGCACTTGTTTTCTTAAATTGTCGGTGCACGGTCGGTCTTTTATGCGGATTTGTATTTAAATGATTGTAAATATTAGTTAGTGTGTGTAACATTTGGTGTAAAAGTATAATTAGTGTACATAATACCACGGATAGTCTTCGCGGGTGTGTATTTATTAAGCGGCGGCAGTGGCAAAAAGGCTCTACGGACGAACTCTACTCAGCGTTGGTCGAAGCCGGCTTCCTCAAGGTTCCCAAGGTTCCTTGGTGCCGGCTTCCTCAATAGATGTCGGTTTGTGGCTCTGAAATTGATTGTTAGACCTAATACTGCACAAGGGACAACTATTTATCAATAGAGGGTTTTATTAAACACCTTTTTACACGCACTTTGCGTCGCTCACACATTGGTCTTAGGTGAGCCTAGTCTAGCAACTGGCATTCTGGATATAGGACTAGTAGTAAATCAGCGCCTACTTGTCAATGGATACCTAATACAGTAGGGTCGCGGTAACAGTTGATTGTGTTCTAGAATGGTCTATATATTACTTTGATGGCCGAATGTTATGTGGGACTTTTTAGGGTTCCGTACCTCAAAAGGAAAAAACGGAACCCTTATAGGATCACTTTGTTGTCCGTCTGTCTGTCCGTCCGTCCGTCTGTCAAGACCCTTTTTCTCAGGAACGCGTGGAGGTATGAAGCTGAAATTTATATCAATTACTCAGGTCTACTGTCCCTTGAAGCTGTGAAAAAATCAAACTTCTAAGCCAACGCAATCAAAAGATACAGCCGTTTATGCCGCAAATTTCCGCAAATTTTCAACTCTCAAGGGAATCAAAACCTACAAGGTAGTTCCCGTGAACGCAGAATCTTGAAATTTGGTATGAAGGTAGGTCTTATAGCACAGATTAAAGAATAATTGCGAAAACCGTAAATGTGTATGTATGTCTGTATATAGCAGTGACCAATATAAAGTAACCCCACACTGCGTACATTTTGCTTTGGAACAGGGCTCTGCTTACACTGGTTTTAGATATTTATAGATAATGATACGGAACCCTCGGTGCGCGAGTCCGACTCGCACTTGACCGGTTTTTAGTTTGAGTGTGGCAGATTAAGTTTTAGGGGCGGAAAATATTTCACACCTCTCATTCAGAAAAGTAAGCTTTGCTGTCGAGACGGATCAAAGTGCAACTTTTCTGTTCAAGGCGTTTTTGTTTTTTTGCAAATGCAATTTTTTGAAGTTGATAATTGTAAAACCACACCATTTTCTATGCTGGTAACTCTTTAATTATATTTAGAATTCTTTTTTCAAGTTTTTCAATGTTCGGCGTGAAAAGTTGTATGAGCCACTCGGGAGCAAAAGTATGTGAAAATTGTCTTTATCTTAAAATAAGTGAAGCGAGCGATATAAAGAATGCACAAACGGACGTGTGTGCAATCTTTTAATAAAATCTCGCGCTGTACCAACTGCTTTGTACATTAACTAGAGATAAGCCGTAAGGCTGTGTATTCACGGCTTTACTATTAAAAATAGATATTATACCATTTTATTTTTCTTTCACGCTGGTTTGGGAGTAAAGAAAAACATAGAATCTACCAGTTGCATCTCTTCCCGCGCAGATGGTAAAACTCGATCGAGGGAATGGGCGAAAGTCTTAGGAATCATGTTATAGGCGATGCGGCTAATCATGCTAAGCGTGGCCTTAAGGTATTTACCTTAGGCAATGTCTACCCCGTAAGAGATAAAGACGTCATATATGTATGCATATATGCTTTTGTTATCTATATCACTAAACCAGGAACTCATCTGCGAGCTGTAACAGTTACCAAGACTCCCAGTGGACAGCTAGGTACCAAATTTACAAAAATACACACACATAAATAAATTACGTTTATCCCATACGGGGTGGACTGAGCCTGGCGTAAAAAGACCTAAAGGCCACATTGACTCATCATTTGCTTTCAGTCATTTTTTCTTGTATGAGGATCGATAGGGCAAACGATTCTGAGTAAAAAAAACCAAAACCGACCGACCGTCGACCGTTTCACTTTTGCGAAGACACAACGCTGATGATCTATTTTTCATGTCTATATTTTTTATTGTTGTACCTTGTTTATTTTCTATAAAATTGTGTATATTGTCTTATATTTGTGTGTCTTGCAAAAAGGAATAAATGTCTTCTTTCTTTCAAAATAGTTGAATTCTGGTTTTTTTTATGGTTATTATTTAAAAACGCTCAAAACAACTTTTTTTAATAACCATATACATCATTTGAAATTTTTTATATTTGGAATGTCCAATGCGAAGCTTTCCTTACGGCGGCGCATGCACTTGACACCCTGATAATTCTAGGTTCGGAGGCGCGCTGGAGCCGAGCCAAAAGTGGACATTTTAATTTCAAATTTGAAAAAGCATTATTTAACTCCATTTAATGTTTCCGAGCGCATAAGCTTTGAAAATGAGAATTTTGGTATACTCTTGCCATGTTGTCTGCTGTGTGATCGTAATGAGTAAATGGGATATTTTATGCTTATATTACCTATTTAAGTACTACTGTATTAAATTCAATAAACTGCGACCGTAGCGATACTATATCGCGACCATAACTTCTTATTTAAGGCGTATCAAGTTATTATAGCGACGACAACTTCGCCAATGTCAATATAATAAAAATATAATTCAAAATCTTGTGGCAAAATGTCGGCATCTTTGAACGGTAATGCGGTCAAAAGACCCCTTCCTTCAGTCAGGCTCTTAGCCAACGGTCAATGATATCGCTCAGAAAATCATTAGCCGATGCCCAGGGTGCACCGGACCAAGCATTGCTCTCCCCCCGGATGGATCTAAAAGCGAACCGCAGCTCTTGACCACACGCGGAAGTAACCCGACTCGCACCCCTAAACCAAATCTAGTGGAGTGACTAAATCAAGATACTTTCCTGCGAGACTACCTTGTCTCCTACACAAACCGAACCGTTCTTATTTAGGAAAATGCTACAAGTCAACGTGCCCTTACGCTCTCTAAATTGTTTTCGCGTCAAATTGCTTCTACCCTTTTTAATCTTCGAAATTCTTTATCACGCCATTCGTCACGCGTGATCCGTCGCCTACCTCCTGTAAATTGCCGTCTTCGCCCATAAATCCGTCAGCCGACCTTCCCCGGATCCTTTGTGACACTTGGAAACAGTTTCTTTTAATTTGTCCATTAAAAACAGGCGGGTTTTGTGAACTTTTGTGCAGCGGAAGGGAATAGTGGCTTTCGCTATTTGTAGTTTTAAACTTACTCTTTGTACTACCGACATTTCGGTCGGACACTGCTTCATTGTAATAGTTTCCGAACTCTTCTAAAGAGAAAGGGTATAAAAGCGGCGCAGTAAATAAAAGGCGTGTATTTTTCTCGCGAAAATCTTATTACCACAGCTGATAGGAGAACAATCCCATTTATCTATACAATCTAATTTCTGTAAGCCTGTTAATCTCAAATAGTGCGTCCTCTCAAGGTTGTAAGGAATTGCCTTGGCCCTCAATGATTTATTAAAAGGTCGTATCCGCGATCGAATGGATCAGTTGTTATTTACCCTGCTTGTAAAGCTTGAGGTCTCGGGTTCGGTTACGTTGAGGGGTAGAAAGAAAGAAAGAAAGAAAGAAAACATTTATTCGCGATATATGTATAGTGACTGGGTTACAAAAACAAAAAGAGTGAAAAAAAAAAAACAAAAAAATCAGTACATACATCACGAAATGGTCCCATCTCAGCATAATGCTGGCCTTGCAGCCAGCGCTGGTCTTCCGATGGGACCATCAAGTGCTAACTAAGCACATATTAAAAAACAACGACGACGAATACGTAGACGAAGCTATGATTCATAAGACATGTTTCTACGGGATTTAGAGCGTAATATTTACGCCCACAATCGCGCTAAACGTGGCCTGTATGTAGGTCTTGTTACCTTGGGCTCTGTCTACCCCGTAACGCATATAGACGTGATTTGTGTATGTGTACTACGCAAAAAATCTAAGTTTCTGCCTATGGTTCGAAAAAGTAAGATAGACAAACGGACAGACACCGGACCTTGAATAGGGTTCAAATCTATGTAAGAAACGGCCGATATAACACCCGGCCCTGATTTTCCTTAGCCGAGAACTCGATTTATTAAATCAAAATTGAATAAAGATAATCCTTATTGTTATGAATAAATTATATCTAAGCCAATCCGTGCTTTTGTATTATGGGGTTTGTGTATAAATTTGGCTTAGATGGCTTTAAACAATTCAATAACTACCCATAGATTTTAGCAAGGGCGGGGCGTCGCCAGCCGATGGCGCAGGGGGGGGCAAGTTGATTTTACCTACTACAATTCATACTTTTCTCATTCTCTATGACTAGTCTAGGACTTTGGTTGCATTATATTTGGCAACCTTTTTAGAATCTCTAGGGGGGGGGGCAGCTGCCCCTCCCTGCCCCCCCTTAGCGACGCCCTTGGATTTTAGTAATTGGTAGATGGTTTAGTCCAGTGGGCTTATTATCTAACTCGCTTGCAATCGCTATCGTGTTCATTCTGACAGTTCATGTACGGGCTGACAATTGGCATCGGAATCAGCTAGCTGTCACATTCACACAAGAACAGTCAAAATGAACACGATGGCGATTGCGAGCGAGCTAGGTAACAAGCCTTCAGGTCAATCGTAATAGCGAATCATCACAGTGATGAATTAGCTATAAGATTTTATATAGGCGCTGCAAAATCTATAAAGCTGACTCTAAGAGCAAGTTATATTCTTTTTCTACGAGCTGAGTTGTTTTTTTAATGCACAGTCAGCCAGAGTGAGTTTATTATGATACCATGATATTTAAAACTCTAAACATGGCGTGGTCTCATGTTTGAATAACTAGCAAGGATTAGACAGTCAATTTTCGTTATTTTGATATGTTAAAATAGATCAAATTAATGTTGAACCGTCTAATTAATGTCATAGTTTTCCTGATAGCGCGACTACGTATGACTTATTTAATGCTAGACGATGTAACTGTGAGATGTAGGTAACTTTATTGCTGCCAACCTAGAGGGCAAGACAGAATATCTCACTTCTGATTTTCACTGGTTGTCTACTCTCTTCGCCATAACCACTCAGTGGTTGCAGGCTTGGTAGTAAGATAAGCTGAGCTAAAAATTTCATTTTTGATACATGCTTTTTTGTTGACTATACTTTGCCATCCTACATTATGTAAACCAAATTTCAAGTCATTAGTACCAACCGTTGAAGAGTTTCCTCCTACCGTGACGGCCCTCGAGCCACCAGAATTCTAGTACCAGATTATTGTATTGTCATCTGACTCACACAAGTATGCAAAACTTCAGCTCAATCGGCTGAATATCTGCTTCAAAATTGAGCTGCAGATTCCACCCGGACAAATATACTTCCGTACGGTCAAGTGCAAAAATAAGTATCGATACGAACTTCTCAAAAATAAGTCCCACGACCTTATTACGCCGGTGTAAGAGTGTATGGTACTTATTTTTGAAACTTTGACTAGATACATATTATTACACTTGACTGTACATCTATACTAATATTATAAAGAGGAAAAATTTTATTGTTTGTTTGTTTGTTTGCATTGAATAGGCTCCGAAACTACTAGACCGATTTCAAAAATTCTTTTGCCGGTAGAAAGCTACATTATCACTGAGTGACATAGGTTACTTTTTACTGCGGGAAAATTAATTTATTGCGGGCGAAGCTGCGGACGGAAGGCTAGTATTACATGCGTTGCAAATTAATAGAAAGCTTGTAACTTATTAATAATTAGTGCCCACGTCGCGAGCGAAATTCTATCTCACTCTTACGCTTATGGTTTACACGGACGGCAGGAATGAAAATTGCGCCCACGTATGCACTTGTCTACGGTCACTGGATTTTCACCCAAAAAGGTCATAACAAAAAATGGCCACCGTGACATTCCTCTGCTCACAAGGGGCGTCATTCTCACAATCATGTTAACACCGAAGCATCATAAAGCCGTATTCCCAGCTGGCCTTTTACGTGTCGGCCAAAGTTGGGGGCGAACATAATTTTGTTAGGCCGCCGCGAGTTTCGCCCCCGGGGTGTCGGCGTAACTTAGCGGCCGTGGCGATCGCGGCATTTGTTTTATGTTTTGTTTAGTTTTTTTTAATGATTGAAATGCTCGCTGGCTGGAAAATGTAGGACTAATGTTTGCGCTTCTTCCAGGCTAGAAAATATGCGTTTAAACTTATCTACGAGTAGCTTGCTCTCGCAACTTTGCCCTCGTGAGAACATAAAGAACACGCTATTCCCCTCTCTCTCTCTGTACTTAAGAGCCTCGCTCTTGTCAGTGGAGTTGTCGCCATTTCTTTTATAGTGAGTATTTTTAAAATGTCGTTCTTATCATAATTAAACTTTGAAAGAATCTTTGAATGCATGCATGTTGTGTTCCGAAAATTGGCAAGAGATATCAATGGAACAGTTTTCGCAAGTTTTTATTTTATAACAAACTCACGTCATATATTATTTTACAGAGCACTTCGGAATCAAAATTGTATCCTCCATTTTTTATTCTATCCTACATAACAGTATACAATGAAGATATGTCAAATACCATATGTTAAATACATACCTACACACCACAATCATGCTAAACGTGGCCTTTAGGTCTTGTTACCTTGGGCTCCGTCTACCCCGAAAGGGATAAAGACGTAGGTATGTATGTATGTATGTATAAATGTGTATAGATATTTTTGACGTCTTGGTAACGTAGTGAAAGTGAAAGACTTTGTGTGAACTTAAGTTTTAAAATAACATAAAGCCAAAGAAACCAACAGATAGGTTTCTAACCATTAGGTACGAGCTTTAAGCTGTAGTCATCAAACTCTTCCCGTAAAAGTTCCGTCGCCCCGATTGCTAAAAGCTTCGCAGCTTAAAAGCCTGTCGGTCTCTATTAGACTCCGAGGAGCTTCCTAAGCTTTTTTATTTTGGTCACTTTTTTGTCAATCTCGAATCGTTGACACACTTAGACTTGGTACGTGACAATTGTATAATCTTACGGGGCAAGGTGAGTTTAGCTTAGAGACCAGTTTTTTGAGTGTATGTATGTTTGTCTTTCTTTGGCACGCTCTGCTGCTTGAACTATTCGATTGATTTTAAAATATGACTATTGTCATACCTATCGAGGACCTATACTAAAGTGATGTAGCAAAAGTATTTTATCACAAACAAACAAGACAAATAATTTACCAGTTGCTTCTCTTCCCGCGCAGATGGTAAAAGGCCAATGAGGGGGGCGAGTCTCAGGAATCATGGTTAAGCATACGCGATGCGGCTAGCAATCCATCACTATTTTGATTTCCTTTCCAACTATACGCCCTTAATCATGCTAAATGGCCTTAAGGTTTTGTTACCTTAAGCTCTTTCTACCCCGTAGGTAGGTGATATATGTATGTACCTATGTATGCAAGTCGGTGTGTATGAGGTTTCTAATCTGCACCGGGCCCGGGTTGCTACTGTTATAAAGCTTAAGCCCTCTCCTTCTGAGAGGAGGTCTGTGCCCAGCCTGACCCGTACCCGACTTCAGATGAAAAGTCACCTCATTATCATGCTAGATTACAACTAAGTAACAAAATGAAACTTGTTAGCAAATCACTATATGTAGTGACATAGTATAAAATAAAGTCGCTTTCTCTGTCCCTGTGTCCCTATGTATGCTTATATCTTCAAAACCACACAACGGATTTTGATGCGGCTTTTTTTAACAGATAGAGTGATTCAAGATGAAGGTTTATATGAATAATACATGCATAATATACGGTGCGAAGCCCCGGGTCGCTAGTTCAGAATAAACTAGAAACTTTACTTTTATAATCATGTAATTTCCTTATGAAAATTCTGCAATAGCAGATGCAAAGGTTTCCTAGCTTTGACGAGTTGTATAAAGTTATTCAAAGTATAAGAAAATGTCCATTTGGAATCATAGAACTTCAATCATAGAAGTTTTTTGTTGGACTAGCTTTTCCAATGAGATTTATAAAGTTTTGAAGTTACTGAAGCGAAACCAACAGATGTCATTAACGACAATCCTATTAAAGGCTTTTTTTGTAGGTACGTCAAAAGTAAAAAAGTACTCTTAAAAAATCACATCGTTGTCCGAGTATCTGCCAAGACTTTTTTCTTCGTAATATAAGACAAAATTAAGTTTTTAATTTCAAATTTCTAAATTACAGTGAAAATTAGAACACATAGAAAAATCCGAAAAGTAAAGCTATGGCCGGGAATCGAAACCGGCTCCTCGTCATTCCGTGACGCGTGCTATACCCCTACACACCACCCATAGCAGGTGGGTAGTCTTCGAATTTTTCTACCTATTACTAGATGTCACGTGACCTTTGTTACTATGCGAATTTTTTAATTTCATGCGACAAAAAGACAGGTACCTACAACCTTTTTGATGTAATATATTTTCATATAAAAACCATACGAATCAAAACCTTTTATTAAGGTATGTAAGGGTGGAATTTGGCAACACCTCCAAAAATCGTGAAAAATCGAATCTTCACGAAAATAAAACGAAATATAAAACGTTTATTGTTTTGATAACCAATTAAATACGTTAGCTCAACCTCGATAATTAACTTCGTTAGAGACGCAATAAACACAGAAAATGAAACAAAATGGAAAAAATATGTCACAACGTCGTTATTATACGGTGTCGTAAATTTTTCAATTTGCAAAAAAAGGGAGAGTTGATTATCATTTGCCTTTTTAACAATACGTTTGTATTATATTTTGCGAGGAAATAAAAAATTGACGCGGAATATTGTAGGTAATAAATAAAATAGAATAGAATTTTGCATTAAAGATAAAATAATTAAACAAGGAAGCAAAAGATCAAAACGAAATTACATACACAAACACAATTTAAGAGCACATACACAAACATACGTACACAAATCACGTCTTCATCCGTTACGGGGTAGACTAAGCTTAAGGTAACAAGACAGGTCACGTTTAGCAAGATGGTGGGCGTATAGGTGGAAAATGGAATGGAAGTGATGGGTTGCCGCATCGCCTATAAGATCATTCCTATGATTTTCACCCAATCTCTCTATGGGCTTTTACCATCTGCGCGGGAAGAAAAGCGACTGGTACTAAAATAAACATCTTTCAAATGGCGCTCCTTCACTACTTCACAAATTCACCCCCACCTCACCCCCACCTCACCCCCTTCCTCACCTACCCACGTCATTTTATAACACCAGGGGGGTCAACATGACGCCTTAATGCGATTCAATTCCGATTCAGTTTAGGTTAGCTCGCTGTCAGATCCATACTAAAAATGACAGCTAAAACCTGAACTGACTTGGAATTGAGTCGGATTAAGACGTCATTGTAGCCCCTGAAGCTTGAAACTTGAAGTTTTTTTTATATGAGTCCATTATGGTTGCCTGGAAGAGATCGCTCTGTAGCGATAAGGCCGCCTATTGTTACCTTGTAATATTCTGTATACCTTTTTTCTGTTTTGGTTGTTATTATGTGGTGTTCAATAAAGAGTTATTATATTGTATTGTATAGGAAGGCAAACGAGCAAGTGGGAAATGGCAAGTGGGGAGTGGGTGCGTGGGTAGTAGTGGGAGCAAGTGGGTGAAGTAATTTAGAAGCGGCAAAACTAATCTACAGTGTAAAGGCGAGTCTGAACTATCAGCGCTTCTCTTTACCCCGGCTCCTTCAATTTTTAATTTCCACAGATCACAGCAACGTTGACTAATTAAAAAAAAACTCCTAAAAGCCGTCTGCCAATCTCACCCTTGACAGAGATTAAGAAGATGAATTTTTAACGGGGTTCAGTGCAAAGCTGCTTTGGAATGAGCTTTTTATTTTTCATTTTGTGACACAAACACCGCTTTACTGTCTTAGAAAATACCGAAGTATTTCAGCTGGTGTTCACATTAGTTTTACATGTAAACAAAGGAAAATAGAAATAATGTAACCGGGTGAGATAGTGTGACATATTTTTTTTTTCATTAAATTATATTGGTTGTTCATGTTATTATTAAAATATCTCGTATATTTACAGCCAATGTGATTGCCCTTATTGTAATATGACATACTAACATATTTATCTCGGCCCTCTCCCTCTCCCCCCCCCCCCCATATCTCGATCTATCTCTCTCTCTCTCTCTCTCTCTCCCTCTCTCTCTCCCTCCCCCTCTCTCCCCACCCCCTCCTCTCTCTCTCTCTCTCTCATATTGGCTCCCACTGAAAAACATTCTATACGCCACATCAGTACTTTTCTTAGTCTTAGACCCTAATATTTTAAGTGTCAGTTGTCTATGATGTCTTCTCTGTCTGTTTCGTAGTAATAAATAGAGAGAGAATCATGACAGTTAAGATATCAGTAACTTAACAGAGAGTGGTGAAACAGGGCCTTAGTTCAGTTTAAAATCATTGGCTGTTTGTTTCTTGCATATTTTTCTCAAACGTATTGTATCTCTTTTTTTTATGTAAGTGTATCGAATGTGTGTAAATAAATCTCTATCTCTCTCTCTCTCTCTCTCTCTCTCTCTCTCTCTCTCTCTTGTTGTTATTTATATAATGGATTTTACTTCTATTCTGGATTTTTTTTTGAAATTTTATTAATCTAAACCCAAAATTCACGTACAAACTACGGAACCGCCGTTTGCCTACAAAAAGAACCGGCTATCTCGTTAATTTAGCCCGCGACCCTCCTAATCCCGATGTTGTTAATTACTGCACACAGTGTCATGTCACTCTTAATTAAATTAAACGTTTAATTACTGCGGAAATAAATAAGAGCACGAAACTTTTGCTTGTAAGTATTTTGCACTTTTATTTAGTTTCACCCATTAAATGGTTTAGTCACCTGTTACCTTAGGCTCCGTCTACCCCGTAAGGGATAAAGACGTGATTTGTGTATGTATGTATGTATGTGTCACTGAGATAAGATTATGCTAAAATATAATAAAAAGCTTCTGCCCGCGACTTCGTCTGCGTAGAATTATACAATAAAACCTTAAATTCCTCTTGAATCACTCTATCTATTAAAAAAACCCGCATCAAAACCCGTTGTGTAGTTTTGAAGATATAAGCATACATAGGGTCATAGGGGCAGAGAAAGCGACTTTGTTTTATACTATGTAGTGATTTAATATTTTTTTACAAAAACTCATTCCAATAGTTTTGTTATTTGACACACAGACAGAGCATAAACAACCCTTCTCCCAACACCGGAACCTTTTTAGACCCCGAAACATTTCGTATATGCACCTGCCTCCGCCTTGGCCTTCGTTGCTGCACACCTCATAGATGCCCCTGTGGCAAGGATGTAGACCCCTTAGGACACCACGGATTGTCTTGCCTAAAGAGCGCTGGCCGCTTCTCGAGGCACGCCGCGCTGAACGACATCATCCGCCGGTCACTTGCCTCTGCCAATGTCCCTGCTTTGTTGGAACCAACGGGCATCGCTAGGGACGACGGCAAGAGACCGGACGGTATGTCTATGATTCCGTGGAGTGTGGGACGTGTGCTGGTGTGGGATGCAACGTGCGTAGACACACTAGCCTCGTCTCACCTTCGCGGAACCACTAGTAGAGCAGGCGCGGCTGCAGAAGCGGCCGAATCAGGCAAGATAAATAAATATAGAGGTCTCAGCACCGAATACAACTTTGTCCCTTTCGGTGTTGAGACCGTGGGGTCCTAGCGCTATTAGCCTCTTCAAAGATATTTCGAAGAGGCTAATAGACGCTACGGGTGACCGCAGAGCTGGCAGCTTCCTTGGACAGCGTATTAGTATCGCTGTCCAAAGGGGGAATGCTGCCAGTGTCTGTGGAACTATGCCACGGGGGCCCCTTCTTTTATAATTATTTTATTTTAAGATTAGTTTTAGTTTAGTTTTTAATTTAATAGTTTAATTTGTATTAATTTCATTTATGTAATTTTTATTGTATTGTTCATGAATAAAAACAAGACTTAAAGACCACGTTTAGCATGATTGTGGGCTTATATGTGAAAAAAGGGGATTCAAAACAGTGATGGGTTGATAGCCACATCGCCTTATAACATGATCCCTAAGATTTTCGCCCAATCCCTCGAAGAGAACCTGGTACATTCTATGTTTTTTCTTTGCTCCCAGACCAGCATGACAAAATAATAATAGCAATATATAGCTATACCTATTCATATAATATAAAACTTCCAAGACTCATGAACTAAACATTCGTATTTTCATAAATAAGTATATTTTATTCAGGCGTCACTTTGCAAAAGTCCATTTCAATGAACAAAAGCTAGCGATGTAGCGAAGTAGCAAGGTAAAAGTTTTTGTTTATACATACAAAAGTCTGTCCCAACCGGATACTGAACTTGGAACCTCGAACTTTGTAGTCAGGTTCTAACCTTTAGGCAATCAGGTCGTCAATTCTTTATCGACGCAATAATAATATATAACAAATAAAAAACAACAACATTACAAAGTTTTACGCAACATAATAACAGACAGCATAGATATTATTAACAGGATTGAAAAAATACTCAACTGTAAATGGTCTATTCGAAATTGTTTCTGTTTACCTCTCGCTAAGCAGTGATGTCTGTACCGTTATGTTCTGACATGGAGGAAAGGGGTGGAGGAGGAGTGACTGGAATGAGTATGAGTCAATCTTACCCCCTAGTTTGGCAACTCATAGATTATCTCGTTTCTTAGAGAACTTTTACCTGTCCTCATTTATTTTTCTGAGTCTCTTTTATTAACACTATAATTAGATAATCGATGTGATAAACGCATCCGCTTTCTCATTCCTCCCATTTAATTCATTATAATAAAGGTTTGACAGACAAACGTAGAAGGGATTAAAGGCACATGACCAATCTGGAAATCTAAAAGAGAAGCTTATTTCCTCAGATGTCTTAGGCTCCCCATCGAAAACACTTCAAGCAAAGCTGCTAAGTCAAATAAAAATATTTTAAGTAAGGATTTGTTACACCTAGCAACTGTTGTTTTACTTCAAAAATACATGTCGTCTGAACAATACGTATTTCGTTTGCTCTTTAATTTGATATCTTAAAGTTGATTGGTTACGACTCTGATGACGGTTATCGTATATGGAACAGCGACTCCTTCAAACTGATACGATCAAGAGACGTCATTTTCGATGAGTATTCCTTGTTGGGTCATCTTGAAGATACCAAAGTACCTGATGCTATGCAAGGTAATAATGACGTCAACAGGCCTGATCGCCAATTTAACTTCGGTGTGCATGAATATGAAAGCCAGTACGACAAGGGTGATAACCAGCAATCATTGACAAGTAACGATGGAAATACAACTGCATCATCATATCAGAGAGATGAACAACCAGCTGAACCATTGTCTACACAGAATGAAACTGCGGTTGAAGCACAAATGCCTGTGGCAGACACATATTCTGATGCAGAAGAACCCTTTGAAGAGCCATTAGTTGAGCAAGAAGAGCAAGAAGTTGACGATACGATAGAAACAGATGACAAAGTCGTTGATGCAAATGAACCAGAGACAGAAGAAGGTCGAAATAATTCACCACTGTCTGCATCTGAGATCGAGGCAGAAGGCAAGATGACGCTGCGAGATCGCTCAAATCTTAAGCCATCAGCTAGATATAAGGACTATGTCTGCAACGTTTGTTTCAACGTTAATTCGGTAAGCGACGATCCTCTCACAGAACCAAGCACGTTCAAAGAAGCGATGACAGCTAAGGATTCTGAAAAATGGCTCAAAGCAATGGATAGTGAGATCAATTCTCTAAAAGAAAATGAAACCTGGGAAATGTCACACCTACCTAAGGGAAGAAAAGCCATTCCATGCAAGTGGCTTTACCGGATTAAGACAAACCCAGATGGTAGTATTGACAAGTACAAAGCTCGCTTAGTCATTAAGGGCTATTCGCAGAAGAAAGGCTTAGACTATGACGAAACCTACAGTCCTGTTGCAAAGACTAGCACAATAAGGGCGTTACTCAGTATCGCTGCTCGCGAAAAACTTTCACTTTCTCAGTTCGATGTATCGACGGCATTTTTGTACGGAACATTGAAAGAAGAAATCTATATGAAACCTCCTGAAGGATACTCGAGCAATGATGGAAAAGTTTGTAAGCTTAAACGGAGCCTTTATGGGCTTAAACAAGCTCCTCGATGCTGGAATTCCACAATAACCGAGCACATCCTTAAACTTGGCTTCGAACAAAGTAAGAGCGACCCATGCTTGTTTAAAAGAGGAGAGGGTAAAGAAAAGCTGATTATGGCTTTGTACGTCGATGACGGTTTGATTGCATCTGCGAGCTCAGAAGAAACTGCAAAGTTTTTAAATGAGATGAGACAACGTTTTAAAATAACGACGAAATGCGGCTCCTATTTTCTTGGAATAGAAATAGAACGGAAAACTGATGGGACAATCAAGATTGACCAGAAAGGTTATGCAAGACGGCTACTAGAACGATTCGGGATGCAAGACTGCAAAGCTGCTGCGACTCCGATAGTAAAAGATACTGCGCTATCCACAAAGGATAATGATGAAGGACATAACTTTCCTTATCGTCAAGCTGTTGGCGCACTATCTTACCTAATGGTCGGCACGAGACCAGACATTGCGTTCGCTGTCGGAATAGTGTCACGAAAACTTGATGATCCAAAACCTGAAGACGTAGCGAGAGTAAAACGAATTTTGCGCTATATTAAGGGCACCGTAAACTACGGAATTAGTTACAAGCCTTCCACTGTGCTCCAAGGCTTACGTTGCTACAGTGACGCTGATCACGGAGGAGACAGCAGTACTGGACGCTCAACGAGTGGCATGATATGCCTTTACGCCAACGGTGCTATAGCATGGCAAAGCAAGCGTCAGTCTACTGTCGCTATATCGTCTACAGAAGCTGAAATTGTGGCTGCCAGCGAGGCCGCAAGGGAGATAATATGGATTAGACGAATAATTGGCTTCATGGAAATTGATGGAACGAAGATAATTCCTCAGCTCTTTATTGATAGCGAATCTGCAATAAGATTGGCTCATGATCCACCATATGAAACACACCAGCGGACGAAGCATATAAAGATAAGGCACTTCTTTGTGAGGCAGTGCGTTATAGACAATGATTTAAGGGTTGAGAAAATAACCACAAAGGACCAGCTGGCTGATTTCTTAACGAAGCCTCTATTTAAACCTCGGCTTCAGGAAATGTGCAAACTGGCAGGAACCTCCACTTAACTAACAGTTGCATCAAAAAGGAGATGGGATTTTAAGAAAGGATTTGTTACCTAGCAACTGTTGTTTTACTTCAAAAATACATGTCGTCTGAACAATACGTATTTCGTTTGCTCTTTAATTTAATATCTTAAAGAAATACAGTGTTATTGACGCAACAGCATCAGAGAAGCCCTTCATAAGCCACTAAAACCACACAAACATTTTAGGTCACCTGTCCTTGTCACTCATAAGTACGTTTTCTTGCAAAACTAACCAATCCACTCAGTACAAATACGCACGGCGCACCAAGTTGCGCTGAGTTACTTGTCTAGTTTCCCTTGTTTGTCTTTTCAATACTTGTGCGTGCCTGTTCGCTCAATTTGAGATACGGAGTATTATTTCGCCCCGACTAATGTTTTTGTAGACTAAGAGCTTGTATACTTATTTTTATGTATATTTTCTAACCGTACCTTTTTACTACTAAATTTCCACTGTCCGTCAGTCAGTTCGTCTGTCTGTAACAGTGTGTTTTATGTGATACTAGCTTCTGCCCGCGACTTTGTCTGCGTAGAATTATACATAAAAACCTTCCTCTTTAATCACTCTATCTATTAAAAACACCGCATCAAAATCCGTAGTGTAGTTCTGAAGATCTGAGCATACATAGAGGCATAGCGACATAGGGACAGAGAAAGCGACTTTGTTTTATACTATGTAGTGATGAAGAGGAAAACGTGCATACGGGTCACCTGATGGAAAGCAATCGTCGCCGCTCATTGGATGCCATTGGGCGTTCCGCTCGCGAGCCACGTCCACTTTATCCATAGAAGAAAGACGAACATAGAAGTACAATAAGTCACATTCGCTAGGGAAACCAGTGTCGCCAAACTCTCACATCGACAGTTTACTCCTGCATTGGAATCTTGGCAATTATTGGTCGTAGCTTTACACACACACACACACACACAAATCATGTCTTTATCTCTTACGGGGTTGACAGAGCCTAAGGTAACAGGTACCTACAGGCCACATTTAGCAAGATTGTGGGCGTATAGGTGAAAAATGGAATCAAAATAGTGATGGGTTGCTAGCCTCATCGCCTATAACATGATTCCTATTATTTTCGCCCATTCCCTCGATGGGCTTTTACCATCTCCGCGGGTAGAGAAGCAATTGGTACATTCTATGGTTTTTCTTTACTCCCAGACCAGCATGGAAGTCGTAGCTTTTCTATTATAAAAATGTAATAAGTTCTGAATCAGTATTATAATTTGAATTTTCCACCCACCTTACATTGCTTAAAGACCGTTGTATACGTATATAAACACCATCTAGCGTGAAGTAACCAAAAGATAACAGCCTGAAAATGTCAGTTGTCTAAATAATACTTTTGCAATGCACAACAGACGTTAAATAACTGCGTTGCAAAATGAACTCTGCTGAATGGGATTTAGGTGTACGTGATTGAACATCTTAACTCATGACAGCGGAACACTCGAGAAATTCTGATTCCGGCGGAATCATTCTGCTACTCGAACCGTCAAATTCAATTTGGCGTACATGCTATTTTCCGCATAAAGGTTTTTTTTATGTTAGAGAGGCCAGACAAACGAACTAGTGGGTCTCCTGATATTAAATGATCACCACTGTCCATAGACATCCGCAGCGCTTTACGCTATGCAAGTGCGTTGTCGGCCCTACAGAAAATTGTACACTCGCTTAAAGGCACCCAGGTCGTAACTCGATGGGAAGACCCCAGTGGGAAGCTCGTTCCAGATTTTGCAAGTTCGAGGCAAAAAAAGGTGGCACGCATCTCTTTTTCACATACCATTTCTACGTTTCTCTTTCTTCTGTAACGTGCAAAAGTTACGGTTACATTACGATAACAGCTCGTAGATGAGTACCGGGCTCAAGGGTTCTATTTTTGTTAACATTTGCTATGTAAGCACACAATTTGTTTTATTATTTTACTAGCTGTTCCCTGCGACTTTGTCTGCATAGACTTTGTGCAACACCCGCGAGAACTTTGCAATTTACCTGGTCAATAGTAGCCTATGTTTTAATCTGGGTTACCAGCTACGTCCAGTCCAGTCGTTTCAGCGTAAAGAAGAAACAAACAGACACTCACTTACTCACGAACTAGCATCCTACTAATATTATAAACGCGAAAGTTTGTAAGTATGGATGGATGTATGTTTGTTACTCTTTCACGACAGAACGGCTGGACATATCTGGATGAAATTTGGAACATAGATAGATTATAGTCTGGAATAACACATAGGCTACTTTTAATCCTGGAAGATTGCGTGATTCTTGCGGGACAGCGATAAACGAATTCTATCCAGACGAAGTTGCGCAACAGCTAGTTTATAATATTAGGAGGATTATTTGCTGCAAAACCTATCGCTAGCTCTTAGCTTATAAGGGGTATCTAGTAACATACGCTCGATTTCACAATACTCACATAGAAGTACGTATATATAAATTGGCAGAGCTGACTCGGCGTTGATAAACTTACTCAATGTGCATTTGTTTTTGGGCAAAACGCCAGAAAGGGAAGGCAATGAACTGTAAGCAGATGTTACTTGTTGATTTTAAGTTGCAGTTCTAATAAATAATGTTGACAAGTAAACAAAAAAGCATCAACAACCGAATCACATCTACGAGGAAACTGGCGAAAATGGAACGAATCATGTTATAAGCGATGCGGCTAACCCATCATTATTTTGCTGCCCCTTTCCACCTACACGCCCACACCACAATCATACTAAACTTGGCCTTTAAGTCTTGTCACCTCTCTGTCTCCCGTAAGGGATAAAGACGTGATTTGTGTATGTATATACCAACCGCTTAAATGAGTCCTCGCGCGGGTACAGGGGCGCGGGGTAGGACGACAAAGGGGACCGAAAGAAGTGCGGGCGGGTAGTGCGCCTGCCGCCCGCAAGGAGCTCGGCCCCCGCCGTTTTCACACCCCGCGCCCCTGCACCGCGCAGGCGAGGACTCATCGGTCTATAAATGGCATCATCAGAAGAAAAAATCACAAGCACTGTTGCGGGAGTAGAACATTTGCGACGATCTAGGTCAATTTCCATGCTAGTCTGGGAGCAAAAAAAAACATAGAATCCCCGTAAAAGCCCATCGAGGGAATGGGCGAAAATCATAGAAATCATGTTATAGGCGATGCGGCTAGCAACCAATCACTAGTTTGATTCTACTTTCCACTTACGCCCACAGTCTTGCTAAACGTGGCCTTTAGGTCTTGTTACCTTAAGCTCTGACCCATGAGGGATAAATACGTGATTTGTGTATGTATGTAGTTCAATTTCAAGTCAGTGAAATATGTTAATAAATTATTTGATCTTTGAGCTTTTTGCGGTGATCGTGAACAGAGCTGCTGAACTCGTGACTTTTAACTATGCTGTTATCTTATATTATATAACTATATGTTTACTACGTCGTTACCTGGGCTCTTAAACCACGCGGCGCTGTAAGTGGGTTAGTGTCCCATAAGGCATAACAAGGAAACTCTCTTAGATATGTCGCGTAAAATAAATGTGTTTCGGTGTTAAATATAGTTTATTGTGCGCTATTTTAGTAAGTTTACAGAATAGTAACGACGAAATTTAAAGGTCAGGGGGGGTACCATGACGTCTTAATGCGATAGGGGCGCTAGTGTCGCGTGAGGTCCAATAATATTCATTTTTCACTGGTTTCGGCGGGCTTCGTGACATCATCACTACATAGTATAAAATAAAGTCGCTTTCTCTGTCCCTATGTCCCTATGTATGATTTTATCTTCAAAACTACACAACGGATTTGATGCGATTTTTTTTAATAGATAAAGTGATTCAAGAGGAAGGTTTTTATGTATAATTGTACGCAGACGAAGTCGCAGGCAGAAGCTAGTAAATTATAATTTCTTTCATTTAGCTGTTGAAAAGTGATCTCCTTCGTGAAATTATCGCCAATATGGATTTGGCGATGAATGTGAACGCTTTGAAAGCGGTTTTTTTTTTCGAACAAAACGGAACTGCACAACATTGCGGCATAGCTACTCGATATACTCGAGATAGATTCAAGATTTTAAACTTTGTTTCGGCGCCGATCTTATAAAGCCGCCTTTGACAGCTGTAGCTCTGGACCTTAGTCAACAGTGGCGCCCACTGGTGAGCAAAGAAACGACAGTCCCCATTCCGACTCAGTTCAGGTTTTAGCTGTCATTTCTCTGGTCTTCCGTTGGGACCATCGAGTGATGAATACATTGAAAAAGTTAATTATAACATATAATTGAACAGTAAAAGTAAACATACTTCCATGCTGGTCTGGGAGCAAAGGAAAAACATAGAATGTACCAGCTGCTTCTCTTCCCGCGCAGATGGTATAAGCCCATCGAGGGATTGGGTGAAAATCTTAGGGATCATGTTATATAGGCGATGTGGCTAGCAACCCATCACTGTTTTGATTCCCCTTTCCATCGATACGCCCACAATCATGCTAAACTGCTTTAGGTCTTGTCACCTTAGGCTCTGTCTACCCCGTAAGGGATATAGACGTGATGTGTGTATGTATGTATGTAAAAGTAAACATAATGAAATAAAATTGGATGCGGTTACCTGCCTCTTTGCAGTTGGCTTTTTGTTTACTTTCTAAATTAAGTTTTTTTCCGTATTTTATACGTTGCATGAAAATCGCCTACCGGTTGTACCGGACGGCCATTATCGCCCCCGCGTTGTGTCTCCATTGAATTAATTTTGATGGATCGTGTGTGCTCAGCCAGGAACGGTTCCCGGATAAAAACCGGGTCTAGCGAGCACACAGTCCCGTTTTCATATTATACCCGGCAATTAGAGTTCCGCGGTCAAAAGAGATCATAGAATACACACTAAAAGTTTGTGAGGGTTTTCTGACAGACGAAATATAGCTAGTATCTCAGTGCTGCAGGTGTCTAACGCCTCAGCGTAATGCTGAGCCAGCGACCGTTTCACTTTTGCGAAGACACACAACGCTGATGATCTATTTTTCATCTCCATGTTTTTTATTGTTATACCTTGTTTATTTTCTATAAAATTGTGTATATTATCTTATATTTGTGTGTCTTGCAAAAAGGAATAAATGTCTTCTTTCTTTCTTTCTTTTTCTTCTTTATGAAGGAAATTCATCACTATTTTGATTCCATTTTCCATCTATTCTTCTAGAATACTTCAAAAGGTAAATATGCTACTCCAAAAATGCAAGACCGGAATGAATGAAAATTAAGAATTATACCTACTTCAACAAACAACGTTTAATAAATTTTGTAACAAAATTTGCAACAGCGGCTACGCGCGCGTGCACACATTTATGTCCGATGACAATGCCAGTACAGTCAGCAAAAAGAACTTGCATTAAAACCGATTTTTTTACAGATACTTTTTTCCTCAACATCAAGTCGTATCCAGTCGTAATTTGTATAAACTTGTACCCGTAAAAGACTATTTATACAAGTGCTAAGCAGGTTTGAAGGCCGGCTGGCTAGAGCGTTAAAAAACAATGAATTTAATTTTACAACAAAACCAAACCGTACCATGTCTAATTAGACTCGTTCCTTGAAATTAACTTATAGAGCAGTAAATCATACATACATATATCACGTCTTTATCCCTTACGGGGTAGACAGATCCTAAGGTAACAAAACCTTAAGGCCACGTTTAGCATGATTAAGGGCGTATAGGTGGAAAGAATCAAAATAGTGATGGGTTGTTAGCCGCATCGCCTATGACATGATTCCTAAGACTTTGGCCCATTCCCTCGATGGGCTTTTAACAGCTGCGCGGGAAGAGAAGCAACTGGTTAATTCTATGTTTTTTCTTTACTTCCAGACCTGCATGGAAGAAGGAGTAGTAAAACAGGATGTATATAGGATTAGAAATTTTATTGGGGAATTGTCATTAATAACGTCCTAGTCCTAGTTTTTTCCGAGGGTTTTTTGTTTCATCCTTTAAAGAAAACTAATTAGTAATTACATTACTTTTTCCTTCCATGCTGGTCTGGGAGTAAAGAAAAAACAGAATGTAGGTAGCAGTTGCTTCTCTTCCCGCGCAGATGGTAAAAGTCCATCGAGGGAATGGGCGAAAATCTCAGGAATCATGTTATGCGATGCGGCTAGCAACCCATCACTATTTTGATTCCCCTTTCCACCCATACGCCCAGAGTATTTTTATTTTAGGCTCTGTCTACCCCGTAAGGGATAAAGACGTGATGTATGTATTATAAAAAATGACACGATTTCGATTAGATTTCGTGTCTAAAACTTACACCAGAAGCTCTGGATCAGGACATGCCACTCAGTGTCAGTCTTGACCTTGGTCACGATCAGAGAGCAACAATTGCCGCATAGGAACGGTATTTTTGCCGTGCAAAATGAAACTACTTTTGAATCTATTTATTAATTCCTCTATGCGGCCAAGTCACGCGTATTTAAACTGAAGAAAGACGAGCTATCTGTCACACGAATTAAGTGTTTCTTATTATGTGTAGTTTGCTTGTTGGTACCTATGTTGGCTGTCTGAAGCCAATTCTTTAATAGTGTAAAATAACCTAACCTAAAAATTTCATTTTTGTTTGAAACTTTTTTTACTGACTGTACTTTTTGTCGACTGTACTTGCATTGACCAACCGTTGAATTCCCTCCTGCAGACGGTCCTGGATGGACCACCAGAATTCTACTGCCAGATTATTGTGTTGTCAACCGACTTACTCAAGTGTGCAAAATTTCAGCTCAATTGAAGATAGCTGCTTCGAAATTGAGTTGCAAGGTTACAACCAGACAAACATACTTACATACCTACATTGCAAGTTAGTAAAAAGCTTGTAATAATTAAAGTAGTGATGAGAATAGTGATCAGAATAGTAGTAGTGAGTAGTGGTGTGATGGTGTTGATGGATGAAAGTACACTAACTAAACAGATCTATAGGGGGAGTGTGAATGGCGTTGGGAGGGGAAGGCCTAGACGGACGTTCCGAGACCAAATATAAGACGTTTTGAAACAAGGTCAGGTCAGGAGTACCCGAAACCGTCGAGCATGTATGAAGAGATCAATGAATGTCGATGAAGCGAAAGAAGTATGTCAGGATCGTAGCAAGTGGAACAAAGTAGTCTCTGCCTACCCCTGTGGGAAAGAGGCGTGACGGTATGTATGTATTGTAATAATAATAAGAAGATGAAGGTAGTCAGCAAAATTAATTCAAGTTTGTACAGGTCGGCACCACACCTGTGGCTGACTTTATTAGACGTCGTTCAGAGAACCCACCTTAAAGTTTTGGGAACTACATAAAGTAATTACACTAGGGAATTGCTCGACATGTTTCGGACTATTACAAAGTCCTTACGTGAGATATTTGTAGAATTATGTTAATAATGTGTCAATCTCTCGCTAGCGGAAATTTCCACTTCCTGGACAAGGGAAGACGTGATGTACACACCTCGGGCGGTGATAAAGTAAGCCTCAGGTCACATGTTTATCGCTCTCGCCTTTGGCTCGTGCAACGAGTTCCTGCGTACTGAGACATTCTTTTAATCCTCGCCGTGTAATGTACTGAAAAGTACATTCGTTTAGATTTTTTGGTTTAATCAGTCTGGGTTGCGAGTGTGGTAAAAATATACGGTGACTCCTAATTATATTGCATCGTAACATGGAAAGTGTCTTATATAATTGTTACAGAATATTTCAACAGGCGGTTTAGTTTAGTAAGATTGAACACACCTACAAGGAATTTTAATTTAAATTTTTGCTTCGAAATTTAGTCCCGCCATTGACGCGGTTCACTTTGAACATTGATCAATGTTCAAAGTGAACCGCTTGTCGACTATGATTCAATGTTCAAAGTGAACCGCATTGTCGACTATGATTCGAAAATCCGGAAAAACATTTACTGGGCTAATAAGTCTACTTGATGTTCTAGGTCTTCCTCTACCTCTTTTACCTAAATTCCCTTATGTTTTTTTAATAAGTACATTTGGTGTTCCTGTAGATGTCCAAAATATGCCGTTTCCCTTGTAATTGTCAATCCGACTGCCTTTAGAAGAATCAAGTGAGAAGAATTGATTCTTAATGGTGGCTCAAAGCGGAGGTGCGTCTGTAAACAACGCCCTCAATTTGGACAGGATTCTGACTGAAGAGGTGGGCCCATGCGGGAGGTACCAGATAAGAGGGATATTACTTTTAGCTGTGATAGCTGTTCTGCAGAGTCTCGCTAAAAATGAATACATATTCACCTTTACGAAGGTTCAGACTAGGTATGATTTGTTTGTTTCTTACCCTCCACAAATACTGCATTCACTACACATTTTCTATTAAACTGTAGTGCTTCTATTTTCTTAATACCTCGTGACTTCTTTTTTAACCCCCGACGCAAAAAGAGGGATGTAATAAGTTTTTTCATTCGAAAGCTAGTTTTCTTGCAGTGGTTGTTAGCCATAGTTAGTAAAAATCAGTCCATTATCCATCTCTTAAATATTTATAGAGTCACGAATTCATCTTCTGAACTTTGTATATGTTTCTTTCAGGTGTTTGATCCCGGAATGTGAAAATTCAAGTTCTTACCTCAATTTTACTCCACCATGGATCCTGAACGCGGTGCCACCTTCTCAAAACTCGTTTGACAATTGTCAACGTTATGTGAACACGACAGTGAATACGACTGAATCCTGTCCCGCTGAAAACTTTGATCGAGATTCTTTGATAGCGTGTGAAGAGTACGTCTTTGAAGATAAGAATTCAGCAATATATGACGTAAGCTTTTAAAGTACAGGAGGCTTTCTAATCGAAATCGAATTCGAAGTTCGTAACCGTCCCGCTCTATTTTATATTAATGAGTGGGTGTGAGCAGAACGACACGAAAAGGATCTGTTCGATCTTGAAGACGCAATGCTCCGCAACAAATTATTCATGTGCAATAGTAAAGCTCGTGGTAACGAGATGACTTAGTGTGAGCGAATGACGCTTACAAGTGTTGTACAAGGCACACATACGCTACGAGTTCTTATAATTAATATAAAAGTGTGCCTACATCAAATAACAGATGTGTATCGGTCTCAGGTTTGTTAGACCATGAGCAACGCTGGTTAGGAGTTGGCGATAAAGCACCTCTCAATTTATCAAAATCTTTTTATTATTGGTTATTTTCTAGAGTTATTTTCTAGAACTGTATGGGTAAGATGACATTTCCGCTCTTTCATACTTGAACCAAGCCACGAGCTCGGCCTTCGAATAGGATGGACCCAATGCGTATATTAAAAGACTAACGGACCTATTGTGAGAGTGGACAGCTCTCTGTTGTCTCTGTGAACTACGAGCTCTGGACAGCACTGCGGTGTGGAAGACAAAGAGAAACTATCACACAATTATCACAAGAAAGTTGTGAAGGTTCAGATGCAAATTCGATGACTAACGGCCACTCTGTCAAGTGCATGTACCACTATTACATACTCAGAACGTATTAACATTCACAACTTGCTAATTTGCCTTTCAGTTCAACATGGCTTGTGACGTTTGGAGACCAAATCTGCTTGGTTCCATAGATCTCTTTGGCATGATGATATCTCTGCCTATAACAGGGTTCGTTGCTGACCGTTGGGGCCGACGCGTCGCCATAACCATCTCATCTATTAACCATGCTTTGTTTGGGTGCCTGAAGTTCTTTGCCACTTCCTATAGCACCTATCTGCTGCTAAGTTTACTACAAGCTGTCACGGGAGCATGTGCCACCACATGCGTTTATATTTTGGGTAAAATATATACATATATATTATCACATCTTGATCCCTTACGTGGTAGACAGAACCTACGTAAAGGCCACGTTTAGTTTAGTTTAGTATAAGGTGAAAATGGGAATCACAATAATGATCGATTAATTGCTGCCCTATACCATATTCTTAAGATTTTCGCCCATCCCCTCGATGAGCTTTTACGATCTACGCGGAAAGAGAAGCTACTGGTATTTGCATTCTATGGTTTTTATCTGCTTCTAGACCAACATGAAAGAATAGGGTTAATTATTTTAAATGTACATATACTCGAGCCCATCCTGGGAATGGGCAAAAGTCTTAGGTATCAAGTTATAAGCGATGCGGCTAGCAACCCATCACTATTTTGATTCCTCTTCCACACCCACACCCACAATCATGGTAAACGTGGCTTTTAGGACTTGTTACTTTAGACTCTGTCTACCCCGTAAGGGAGATAGACGTGACTTATGTGTGCATGTAATTACGCTGATAGAAAAAAAGGAAAGCCGTGTGAACAATTCTCCAGGAATTTATTAAAATAACTACAAACAGTCAAATATTCTTCCACAAATCGTTTAACAATTTACTTTATTACAGCGTTGGAATACGTAGGACCTGAATACCGAGTGTTGGCAGGTTCCGCAATGAGTACTTTCATCGCATTTGGCACCATTCTGAAGGGTCTGATAGCATGGACAGGTCCCTCCTGGAGACACCTGATTCTCATTGTCAACGCGCCTTTGTTCATCGGGGTCTTCTACTTATGGGTTGCTCCAGAGTCATTCCGGTGGCTAATAAGTAAAGGTTACTACAAAAAAGCTGAGAAAATAGTGAAAAAAGCTGCTAAAATTAACGGAAACGTTCTTTCTGAGAAGACTCTGCGTACCCTCTCTAATAATAATAAACAGATTAAGAACGATGAGCCTGAGGCTTGGATAGTGACCGTTGTTTTCAAGCATAAGAAGATTCTCCTTCGCTGCATACTGACGCCAACTTGGTGGATTACGACGTTGTTCATCCATTTCGGTCTGATGATGTCTTCGGTGGGAGTCACAGGAAATAAGTATTTCAATTTTAGTGCAGTTGCTGCTGCATCGATACCAGGGTACTGGACAGCCGCGCTCTTGTTGAACAGAATTGGCAGAAAACCCTTCTTGATTGCAGGATATTGGATATGTGGTTTATGTCAAATTGCTTATGTATTGATCCCAGAAGGTGAGAGCTTTGGATTATTGGTTCAGTGCATAAGTATTTTTTATACGACAAGGAAGGCAAACGAAGTGGGCCACCTAATGGTAAGTGAGCACCACCACCCACGGAAACCCATAGAGAATTGCAGATCCGTTGGTAACCTAGAGTTCTAAGAACTAGTGCTAGTAATTTCACCAGCTGGCTTTCTCAATCGTGCAAGCACCGTTGACCATAGGATTAGTGCGTGAGGTGGTGGTAGCGATCCGAATAAACCTTGCACGAGGTCTTAGTTCCACGCAATCTTTCCTATCAATGTCTGTCAATAAATTTATTTCTTCCAGGGCACTATTGGCTATCGTTGTCCGTGTATCTCTTTGGGAAGCTCACGATCTCAGCTGTTATGACCACAATATACGTGTACACTTCTGAGCTGTATCCCACCCGCTACCGGTCGAGGCTGGTGGGATATTCGTCCATGATCGGTAGACTAGGAGGCCTGTTAGGACCACTCACACCTGCTTTGGTACGGATTGTCTTTACCATTTTCTAATATTTAGTGAATAAGTAACTGTAAAAGCCTTAAGATCGAACTCTGGAGGGTAACTTTGGCATTTGGGATTAACTCCGTAAGTTTTGTTTTTGCATCTGAATTATGTCAGATTGCCATAATATGATTGGTTGTAGCTCAACCAAAAGTCTAAATGAACAATTTTTCCAAAATATCGCTATTTTGGGTTTTTCTTACTCAGAATCGTATTTTCTATAGTTAAGTTATTGTGTCCATATATGACTGATGAATAAGTGTGGAATCAGAAATGCATTACTATGCATTTCCATTCCATTTTGCAGATGTCCATATTGGTACTCCAATATGGACCTCGGCAAAATAAACACATATAAATCATGAAAAAGGTGGCGTGTGCCCAGCAGTGAGATGTATATAGGAAGGCGGAGATGATAATGACGATGATTATGATGAAATCATGAGTCGATCAATAAACTTGAATTGGTATATTGCAAAACAGTTTTTTTTTCCGTCAGAGCGATGCCATCTGGAGGCCTCTCCCTTTCGTGCTGTTCGCGGGCATGGCGTTCCTGTGCGGGTTGCTGGTGACCCTGGCGCCGGAGACCCTGGGCTGCGCGCTGCCGGAAACCATGCAGGACGCAGAGAACCTCGGCCGAGACTCCCACGGGAAGACCATACTACAGCATCTCAGAAGACTTATGTTCAGACGGAAATGTTATATAATACGATGATTAGGACAGCCTTATAGAATACCACATGCATCAATTCCGCAGGCTTTAATAAATTCTACGATATAATTTTGGTTTATTTTTTCGATTCGATTTACGTAACTAATTGTACATATTGACACTTAATGTAAAATTACTGGGGATTACCATGACGTCTTAATGCGATTCAATTCTGATTCAGTTTAGGTTTGCTCGCTGTCACATCCATACTAAAAATAACAGCTGAAAACTGAACTGAGTCGGAATCGAATCTCACTAAGACGTCATGGTAAAGCCCCTGATCACTATAATAATAATATATAAACTCTTAAAATTGTTCCAGAATATTTTAGCCATGTTGACTTTCTGTTTCTTAGGATTTTTTGATCACAGTTGACAAAAATGTTTCCATACAAAATGATCAATGTTCAAAGTGAACCGTGTCAAGGGAAGGACGAAATTTTGAATTAAAAATTTAAATGCAAAATCTTCGATGTCAAACTAACCTAAACACCTGCTGAATTAATCTGGAATAATTCTGAGAGACCTCATGTACCCTGGTTGTCTGGTAGAGATCGCTATAAAGCGTTAAGACCGCCTATTGTCTACTTTGTTCTATGTTTCTGTATTAATTTATACAGATTTGTGGTGTTCAGTAAAGAGTATTTGTTTTGTACCGTATAGACTCCAATACTAATAACTATTCGCACACTTACGTTATAGAGGTTTTTGACTTTAACAACGTCAAAATTATTTTAACAGACCTGTCTAAATATCTATCACACGTTAATAAATAAATAAATAATCTTAGGACAATTGACACCAATGGACCTAGTCCCAAACTAAGCAAAGCTTGTGATATGGGTGCTAGACAACGGATAATATTATTAAACATACAAACAAATATTTATTAAACATCCAAGACTTGAGAACAAACATTCGTGTTTTTCAGCTATGGGACCTCAAGCTTCATAGTCAGTAGGCTTATTACCTCGCTCACAATCGCCATCGTGTTCATTTTGACAGTTCTTGTATGAATGTGACAGCTAGCTGATTCCGATGCCAATTGTCAGCCCATACATGAACTGTCAAAATTAACACGATGGCGATTGCGGGCGAGTTAGATAATAAGCCTACAGGTACTCTAATCACTAGGCCATCCAATCGTCAAGGTCGTCCATACAAATCATCATCATTAATCGTACGATAAAAAAGACCCTTCCATGTTGGTTTGGAAGTAAAGCAAACCATAGAATGTACCAGTTGCTTCTTTTCCCGCCCAAATGGTAAAAGCCCATAGATGGTGATCGGCGCAAATCGTAGGAATCATTTTGTACGCATCACTATTGTGATTCCCATTTCCACCTATACCCCCACAATCATTCTAAACGTGAACCTGAAGGTGTTGTTACCCTCAGCTTTGTCTACCACGTACGGGATAAAGACGTGGTTTGTGTATGTATACAAAAAAAGTCTCAGTTACATGTACGCTACGGAGTGTCCTCCTCCGTTTCTTTTTTGTATCTTTGACACACCAATATGTACCGTTTAACAAAAGACACCTTTTTAAATTTCATCCACGTATCCCTTTGCTATTGCGTGACCTTGAAATTGAGTTGACGGCACCGTAAACAATCGACCAAAAGAGTCTCTGTTGTCTACGCATCTCACTTATTCTTTACAATTTGAAGTCGACGCCTCTTCAGCAATATTTTTAAAAAATATTTGGATAATACATTTCGAATCATAATAATATATTAAGTGTCCGAATGTAAAATAGAAATAAGTTTGCCAGGGATTGCAAAATTTCTCACCAAAATCTTGGCATATCAGCAACAAACAGTAAAGTAAAAAGATTGTTAAGTGTGATAATGTCTGGGAAAGCTGATGCTTCATCTGCAGGCGAAGGTGAAAGGGATCTGGATACGATCCTAGTGGAAGAAGTAGGCCAGTTTGGGAGGTACCAGATACGAGTGATCGCCCTCTGTGCCCTGCTGGCTTTACTGGATGCTTTAACGGTTAATGACTATGTTTTCACTTTTCTGCAGGTCAACACCAGGTTAGTAGATGTTTTATCTTCTCTTTTAAAATAAGGGACAGGCGCTCACTTATTTTGTAGTCAGTCTTGCTGAAAATTATCAACTTCTGTAGAGAAAGACACTATAATAATACAAGGACCTAAAGAGGCCGCTCAAGAGGTAGACGTGGCAGCGTTTCCATGAAATTAAATCCTTTGCCGTTTGGCTCATATTTTGAAATCTAGTACGAAAAACAATCGCAAGAGTGTCTTGTAATAAAAAAATGTTACAAAGAATAGTTATACATATCTTTCACAGTCTCCAAACGCTGCCTATCACATTTATAAAGATTACCAGGTATTGCTGCAAAAGTCTTTTTGCTTCCACGGTGTTTTGGACCGGATTTGAAACAAATCTACATTTTCTTTCAGATGCGCGATCCCAGAATGCGAAAACATCTCAAACCCACACAACGACTTTACTCCACCATGGATCTCCAACGCCCTCCCACCTTCAGACAACTCCTTTGATAAATGCCATCGCTATGGGAAGAAGACTTCTAATACAACTGACTCTTGCTCCGTTGACAGTTTTGATCAGAACTCTATTATAGCATGTGAAGAGTATGTATATGAAGACACGAATTCAGCTATTTATGAGGTGCGTTTTCAAAGGGCTATATACTTAACAAAAAGATTAGTAACTGGTTTTGGTTTATGGGTGGATCTTGCAATGTGACGCCGGGTAAAATATATTTCTCCTTTGTCATGTTTTCAGTTTAACATGGCATGCGACGACTGGCGACCACATTTTCTCGGCTCCGTCAATTACGTCGGAATGATGATATGTCTCCCTCTAATAGGGTTTGTCTCAGACCGTTGGGGCCGGCGCGTCGCCATATCAGTCTCAGTTCTCAACTCTATTTTGTTTGGATGCCTTAAATACTTTTCTGGCTCTTACATCAGCTATCTGCTGTTATCTTTGGCTATGAAAATGACAGGAGCATGTGCATTTACAACAGTCTATATTCTAGGTAAGAAACTTTTCACAAATGAAGTATTTATTGATTCCAACATCCTCCGAAAATATTCCAAGGAAATTCTAAGACAAGGTCTGTGAAAGCCGTAACATAATACAATTCTGTCACAATATGGAAGTCACACCTTTCTTCCCTTTCAGCATTAGAATATGTGGGCCCTGAATACCGGGTGGTGGCGGGTGCCACCCTCAGCAGTTTTTTCGCTTTAGGAGGCGCTATACAGGGTCTTCTTGCATCGACACGACCCTATTGGAGAAATCTGTTTTTCATATTCAATGTGCCTTTTCTGATCACTGTCTCTTACTTCTGGATTATACCGGAGTCCTTCCGATGGCTAATGAGCAAAGGCCGCTTCGTCGAAGCCGAGAGAATTCTGAAAAAAGCCACGGAAATTAACGGAAAGGTACTATCGGAAAAGACTTTGCAGATCTTTTCTCAAAGAGACGATGTTGAAATTAAGACAGATGACTCAGAACCTTGGTTGGTGAGCTTGGTTTTTAAGCATAAGAAAATTCTCTGCCGTTGTTTACTGACTCCAGTATGGTGGATTACCACGCTATTCATATATTATGGTCTGACATTGTCTTCTGTAGCGATCACAGGCAACAGATACTTGAATTATAGCGCAGTTAATGCCATCGAGATACCAGGGTACATGACTGCTGCGCTGCTGTTGAATAGAATTGGCAGGAAACCTCTGCTGATAGGAGGATATTGGATATGTGGTGCATGTCAAATTGCTTACGTCTTGATGCCCGATGGTAAGTTTTTTATTTCCAAAACTCGTTGATTTGAAATAACTACCCACGCATAATGAGGAATTAAGTTCAATTCTTGATCACAGATTTACATTTAAAAATTTTACCGTTGCGGTAGTGGAATAAAAGGTAAATGTTTTTTTCTGTTCATGATAATTATAGACATTGGCAAAGTAATGCTTTATTCAGTTAATTATTTTCTTTCTATCCTAGTTTTCCGTACAATTAGAAATTTAATCATTTTTTACAAATTATGTTTTTTTAAGGGCATTACTGGCTGTCACTGTCCGTGTACCTCATCGGGAAGCTGACCATCTCAGCTGTTATGACCTCAACATACGTGTATACTGCTGAGCTGTACCCAACACGCTACCGCACATCTCTCCTGGGATACTCCTCCATGATCGGTAGACTGGGTGCAATCCTAGGACCACTCACTCCTGCTTTGGTAAGGTTTTTATCACTTTGTCACACATTATTTATTAACATTTCCCGCCGTACACCGATCGAATTAGCCTACTGTGGTGTCCTACTGCAGGGCAAAGACCTCTCCTCTCTACTTCCACAACTCCCAATATCAGGCCATTCCCCCCTATTTCCGCCGATTGTCTATCTTGTTCTTTGTTCTGTATTGTTTTGTACTGATTTGTGGTGTTCATTAAAGAGTATTTGTATTATATTGTATTCCTCCGTCCGTATACGCGTCCAAATCGTCCCGCCATCGCCTTCTTGGTCTGTCTCGTCGTCGTTGGCTATTCTCCGGCACCCACCAAGTGGCTGAGTGGGCCCACCTCTGAGGGTGCACGCGGCAAACATGTCCAGCCCAGTCCTATTTGAGCTCAGCATTCTTTTTCCCGACGTGAGCTATGCGTGTTTTTAAGCGCAGCGTTGTGTTTCGGATTCCATCTATTCTTTTCACCCCTAATATGCTGAGCTCCATCACTCTCTGGCAAACCTTAAGCATGGACTTTTTTTTTCGGTCAAAGACACACATATACACATACACACACATACACACATATTTGCGCACCGATTGTAAGAATGGACCGGGTGCACATATCGACGAGTTTTCGCTTAAGTGTTAGGTACTGGAAGGTTTCCCTCCATAATGTCCTTGTAGGAAATATTAATTGTTAATCACAAGTAAAAAGTACTGAAAAATTGTGGGGTTGTTCAGTTAAATAAGTTTTCCCAACTGCTGAAGCATTCTGGATTGATTTTAAGATGCGATAAATAAACTTTTAATGCTACCAAAGAATGCATAGCTATAAAAGCACCAACATACTCGAGTGGCATAGCGGATTCAGCACATATTTGGTGATATAACGGGGCGATCTGCAAGCACGTTTGTGTGTTGTGTTAGCTTAGACAGATTTGGATTTGAGTTAAATCGGATCTATTTTCACTCACATTAATAGTGTTTTATATCCGTGCATGGCGGGAAGAACTTGATAACTCCAAAATGGCAATTTTACAGGGCAGCGATTTTAAAGTTTGTCATTTTCTCCAAAATCCGTTTTTATCTCGAACTCATCTCTATAGCTTGATTTATGGATAATTTTATGTAATCTTTTAAAATATTGTTACGTGTTCTCGTAAATTCTGCTTATTTTGTAAGATATTAGACTTATCAACATACTACCCAGAGACTTATCAACTTATTACCCATACATTAGTGCTCAAACCAGTGAAAAAATTATTTAATTTAATTCCTAAAAATCAGTTTTTCAATGTAATTGAAATGTCTAAATTGATTTAAGAGTAACTTTAGATGGTTTTTCAAATATGGTTATGTTTATCTTTCTTACTATCTTATTATTCATAATAATTGACTTATCAACATGTTCACCGATGACTTTTCAACTTATTCACCATAGAATTGGGTATCAATAATACACATTAATCGTTTGTAATAAAAAAAATGTAATAAAAATGTTCGTAATAAAATTTCAATAATTTGGGAATGCAAGCGCACTTTTTGCACTACCTAATTTGAAAAAAAAAAGAAAAATTAGAACGACTTCTGGGCTACGTTCAGTAACTAAAGTCGGATGAAAATCGTCCGATCATGAACACACTTACCGAACGAGTTGGGACGTTCTTCTGTCAAAAGTGTCAATTAATAAATATAAAATAAATATTTGCTCCGAGACCTGAATAGAAATTCATTTTATATTTATTTTGATATTATATTTCTGATATCTTTGATATTATATTATTATATTTCTGTCCCTTTTCATCTTGAATCATTAACGTCTTCATTGAATCTCCCATTTTAAATTAAATTCACATTAAATTTAAATGTCGATGGTATGCGATTTCGTATTCGTAATAATAAGTTTATATCCCCAGCGTTCGAATTATAAATTTTGCCGCTTTTCAACTGTCAAAGTGACGTCTGGGCTTTTTTTACCCATCTATTTTATGGGGTGACCGGTGTGATCGTCCGATGATCGCACTGACTTACTGAACGGGCCAGTGCGTAGTCGGGCGTCGTCGGGTGATCAAACTGAACGCACCCCTGTTCTCATATATCTCGGGAAAAGTAGTATACGACATCAGTATGAGACATGACACAATGTGACAAGTTATTCAATAAAGAACATATTTTTGATTTAACCCGGTCTATAAATGAGAAACTACTAAGATAACACGAGATATCATATTCCGTGCATAGCGTGAGTAACTTGATAAGTCGAAATATAACGTCAATATATTAATTGTTAACTTTATAGTGTAAGTATAAATTGACATATCAAGTTACCAGTAGTTGAATATAAGTAGATAAAACGATATATTTATTTGTTAACGTAACAGTGTGTTAGTCGTCGCTTTGATATCTTGTTTTGTCAATTTACGCACGCTAGATCGGTTTTTGAGCATAAGTTGATGTAAGGATATATTACGATATTATATATTTTTTTGTGACTCATCGCGTATATATCTCGTTTCGTTAAATAAAATACGCAGCGTATGGATATATTCAAATACTCACGAGGCAATATCTCTAAAAGTATCGTAGATATCGAGTTGTCAATTTTTTTCCTACAAAACCAATGCTGTAGGAAGCCATTGCGACGATAAAAAAAAAATCGTGTAAGTGGAGTTATCAAGTTCTTCCCGCCATGCACGGATATAACAGTGAACTGGACAATATGATGCGGACTTCGAATATCGAATTTGGTGTGAACATTACAAATGTTTCCTTTCCCCAGAGCAATGCCATTTGGAAACCTCTCCCGTTTGTGCTGTTCGCGGGCATGGCGTTCCTGTGCGGGGTGTTGGTGACCCTGGCACCGGAGACCCTGGGCTGCGCGCTGCCGGACTCCATGCAGGACGCGGAGAACCTCGGCCGAAACTCCTACAGGAAGACCTTGGCGCAGCGTCTAAGAAGACTTATGTTCAAGCGGAAATGTTATTCTGTTCGATGATTTAGATAACACTTGGCCGATCTCAATAAATTTTATGATAATAAAATATTTGTTTTTTTTCTTGAATTCGAACTAGATGCTTTACGTTTCCACTAGATCTCATCTAATCTAATGTAATACCTTGAAACGAGCAATTCTTGTGTGAATATAATATAAAATCTGAATCTCGGAAACGGCTATAATGATTTTCATGAAATTTAGTATTTATAGGGTGTGAGAGTTTAAAAAAATTGTTTTTTTTTAAAACCAAGCAAAGCTCAGTCATCCGGGTACTGAATACTAATAGCACCCTCACACGTTTACATTGCCTGAGCACCTTTTATTTGTTTTGAAGGGAATCGAATGATCTAACAAACATTTAAATTACGCTAAAAACCATCAAATGTGTCCTGTAGGTACCTGTTCCCTTAGGCTCTGTCTACCCCGTAAGGGATAAAGACGTGATTTGTGTATTGTATGTATGTATGTAAAAACCATCAGTTACAATAAAGGCGTATAATGAACTATTCCCCTCTATTTTTTTCTACAGAAATACGTAGCGTTTACCAAAAGACATCTTATAGTGCTCTTAGTTTCCAGATTTCTCTCGGCTAATTTTGTTTCTTCAGTTCAGATGTCAGTTACACAACAAACGAAGATTGCCGACAGACATTAACAAAATAAAAGCACTGTACTTCCATTATTTCATCCACATAGTCTAGCTCCCGAGTGGAATGAATGCGATAAATACTTAAAAAGCGGCCTTTCAAATTTACTTGACTCTTGGACCTGTACGACACATAGCTACAAAAGGTATTCAAATAGCTTTTCATCTAATGAATGCTGAATGCCGCCGGATTTCATTTGTTTATTTTTAACACAACAAAAAGACTTTGATATCCATGCGCCCTGACAAATCGTCAATGGAGTCTCGGTCACCTACTTATGTCACTTATTCCTTACAATTTGAAGTTAACGCCTCTGCAGAAATATTTTTTTAAATTATTTAGATGATACTTACTCCTCATGGTGAAATAGAAATAAGTTAAGAGCCCAAGATTGCTAAATTTCTCGCTAAAATCGTGGAATATCAGCAACAAACAGAGTATAGTAAAAAAACATTGTCAAGTGTGCTAATGACTCGGAAAGCTGATGATTCGTCTGCAGGCGGTGGTGAGAAGGATCTGGATAAGATTCTAGTGGAGGAAGTAGGCCAGTGTGGGAGGTACCAGATACGAGTGATCGCCCTCTGTGCCCTGTTGGCTTTGCTGGATGGTTTAGCAGTTAATGACTATGTTTTCACCTTTCTGCAGGTCAACACCAGGTTAGTAAATGTTTTTTTTTTTTTTTTAAAGTAGGGGACAGGTTATCACTTATTTTGTAGTCACAGTTTTGTTATCCTGAAAATTATCAACTTCTGTAGACACACTGTACAATGATGTAAATTGGCAGCTGAAGAAGTAGAAATGGCAGCGTTTCCATGAAATTGTGTTATTTGCCTTTCGACTCATATTTTAAAATCTAGAACGAATAACAACCGCACAAGAAAGTGTCTTCTCATAAAAATTTTTGTTACAAAGACTAATTGTAATTATAGTTATATTTTTCGGTCTCCAAACGCTATCATACTTATTAAGATTACTATGTATTTCCGAAAAGGTCTTTTTTGCCTCCACGGTTTTTTAGGCTGGACTTTACTTTCAGATGCGTGATCCCAGAATGCGAAAACATCTCAAACCCACACTACGACTTTACTCCATCATGGATATCCAACGCACTGCCCCCTTCAGACAACTCCTTTGATAAATGCCATCGCTACGGGAAAAAGACTTCTAATACAACTGACTCTTGCTCCGTTGACAGCTTTGATAAAAACTCTATTATAGCATGTGAAGAGTACGTATATGAAGACAAGAATACAGCTATTTATGAGGTGCGTTTTCAAATGGCGTTCACGTTCATATATTTAACTAAGAGAGTAGTAACTGGTTTTTGTTTACGGATGGACCTTGCAATGTGACGCCGGATAAAAACAATGGCATATATTTCTCGTTTGTTACGTTTTCAGTTTAACATGGCATGCGACGACTGGCGACCACATTATCTCGGCTCCATCAATTTCTTGGGAATGATGATCTCTCTCCCTCTGACAGGGTTTGTCTCAGACCGCTGGGGCCGGCGCGTGGCCATATCCATCTCAGTTCTCAACTCTGTTTTATTTGGATGCCTTAAATACTTTTCTGGCTCTTACATCAGCTATCTACTGTTATCTTTGGTTAGGGAAATTACAGGAGCATGTGCATTCACAACAGCTTATATTCTAGGTAAGAAACAACTACAACGGAACGCAGTTTCAACGCTTTATTAATTACCTAATTGATGTAAAAATAATTTTGTTTTATTGCTTATGAACACTTGCTTGCTTCTTAAGCAGTAAGAAGGATTGTTGTAATTATACCTAACGGCCAAAAGAAATGAACGAGTTCAGTACCTACATTAAATACTTTCTATTTTATACACTGCAGCCTAAAATTGACCAGGAATACTTCTGCAGGTGGTTGGGATAGTTTTACTGAATACTCCTGTAAATTTTAAACATTGGTCGGAGTCAAAAATGTACGTCGTAAAAGGGGCGAATCAGTTTTGAATGCAAAATTGCGATGAAAATGCTTTATAGGAATGCTCAATCAAAGTAAACCAACAAGTATACTAGAAGAAATCTAAGAGAAGTCAATGAAAGCCGTAACGAATTCCTTTGCAGCATTAGAATATGTGGGCCCTGAATACCGGGTGGTGGCGGGTGCCACCCTCAGCAGTTTTGTTGCTTTAGGAGCCGCTGTACAGGGTCTTCTCGCATTGTCACGACCCTATTGGAGAAATCTACTTTTGATAATAAATATGCCTCTTCTCATCACTGTCTCTTACTTGTGGATTATCCCGGAGTCCTTCCGATGGCTAATGAGCAAAGGCCGTATCGTCGAAGCCGAGAGAATTCTGAAAAAAGCCACGGAAATAAACGGAAAAGTGCTATCGGAAAAGACGTTGCAGATCTTTTCTCAAAGAGACGATGCTGAAAATAAGACAGATGACTCAGAACCTTGGTTGGTGAGCTTGGTTTTCAAGCATAAGAAAATTCTCTGCCGTTGTCTATTGACTCCAGTATGGTGGATTACCACGCTATTCATATATTATGGTCTGACATTGGCTTCTGTAGCGATCACAGGCAATATATACTTGAATTATAGCGCGGTTAATGCCATAGAGATACCAGGATTCATAGCTGCTGCGCTGTTATTGAATAGAATTGGCAGGAAACCTCTGCTGATAGGAGGATATTGGATATGTGGTGCATGTCAAATTGCTTATGTCTTGGTGCCCGATGGTGAGTTTCTTTTATTTTTTTTACTTAGTAATTATTGCAGAATTTTGGCCTTTATTTACTACGGTTGATGTAGCGGTATAAAGTACAGCGCATAATGAGAAACTAAGTTCAGTTCCGATTCGATATGGACTTCTACAACGTATTCCACCTTTCCATAAAGTAACCCAAGGATCTCCTTGCTTTTGGGAGAGGCCTATGTCCAGCAGTGGACGTCTTTCGGCTGATATGATGATAAATTAACCACATTTTTTTACTAAAGTATACTTACTATGTTTCAGGGCATTATTGGCTGTCATTGTCCGTGTACCTCATCGGGAAACTGACTATCTCAGCTGTTATGACCTCAACATACGTGTATACTGCTGAGCTGTACCCAACACGCTACCGCACATCTCTCCTGGGATACTCCTCCATGATCGGTAGACTGGGTGCAATCTTAGCACCGCTCGCTCCTGCTTTGGTATGATTTTTGTCATTTTACTTATATTTACCTAGTACTTATACTATCAAGCGTTGACGGGTTATACTCGTACAGCATACGGGAGAGCGAGCGAGCTACTAGAGGAGCTGTTCAGCAAAGAAATAAGTTAAGCATGAAGATTTGCCTCTGGGTCTTTTCAGTCTCTTTATTTTGTTCCGCGATCTTATCAATAAACGTTTCCTTTCCCCAGAGCAATGCCATCTGGAAACCTCTCCCGTTCGTGCTGTTCGCGGGCATGGCGTTCCTGTGCGGGGCACTGGTGACCCTGGCACCGGAGACCCTGGGCTGCGCGCTGCCGGACTCCATGCAGGACGCGGAGAACCTCGGCCGAGACTCCCACGGGAAGACCATGGTGCAGCGTCTAAGAACACTTGCGTTCAGAAGGAAATGTTACACGATACGATGATTGTGACTAACCAGTTTACAGGCTTCAATAAAATATTTTGATAAGGAGGTACTGTAGTTTTTTGTTTTTGTAGGTATCCATTTTTACAATAACTACTATCAATTTACAAAATGTATACGGAGTTGTAGTAGGACCATTTTTTTAAACAATCGATGGACGTATGAGAGTAGTGTAGGACGCCCTCCGGCCAGGGGGGATGACGATCTGCGAAAGACTGCAGGCAGATGCTGGATGCGTCAAGCTGAAGACAGGGCGCTATGGCGCTCATTAGGGGAGGCCTATGTCCAGCAGTGGACTAACATAGGCTGATGATGATGATACGGAGTACTTCAACATGTGGTTGGGTAGTTCGACTGAACACCCCTAATTAATGTTACCTAAAAGCTATATATATTACAACATTTAGGTTAATTTTTTACGTACATCTAGACACGCGGCAGTGTCAGCCAACTTCAAAGTATAAAATTATTTATTTATCATGTCTACATATATTTAGCGCCAAACGCTAAAGCTGGGGCCTTACCATAATATCTTAATGCAATTCAATTCCGATTAAGCAGTATAAAAGTGTTGTTAACTACGAGTCAAAGACAATAAGTCAGAATTGAATCATTCTATCCTTTATTTCTTTCATTTATTAAACTACAATTAAAAAAACAAGATTCTATTTACGAATAAAAAGACCAAAAAGACACGTTACTACACTCATCCTAACGAATAACACTCTCTTTTTGGGACAAATTTCCTCAGAAGGTTCCGCACGAGAGACGGTTGGTCTTTGCCCAAGTTGTTCGCGTCTTCCATAGACTCAGGCAGCGTGGAACCGAGGGTCTCAGGAGTCAGCAGCACCAGCAATCCAGACAAGAAGGCCATCCCAGCGAATAAAACGAAGGGGAGGTACTCCCACACCTCAGTAGCCTGAAACAAATGAAGCATGGTCAATAAAAGTCATTACATTTTTGTTTATTTGACAAGTAAGACAAACGAGTAAGTGAGGCACTTGATGGTAAGCCAGCACCACTCATGGACACCCGGAACTCTAAAGGATTGCAGATGCGTTACCACCCTAGAGGGCTAAGATAAAATTCCTCACGTGCTAGTAATTTCATCCGGCCGTCTTACTCTACTCTCCACGCCGGAACACAAGCACTGCTGCTTGACAGGATTAGTGAGTAAGACGGGATGCTGTCGTACTTTTTAAAATACATATACGTACATACCGTCACGCCTCTTTTCCATAGGGGTAGGCAGAGACTACTTTGTTCGTCTTGTTAAAATATAGGACACCATAATATGTCATGCACGCAAATTGGAAGGAATTTAGTCTAAGTATGCCCGACCTGTTTCATATCAAACCGTGGGTCTAGGCTGCAAGGGCACTGGTGCATAGTTTTCAATTGGATATCCGTTCAACCACACTTTGACAAAGAACCATGAATTTATTCGGATTGGATCTGTAGGATCTATATGGGGAGTGTGAATGGTTACGTTGGGAGGGGAAGGCCTAGACGGACGTTCCGAGACCAAATAGGAGACGTTTTGGAAAAAGGTCAGGTCAGGAGTACCCGAAACCGACGAGCTTGTATGAAGAGATTGATGACTGTGGATGAAGCGAAAGAGATATGTCAGGATCGTAGCAAGTAAAATAAAGTACTCTCTGCCTACCCCTGTGGGAAAGAGGCGTGACGGTATGTACGTATGTATGTATGGATCTGAAGGATGAATAGCTCCATTTCATGTAAATTAAATACATGCTGAAGATTAAAAGCGCCGGAAGTTTGCAGTTACGGCAAGAACATGCTTAGTTATCGACAAATTGGGTGAATCTATGTTAAAAAAGTATGTCTTCAACTGGACATACTTATTAAAGTTCAATCTTCAACATGTATTTTATACCGCAGCTGCAGAAGCGTCAAAATACGAATTTGGAACAAAGCTGAGCTGATTCTTGCTGACGAACACTGACGTAATCGATGTAAGAGCAACACGCTTCTGGCATTTTGACAATTTGTCCGAAACACTATATCTGACACTGACTGATCATTGCTGATTTATTAAGTGTTGCCTTGGGGTGCGAGTCGGGTTACCTCCACGTGTGGTCAAGAGCTGCGGTTTGTTTTTGGATCCGTCCGGGGGGAAGAGCAGTGCTTGGTCCGGTGCACCCTGGGCAACGTTAATGATTTCCTGGCAGTTTCTGAGGGATATTATTGCCGTTGGCTAAGAGCCCGACAGGGGGGGAGGGAGGTCTTAGACCACTACCGTACAACGTTGCCGACATTTTGTCACAAGACTTTTTATTTATTATTACTTTGACATTTGCGAAGTTGTCGTCGCTATAACTTGATACGCCACAAATAAGAAGAAGAAGTGTTGCCTAGAACACATTTAATACCCTCGCTTACCAGCAGCAGCGGCGTTAGGGCCACTGACACCCCGGGCAGTAATATTTAGGCGCCCACTTAAGGACAGTATTGAGGGTACACAGCCGGTGAGCCAGGAGGCCGAGGCCCCAGACCTCAGCGCCCCCCAAATTTGGCGCCCCGGGCCGTCACCCCATCGCGCCCCCCCCCCCCCCCCTAACGCCGGCACTGCTTACCAGAGCTGGTGTGAGGGGTGCAACGAAAGCGCCAATTCTGCCAACTGAGGAGAAGAATGTGGACAGCCTGCTTCTATGACGGGTTGGCATCAGTTCCGTGGTGTACACGAAGACCAATGTCATCACGCCAGATATGAAGAACCGGCTCATCAGGTACAAAACTAGACTTATGTGGTAGTGCCCTGAAACCAATGTAATTAGTTCTTTAGAATGATCAAACATTTTGAACTTGGCCAAAGTGTCGACAATTCAAGAACAATCATACGTATTTTTAACCAAGAGGGTTTGTGTGTCTGTGACATCGTAGCTCTCAAGCGGATGGACCGATATCGATGCAGTTTTCTTGCGGTGATTCTTAGCTGTGTTTGATAAAAATCGGTTAAATAGTTTAAAGAATATCAGGTCTTTTCTAAAAAGATGTAAGGCATTGACATTTTTTTTTTGTTTGCGTGTGATTACTCGATCAATGGGAGTTTTTTAAATTTTTAATTTAATGTTATTTTGTATCGATGCAAGACATTAAGGTTTGTAGTCAGGTTCTCTAATAGGCTAGGTCGTATGATCAGTATGTTAACGTACAAGAAAATTACCCTTTGGTGCAAAGATGTAACCCAGTTGACAAGCACTGCTTGCCCAAAACCCTCCAATCAGCATAGGCTTTCTTCCCAACTTATTTATAAAAAACGTGACAGACCACACTCCAGGTATAGCCACGAGAGCCACTGCGCTGTAGTTCAAATATTTATTCCCGCTTATGTTCACGGCAGTTATAGCCATGCCTTGAGTTATGAACAACACTGTTATCCACCATACAGGAGCTATGATACAACGTAAAAGCACAGTCTTATGCTGAAAGACAAGACACAGAAGATTGGTGTCATCTTTCTTCTCATCGGCTTTTCTCCTTATAATTTCTTCTGAAAAACTCTGCAAAGTTTCATCTGAAAGCGTTCTGCCATTCATTTCAGCGGCTCTTACTAAGATCTTCTTTGCTTCATCGATACGATCTTTACTTATCAGCCATCTAACTGATTCTGGCAGTATCCAGTAGAAGCCTATGTTGATGAATAGAGGTACGTGGAATAGGAGGATCAGGTGTCTCCAGTGTAGCTCCGACCAGGCCACTAGGCCTTGCACAGCTGTTCCTAACGCCATGCATGTGCTCATCAAGCTGCCGGCAGCCATGCGGTGTCTCCGTCCCACGTGCTCGAGCACTGAGGACAGAAACATAGGGTTTGTAATCGATACTTGTGTGAAGTACCTGAAATCAATTTTATCATGCTATTCCGAATTTAGAACTTGGTGGTAGCCCCCCAAGAAACGGTGAATTCATTTTTACAACATCAAGAGGTTGTTGTTTTTCATAACACACCTACATTCCAAGAGCTACCACTTTCGTGTGTAATAATTTTTGGAAAAAAAGGAGAAGGAATTAAAATTTGCATGTTTCCTAAATATCCGAAGGTCCAGTCCAGAGGTTTCAGTTCGTTAGCTCTTTGAATGCCACTCCCATTTGTCTTGCTCACTCACTCACTCTTATGGGTATGATACTTGAATCGGCCAATGCTATCCGAAACCCGAATGGCCTAATAAGAGTTCACGCACTGTACTTTCATGAGAACTAAAGAATAACCAATAACAAAAAAATGGACTTTCATCGATTTTATCTTAGTTATAATACCTATAATTCCAACAGGAGTTTCACGCGAATTAAAAATTTTGATGACGTAAGACTGAATTCGAAGACTAACCTCATTCTACAATTCAATTATTAAAGGCAAATAATTACCTAAAATATTACAACAGAAGAAAACGCCTGTCCCGAACAGTCTGCCCAAAAATCCACACAACACAAAGGTGTAGTAGGAGTTAGCCCAATACGTCGTAATGTTGATCCAAGCGTAGTTGGCTGAGTTGATTGCGATGGCGACACGTCGGCCCCAACGGTCGGCGACATAACCAGCTATGGGGAGAGATATAGCCGAGCCCACGACCAAAGAGGAACCTATGATAAACCACCGCCATTCGTCACACGCCAAGTCAAACTGGAATAAAAATTTAATTTTTAACACACGCATTTTTTGCTGTACATGCATTGTCGTCCGTCATACACATGTGTACCAAACAAGTCAATCGGACCGACCGTTAAAGAGTTCCCTACTGCGGAGACAATAGGCTGGGTCATCAGAACTCTACTACCAGATTATTGTATTACCCGACTTACTCAAGTATGCAATATTTCAGCTCAATCGGTTGAAGAGGTCTGCTTCAAAATTGAGTCGCAAGAATCCACCCGGACCAACATACTATACATGCGTTGCAAGTTAAAGCTTTACTTGTAAAATAAGAATTTCAGTTAAAAGTGAAATAAAATTAATTCGAAAGAGAATGTGTACAGACAGAGAGCGTGGCGGAGCAAGAAGAAGGGATGAGGGAGCTGGTGTTGTCGCTCTTTTAACTTTTTTTTTTGTTATTTTATGGCCTGGTTTTCTTTTTACATTTATTATTGGTGTTGCCAACATATAGCAATCAACCTACTAGATTGGAAACATCATACAATTCATATACTTAAAATAAAATTACGGCAGGGGTGCGAGTCGAGCTATCACGTGTGGTCAAGAGCTGCGGTTCGTTTTTGGATCCGTCCGGGGGGAAGAGCAGTGCTTGGTCCGGTGCACCCTGGGCATCGGCTAATGATTTCCTGGCAGTTTCGGGATATCATTGACCGTTGGCTAAGAGCCCGACAGGGGGGACTTAGACCGTATTACCGTAAAAAGTTGCCGACATTTAGTCGCAAGATTTTTGAATAACATTTTGATTACTTTGACATTGGCGAAGTTGTCGTCGCTATAACGACTTGATACGCCACAAATAAGAAGAAAAAGAACTAGCCGAAGGTCAAAAGGGTATTTACCACGGAGCAAGCAGCTATTATGATCGATATGGATAGTTGGAATTTGTATAGCATATGCGCGACAAGAGAAGCAACTAGTACATTCTGTTTTTTTTTTGCTTCCAGACCAGCATGGAAGGGGAAACATCGATAGAAATATTTTTCAAGGTCAGCTTTCTATCAGGGGCCAGTCTCGAGAAATTTATCAAATTTAAATCTTACCTCATAAACAGCAGAGTTCTTATTCTCATAGACGTAACGCGTGCACTTTATGACAGTGCTCCTGTCAAACAGGCCAGGGGAGCATGTTCCCGGGGTTGTATTTTGAGGAACTGAAGATGCGAATCGGTGACAATTGTCGTATGACTCTCCGGACGTGGGTACAGCCAGGGAGATCCATGGGGGAGCCAAGTCGGGGTCATTGTCCACATCACACTCTGGGATAAAGCACCTGGAAAATATACTTAAGTATTTAAAATTACTATGGTGCGGAGCTAGGGACCGCCGTCGTGAACGCCACTCACCCTTGAAAAAGGTCTTCCGATACGATCGAAACTAGTCGGATCGTCCTCGACGATTTATAATTGTGAGTTAAACCGTTTATTTGTAGTTTATAAACCTGAGAAATATACATTGATTAAACATACTTTTGACACGTTTTTTTCATTTTTTAATGCCTTTTTTTTAAGTATAGAAATCGAGAAATAGCATTTAAATTGCTAAAAAGCCTGTTTGACTTACTTAAAAATTGATAAACATGAAGATAGGAGGAACAATCAATACCTACATACCTAATACTACATAGTGCATAGTCATCAAAAGAGCTGTCGTTGGTTTTTATTAGGTACCTCCAGCATATCCGATTATTTAACAGAACCTACCTATTCACCTATAATTACGGCATTGTAATCCGACTTAGATTTTTTTAAATACAATAAATTATTCACATCGATTCTGCAATTAATGTAACCATCACTCACATTAAAAGAGAGAAAGAAGACATTTATTTAAGCACACAATTTTATAGAAAAGAAACAAAAAACACATACGTGAAAAATATATCATCATTGTAAAATGTATTCGCAAAAGTGAAACGGTCGCTGGCTCAGCATTACGCTGAGGTGTTAGAGATATTGTTATGAAGTAACTGGTTAAAAGAGACTGATTGCATCATAGTTGCATGATCATTCCAACACACGACCATCGTAGCAACATTACACCTACTGAATAAAGCAGTCATTCACAAATCTTTAAATTTGGACTCACCTGGTTTTCGTTCTCGCTGCAGTGAATAAATACCCCATAATAGAGTATCCAACTAAGAAAGCGGCCAAACCACACGGCGCTAAAGCACGCAACTGATACTTCCCATTGCCAATTTCTTCCGCCAGAATCTTATCTACATCTATCCCTCTTTTCTGTTCTGGATTATCCACTGTCTTCTTCTGACACATTTTGCACTTTTCATTAATTGTTCTATTCTAGTTCCTGTTGTTTTGTTGGCGGAGATTGTGTGCAAGTATTATATTCCTTGATAATGTGATAAGGTCTATTGACACAAGCTGAGGCAGTAGCGGAGGTAAACCATAATTAAACATTGAAGTAAGTAATGTTTTTGATAAAGAATGTGGTTTGGAGTCTGACCTACGACGCGTGTGGCATATGATATTGTGAAATCATGCTTACCAGGCTACGTAATCTTCTATTTATATTCATACGTAAATCACGTCTTTATCCCTTATAGGAATAGGTCTATACAGCCTTTTTTTTTAACGGAGAGGAAATCTGTATGGATGCCCTAGGCACGGGGATGCCTAGGGTTATGTGGGACTCCCCCATACCCGAACTAAAAACTCTCCGGCGTGGCCTCAATCCGGGGTGATGGGGACGCAGTGGGATGCCACTAGGGTTTCACCAGACGCCCCCCGGTGGTCCCGGCTTCCGCCAGGAGCGCCAAGAAGGGGAGGGCCCGTACGCTGGGCCCGTCTTCCCTTAGACAATGAGACCGTGCAATGGAGGTAGGTAATGCCCCGTTACCGCTCTGGCTGGCCTCAAGGGATCGGGCGAGCGGTGCATGCACCGAATTCGGTAGGTCGACAGAGCCTAAGGTAACAAGGTAAGGTAACAAGGGGCATCAAAATAGTGATGGAGATGGGACGGCCGCGTTAGTCGCAGAACAGATGGCAGATGGCCGCTTAAGATTGCTGAGTGGAGACCCCGGGTAGGACAACGCAGGGTCGGAAGACAGACTGCTCGGTGGGTTGATGACATCGCAAAGATAGAGGGAAACGGCTGGATACGAATGGCACGGGACTGCATTATTTGGCATGCTCATGAAGAAACCTATACCGAACAATGGGTGACTAAAGGCTGAACAAGAATAAAAAGCTAGTCGCATCGCCTTTATCGGGCTTTAACCGTTGCGTGGAAAGAGAAGCGACTGGTACATTCTGTTATTTTTGTGCTTCCAGACGCATGGAAGGGTCCAGACCAGACCAGTCTGGAATCAGTGCGTAACTATAGGGTGGCAGGGGTGGCAAAATGCCAGGGGCCCCTAGCTCTACGGGGCCCCGAACTGGCTTGGTCTAGAGCACAGAAGGGACGCTGATAGGTACACTTCTTTATATTGAGGAAGGAGCCTCATCTGACGAATTTGCCACGGGCCCCAGACGTTATAGTTACGCCACTGTCTGGAATGCTACTTTTTATTCCGAAGCTTGCGTAATTCCCATGGAAAAGCGTTATACGAATATTTCGCAGACGAAGCTGTGGCATAAGTATGGAAACTTTAGATCCAATCCAACAGAACTTATATCGAATAAGCGATATTGTGTCGCCGCAAAAAGTGCCGCTTTTACGAACCGAGCGAAATTAAATTTTGATGCACCCCTTATAAAACATTTACAGGTTGCGTGGTGCGTGGCACGAGCGGTGTTCTGAAAGTATGTTTGCTTATTCGATAATGTGTAAAATTCTTTATATTATTTAGGTGGCAACAACAAGCTAATAAACGTTCTTTTCGCACCGACGCTTCTCGAAGCTTGTTTTTATTATGTCTCCTCGATCCTGAATATATTTCCTTACACGAACCATCCCTTAACAAGCGGAGAGCGTATTTGTTAAGTATTTTTTACGACATCTCACCTACAACCTACGAGTATATACCTAGACACACCACTCTCAGAATAACCGGACTCGGGCTGTTCCAACGCAGGCCTAGTGCTAATCGTATACTTTGCGGATGTCTGCAAGTTCAAGTGAAATTTCAGAGTATTACCCATGGCACTACTACGTGGCACAAAATACCCAAAAGTAGGAGCTCCGCTAAAGCGGAGCTCCGTCGACTATGTTAAACTTGATTTTGAAATAGAAATCTTTAGTGCCACGGGAAACATAGGGAAATTTCGCATATCACATTGATTGTCGAAAAAGTTAAGAGCTGCGAGCCCGAGTTCGAACCCACGATCCTCTTGAAAGGCCACAGGCTAAACCACTAGGCTACCACGGCTTTTATGATCTCAAATATTACAAGAAAACGGTGTACAAGGATAAATACTTTACGATGTGTCGGGTCTCCCTCTGGGGTATCACTCTCTTTCTGGCCGGACATGATAGGAATCACGAAATGAGACTCGGTAGTTATAGCACACCAGTGTATTATCTGATTTCAATGACTAAATCACTAACCTTAAACTACTAGACTGTTCAAATGTTGGAAGCGCGGTGTGTTCGCCGCAGAACTAGCAAGACGTGCGCACAATCCAACGACTCTATCCAGAATGCCCGTTGGTACCCGCTTTTCTACCCTTCTCAAACTTCCGTAAAACGTACTACCGCCGGGCAGGTTAGTCATCCCTACGATCGCTAGTTCTGCGTCGACCACACCCAAGCTTTACTGCTTGGCGTTTCCAAACGTCGCCGGTAGATGGCGTTGAAACGAACAATAGCAATCAATAGGCGCTGTACGCAAGCCAAAACAAATCTAAAGCAGTTCTTAAGTCTACCACGCGTGGCGCCACTGTGCTATGAAGACTCTCCGACACGGCCATCATGACACCTCACACGTCCCCGTGTGACGTACCTGAAAGATGAAAAAAAACTTGCAACAGTAAATGTTCAAAGTCTCGGCCAACCTGACCATGTGAGATAAGGTAGAGATGCAAAGTTGGATATGTCTCAAAGTGCAACATATTTCTTACACAATTACTTTAGATATGTACACAGAAAACAGAAGTGTTAGTAACGACATGCAGAACCAATTGTAGACATATATCACTTGCTTCCATTTGCAAAGTCTTGGACAACCCTTAAGAATGCTCATCGACGAAGAACGGTCGTCTTACAATAACATGACTCTTTGTTGAACACCACATAATAAACGACATAGAAAACAGGTACAAAGAGAAAATTAATAGGTAAGCATAGGTCTTAATTTGATAACCACTGAACAATTCTTTAGGGCGACCGACAGAATAATCATTTTCGTTTCCTCAAACACTCCTGGACAATCCTTAAAGGCGACCGATGGTTGTCTAACCAGGTGACCCCGTGGACAACCTTCAAGGACGACCGAAATCCACCTCCATCTGGCTTTTCCTGGACAATCCTTAAAGGCGACCGATGGTTGCCTATCCAGGCGACCTCGTGGACAACCTTCAAGAACGACCGAAATCCGTTTCCATGTGGCTTTTCCTGGACAGCCCCTAGAGGCGACCGATGGTCGTCTGAACGACCCCATGGACAACCTCCAAGGGCGACCGACAGTCATTTTCCGTGCAAACTCCTGGACAACCAGCACTTAGTGTCCGATATCTTACACACATTTTTATTACATTACTATCTTTAACCATCGTAAAAATTAGTACTTCTCTCAAGGTAAAGGATCTGTTTGCGCATCAGAATTGTCACAGTTACTACTTTCAATGTTTTCGTCTTAGAGACTATTGTCTGGTATTTTTTCGTAGTCTGTCGTGCGCGTACTTGTACGTCCGGTTAGATTTGAGAGCTTTTAGAATGTAGCGATCACCTTCTAAAACTTCAGTTATTTCAAAGGGACTCTTATATTTGGGATCAAGTTTCGTTTGATTTCGCCCATTGTTTTGGAGCAGAACAAAATCTCCAACACAAAAAGGGTTAAGCTTACGAGTAGCTTTCGTTTTATCGAAACGTGTCTTGTCATATGAATGGCTAGGCCCTGGGCTAATATTTCACGTTCAACCAAAATGTCATGATGAAAATAAGAATCTGGCAAAATATGAAACAAGAATTTTATGAAAAGGTCGTCAATTTCAACAACAGTCAGTACCTACTTGTACAGTAGAGTTCACATAAGTCTGTCCTATACCAGTCATGGTTACAAAGTCATGAAATCGTTTTCCGCTAAATTTGCAGGCGACAGATTCTTTAACTAAAGAACATTCTGCTCCTGAATCATAATAGAATGGCAAATGCTCACCAGAGTAACGCAGGAATCCAGTAGGAGCTTCCATGATGCAGAGCTCCACACGTTTCTTCTTGAGAGCAGCCGCATCGCCACTGCTTTCCTCGCACCCGCTCTTCTTCGGACAGTTGCTCGAGTAGTGGCCCTGCTCGCGGCATGCAAAGCAGGTGACAGGTCTGTGTGCAGCCGATTCTTTCATGGCAGCATCGGTATCCGGTCGGTTGGAATGCTGGTTTGCAAGAAGAGAGCTTCTTGAGAAGCATTGAGTAGACTTGTGGCCCAATTCGTCACAAAAAAACACTTAATATTTGCATTAGGTCCTGCTTTGATGTCGAGGGCTGCGATTTGTTTAAAGTTTCCAACAAAGCCATGAAGTTCCGATTCTTTTGTTCCATCAGTAGCCGCCACTTTTCGTCACTTCGCCGTTTGGCCGGCAGTCGCGGAGAAAAGCTAATGGATCCCACCACTTCTGATGTCGGGTCTCCCTCTGGGGTATCACTCTCTTTCTGGCCGGACATGATAGGAATCACGAAATGAGACTCGGTAGTTATAGCACACCAGTGTATTATCTGATTTCAATGACTAAATCACTAACCTTAAACTACTAGACTGTTCAAATGTTGGAAGCGCGGTGTGTTCGCCGCAGAACTAGCAAGACGTGCGCACAATCCAACGACTCTATCCAGAATGCCCGTTGGTACCCGCTTTTCTACCCTTCTCAAACTTCCGTAAAACGTACTACCGCCGGGCAGGTTAGTCATCCCTACGATCGCTAGTTCTGCGTCGACCACACCCAAGCTTTACTGCTTGGCGTTTCCAAACGTCGCCGGTAGATGGCGTTGAAACGAACAGTAGCAATCAATAGGCGCTGTACGCAAGCCAAAACAAATCTAAAGCAGTTCTTAAGTCTACCACGCGTGGCGCCACTGTGCTATGAAGACTCTCCGACAGATGTATAATTAAATCCTTGAACTCGGCTGCCACATGAGATATTCCATCTTCTTTAAGCTGCCAAGGCATCTGCATTGTTGCGGGTGGCCACCGGTGGCGGTGGTCCCTTAATGTACGATCAGGAGCCCGATTTTGGAAAGCAAATGTGTGAAAATACCACTCGAAAGTGGTATAAATCTGTTTATATCTTCGAAACTACAGCTCTAATCAAATTTTTGACTAGATCACAAGATTAATGAGAGCCTTAAGTATCTTCTAGGCTACTCGTATTTGAAATTCAGCACAATTTTTCACCACTTTCTGGTGGTATTTTCACACGTGTGCTTTCAAAAATCGGACCCCAGGTGATCCGCTTGCGCGTTTGCCCAATTTAAAAAAGCTACGGATATAACTTTGTCCCTTTCGGTGATGAGACCCTTGGTCCGTGGGGTCCTAGCGCTATTAGTCTCTTCAAATATATTTCGAAGAGGCTAATAGACGCTACGGGTGACCGCAGAGCTGGCGGCTTCCTTGGACAGCGTACCTATTAGTATCGCTTTCCAAAGGGGGAATGCTGCCAGCGTTTGCGGAACTATGCAAAGGTAATTTTTTTTGTTCATTGAAATGGACCTCCGCAAAGCAACGCCTGATTCAATAAAATATTTTTATAAAATAGTTTTATCCCGCCTTCGCTTCTAACTCAAGCCCCGTCCCATCACATGATACGCGAAAGGGTCGCGAATTAAACGCCAAGCTTTCCTATTACAACAGCGATAAGGTCCAATATTGAACGGGGGAATTATGCAAACGAGTATTTGATCTTAGATTACGTTTGGATCTGGTTACGACTCGACGCGGAAATAGAGGAATATGTTAGTTCGTAAGAAGCTCTCATAGGGGTGTCGGGATGGATGGTGCTGACAAGTATGAAATATCGCTTGTAACTTGTTACCTAATACAGGATGTCTTAGATTTGTTTCCGAATATTCTAGCAGGTTAGTTTGACCAATGTAATGTAATGTAAATGCTGGGGTCCGATTTTTGAAAGCACATGTGTGAAATAACCACTCGAAAGTGGTGAAAAATTGTGCTGAATTTGAAATACGAGTAGCATAGAAGACACAGCTCTCATTAATCTTGTGAACTAGTCAAAACTTTGATTAGAGCTGTAGTTTTGGATTTAAGCTGATTTATACCACTTTCAAGTGATGTGCTTTCAAAAACCGGGCCCATGGTCTGGGAATAAAGAAATAACATAGAATGTACCAGTTGCTTCTCTTCCCGCGCCGAGGGTAAAAGCCCATCGAGGGAATGGGCGAAAACCTAAGAATTATGATATAGGTGATGCGGCTAGCAACCCATCACTATTTTGATTCCCCTTTCCACCTATACGCCCACAATCGTGCTGAACGTGGCTTTTAATTAGGTCTTGTTACCTTAATTAGGCTCTGTCTACCCCTTAAGGGATAAAGACGTGATTTATGTGTGTATGTATGACAAATGTTTCGGTTGCCAATGCTTTGCTAACCTCAAAGCTAAGATAAAACACCTTAATACAATTAATGCTAAACCCCATTAAAAGTCGACCTTATTAATAGTAAAATGAAAGAAAGCATTTGTTATAAAAATATTTATTAACGTTTATTATAAAAATCTCATTTATTCAACCCTCGATACCACATTTATTAAACACCCGACAGAGACAAAGCTCATTCAGACTAGACACTGGCAAATCATTATTGTAGAATTAAAAAAATGCATAGTTAACTGAAGACTTTACAAAAAAATAATTTACTTAATTTTCTTGTATAATTTATTTTTATTCTAAATTGCACCACCAGCTCAGATCCGTTCTTTTCCCCAGTCCATTATGGTTGCCTGGTAGAGATCGCTCTGTAGCGATAAGCCTATTGTTACCTTTTTCTGTTTCGGTTGTTACGTGTGGTGTTCAATAAAGAGTTATTGTATTATCAATTTTACAATCCATTTTTAATTTAGCAAAATAATAAAAAAAATTGTGAAGACTCATCCACTGACTTAAATTTAAAGTTAGAATGCTCCCCTTCTCTGTAAAGCTTTGTCTCTATACGCGATATTTCTACTAGTGTGCAAAATACACTGTGATAAAACTTAAATGCTACTTATTATCACAGCAAGAGCTAGATCGAACGTGTGTGAACGTAGTAAGGCGGCAAGCGGAGAAAATCGACTAAACAATAACTTGTAATGAACAAAAAATATTTACCTTGCTACTCCGCTACTCACGTGCAAGATAACCAAGCTTGTGTGAAATATATATGTCGTACGACGGTGGTTTGCATGTGTAACAGTTGTGCTCATTAAACTTTGATAATGATCCCGTAGGATCGAAACGCTTCAGTGTTTGTGTGATGTAAGGGATAATTAAGTTTGTGGGATTTATGTGTGTTTTATTGGCAATACTAATATCGCTGACCTCAGATTTTCACATGCCTAACCTGGCTGAACATGTTATGGGCAGCAATACTACCTACTATAAGACTTTATGTAATCATATTATGTTCATTGTGAATAATCATTTCAATAGTAGAGGGAGGGGTTGCATGAAAAACATATATAATTCACACAGGCTTGGTTATCTTGCACGTGAGTAGCGAAGTAGCAAGGTAAATATTTTTTGTTCGTTGAAAATGAACCTCCGCAAAGTAACGTCTGATTCAATAAAATATTTAAAAACTTATAATTCGTGACTCAAACCGAGTAGGGAATCATATGCGAGCTCTAACGCGCAGTGGTTACGGTTGCAGCTCGCAGATGGGTACCCAGCTTTAGACTAAACCCCTATTCATGATTCATAAACGTTATATAGCTTACTTAATATATTTTTGTCATTATTTGTCACATAGCCGTTTCCTTTCGCCAGACAGAGACAAACTAAATTTATGAAGAAAATGTTATTTTATGTGATAGATCGCTAAAGCATAAGCTAATATCGTGACGAAATTTAGTGACACAAGTTCCAAATTTAAAAAATTGTTACAACATAATTATAATTACAATAAACTAATCATAAAATATTAACAATAAACTAACTTAGTCGTAGAAAGATTCAAAACAGTCAAATTAAATTAATTAAATATACAACATTTATAAACAGACTAAATAAAACTGATTTTAACTATTATCTCATAGATATCAAATCTCGGAAATATGTAATCCTTTAGTGTTTTTTTAACGTTTTGGATTCACGGACCCCGAACTCCCCGAGAGCTGCGGTCCGTTATTGGATCCGTCCGAGGGGAGGAGCAGTGCTTGGTCCGGTGCACCCTGGGCATCGGTTAATGATGTCCTGGCAGATTCTTCGGGAACTCCGTTGGCTAAGAGCCCGACAGTACAACGTTGCCGACATTATTGTCACAAGATTTTTGAATACTGTATTTATTACTTGTGACATTGGCGAAATCATCGCATCGATCGATGGGGCATATTAAAAAAGAAAAAGACAGATAAGGACAAACGATTGCTAAGTTAGCAGAAGCCTATGGAGCGTTTATGCATAAGGGGGTTACAATTCGGGGTCCGTGGACCAGACTAAAAAACACTGCACTAATGCATAAAATCGTCCACTTTCCTAACGCGTCGCGCCTAGCTGCGTACTTCACACGTCAGCTCGCAGGTCGACCTGAGTTCCAGGAAGAACGGTCCCTCCTGCGCCGGATAATACGTGGACGGCATTATGCAGTATCGCCCGGCTGGCAGCACTGGCAGGTCTAAGACTACGAAGCCAGATCTGAAAGAAAAAACGAGCGTAAGTTTTTCGGTTGCCATAGCGACCGTGTTGGTATGGCACCAAGAAACTAAACGACAAATATTTGCTTGTAAAATCCTACATATACACATACACTAGCTTCTGCCCGCGACTTCGTCTGCGTAGAATTATACATAAAAATCTTCCTCTTGAATCAATCTATCTATTAAAAAAAACCGCATCAAAATCCGTTGTGTAGTTTTGAAGATATAAGCATACATAGGGACATAGGGAACAGCGACTTTGTTTTATACTATGTAGTGATATATCACGTCTGTCCCTTACGAGGTAGACAGAGCCCAAGGTAACAAAACCTTAAGGCCATGCTTAGTATGATTAAGGGCGTATAGCTGGGAAGGGAAATCAAAGTAGTCATGGGTTGCTAGCAGCATCGCCTATAACATGATTCCTAAGACTTTCGTTCATTTCCACGATGGGCTTTTCACATCTGCGCGGGAAGAGAAGCAACTGGTAAATTCTATGTTTTTTCTTTACTCCCAGACCAGCATGGAAGAACAAATTAAAAAGTAAGTAAAATCCTCGCAGCTGCAGTCGCAACGTAAATACTTTTTGCAGAATATACTATCAACATCAGTTCTTAAGTCTAATTCTACGCAGACGAAGTCGCGGGTAGAAGCTTGTATATTAATAAACTTTGTTTTATAAGCTTTTATTTGAAATGAAATGGTTGTATGTATGTAAGTGTGTAAGTTCCCTCAATGTCAAACGCATCTCAACCCCTCTAATTCAACTTAATGTCAAACATGTATAATCATTAGACTATAATGCGCTCGCAACCACAATCACATCCACCATCTCTATCTACAGCCATCTTATTCTGTACCTATTACAGACTTAAATTGAGAATGACACTCGTACCTGTAAGCGCCAGAAGACTCCTTAACAAAAGGCGCCGTCACACTAGGATCGTTCAAGCTCTCAACTCTCGCGTCGAGACCTATCTGGTACTGCTTGGGGCCTTTCAGCTGCGCTACGAGCCGGCACGGCGTCCGGCTGTCCGGCACCGTTATTATGTATTTAGGGTTCAGTGGATACGTGGCCCGATGGTTCTCGCACCCTCCGGCGGTGCGGCCTGACCATTCGCCACTAATCTGTAAGATAAAAGATAAATAAGGATAAGATAGGATATTGCTGCCAGGCCCCTCTTTCCCATGCACTAAGGGCACGTTCTCCGAACGATATTATAATCAAAAAACAAACCGTCCGCGACTCCTGACCCTGTACTCACAGTTTTAGTGCATAGGCCGCGGCTCCTGGCGCTTTACTCACGCTTTTAGTGCATAGTCCGCGACTTCTGACACTGTACTCACGGTTTTAGTGAACAATCCGCGACTTCTGAAGCTGTACTCACGGTTTTAGTGCATATTCCGCGACTTCTGACACTGTACTCACGGTTTTAGTGCATAGGCCGCGGCTCCTGACGCTGTTCTCACGGTTTTAGTGCATAGTCTGCGACACCTGACGCTGTACTCACAGTTTTAGTGCATAGTCCGCAACTTCTGACACTATACTCACCGTTTTAGTACATAGTCCGCGACTCCTGACGCTATACTCACGGTTTTAGTGTACAGTCCGCGACTCCTGACGCTGTTCTCACGGTTTTAGTGAACAGTCCGCGACTTCTGACACTGTACTCACGGTTTTAGTGAACAGTCCGCGACTCCTGACGCTGTACTCACGGTTTTAGTGCATAGTCCGCGAATCCTGACGCTGTACTCACGGTTTTAATGAACAGTCCGCGACTTCTGACACTGTACTCGCGGTTTTAGTGCATAGTCCGCGACTTCTGACGCTGTACTCACGGTTTTAGTGAACAGTCCGCGACTCCTGACGCTGTACTCACGGTTTTAGTGAACAGTCCGCGACTCCTGACGCTGTACTCACGGTTTTAGTGAACAGTCCGCGACTTCTGACGCTGAACTCACGGTTTTAGTGAACAGTCCGCGACTTCTGACGCTGAACTCACGGTTTTAGTGAACAGTCCGCGACTTCTGACACTGTACTCACGGTTTTAGTGAACAGTCCGCGACTCCTGACGCTGTACTCACGGTTTTAGTGCATAGTCCGCGAATCCTGACGCTGTACTCACGGTTTTAGTGAACAGTCCGCGACTTCTGACACTGTACTCGCGGTTTTAGTGCATAGTCCGCGACTTCTGACGCTGTACTCACGGTTTTAGTGAACAGTCCGCGACTCCTGACGCTGTACTCACGGTTTTAGTGAACAGTCCGCGACTCCTGACGCTGTACTCACGGTTTTAGTGAACAGTCCGCGACTCCTGACGCTGTACTCACGGTTTTAGTGAACAGTCCGCGACTTCTGACGTTGAACTCACGGTTTTAGTGAACAGTCCGCGACTTCTGACGCTGAACTCACGGTTTTAGTGAACAGTCCGCGACTTCTGACGCTGAACTCACGGTTTTAGTGAACAGTCCGCGACTTCTGACGCTGTACTCACGGTTTTAGTGAACAGTCCGCAACTTCTGACGCTGTACTCACGGTTTTAGTGAACAGTCCGCGACTTCTGACACTACTCACGGTTTTAGTATACGGGTATGGCTCCAGCTTCCCCAGCGAGAACGGGCAGGTCGCGTACGCCCGCAGCGTGTAGTATATGGTCCGCGACTTCTCGTACTGCGACACGACCAAAGTGTAGCGGTCGGCCGAGTCCGCGTCCACGACGATCTTGCACAGGTAGTGCGGGCTGTTAATGCGCACGCCGTCCAAGTATGGGGCTGGATCGTCTAAATAAAACAATTGAGCATTCTTATTGGTGAATATTTTTGGAAGGTGAAGTAGCTATTATGATAGTGAAAAAATGAATATACATAAATATGTATAATCAATGCTTCCATGCTGGTCTTACTCCCAAGTAAAGAAAAAAACAGAATGTACCAGTTGCTTCTCTTCCCGCGCAGATGGTTAAGCGCATCGAGGGAATAGCAACCCATCACTATTATTTTGATTCCCCTTTCCACCTGTACGCCCACGATCATGCTAAACGTGGCGTTTAGATCTTGTTACCTGAGGCTCTGGCTACCCCATAAGGGATAAAGATGTGTCAAATTCTTTATCGCCGGGTACTGGTTATTGGACGTTTTCCAAAAGTCTACACGTTCATTTTTTCCAGAATTTTTGAATATTTTGGGTTTTTCTTACACGATTCTCATACAAGAAAAAATGTGTCTTGATCGTCATTATTTTTTCCCGTTCGTCACTTTCCGCACTTAGGTAGGTACTATATTTAAAAAAGTGACGAACTGGAATATAAATTTTGGGACACATTTTTTCGTGTATAAGCATCGACATTACAATTCTGAGTAAGAAAACCCCAAAATAGTTACCTACATTCTGGCAAAAATATATATATTTTTTTAAACTCTATTTCGCCTACGGTACACTTACATGGATAATACACCCGTTTCCCATTGTTCTTGTACACAAGCAGCGTTATGTACTCCTTGTTGTCCCTAAAGTCATCGATCTGCGTGATGTGCCTGGTCAGAAGCAACCACACGGCACCCCTCCCTTGAACATGGAGGGAAAACTGGGGGTTCTCGCCGATATTATACGCGTCCTTCACAGGGCCGTTGCCTGCGTCCCATTTTCTAAAAAAAAAAAACAATAAAATACAGAGCTAGATAAACTACCGGTCTTTCGTTCGTTCCAGAAAGAGACGGTAGTCTATCTCGCGCGCGACACAGCTAGCCGTGCAGCGTGGAACTGGTCGAGTAATGTCAGAAGGCCGAGTACCAGCGAGACAGTCTATTATTCGAGTCCAGCAATCACTGTTCCCGCCGAGATTGATTATAGTGCTTTTCTCAAACATTGTGAGGGAATAAAAACGAGATTAGTTTATATAATGTTGCACCTCCCGTGACCCGACGAATGGTGAGTGGACTCCTTTTTTTTTCCAAGTTTTTAAATATTTACATGTAGTACTTCCCGAACATGTTACTCGTGAAATAAAGATTTATTATTCATTTTTTGAATGTAACGTTCTAACAATAACGGCACTAACTCTTAAGCTTTTAAAAATAAACATCCCTACTAATATATAAAAACGTAAGTCTGTCACGCTTTCACACCTAAACCACAATACCCTTTCAGTTAGATGGTGTAGATAGTTTCAGTCCCAGGGAAGGACATACAATACAATTTCATCCCGGACACCCGCAAAATTCCCGCGGAATAACAGACGGCGTCGCTGGCTAGTTTTATCATAAAACTAGCCTTCCGTCCGCAGCTTCACCCGCGATAAACTAATTTTCCCGTAGGAAAAGGTATTTTCCCGCGGTAAAAAGTAGCCTATGTAACTCAGTGATAATGTAGCTTTCTAACGGCAAAAGAATTTTTGAAATCGATCCAGTAGTTTCGGAGCCTATTCAATGCAAACAAACAAACAAACAATCAAATTTTTCCTCTTTATAATATTAGTAGGTATAGACAAACTGTACTTACTGATGTATACAATACGTATATTTGAAGATATCCGGGTTCCAATTGAGGTAGAAAACGTCGAAGAACTTCAGTATGCTAGCGTAGTCTATCCAGAAGACTCCGTTGTCATACTGGGCCGCGCTGTCTGGATCATAGTTCAATTCGGCCTTAAGTTCCCGCGTCCAGTGTTGGGTATCCAGCTCTGAATAGTTCCCCCGCCAACGGAGATGCGACCACGGGTTTTTTAGTTTGAGCAGTTTTACGCCCTGAAACATTGATTTTTATTTTATTTTATTTATTTATTTATAAATTTGCTACACAGCATTACAGTAACAACTAATACACTGTTTAACTACAAAAAACTTAGTCTAGTTAGGGCAGGGGTTCCCAAACTTATTCATTACGCGCCCCCTCTCTAAAAAGATAAAACTCTGTGCCCCCCTATTTCAGCCGTAGGCTGTTAGGCATAAACACAAGGAATTGGTTAATAAGGTTCTATAAGGTCCTGTATTGCCCATGCCCCCCTTTGTAGGTCACTGCGCCACCCTAGGGGGGCGCGCCCCCCACTTTGAAAATCACTGAGTTAGGGTCTATGATAAGGCACATACTGTCCCGTAAGGGGAGAAAGCAGGTTACAATACATCAAGTAGGAACGCTAGATTGATGTTGTATACACCGACCGCTTGAGTCCTCGCCCGGATACAGGGGTGCGGGGAAGGCGGTAGGGTACTACCCGCCCGCACCGCTCTCGGTCCCCTTTCTCATAATTACACATAAACGGATAACTCACGTATAAAAAGTCGAGTGATGCTCGACATGTTTCGGACTATTTCGGCGCGTGATTTATGTATGTATGTATGTATGTAACATCTACTTACGTTGGCCAGCCTGACGTCGAGCACGGCGTACGCATGCGTGGGAACCAGGCCGGTCCGTTCTGCGTCCGCGTCGCTGAGGTTGCCGGTAGCCGCCGTCACTAGAACTTCCCCGCGCTGCAGTCTGAATATGACACAGCCTTTATAAGAATTTAAATATTTTGGGAATCGTTTACCCTATCGATTCTCATATAAGAAAAACGGTGTCCCAGATTTTGCTATGGTTTTTTTTCTTTTCGTCACGTTCCATACATCCTATTCAAAAAAGTGACGACCTGGAATGGAAATTTTGGGACATTTTTTTTCTTATATGAAGATGGATAGGGTAATCGAGTCTGAGTAAAAAAACTCAAAATAGTTTTCAAAATTCTGGAAAAAATGTTCGTATGGACTTTTTTTTTGAAACGCTCATTTACTAACTTAATCAACGATTTCTTGTTATTCTGCTACGTAACTTAGGGGACAAAATTATACAGTTATTCAGATTAAATGTAATGTCATATTATTCTAATATGCTTAGTAGATGATCAATTATAAAAGGGGCTACTGGGTAAGAAACTACCACAAAAATTAATGTTTGCCAAGGTAAACGCAGGAGACCGTAACTATAGCAAAAAACGTTGATCCACTCAATAACATTAAGCGATACTTTGTGAACTATATTACGTGTTTCTATCCAGTTTTAAAATAGACCCCCGGTACTGAATAAAATAACTGACTTGGCTCAAAATTACATCTCAAAACATTTTCTTAATAAAAAAACTTTGTTGCGAGACTTGCGTTTTTATAATCATGTTATCGATGGGATTAGTTAGTTACCTACCTAAAGTAACTTCCATGCTGGTCTGGGAGTAAAGAAAAAACATAAAATGTACCAGTTGCGTCTCTTCCCGCGCAAATGGTAAAAGCCCATCGAGGGAATTGGCGAAAATTTTAGGATACATGTTCCCAACCCATCACTTTTTTGATTCGCCTTTCCGCCTATACGCCCATAATGTAAAAGTGGCCTTTAGGTCTTGTTACCTTAGGCTCTGTCTACCCCGTAAGGGATGAAGTGATTTATGTATGTAGAGTTACCTTGTTCGTATTGTCTCATACAACGCCTCTGCGTTGAAATCCGGTTCTGTCCGGATAGCGCTTCGCTCAGGTATCCAACCCGTTAGCGCATGCAGGTCTATATTCTGTAAAAAAAAACAACCAACAGGGTCTTTAATGATGGACAGATGAACAGTGATCCAATAAAGGTCCTATTTTCCCTTTTGAGGTACGGTACCCTAAGAAAACTCATAATCTGTAAACTGTATGCTTTAAGGAAAAAAAAAATATTGATAGCTAGCTTCTGCCAGCGACTTCGTCAGTTCGTTGTTGACAGTAAATCACTACATAGTATAAAATAAAGTCGCTTTCTCTGTCCCCATGTCCCTATGTATGCTTATATCTTCAAAACTACACCACGGATTTTGATGCGGTTTTTTAATAGATAGAGTGATTCAAGAGGAAGGTTTTTATGTATAATTCTACGCAGACGAAGTCGCGGGCAGAAGCTAGTTAAGTAATAATTATCAACCTCGCGCCTCTAGACAACTACGACCTTTGACATGTTTGTAGCTATCCCGCGGGAATGAAGCAATTATCCGGGATAAAAAGTAGCCTATGTGTTAATCTAGGGTACCAGGTATATCCGTTCCAAATTTTATCCAAAACCGTCCAATCGTTTCTGCGTGAAGAAGGTACAAACATACACACTCACATCGTCAGATCCATCCATCCTCACAAACTTTCGCATAATATTAGTATGATACTTACGCTGTTCGAGCCAGGGAAATCATATCCACCCATGACTTTCATGTAAGCTTTTTCCAACAGGGACACCCAGAATTCGTTCTTGTTACTTGAATACGAACAGAGGAGTCTCCCCTGCCTGCTGTACGGCAAACGGTCGTCTATGATGATCTGATAACAAAGAGGAATTAGCTACAACTATTTTACGGAACAGAATTAACATAATCGTCGATAAATCCTAGCATAGTGTCATTTCGCATAATTTTCTCAGACTGAATAGTACATTGACATAATGTTGATCAAAATAAAAGTTCTGTGATCGAATAAGTAGGTAAGTAACATATAAAATTCACAAAAAAATAAAAATAACATTAATATATGCACAAAGGCGACCTTATCCCTATAAGGGTTCTCTACCATTCTAATTTAGGAATATTATACTATAATACAATTACGCCTTAAATGCCATAATCAATTCGAAGAAACTCATATTCTGCTACACAAAATTCTGTGAAATTAAAAACTGTGCCAATTGGATTTTATGCGACATTTATGCAAAATATACGTATCATTAGGCTAAACATGTTTCTGGTATAACTGTTTAAGCAAAGTGTTATACCGGACAATCTGTCGTACAAGATAAAGGGAAACCAACACTAACCTTTCTTCTAACGCCGTTAAGGTGCAATTTCACCATATATTTCCCAAACGGGTTATACACAGGATCCTTGTGCTTATTCTTGGGGTAGATGATTGAAGTTATGATCTTCTTGTTGAATCTCCTTTCATATAGTGCACTGACGGCGAGGGACGCGACAAACGAGCAGTCTGACACTATCTGTGGGTGTAAATATAATTGTCTATGTATACTCCATCCGCGTACGTATTAAAATGATTAATATTACGAAATGGCTCAAAATGTACAGTTCTATCAGATTGTTTAGTAAACCTTCCATGCAGTAGGCTTATTACCTAACTCGCTCGCAATCGCCATCGTGTTCATTTTGACAGTTCTTGTATGAATGTAACAGCTAGCTGATTCCGATGCCAATTGTCAGCCCATACATGAACTGTCAAAATGAACACGATGGCGATTGCGAGTGAGTTAGGTAATAAGCCTACTGGTCTGGAAGCAAAGAAAATCATAGTATATACCAATTGCTTCTCTTCCCGCGCAGATGGAATAAGTCCTGGGCAAAAACCTTAGGAATTATTTTATAGGCGATGCGGTCGCAACCCATCACTATTTAGATTCCCCTTTCCACCTATGCGCCCACAACTATGATAAACGTGGCCTTTAGGGCTTGTTACCTTAGGCTCTGTCTACATGTTAGTTGGATTGAACACTCCTGTACTTCATACTGACTTTGTGTCCTGTTTTTCATCACAAAAGATATCCCTTTGAGCCATACACTTTGAATTAAACATCCACAAAGAGACAATGAATATGTTATGTCACTAACCGTCTGTTTAATACTAAAACAGTCCACATGTTCGTTGACTATCATCTTAGGGTCCGTGCAAATTTCGTGCGGACGAACCCAGCGATCAAACTCGCTCGCTTGCTTAGAGGACAGCTTTAGCTCGCTGGCGCGGTCTTCAAAAGGTATCGCATACTGGAACCTAGAAATTAGAACTTTTAAATTGGAAAAAGGTAAAGACATGGTGACCTTACAGTGTAATCTTTTTTTTCTGGACAAATCTCGCCAATCGAATTTCACCCACACCCAGTGGATAAATAAAGATTGGATGATAATGCTACTTTGGTATGCGAGGCATGCGTTTTGGTTCATAACTAAATTAGTTTTAAAACTTCTGACAAAAAAAAAATTTGCAATACTTTTATGAGAAAACCAATCAAAGCTTTAAATTTTTGCATCTTAAATATTAGGAGCAGGTTGCAAAGACAAATGAACAGAGACATCCTCATGCAAAAAAATGTTTGCCGTTTTTATGAGATTTTGCATACTATTTATTTAAAATAAGTGCTAAACTTTTTCAGAAAAAACTTTTAGCCAAATGACAAGTTAACATACTTTTCTGACAGATCAATGTCCATAAACGGCAGGAAACAATTGTTGTTAATGTTTGAAGTCCGACGAAGAACCTCTTTTTCCTCATCTGTGTAAGTGTGATGTTTGCCTGTCACCTTTAAATGAACACTTTGTTCCCTTTGAAGTTGAGCTTTGTTTGGAGCTGAAAGTTATAATTTCATATTATAATAATGTTGGAAGCTATTTTATTGTCACTATTACAAATATCATAATAATTAACCAGTCCAATAATATGGCTGGAATAGTTACACAAGTGTATTTTAGCCTCAAAAAAGTTATACCAAGAAAAAGTCTTAGACTTGCTGGCTGCATGGATACAACTCCCATTTTTAAATCTATGATTAAAAAATAACTAGGTAACTTACGGGGCCTCTTTGCATTGTTTAATGACATGGCACTGATTTTGTCTATGCCCTTTAATTCTTCAGCTCTGTCTAGAGCCTGCCTTGCCAGATTTTTTATTTTTATCTGTATTTCTGGATCACTTGCTTTCTAAAAAAAAACATGATGTTAGTAAAACTGTACTAAATACATACAGCATGACTTCTTACATGACAATACTTTTGTGTCTTAGATTTCTATGTCTTCATTAACCAATGAATTGATATTTTTTATTTACACCCACTTTCGTTTCATGCTACTAGTTCAATAAATTGTGATACTTTTTTATATGTTTCTTGCAACATTTGGTATTGACAATAATGATCTTACTAAAAGTGTTGAAACGATAAAAAAGTCACGCAGAACTCAAGAAAAAAAATCGTCCCCACTTCACAAATACAATTGTAATATAAAAACTTGCTATGGAAACGGCAAACTCCACAGCCTGTGTGTACAACTGTAATGCCTGCTCTTTAAGTTCCTCCTCATCGGCATCCAAAGCATGCTGCAGGAGAAAGTAGCATTGCTGCAGCGCTCGCTCACTCTCTGCCTGTTGGGCATTGTCTGCAATTGATTAAAAAAAACTATCAATAGCCAAGGCAATCATAACATTCCAAAAAAGGTGCATCAAAAAAGTCAGTTCGTTGCACTCGCGTAAGTCAATAGGAGAACATTTACACCAGTCATGACCACATGAGTCATCACTAGACAACAATGCTTCCGACTATTTTGACTAGACTCAGCCTTATAAGATCTCACATAATGGGAGTAATACACTATTTAGACACCGATACCTTTCTGTTCCTGCAAGAGAGTAGCTCTCTCAAGATATTCTCGGACTTTTTCACGCAGTTCTATTTGTTTTTGTGGCGGGACTTGATCGCGAACTCTATCCAACAGTCTTGCAGCCGTACGATAACATTCTACAGCTTTATCTATCTGCCCTGTTTGATCGAACCTGACGGCGAGCGACGCCGCCTCAGTGGCATTCACAAAATCACTCATTTTAACTTGATTAACGTTCGTAGAATTTATTATTTGCGCTGTAATTAAAATTTCAACTCTCCGTCCCACTGCCCCACACACGAAAACAATAAATAATTTGACAGTGACATTACAGAGGCATTTTTAAGATATGGAATCTGAAGAAGTGACATTTGTTAAAACCTTATAATTATTATATTGGCTAACCTGAATGGGTATGACATGTGGTGCAGGCTAACATTCCTTTGCCTTTGTTGAAAGACAAGGGGTGCGTTCAGTTTGATCACCCGACGACGCCCGACGACGCACTGGCCCGTTCAGTAAGTCAGTGCGATCATCGGACGATCACACCAAGTCGTTCAGTAACATCGTCGGGCGTCGTCGGGCGATCGCACCGGTCACCCCGTAAAATAGATGGGTAAAAAACGCACAGACGTCACTTTGACAGTTGATATGAGGCAAAATTTATAATTCGAACGCTGGGGATTTAAACTTATTATTACGAATACGAAATCATACTTCAATTGACACTTTTGACAGAAGAACGCCCCAAGTCGTTCAGTAAGTGTGTTCATGATCGGACGATTTTCACCCGACGATAATCACACTGACACTTTAGTTACTGAACGTAGCCAAGGGGTGCGTTCAGTTTGATCACCCGACGACGCCCGACGACGCACTGGCCCGTTCAGTAAGTCAGTGCGATCATCGGACGATCACACCAAATCGTTCAGTAACATCGTCGGGCGTCGTCGGGCGATCGCACCGGTCACCCCATAAAATAGATGGGTAAAAAACGCCCAGACGTCACTTTGACAGTTGATAAGAGGCAAAATTTATAATTCGAACGCTGGGGATATAAACTTATTATTACGAATACGAAATCATACTTCAATTGACACTTTTGACAGAAGAACGTCCCAAGTCGTTCAGTAAGTGTGTTTATGATCGGACGATTTTCACCCGGCGATAATCACACTGACACTTTAGTTACTGAACGTAGCCAAGAAAGCTCTGTCACTTCTTGAACTGTCAAGTAAGGCGATAGCTGTCTGTCAGTAGTGTCAGTGTCATTCCATTATTCAATAATTTTATACACGGTTCACGGTTTTCCTTTTTTATTTTATTTAAATTGCATATTAATACAACTCTGCATTAGCATTCAAAATAGTGTGTTTGATACAGTGACTTTAAAGTGTTCGAATAACAGACTTATAATTTTAAAAAAATGACCACTGAAGCGATAACAAATGCTGCATCCGAAGTCCGAGAGAATTTGGTAAGTAGTTGACCTTTCCACTTTTATGCAATTAAATAGATACCTCTTATTGGTTTGGCGCATGCAACATGGTTTAATATACGTGTTATATTATATCAAAACTACTTAGTTTTCTGACTTGTAAATTAAAACTAAACCGATTTGACCTTCGCTCTTACGCTTTTTATTTATCTTTTGTGTCGATTTATTGTACTCAAATCGTATAAGCCGAATTATAGATGAGATTCCCGATACTTATACTGAATATCAATTGAATAACCAAACAGTTAAAATTGTGCTGTCTTGAAATGAATACAAATACATTTATTTCATTATCATAGGTAGGCTTTTTTAGTATGTCATAGTCATGAAATGGCTCTGTGTAAATATTAAGTACTTATTTTTGGGTGTTGGCTAATATGTTAAATACTTATCAAGTAGCATCTGTACAAACAAGAGAGCTGACATTTAACCGGCTTTCATTTAAACTTAACTAACTGCATTGAGGGCCGTTAAATATTGAGCAATTTTTATAAAGTCCTTGTTACCATTTAGACTTTAATTTATTATAAACTAGTGACCTGCCCCGGCTTCACACGGTATATTATGCATGTATTATACATATAAACCTTCCTCTTGAATCACTATCTATTTAAAAAAAACACATCAAAATCCGTTGTGTGGTTTTGAAGATATAAGCATACATAGGGACATAGGGACAGGGACAGAGAAAGCAACTTTATTTTATACTATGTAGTGATATGTTATCCTGTGTTATTTATTTATTCTATCTCAGCTGCACCTAACTTCAAATTAAGATTTTATCTTATAGTTGAAGTTTATATTTACTTATGACATAATATGATTACTAACAAAGTGGCTAACAACTTGGCTTAAATAGAAATATCAATGTTATGTTAGTTACACAAACAATGACACTTATGAACTATGTTAGTAAATGTAATACAAAAATACATCCTAGTCCCAGACACATCATTAAACTTTATGCAGTCATTTTATGATTTTCAAACCCTTTTCTTCAAACTAAAGGACCACGGGCAGAAATGTCCCCACCCACCAACAGAATTGAGACCTGTCTCATTTAATAGATCCTAGCAACCAGATGGTTTTTACTGTAACTGCAATCACCCTATACATGGGGTTTTCTTGGAAAATCAAATTTGTTTTTATATAGTTTTTGCTTATTTTCTTGACTCTTCTAGGACAGAAATCCTGATTTTTCTTCTACTGTTTTGGCTAATGTATCCATCTGGGGGGAAGAGCAGTGCTTGGTCCGGTGCACCCTGGGCATCGGCTAATGGTTTCCTGGCAGTTTCTGAGGGATATTGGCTAAGAGCTGGACAGCGGGTTAGGGGGTCTTTGACCATTACCATACAATGTTGCTGATGTTTTGTCACAACATTTTTTAATTATATTTTTGTTACTATGACATTGGTGAAGTTGTCGTCGCCATAAAGACTTGATACGCCAAAAATAAGAAGAGGAAGAAGTGTAGGATTGAATTTCAGCCAGTAATATTCTGTTTCAGATACAAACAGCAGTGAGCTTCCTAAAAAACCCGAATGTTAACCGATGCACAATGGAAAGCAAAGAACGGTTCCTCCGTGCCAAAGGCCTCACAGACTTGGAAATATCGAAGGCTGTGGAGATGTGTGGTGACCTCCTGGATGTGCCGTCTGTGACTTCGGAGCTAATGTTCTTCCAGCACTCCAGACAATCGTGGTTCAGAGATCATATTTTACCGTTGTTGATGTACGGAGGCTTGGCTTATGGGTGCTACTGGTTGTATAAGGTAAGCTGCTATAATAATCTTTATCTACATCCATATCCTAAAAGTTCCACTGTGTTACGAGATGTTTTTTTTGCAGAACTGCATCCGCCACATCTTATTCGTGGAAGAGCCGAAGCGTAAGACCACGGCGGAGTGCATAGACGAAGTGCGCAAGTCCCTGGATATACTGAACTCGAGTGTGACGTCACTGCGGGGCGAGATGCAGGCGTCTGCGCAGAGCTCTGTGCGCACGCAGCTGGACGCTCTGAAGGCTGACATTGCTTCCGTTAAAGGGATTCTATTGAATAGGTGAGATTTTTGTTAACTGAGTATTTTACAACTATCTGAGCTTAAAATACCGGTGGTTTTTGGAACCGGTACCGTGGCCTTGAGTCAGGAGTCTGCCAGGCTTAGAAATCGGTATTATGAGGACCGGTATCCTACAAGTTTCCGATAAGGCAGCAAACGGCAGCGTGTCGCATGCAAGTGTAAGCACTCTGTATAGACAAGCAAGTATTTTTTTTACCAGTCTGTGACCGAAACGAAAAGAATCCGTAAGTACCGGTGTTTTACCGGTACTTCCGGCACTAGTTAAAATCCCTGTCAGCAATTAACCGACACAAGATTTTGGAATTATATAATTAGGTAAGCGTAATTATTAAATACTAGCTGACCCGGCGAACTTTGTTCCGCCTTAAATTTGAAAAATTCCAGTGGTTTGGGCTGTGCTATCCCGCGGGAACTATGCAATTTTCCGGGATAAAAACTATCCTATGTTCTTTCCCGGGACTCAAACTATCTGTATACCAAATTTCAACTAAATCGGCCCAGCGGTTTAAGCGTGAAAAGGTAACAGACAGACAGACAGACAGAGTTACTTTCGCATTTATAATATTAGTAAGGAAGTAAGGATTAATTATGCGTAAACCACCTTAATCCGGCCCTGTCGCCAAATCCTTTCTTAACGGATGCCTAGTAGGCATTGCCTACGTCATGATAACCCTGCGTGCCAAATTTCAGAGCAAGCCGCTTAATGGTTTGAGCTAGACGTTAATCGATCAGCTACTCACTGTTTACATTTAGATATACCTACATATTTTGCCTTTATAAATTATATATTTAATAGTCAAATGGTATACTGCTGTTTTGACGAAAAATATTTTTCGAACTATTTTTCTCAAACAAATATTCGACAAGATAACCTTCCCTTTTTTAAGTTGATTTAAAAATAGCCTATGTGTTATTTCGGAGATCCAACTTACTGGCCAAATTGCATCCAAATAAATCAAAATGAAAACAAATCACTCACTACTACTCACTATTTTTGCATTTATATTATAATATTTACTATATGTAGGACTAGTAGGACTAGATAGTACTTTAATAGCTTATTTCTTATTTGCTCCAATTATGATAAGAATTAGCAATTGAGGTTATCGGTAAGTAGTTACTCGAGAAGTAACAGTGGCTACGTATCTGATGTAGGAAGTGAATTGAAGTGATTGATAAAAAGTCAACGACTTCACTGGCTTTAAATAGACGTTTAACCTTTTCAACGCCAAGCCTGGCGAAACAATTACCGTAAGGGTTATTCTCACGCTTGTTTTAACCCGTACATCGATATTCAACCTTAGGCTTGTAAAGCTCTCTTAGCCGGCTACACATGCCATTTTGGTATTAAAAGAAACGATTTTTCAGAAACCAATTCCCCTCCCTCAAAACCCGTTCAGATCCTCCCTCCATCCCCGCCTGGCAGAGGCAGTCGGAAGAGGCCACGTCCACAGAGGCCGCGGTCGAAGAGAAGAAGCCGCACCGGAGCCGAAGCCAGAGGTCGGAGTCCGGGGGCTCCAACTCCAGCGAGGGGGAGCAGGCCACGAAGAACAGTGACAGCAGCTTGGAAATCATGTAAGTCATAACCAGAGATCGGACAAATTTGCGTCATTGCTCGCAATAATGTGGACATGACTCCAAAATTAATCAAATATGTCAAAATACATATAGTTATTAAGAATAAGTATATCCACGGAGGTTTTATACCTATAGAACTAGAAAACTTTTTTGTCAGAAATAATAATCATGTCTAGCAGGATCGTGATTTTTTATTATATAAAAAGATTTACGAGAACGACAACTGCCACTTTAATTAACATTTTGCTAATAATATTATGCATGTGTAAATTTTTATCTACGGGAGTTCAAATTTTATTTCGAGAAATTAATTAAATGATTAATTATTTGATTAATTTTTGAGTCATGTCCACATTATTGCGAGCAATGACGCAATTTTTTCCGATCTCTGGTCATAACAGTCGTTAATGGGCAAATAAATCGCTAAAATAAAATTCAGGTGTTAGCAGAGCCCTGCTCTTAACCAAAATTAGACAGTCGAGGTAATTTTATATTGGTTACCTGCTTACATTGACAGACAAACAAAAATGCTACATTTTTAACCTTTTCGCCGCCAAGCAGCTCTAGTTTCATTCGCAATTGTCAATTTGATTTTGTTATTTGAAGGTGCATTTTAAATTGACTGAACTGGCTTCATACCAAGATAATGGCGGCGAAAAGGTTAAATTTATTTAATTAGTTGTGTTATAGCTATCTTCTTTTTTTTCAGCACATGAACGCCAAAAATTCCGTACCAGCCGATCTAGTCTTCGGTCCCTTCTGTTGGCTGCAACCATCGGTCTTTGACTTGACAAATATTAAAATTATTATAAAAAAATAATATAAATTTCTTAGGTTTTTTTAATCGTGTTGTGATTGGGCTATTATGGTTAAGTAGATTTAGATCGTGTATTAACGAATTAGGCCTGGCACAAAGCAACAAGTAACAACATTACTTTTTTTTCTGCAACGGTGGTTGAGTATTGCCAACATTGCCGTATTAACATTTGTAATGTTAACAACTTGGCCTATAAGTATTGCGAATATACTATCAGATTCCCAATCCAAAGTTTGCATGATACCGTCTATCTCACTCTTCCAAGTCTATTAGAATGAGCGACATGGTAAAAAACGAAATTCGAATTACTAAGAATTGTTACTTGTGGATTTGTGAAACGGACCTTAGGTATTGGGTGACTTGAGTTGATGTGAAGTGCGCGGACTGTCATTCGATTACGTGATTGGTCAAAAGAAAACTGCTTAGCGCTGATTGGTGGTACGTCTCAGTTTATGCCGCTAATGGCAACTTGGTCACTAATTGTTGCGCACTTCACATTGCTTTTGGTTTCCTGATACCAATAGACTGCTTGTTATTATTTTTTATATGAATTATTTATATTGGATTGCCTAGAATGTCGTGGGGATTTATTATATTGTTTTTATCAATTGGATTTTAATAACAGACACTTGTTTGAGTGGTTACGTTGTTTATAAAACGTGTAAAGATGAAGACTCATTGATAAAGAATTGGTATTGGAATTAAATTAAATATAAAATAGTGACTTACCTTTGCCATGCCCTGTCGGTTCAAAAGGATATCTCGCTCGCCACTAATTACGGATGACTATTTATTTTTTCCATCGACTAGATTATCAAAATATATTGGACGCCAAGCAAATCTTATTAATTTATATTTTCATTGACAGTATCATTTTTTGATAATAATGTTTTATGCCTAAGTTTAGTATTCTGCAATTTCTATTATTGTTTACTTCCACGGGTCAATTATTTGAAAGACACGTTAGGTAAATATTTAATTTGTGTTAATGGTAATGGCAACTTTTAAACTAAAAGACGATATGTCTTAAGATAAACTACTTCTTTAATCTAGAATGAAACTATTTGTGTACAAAACCAGAGCTTAACAAATCTTAACACTTATTGATAAACGGTGGTTAAGCTTACCTAATTTAGTTTAATACCTCGATTATTTTACTGAGACGTTTACTGGGTTGAGTGCGACTTAGCTGTTGCCCGGGGCTTCGCCCCCGCTGCAATGAATTTTTTCAAAATTTTATTTTATACAAACCTTGTCCAGACAGTAAGAAACACAACTAAAAAATAATTATCCAATTCGGTGCAGTCGTTTGGAATTTATACGCGTACATACATTTCGACGATTCGTTTTTATTCATATAGATTCTGCGCAGACCCAGTCGTAAATGCGATATAGTGACAAAACTGTATTTTTTGTTAAAATCATGTTTAGGTACTATCAAAGATAAGAAAGCACCTTCAAAATGTAAACAAACTTAGTAACAGCCTTTTATTATTTTATCGTTTTTATCAATGCGATAAATACAATCGAATCTATCTGTGACGTAGAAGAAAGTTCAAAGTTTTATTTGTACAGTAATCTTGACTTATTGTTAAATAATGTTACCATTAGGCATTATTGCAGTCAAACGTAAAAACACTGGTGCAATGTTACTGACTATTATATTATACTGGGGAGCAAAGAAACCGGGTCACTTTTCATATAATTTTCTACGGGAAGTAACCCGGTTTTTTTCTGTCTCACATGACATTGTAGATTTTTTTTTAATAAAACTAATTTTGTTACGGACAAACGATTCTCTATTGTTTTTTTTTTCAGCGCTGAGAGCCATTTAAATATATTTTCGGCCAGTCTTAAATACAGAATCAGTGACCCTTTCGTCACGCAGTGCGTCACGTAGAGACAATATTATTTGGAATAATTTAAAATTAAACAGTTTAACTCACCATTATAAGTCGCTAACGGACCTTTAGCCGTTTCACCGCCAAGCATCTCTTGTCTCACCCGCAACTGTCAACTTTATTTTGTCAAATGAAGGTGCTTTTTACACTTCATGTACCGACTTCAAAATGGCGGCGAAAAGGTTAAAAGTGAATGGAAGATAGTGACATTGCTATAGTGACTCAGTGGGATATTTTGTCTAAGTTGCGCGTTTGACTGTACGTGCCCTAGGTTGAATTCGCTAAATTTAAACCATTTAACCTTTTTAACGGTATGTTATAATGTGATTAGATGCCTTCGAAATCGCAACTTGAGCAAATGCACTTAGGTTGTATTTACAACGCACCCTATTAGACATATCCTTCATTTACGTTCAAAAGGTTAAAATTGTTTGTTCTAATGGATTTGCTCATTCCTGCGTATTTCAGTATTAGATTTAAAAGTTGAATGACATGTCCCATTCCAAAACATAGTGTCTAATATTTTAGTGATAAATAAACCAATGATGATAATTAAAGTATTTTTTTTCTAAGCCATAGAGAAGTGGCAGACCCATGGTCAACCTTATTTGTCCATTCGAAAAAAATGATGCCCTTATTATGAATCACGCAGTAATTATTTATTACAATAACATTAAATTAATAATTATAATTATTCCCACGCCTAAATTAAAATGAATCAATGTTATGTCAAATATGCCTTACATCATTTTGGAAAACAGCTGCTAATTCTTCAAACTACTGGCCCGTTTTTAACCAAAAAAACCGGATCAAAATCGACGTCAACCTTATAACACTAACTTTTTGCGTCGAAGGTTAAAAATTAATAGGTTAGGTTAATTAAGTATCTTCTGTTCTCCTTCCATGCTGGTCTGGGAGCAAAGAAAAAACATACAATGTACCAATTGCTTCTCTACCCGCGCAGATGGTAAAAGTCCATCGAGGGAATGGGCGAAAATCATAGGAGTCATGTTATAGGCGATGAGGCTAGCAACCCATCACTATTTTGATCAATTTTCCACCTATACGCCCACAATCTTGCTACATGTGGCCTGTAGGTACCTGTTACCTTAGGCTCCTCTGTCTACCCCGTAAGGGATAAAGACGTGATTTGTGTATGTATGTATTCTGTTGTCCAAATGGTAAAATACCCAGAAAAGGAAGGGATGATCCATGGGCGGAGCTCCGCTAATAACCAGGTGGACTGTAGGGGTTAAGACCCATACCCCCGGGGGTAGGGTGGGACAACTATACCACCGCAGTGCTGTAAGCTACGGGTATTTGGTAGGTTAGGTTAGTTGGTAGCTCCTTACGCCGAAGGCCAAACCACCCAGGAAAAGGAGCCCCGCCCCGTACGTCGATTTGTTTTCAAATTATCAAATCCCAGCACTGCTATGGTGGTATGGTCCAGTCCCACCCTACCCCCAGGGGTAGTGCCACGGGTAAGGTAGGTCTGAAGAGACTGTAGATGGACCAGTCTGTCCTCCCATTTTTGCAAAGTAGCAATACCCTTCTTTTTTTTAATGGTGTGGAAAATGCGCCTTATGCATCCGGCCCGGTACGGGAATACCAGGGGTATCTGGGGCTCTCCCGAGGCGTCAGGCATACCCAGTAAAAAACACACGGATTCCCACATTTGGCACTGTTGCAGGGGGCTGCGGGAGAACTTTCGTGAACCGCAACACCCCCGCGGGCCCACCCCGGGATGGGGCTACCTCACGTGCGACACCTGTGCAATGCAGGATTGGGAACTCCCGCCCTCCCCCGCAGGTGCCGCTGGAAAGTAGCCTATGGAATGATGTGGAAATAAAACACTAACGTATAATAATACGATTCTATATTATAAAAATACATCACAAGGTATATATTGAGCTTAATTGAAGGTCCTGTATAAAGATAGAACACGTTACTCCAAGAGTTTTGTATGAGATCAACGAGTACGAAGAAGATACACCTATACCGATTCATTTGACGATTAAAACTAAAGCTTAATTTTAAATTCATAAGTTCCAAAATATACACCAATAACAGTAAGTGTGGTAGCCAATCACGTGTGACAAGTTGATAGTAACATTGAGCCACGTTGGAACGTTGTCATATTAATTTACCAATCTTTAGAATGTGTTTATAAACAATCACAAAAAATCACCTCGCTATGGCAACGTTCCTTTACATATGGCGACTGTATCTACCCAAAAATATACAAACAATGTAATTACCAAAAGCGTCGGTTCCGCTGAGATATCGTCACTATAAAAAGAAACTCTTATCTCAAAATCGGATGAACGCCCAACCTCTTCTAAAATCAAATTTAGAAGGTATGCTTCAAGGTTCAATTTAGTTCACACATTAATTTGAGATAAAAGCTTTTTCCAAAGTAGCTTCGATATTTAATCAACCTCTGACAACTGATAGACTGAAAAATGTATTCTATAACCTTAAAACTAGGGTGCATTAAAGTAATAATCATTTTAAGTGAAAAATTACTTTTTTTTCATACGACAAGGCAAGATCACGTGAGTCACCTGATGGTAAGTGAGCATCACCCATGAACACCTGCAACACTACAGGATTGTAGATGCGTCGCCGAACTAGTTCAAAATTTAGGAGCCAAATGAAACGGCTTCTCTATTGACACATAGTACAAAGAAATACAACATTTAACAATATCGGCTATGGCACATGTAAAGAGAAATCGCTTACCTTAAAAAAATCAGCGTTTACATAAAGAACATTATTATGATAGCATTAAAATTCAAATCGCTATACTGATTACCGTGGACTTACGTCACTTCTGACGACCTCTTTAGAGATCCCGTAATTATGAATGAAACATGAAACTTTAAGTGAGACAAACAATCTTTTAATTTGTAAGCCTGTAATATTTATCCGGCAAAGTATAATAACAAGGCTCGGATTAAAAAAAAATACCACGTTAAAACAGCAACAGGCTACAATGAGTCAGTAGAACTAATACAAATATGTAAATTAGTTGTTTCGCAATTTCTTAGGTCAATTTGAATTAACCTTTTCGACGTCAACGACACATATCAGCATCACAGGTTCTATGTCAATGCAAAAGCAACCTTCGTTCAATTGGGTTTAGGACCTAAATAATGTCTAATAATGTTTTAGTTGCAATGTAACAAGGTCGATAGTAGCATCGCGCGCGGTAACAACTTTCGAAATAGTAATAAATTTATCAAATAAGAAGGTGTGACAGATTAACCTTTTCGCTGCCAAGTAGCTCTAGTGTCACAGGCAACTGTCAACTTTATATTGTCAAGTGAAGGTGCATTTTTCAGTGTTGTTACTGACGTCATATCAAATCAAAGGCGGTGAAAAGGTTAAATTCAGACGTAATCAACCAAAATACTTTCAATAATCAATATTTAAAAAATAGTTATTTATATGAAAAAAAAATTTACTTTCTTATTTAATTAACTTTTCCGTACAAAAGAAAAAAAGACCAAATATTTCTTTCTGACAAGGATTACTTGAACTTGTTAAGTACTATTTCTAACTCATTTTAACCAGAATATGTTAGAGCAGATCCGGTGTACTCTGTTGCTCTTTTACACGTTACCTAGGCTCGCATACACAATAATGTCTACAGATATGTTTGTTCGTCAATTTTGTGCCATAGACGCACAAGAAATTACACACTATAGATATTCTGTAATTTTATATTTCGGTCCAAATGAGGGTAGTTCTTCATAATAACAATACAATATAACTAATACACGCCAGGTGAATTTTTAACACTAATTTCATTTAAACTCATTAACATATCACATCCACTATTCAAAGATATTTAATAGAAAAATACAGATAGATTTCCTAAAGTTATTGCACCATGTAAAAGTGTCGCGAAAAAACATTTTGTTCATGTTTGCTTAGCTTTAGGTATCTATTGTTAAACATACTGTTTATATGGTAAAAACGGCCATACTCCAAGCGTTACGCATATTGTACTCCGTAATTCGAAATTCGAAGTTCGTTTCGTGCCGTTCCCCTCACACCAACGGTCATTAATAGGAGTGCGAGAGGAATATTATGACACCAACTTTGAAATTCCAATTTCAGAATAGCCCCTCTGAAGTCATGGTATATCTAAAGATGAAGCATAAATGCTTAGTAAATGCCAATTCTGTCATAGATTTGAATACCGCCATAGAATTCCACTTCCCACACTCGAAAGGGAGACGGACAACTAAGGCACTTGTCCCACCAAGAGCGAGTAAGCGATTAGCTGTCGGCGATTTTCTCGCCCAAGAAACGAACAAAAGATAAGGATCCTGTGTTAGTAAAAGAGACACGTATACTAATCGTTCATCGCTGGCTGTTCACACTGCCGGCGAGAACACTCGCTCTACTAGTTTGTCGCCGCGATAAGAGCGATAAGATAAAACTAGCTCAGCGATACTCGCTCGGCGATACTCGCTTGGTAGTTAGAACTCAAGCTGCGATACCAAGACGCGAGTAATAGCCCGTCGCACTCGAACACTCGCCTATAGCCGAGCGACAAAACTATTGGAGCTAACACTCGCTTCTCGCCGCTCGCCCACTCGTTTCTAGTTTATTGTTCTACTCGTTTATCGCTCATCGTCGGCGGTGGGACAAGTGCCTAATTCTGAGCCCCGTTTTTACCATACAAATTTTGTTCAAAACCATCAAGGAATCAAGCCATAATTTGAAGACCGGATTTCCGAAAAGGTACAACAGTTATAAATATAAACAATCACAAAATATCCTTCATAACACTTATTTCTCTTTTTTTTGTGGTATTGGAGCTAAGTATCAATACTTTTTCTAAAAGCAGAGATAATGATGACAGTAGTGGCGTGCAGTTTGATCGCTACAGTAGCACAATTTATGTGCACTGCCTACACACTGCACGCCTTAGATGACAGCGTACAATAAATTTTAACGTACTAATGATAAACATAGACAAAAATGTCTGAAAATCAAATAGATATGAATATAAAATAAAGTAAATTAGCACGGCTAGCCCGAAAGCGCGCGAGATAAGACTACCCGTCTTTTTCTTACTGTTCGTTCTAAAAAGAGATGGGTAGTCTATCTGCCGTGCAGTTTCGACTTTATGTGTCAATATCGGTTGTTCTCGCTATACAAAGCCCACGCTGCACGCACATACACATATACACTTCTGCGACGTATCCCTATTAATCTGGAGAAATATAGCGCAAAACACCCAACCAATACAAGACTGTACCGTAAACCGATGTGACTTTATAAAGTAGTTGTAACGACAAAATCATTAATTTTTATTTGCGTTTACTACTTCCAAACGATGTCTTCATCGATCGTCTTTGCGTCTATGCCAAACATTCACCGCATATGGACAATATCGATTTTATAGCAATTTTAAAACGAAAGTAGCCCCAAAGGTATCAGTCACCTCGGTAACGGTATACACTTTTCGTTCTATGTCAAATCGCAGTTATTTTAATAAAAAAAAAGTCCGCAAGAATAACTAATGGGAGAATAGTAATGTTGATAAGACTAAGACCAGCTTACATGCCCCAATACCGTACAGAAAATGTTCATACACATTAATATAATTAGACACAAAAAGACAATTAATATCAACTCCTTGAAACATTATAAATCGTCATTCATTGAAACGTGTCGTATTTGTTATCCATTTAATTTTCATCTCCAGATGGTGTCGGACTTACAACCGCTGTCATATTTTCACTACTTATAAAAGTACGGTACAGTGCTATAATATTTAAAAAACATCTCCCGGTCTATCTTGCTGTCTCCCTCACTCTTACGGCTTTGATACCTGAACCGGCCGATCGTACCCGAAACCCGAATGATGTTCTAGGAGCTCACATAGGTCATCGTTACCGTGATATGTAAACATAAAGCTTTCCTTTGTCGCCCAAGTACTAATAGGATAATTTAATCTTTTCGACGCCAACGACAACGACACATAAATCTACGAGCTATATATACGTCCATTACTTCAACGCAAAATCAACCTTCATTCAATTGGGTTCGGGTTCAACTTAAGGCATCGCGATATAGTCTGGCATATGGGTGACGTTTCTTGTATTAGACGTGACGACGAAAAGGTTAAAACACCCTAATATTACTGCACTTGGATATATATTTCGGACGATCATAACTTGATTTTCAACCAAATCTTTAACCAAACCAACACTCAGTTTGTAATTGTATCTGGTCGCTAAATCGCCTCTGCCTTTGTCATAAATGATATTTCCCACATAAATTCCAAAAAACTGAGATTCGAGCCTGCGAACTCAATCCTCTGCTTGGGAGCCATAGGTATTTTATACCTAGTCGGTGGCAAACAAGCGTACGGCCCGCCTGAAAGTAAGCTACCGTGGCCTAAGGACGCTTACAAGTAGAAAATTATGAACAGCAGCTATCAGTCCACCATTCACCCCTAACTAAACTACACATGAAAGTTGCTACTATTAAGCAACTTCTTAGCTTTGGTCAAATCCTCTAACAAGCACCTACCTTTCTCTGTCCTCACCATCTGTTTTTTCGGCAGCAAATTCTTAGACAAATAAGCAATAAGCTTATTCCATTCCTTTAACAAATAGTATACTTTATCATTCTTAGTTTCCAGCGGTATTGGTCCGTTCGAATGTTCAAATACTACGTTGATGACATGTTTCTGATTCCTCGTGCCTCTGTTAGCTTTGAGCAAAGACAGTTGCAAAGTATCCAGGTTCCTATGAGCGCTCAGAATTGGTTTCTCGTATATATTGTTGTACTGGTTGTTGATTTCTTTGGGGCCGACGATGTACATGACATGGGTGGCTATTTTGAACGCCTCTTCGGCCCAGATGTAGGGATCCTGGTCGGATGTTGATGATATGTCGCCATCGTACATTATTTCGAAGCCGAATTCGGCGCGCAAGTAGTTGACGAAGGAGGTTACACATTCGGCGTGGAGGCGGTTCGCTGGCGAGTAGATTACTAGTACTTTGGTCGGGGCCGGTATTTCGTGTCCTGGAACAATGTGTTGGATTTAAGCGAGGCTAGGAAAATCAAGTAACCCTAACAGTGGATATTTTAACAACTTCACTTTAGCTCTAGTGGATACAGACAGAGCTTAAGAATTGATTACGTTTTCGTTAGAGTTAAACTTTGCGACTAGCATTTGTAACAATAGTAAATTGATGTGATCATGTTATAGGCGATGCGGCTAGCAAGTAGCAACCTATCACTATTTTGATTCCCCTTTCCAGCAATACGCCCACAATCATGCTAAACGAGGTATTTAGATCTTGTTACCTTAGGCTCTGTCTACCTCGTAAGGGATAAAGACGTGATGTAAGTATGTATGTTTGTATGTGAAAATAATTTCAAATCGCGACACAAGTATCATTAAGAAAAAGTTAGGTACAATTTTTTTTCCAATTAAAAAAAAAAAATTTTTTTTTTTTTTATTCATAAAAACTGCCGCATTATCGTGGTGTTAGATGACAATTCTACTCTTTGCTCAAGAGCATAAAAAATCATTTTCGTCACGCATTAGAGCGCGCGAGAGCTGTGTCGGGCGCGAGTTAGACTACCGCGTCTGTTTCTTACTTTTTGTTCTAGAAAGAGACACTCTCACGCGGTCTCGTGGTAACCATGGAGAACTCTATGAGCATAAGAAAAAAACTTGTGGGTAGAACCAAGCAAGATAAACTCACTTGGACAAGAACCCTGTGTTCCCTTAACATATAATAAAAATATACAGATGGGCAACTCATATAACTCACCCATAGCAAGCCTGTAGTCCCGGCACCAGTACTTCCTGAGCACGCGCAGCACAATGTAATACGCGAACAGTGTTGCCACGATCAACGCTGTGATGCTCGCTATGCACACATTCACACTCGACACGTTCGTGCCTAGAAACACACAAAAACAGTTTAAAGTTGAAGTTTAAGTCCGTGAGTTCTAAGAATGTTCGGGTGTCTTGCTATCTCACTCCACTCTTACGGATTTGATACATGAATCAGTCGAGTGAGGGAGACAGCAAAGCCTTGAATGGCATTCTAAGAGCTCACGGTACATATTGTTTAAGCCAACCACTACTTAAGAATCAATTGCTAATAACCGCAATTTTCCCAAGGTCACAAGGTTCAAATTGCAAACTTAACCCTGGTAATATCGTCGGCGTAACAATCATAAGGGATTATCCATAAAGTACGTCACACATTTAGGAGGGGGGGGGGGGGGGTCTGGAAATTTGTGACACGAACAAAATAATTGTGACAAGGGGAGGGGTGGGGGGCTCTAGAAATGATGAAATTGGTGTGACGTACTTTATGGACACTGTCTTAGGGAAAATGGTAGTTATTTGTATGACTTGCTGTATGAATTAATGGTCTCTTAAGAACTAGGCTGTTGCACGCGACTTCGTCTGTGGAGTATTCGTTTATCGCGCGTCCAGAGGAACTACACAATTTTCCAGGTCTCAAACTATCTCCATGTGAAATTTTTAAAATTAATAATAATAAAATTTAAGGCTATACTCACTGACTGTAAACCTCGGACTCTCCGCAGTTTGGCATGGAACACTGCCCTTACAATTATCGTGCAACGGCATCACCACAAAATAGTAAGACCCCGGGCTTCCCAACAGGCTGTAATCGTATGTCACTTCATCTGTGTGATTCTGGAAACTCAATGTCTTGTTCTTGACAATCTCATCGCAGTTGGTACCCTTGAATTCCCTCATAACTTTGATATTGAATGATGTCACGTTGACTTGTTTCGGTGGAGCCATTATGTGGAGACGAATCTTGTCTGACAGTATTTCTAGATATACAAACGGTTTCCAGTCTAGCTCATTGTTGGGATCTGTGGAATTAATGAAGTATCAATGATTAGTACCTTATTTTTTCTTCCAAATTAATACACCTGTGGTAAATTGTTTTTTTTTTAATATCTAATATTTTTACGAGGCTTAACACTTGTGTGACTATGCCAGCCTCATTGGATGTCTCTTGGGTCAGATTCATCAAACACTCCCCTGGGTCTGTTTATCATTTTGAGCTATTATCTATATGACTGTACTTAGCTTAGAGCTACTTGCAAATGAAGTCACACGCATATTGGGGTATGGCCGCGAGGGGTCTCTACCCGCATTTCCTATGTGTTACGAATATTTACATGAACCAAAACCAGCTACTCCCCGAGCGGTGTGGTGTGTGCAGTTGCAAGTAGGAATATAATTCTAGCAAGGCCTAATTTCATGGAATTTTTTGACGATTTTTTTTAACACACAGGATACGACGCTTGAGACGTTTCATGGAGGAAAAAAGGAGTTCTAATAAGTATGCCACTTGCTGGTAACATTTGTTCAATGTAGGATTGCAGTAGTAATTAATTATCAATAACAAAATTTTTTTATATGCCGAAACAATGAGTTAATATACTTACTTAGCATATGTGCCGATGGTACATTGAAGTAATACCTCCCCCGGTTCACCACATTATCATCAGATGCCTCAAAGTCCAGTATCTGGGACTGGCCCACGCTGTCCACAGACTCGGGCCAGTAACAGTCATAGTACAGCACTGATTGATCGTTGAAACTTGCTTCATTTGACAGTACAATGTTCCTGCAGTGGTTCTGTCTAGCCTCTTCAAAACGGAACTTCATCGCTGAAAGTTTTAAACAAATTATTGATCACTCAAATACCAGTTTTATAACTTATAGCTGTTGCCCGCTGCTTCGCCCCCATTTTCTTTTTCTTGTTCTATAAATTTCAGTATTTTTTCACCGTTTAAACCTTCCCTGGGCTTCCACGAATATTTAGACAAATTGGTACTAAAATTAGACAAATTGGTTCACCCGTTCTCGAGTTTTAGCAAGACTAACGAACAGCAATTCATTTTTATTTATATAGATAGATATAGATTTATTTGACTCTGGTCAGGAATACTTACTCTTCCATTTGATATTACTAAATGTGATGTTAAGTACAGTGTATTTCCTTTTGTAGTTGACCGAGAAATTCTTATATTCCCGTGTCAATACGTGCGGTTTCAGGATCACACCCCCAATGTGGCCATTGGAGGTAATCGGACCAAAATTCATGGATTTGCATTTTTCACTGCTATAATACTCCACGGTACAGTAATCGTTTTCATTGCTTGTGGTGCCTAGTAGCTGAAAAAGAATATTTATAGCATGTACAAATCCAGAGCAGACAGAGATAGTTCTTTGCCATCAATGAGGAAACATTGCTAGACAGCATTGATATCATGAGGTAAATTTAACATTTCTGTAGGTCGGTGAGACAGATGCATGAGGCATGATCTCGTTTGATACAAGGCTTAAATGAAACCGAAAACTAGTCTCCCCAGGCCACTAAACCTTAAAAATACTAATTATATCATGATTTTAAAGTTACAAAGAATAGTATTAAATTATTTATAGATAGATGAGTCGTTTTCAAAACACATGAACATAGTTAAGGGCCTTAATTAAAACAAAAGTTAATTGATTCCTTTGTGTTACGACTGTTTCACCTTTACTCCATTGCAATAATTAATTTTTGTATCAGTTAATTTTTGTTGTGGTTGAGCCCTTCACTATGTACTTTTTTTTTAAACAGCATAGATAATCTGTAAAAACATATCTTTAGGAAAGTCTTTGTTTTAAAGATAACCTGACTATATTGTTAATCAATCAAATGTTTTAGAGTCATCTAAACTTTCACATTCCTCACGAGCAAAGCAGACAGGCATTTCGTTTTGGAAATGTATGACTCATGACCATGAACCCCCTTCCCCCTGTACACATAATAATATGACGTAAATGACGCAACAGAAACATTAGCTTTACGATGTGTAGTCCTTATCATTAATTAAGCATGAACCCTACCGAACTTACATAAACATGTGACAATGACAAACAAGGAAAATCTGGCAGAATTTATCTACTTTGGCTTCGACACTGATTAGTGGTTTTTTGCTAGGTTGGCAAAATCAATAACCGGTAGCCATAGGGTAAATCAAAGCTAGGCGTCTCTATCTTACCTGGGTCGTGCATTTTTGCGTCTGATTAACACATAGCGGTCCGGATCCAGAAACATATTCCAAAGAATAAACAATCAATAACAAAAACACATATCGTGACCTAAACATATTAACTCAGTTGGTAAAAAAACGTTCAGGGCAATGGCACGTCCTGTTTTACCATTTCTAGGTTCCAAAAATTAAATAGAACGCATGATTTGCATTGAAACTAACTGAAAATAACTAAAACGCAGTAAAATTGTTTACTCGCGACACGAAATCCTAATCGCATTAAAAACAATATGGCGACTGTTCTTTTTTTTTTTCATCGATTTTGAGTGATACGTTTCGTTTTACTGTGATTCTTAAATTATTGATAAGTGAAAAAGTTGACGTCGCTTTGAAAAGTATGATTTCGTAAAAAAACATAACCATTTATGAACATTTACATTTTTCTTACACAAACTATTTTCTTGCTAAAAATTGAGAAATAATACAGATGATTTACTTTTTCACTTCATCTGCTTATACTCACTTAAGAAGCTTAATTTGTTTTGAAAAACGTCTCAGGTGACAATTGAATTGACATTTTGTTTGTTTGAGTTTGACAAACTTGACATCCGGTGATATTGATATGAGATTTGTATACGATGTATTATCCCTGATCTTAATTATTTCGACTTAATTAATAAGAAGAGAATTTTGTGCATGTATATTACATAACATAAACAGTTAAATAATTCGAATGAAACAACGACAATGTTAGATCAAGTACAGTGAATCAGGTTCTATCCAGACACAACGATGACTGTAAGTTTAAACCTTGTCTGTTTGTAATATCTCAGTGAAATCTATGAAATATTAACCATAGTATTTGCCAAACATTTATATCCGTATTTATCATATATTTCACTAGCGTAACGCTTAAAAATAGCGATATTACTGCTTCCTAAACATCGTGGGTGGTAATAATACAATTACCACTAAAAGTAGGTACGTTTTTGTTGTTATCTCCTATTTATGCCGCAGTATTTATCTGTGCTCACTTCCTTCATGTCCTCTGTTCTTTTAACAGTTTTAGTCAGTTTTTTTTTGTTTACAGTAACAGGTATGTTTAGTTTCATTTATTTTTTATTTAAAAAAACAAACCTAATTGGAATTAATGATAATTTTATAAGTACGCCTAATTAAAAAAAATGTGTCAAGGCCCCCCTTGGCCTGTATATTTATGGGATTAAATTTCCCATTTATCCCTAGGGATGATTTGAATTCTTACTAATTATATCCATAGGATTATACATGAGCACAACCCATGCAGCCATAAACTGGAAAGTTATTACTAAATTACCTTGAAAAATTGCAGAATTAAAAAAAAATAGCAATGTTGCTATTCTTTTCAAGCAAATAGCTTGGCAACCATATTATTTCTGGAAATAGACCAAATGTAATGCCAACAGTTAATAACCCTTATCAAATTACTCACAGTTTGATTAATTGGTCATATTGATAAATTTTATGGCACTATTAGTTACACAGAATTTTAGTTTTCAAAATTGTTCTTGTGTTTGTGGTTTAATTCATTAAAAAAAAACAATCATGAGGCGACTATCTCTTTCTAAATTTAAATAATTCATTATGTCAAGTGTAACAAAGAGAACACATTTGATAAAAACTTTTACATGACTTTGGCATAAAAGAGAGAAAGAGATAATGTTGCCTTGTATAACATTGCATAAATAATACTAAACTAAAAAAAAGTAAAAAAGTATGTATAGATTAAAAAAAAAAACTTCAATACCTACCATGAAACCAGTTATATTGGCAGTCATAAAATCTGGCAAAACAATCAACTCTCTCGTTAGTTTCTTTATGTCAAAGACTATACCATAAAATGATATTTAATTACCTTGACTAATAAAACAGCGTTTCTGATTATAAAGTCATACATTTCTGCACAGCGTGTCAATCAAGTTGTGTTCAGTCATTGGTTTTTGTGATTAATATGGATATTATGGAGAGTTCCAAAGGATTCCAAGTAAAGTCCATTCCAATCTATTTTAACACTTTTGTAAACAAAGAAAAAGTTCCCCCCAGTTTATACTTTAAACAAGCAATTGTTGTGTATATATATAATCAAAATCTCGGAATGGGCTCCAACGATTTTCATTAAAATTAATATGCAGGGGGTGTCGGGGGTGATAAATTGATCTAGCTAGGTTTCATTTTTAGAAAACATACCAAAAAAATACCAAGCAAATCTTGGTCATCCAGTTACTAATAGTATAAATGTTATAAAATGTGAGATATTAAGTATGATCCTTCAACATTCCGGTGGATGTGATGTTAATTGCAAACAATGACTAGGAATTTAAGATGGAATTCGTTTGTTTACAAAGTTGTTAAAATAGATTGGAACGGAGAATAATCTATTTTTAAGATATGTCTTCATTATATTCCCTTGCATTTGGTGGCACATTATATTTTACTGATACAGGGAAAAATTGAATAAAATATATTAATATTGCATGAAGTTTAAGAATCTATTTGAACATTTTGCATCCAAAGAGATAAGTTGAAATTGTAAAAAATGTAAGGGAATGTGTTGAATGATTGATTATCTTTATGTAGGCACCAGTTTCACTGTTTACGAGATATCACTAGAATATATACCCTTAAAAAGTCGAATAATAAAAATTAAATGGAAGGGCAAAAGCTACAAACTTAAATGTTAAATTAATAGTCCAAATATGGGGTTGATTGTGTCTCTACAGTTGAACTGATGTCTCTCAATTCGATTGTACTAACTTTTAACTATATTTTTCTAACACCTCTTTGTATTTCCGTTGCTTCTATGGTGAGTTATTTGAACCCATAGAAGAATTACTAATAAAAAAGAAACATAAAAAAAAAATTATAAAATGTTGCTAAAAATAATTACGGCGATTGCTGCGCATAAATTAACCTTATCAAGAATAAAGGATATAAAAAAGTGGAGGATTAAAAATTTAGTTTAGAATTATTATTTGTGCCAAAAAAATTTTTTTTCTAACGTCTATTCTGGAAACTTCCTAATATTTTTTAATATTTTTAATGAATACGTTAAAAAAATGTTTCCTTAGTTATTACCCGATTCAGCCAGCCAGCATTTTTATTGAGGAAAACTAATGTTAATAATTAAATTTCATGTTCTATGTTTTCACGTTATAATTTTTCCTAGACAATTTCGTTCAATATCGAAATGTCTCATTTTGAACAAAGCTCTAAGTTTTCTCAAAAGATTTAAATTGAATGAAATCAGATTGACCTTTCGAGAAGATTATCGATTTTGAGATAGCATCTAAAAGTTATGATTAAGAGCTTAGAGTGGGCCCGGTAGAAACGATAAGGCTTTAGGGCTTAAGTACCATTCTAAAATGTGTACATACAATACTACAGCACATTTTTTTTGAACTAGTTGACTAGATTGATTAGGGTTGTAATTTTATGATGATCACTCGCTGTCAGATCCATACTAAAAATGACAGCTAAAACCTGAACTGAGTCGGAATCGAATCGCATTAAGACGTCATGGTAAGGCACCAGCACAATTTTTCACCACTTTCGAGTGGTATTTTCACACATGTGCCTTCAAAAATCGGGCACCTATTCCGCTCACACTTACAGTCATTAACATGAGTGACAGGGAGTGTATGATACGCGAAACGTATTCAGATTTCGGAGTAGCTCCCAGACTAGTAGTCTGTAAACCAGCGCAGCGGTCGGCAACCTTTTGACAGGCAAGACGAAGCAGTCAACCGGTTATATTGTCTTTGGCAGGCAAGGGCCACAAGGCTGCAAAAATGTGATATTAACCCTAAAAGCCCAAAACATTCACGGGCTATAATTAAAACGCCCGCGGGCCGAGTGTTGCCGACTGCTGCTGTACCATCTATACATATAATAAAATCTTTAATGTGTTAATATACACTTGTTCAAATAGCAGTTACTCAATAGTTTGACGTGATATTGCTGTTGTGCTTTAATTACTATTGGAACCTGACAATGGACTACGTAGTAGATGTTCTTGTGCCAAAAAACAATTGAATTTTACAGCCATAAATCACTCAAATGGGATAGTGAATACCGTGTTCAAATAAAAAAACGGGGTATTGTCTACAATTCTACTTGCTTTAAACAAGCAATTTTCGCCTATTGTAATTTTGTTTTTGGACACTGCTCTAGCGATTTGAAGGTTTATGTAGACTGCTTTCCCTTCGATATAATCTGGATCAGTTTTATATTGAAAATATTATTTTTCTGTAATAAATTTGGTATGTAACGCCATCTAGTTGTATATTGAGGTACCGGTGTTTTCCATTTACGATCCATAAAAAAGATCTACGTAATAACAACGGATGGCGTTGCTGTACTCTGTATGTTAGAAATTAACACGAGAGCTCAGATGTGCACCTAATTTTACTTGATAATTATTCTCGTGAAAGTATTACTTTCAACATATTTAATTTTGGTGTGAGGATTAATTCTTTGATTTACTTATCTTTAATTTTCCAATTTAACTTAATTAAGTTGCTTCTTAAAATATCACGACAATACCATATTGTCTAACGTCTGTAATCACAATCGCATTTGCCATCTCTTTCTACTAGTAATGGTGATTACGATTACGATCGCACGCGTAAGACAATCCTACAGTAAACGGAAAAAACTTCGTTCTTTCTTCTTAGTATTGCCAGACGTAATTGACAGCGAATTTCTTCCATGAAAGAATTCTTCCATGTTTTTTCCGTTCACTGATCAAGACTAACAAAAATGCAAACAAGCAAAATCTTGTTGATCAACAAATATGCACAGGGCTGTCAACTGTTTTGTTACCAACTCGATTGTATACATTTGAATTATTCTATGAATAAATCGAAATTTAAGAAATTTTTGTAAAAGTACCCTCCGAAAATGTTTTTGGTGCATCATAAAGTGATCGAGTTGTGTAGAGTTTTGAAACTTTTGGCAACCCTATAATGCTCAATAAACAAACAATGAACATCTGTGTTTGTGACTAAACATAAGCCTAACTAACGTAACTCTGTATGTGCAAATATCTGTCTGTTCATAACATTTTCAGTGGCGGTTGTGGTGCCGGTACCTTTAGCTCTACGTTAGTACAGTTGTGCCCCCAGCCTGTTTAAATTAACAATTGGTTTGAATTCCGCAAGTGTGTTCACGTGGTTGCGTCACTCGTGCTTCGATTGTTTACTTTACGCGGGATTAGGTTGGAAATGTTGCGATTGAAAGAAAACGGTCTGAATAATGGAAGCTTCAGTGGAACTTTTGAGCGTTGACACGCAAATTAATTGAAGGCAGTTATATCAGTAGCAGTTATATGTTGTGAATTGGATTTTGATTGACCAGACAGTCTTATATGACGTGTCATGGAATTTGACCTACTGTTCAAATGATCACAAGTTTGGATTTAAGCTCTGCTTTGGTGCGTTTAAGCGCGTAGTTACTACTAGAACATCCCCCACCACCCCACTGGCTCTGGCAGACGTCGGCAAAGCACACGCCAACGCGATCAAAGTCGGGTCGCTTGCCAAAGGCTTTGAATTTTGACGTTAACCGCCTTAAGGTTAATGTCACCGGAATGGTTCGACAGTGGGCCGTAATGGGGACTATCGTTTCTTTGCTCACCAGATGGCGCCACTGTTGACTAAAGTCCAGAGGTATAGCTGCCAAAGGCGACTTTATAAGATCGCCGCCGTAACAATGTTTTAAATCTTGAATCTCATTATGTTTATTAATTATAAATTACTACCATTATATCGAGTAGCTATGCCGCAATGTTGTGCAGTTCCGTTTAATTCGAAAAAAAAACCGCTTTCAAAGCGTTCACATTCATCGCCAAATAACCCATATTTGCGATAATTTCACGAAGGAGATCATTTTCAACAGGTAAATGAAAGAAATTATAATTTATGTCACGAAGCCCTCCAAAACCAGTGAAAAGTGAATGTTATTGGACCTCACGCGACACTAGCGCCTCTAGTGGCAAACTCACACGCGTTAGCCCCCATTGAAATGGCTCTACTTGGTCTGCTTGTATCTGGAATTGATGTAGTCACTATAGAGTCACGCATGAACCAATAATTAATACAATAGGAATGTTTAAGCAAATCGAATTGCAGGTGTGGCCCTCATCGATACTGAAACGTAAACGCTTTCTATTGGTATACAGCCTTCGTGAGGATAAATAAAACAAATTCATCGTCGGTTATAAAAATCATTACACTTAGTCATTCGGTACCTATCGACAATAGAAACATTGTTTCTTTTCAAATTTTATTTTGTTCTACGAAATTTCTCAAATCATTTATCTGGCTTAGTGTAAGTTTTCGGTCACAATATACGTCTCGAACGCGTTTGCGTTAAAACGTCAAATAGGTACTATGAGAACAGTTTGTTGCCGTTTCGATCCGCAAGTGGCGCTCCCAATTTTTCCATAGTGTCTAGGTAGGTAATTGAGACGTTTATGGGCAATGCAAATTTCAAAAAGTTCATAATTAACTGAAAATATTGAATAAAATTTGGTGGTTAATATATATTACTTACTAGCGTTTTCCAGCCTACGCATTGCCTCTGATTTTAACCGATACTTAAAAAATCACGGAACTAAAACGTTGCCAGTATTAAAAAACTTTTCGGCCACGACATGCGCCACGAGCGAGCGGTGAGCAATTTCTCTGTTTATTGGGGCGTTAAAGTCGTATTATTTATCAAGCCTTGGCCTTGCACAAAAAAAAATGGTGACCGCCTAACTTTCCCTATTTTGACGACAGGGCGGGGAGACGGAACGACGATTACATCAAGATTATTTATATTTATGATTAGCTTTGGGAGATAACTATGTAAAAACTATACCAAAGTTTACGTAACTGGAAGAGGGGGTTAAGTACCTAGCTCATTTTTGCTTCCCCTTGGAGTAGGATTTACTTTCAAAGAGTCATTACTCAAGCAAGAAGTTAGGCATATTTAATTGAAGAGCCCTACCGCTTATTTTATTAGATAGGTTCGCTTGGGCTTGTTCAGACGCTGATCGCGCACAGTACGCCGGTTAATTGGCAGCACACGCAATGTATCACAAAATCGCTCTCCGCGCCGCTTGTCGCGCGAAGACATGGCCTGTAGTAGCTGTACCTAGTCTACTACCAAGATCGAAGTTCGAAGTTTATTTCACGCTGTCCCCCTCACCCCTATTAAATGCTACTAGTGTGACCGGAACGGAGCAATACGAAATTTAATGTCTAATTTCGCAGTATAGGACCTGTAGGCTCATTACCTAACTCGCTCGCTATCAACGTCGTGTTCATTTTGACAGTTCATGTATGGGCTGCCAATTGGCATCGGAATCAGCTAGCTGTCACATTCATACAAGAACTGTCAAAATGAACATGATGGCGATTGCGAGCGAGTTAGGTAATAAGCCTACTGGCTGATGGTCATGTTCACCCTGAAACTCTATCGCAAAGGCACTAACGTTTGTCGCGGGCATAAAGCATCTATCCTTTTCCTAATCTATTTGTTGAAAAGGGATGCATGTGATGTGCTTCGTGTTCTGCGGATTCTAAAATTGATAGCAATAATTGGGAATGGATGATTATTTTGAAAGTGCTTGGTGATTTTTCTATTGATAGGAATAACCATCCTTAGCTACGGAAAAAAGTTTCAGATTTTTCCGTCGAGCCATATATTTTATAAAAATAAAAACATTTTACTCCGTCACTCGGCGAGCCCTATACGGAAGTAAGCAGTACGCCAATGACATAATCAAATTTAAAAAAAAAATGCTGCTTGAATCTGTGGTACACGATGGCATTTGTAGCTAAGAAAAGCAACGGCTAAGTAGCGCCGTCTGTAGATTGTTCGTGTTACTAACCAAACATGGGGAATTTCAATAAAAATGACCATAATATACATTTTTTTCTCAGATTTTGGAATTATTGGGTTATTTCTACTCCGAATCAAAAACACTACTGAAAGTTATATGAGAAATGTATGGTAATTTTAATGAAATCCCAAATAGGTGGTTTAGTACCAACAACAATCTACAGACGGCGCCACTTAGCCGTTTCTTTGCTTGTTTTAGCTTCCGAGTGCGGTGCTATCAATCAATGTCAGTGACAAATGTCATTGTGTACCACAGATTCAAGCAGCATTTTTTTTTTAATTTGATTATGTCATTGGCGTACTGCTTACTTCCGTATAGGGGCCGCCGAGTGACTGAGTAAAATGTTTTTATTTTTATAAAATATATGGCTCGACGGAAAAATCTGAAACTTTTTTCCGTAGCTAAGGATGGTTATTCCTATCAATAGAAAAATCACCAAGCACTTTTAAAATAATCATCCATTCCCAATTATGTATTTGTATTATTATCGCTTTTAAAATGATATTTACAAATCACTCCACGGGAATACTTGACTTGTATCAATAAATTAAAGCAGATAGCTGATAATTTTCAATGGTTTTGTTTGGTTGTGTGCGTAGTGGTGTACATTAAAAGATGTACACTACTTATAGCTTTAGAACTGTAATGTTGTCCTATTATGAGCAATTCAGTTCAATTACCTGATAGCGGATAGCGGTAAAGAGTGACGAGAACTCTTCGCTATTTATGTACATTGTATTTATACATACATAAATCACGTTTTATCCCTTACGGGGTTGACAGTGCGTAAGGTGACAAAACACGGACACGTTTAGCATGATTGTGAACGTAGATGTGGAAAGGGGAGTCAAAATAGTAATGAGTTGCTAGCCGCATTGCCTGTAACTGATCCTAAGCTTTTCGCCTATTCCCTCGATGGGCGTTTAGCATCTGCGCGGGAAGAGAAGCAACTGGTACATTCTATGTTTTTCCTTTGCTCTCAGACCAACACGGTAAGTAGTTATTTAGTTAGTTAGTGTTGTATTTATAATATAAGTAATTATATTTTTTTACTGATATATTTATTGTGGTCGTTGACATACTTAGATATGGAAGGAATTTACCTGTGCATTTTTTTGTGCTAAGCTAGGATTACATTGAGACGATACCCTCGCCTAAAAATTAAAAAAATACTGGGATCTCCTGGGAATGTAAAACATCCTAAGAGCATCTGTGGTACAAGGAACGTGTCATGTGTGCGTTTGAATTTGTTTTTCAAACGACAATTTCGAAGTCAACTTTCGACAGTTACTGGCTGATGATGAAGATTAAAAATTTAAAAACCCCCAACGCATAATCGAATAATATACTAACGCCAAAAATGCCTTGCATCACTTTGGAAAAGAGCTGAGTCTTCAAACTACTGGACAGTTTACCAAACATGGCTAAGAACTACTGCTAGGAAACTGGCTTTCGACTGAAAAACGGCAACTTAATTACAGTGCCTTTACATATTAAACTCAAATTATTTGCGTTGTGTTAAAGTAGAGACCTTATACATACGGCTCTTCTACACTCAAGTAAAACACAGTGCGTTGTTGTTCGCTACCATCTCTAAAAATAAATCCGTATGGTATTTTTTTAATTCGACTCTAGAAAGGCTAAAGCGATGTAGCCACACAGATCACTCGGAAAGCGCAGTTCATATCTGCATGTGTAGCAGCGGCTTTAATAATGTTTGTTCGGTATGTCTTGAATGCACTGGAATATACGTTTTGCGTAGTTATTATAATAAAGTGTGAATAATGTGCGATTTTTATTTACTGCCAGTACATTAAACTTGGGGGTGTTGGATTAATAGTATGTTTTGATTTAAACACTTGTATGTTTCTTTGTCGGCTGAGTAATCATGAAGTTTTCCCTATAACGCTCACTATACTGCTTATGTAGGAACAGTCATACCTACATTTTTACAAAGCCGGACATGATTCACCTGTTGTTCGAATTGTCTATTGCTCATTTCTCCTTTAATTATTCGAATAGTTTAAAAAAGCCGTGGTACGCCAATGGTTTGGTCTACGGCTTCTCAAGTAGAGGATTGTGAACCTGGGGAGTAGTAAATGTGCGTAATTTAATTTGTTTATGAGCTTTTCGATGAATCATACGCGTACTTGCGACGGCGGTGTGTGAAGTTCCCAATCCGCTTTGGGCTTATGGGAACTATAAACTATAACTCGAGCCGTCTCATAGTGAGACAACGCCTGGTAGTGAGACATGAAATGTATTCAAAATCAAAAGACGGTTAGAGCTTAGCTCGTAAGACTTGAGTCCTGACTTTTTAAACAGGTACGGTTCTTAAGACGAATTACACCGAGTCACAGTTTTGTGTTTATGGATTTAATGTTATTTAATTTAGCAGTTGTTCTTACCATTTGTTTGTACTTAAGGAAGGACTAATGAGGATAATGTAGTATGTGGATTTAATATTTTGGTTTTATGAACTGCCTTCAAATCGGGCTTATACACCGGACAAGAAATTCAGATTTGCCATCGTGCTGCCCTACTATTAATAGGTAGAGTGAGATAGTAGGATGCGAACTTCGAATTTGAGAGGTAGACTGAGTCTCTCGTGAGTCGCGACCAGCCCCGGATCTACGATTTCTCGAATCGGGGCAAAACCTTGATGGTGGCGCCCCCTCCCTTCAGTGTTTGAGAAAAACTTTTTTTTTTTTTTTTTCAATATTGTCTCAAGGATTTAGCGCCCCCATGAAACTGCAACCTGCGGTAATTCTAAATGTAAATTGCTTACCGAGCATTGTATTGGCCGGGCCTTAGTAGGCTATTCTTACTGTATAAGCGCGGAAATAAACGGGATTCCGTAGAGATAATTAACGTATACTATAAGTTGTGAAACAAGATTTCCACTGTAAAAGTAGTTCGGAAAAATAATGATAGGTACGAACTGCGATGGTAGCAGTATATATATACTAACAGTAGGTACCTACTGCTTTTCCTTGTACTGACTGAATACCGTGAGACCGTGGACTACGATAATATTATCCTATTATTATATCTATAAAATATAAATATAAAGCTAAATGTAATCGCCAACTGTTTTCTGTATCACACGCGTTCCATTTTACAAAATGTATTTAGCTGAAGTCGTTCAGCAATTGCGACGTACCGCTCATCGCGTGAACACACTTGCGCCAAATAAGCTCCGGTCAAAATTAAAAAGTTAAATAGTTCGAAATTTAAATTGTTAAACTGTCATCGAGACGAAGTGAAATAGCTGAGGCGTTTTTCAGACTGCCAGTTTGAAATAAATTTTGAACGGAGGTTGATTGTGATTGACTATGTACGTTCCTCTGACTCCTGTGCAGGCGGAGGGGAGGGTGATGGGTCGCCGATTTGTGCTAACACTGGTGATTGGAATCTCAGCAGGATTTAGTTTCGCGTATATACTATTAACATCCACCGGATTCACCAGAGACGTTGCTTGGTCCACACCGTACAGGTAAATCAACTAAATTCTAAGCATGTCGCCTGTCTATGTTTGCTTTGCTGCACGTTGTGTTTGAGAGCTCTTAAAATTATTAGCTTTGGTGAATGCTCAATTAAGCGTAAACTATATTAGGAGCGTTCCCCGACTGTTACTATAATTATTGCCTTCCGTTTTTATGTGCAATTTGAAACGGTTGATTGAAAATATGCTGGTCAACATTTTTATTTAAATAATTATTTTTAAACAACGAATGTCTCTTATGTTACTTTTTTTAAATTGAACCACGAACTTTTTAGAATTGTAACATTTTATTTGTCGTAGTAGTAATGCTTGCCTTTTTTTAGTTTAGTTTTCTCTCAAATCAGGTTAACTGAAACTGAAAAGATCCCCTTTCGAGCAAAGTTCGTCTTTGTACAATTCTCTGAAAATTATAGAATTTTTTATTTATGCAATAATTTTTTATTTAGTACGACATCTCTCTTAGTGAAAAGGATTGGTAGCGTTTAGGTTTAGTTGATCTCGAAGCTAAACGCGATGATTTAAAAACTCGCCAGCCTGTTGCAATTTGTTACCATTAAGTGAAGCAAATACCTACCAGGTGATAAAATTACTGGGGCTATAGTGGAGGCAAAATACGTGAAATTTCCCTTAAGTCAGGAAATAATTCTAAGAACTGATAAAAACAGTTGTTTTTGATTTGTATGGGTTAGAAATGGAATTTAATACATCACTTGATATATTCACCCCCCCGGAAAGGGGTGGAATTGGTTGAAAATGGTGTAATAGTAATAACTAAGAAGAAAAAATAGGTGTAGTCTGTGCAATTTGCCATACGTTTTATTACATCTTAATCTATATTTGCACCCGTTATTTAGCTCAATTCAAGCTACGGAACATACAAAAAAAAAATCATATAACTAAAAATATACTTTTTGGCATTGCGGCCCCGGGAAAAATACAGAACGCGGTGCAAATTGAGGAAATGATGAGAATATATATCAAAACACAATACCAAATTTGCACCAGGGTGCGACACCCGGAAAGTAGTTTTCTATGTTTTACTGTCTTTGTACTTCGGGGGAAATTTTGGAATTAATAAAAATCGTCACAATCGTCTTAACTTGGTTTGATTTACATTCGCACCCCATAAAAAATTGACATTTCTACACGGAACATGCGGTTATGTAATACTACCCGCTACGTAGCGTTCGCTGCTATTCCTTGCGTTTAGATAGAACTATGTTTACCAAACTTCCGGTTAAAATTTTCTTTTTTTTATTGAGTGCGAATGTAGTATCTTTTAAATATGTGTTATTTATAAATTTTCACGACTATCTTAATTTCCCCCGAAGTACAATCTACAAAAGAGTGAATAAAAACATGTTCCATACTTTGCACGGGGGTGCAAAGTTACCTGGGTGTTTATAATACTTTGAAAAGCTTAATCTAAGTTTGCACCAACCGTCTGAATTATCCTCGAGCCGCAATCAGAAAAAAATATTTTACCAAGATTCTATACATCGTACACCTTTTTAATTAACATACATTATGTACCAAAGGGGACCCTTTACGTGGCTAAACTTGCGCCTAATACCTTTTATCATACTCCAAAATAACGGCATTTGAAGTTTATACCTAATATTTTAAAGTGTTCCGTACATGATAGAAAGGTGCAAACCGAGGGAAACCATCTAGTCGTGCCCTCTAACGATTCCACAAAAAAACACGACTACACGAATTACTTCCATACTTTTCCGTAATTCGACTATACTAAGAGGTATTTCTATCAGCAATCCTCAAGTGTCCATGGGTTAGTGGTCCTCGCTTACCTAAGTGACCCACTTGCTCGTTTGCCTTCCTTGTCGTATAAAAAAGTGTAAGGCCAGAGTGGACGCTCGAAGCGGAGCGTACGGCGGGGCGTGCAGCGTGGCGGGTAGCGGAAAAGGGCTCGGAGCGGCGCGCACTCAGGACCAGGCATCGGAAGTAATCGGAACCTGTTTTGAAATACCGGTTAATATCGTTCAGAAAACCGGTATAATTACGTTCATTGGATTAACCGGTTAACGGAGGGAACTAAATTAAAAGTACTTGTGGTATCCTGAACGCAGCTAAAACACTATTGTCTCTCGTTCCCACTTCTATGCTCTCTCTCTCTCTCTGTATTTAATACTTGTAACGCGTGTTTCGGCTCCATTAGAAATAAAACCAGAATTAATAAATCTCTGTTTCCAAATATCACAGTACTTAAAAATAATTCTGGTGATCGGTTAATACCTCAGATCAGAGAAAGGACCATTAATATTTCTATGGTTAATACGAACAACGAAATTGTAGAGCTCGCACTTACCGATACGAAACCGGTTTTACTCGAAAGCAACCCCGCCCCCACCGCGCAACACGCGGTGAGTCATGTCATGTCGCGATGGTCTTTCTATCTCTTTCCTGCATGCGCTAGCTATAAAGAATGTTTGAAGAGAGATGACAAGAGAGCCGAACCCAAGTTAACCGGTTAATTTCGCTCAAACATCGTGCGAAAACCGGTTTTTTTAATAACCGGTAACCAAACCATTTCAGTTTCGGTCATTCACCCCAAACATGTTTCCGATCCCTGCTCAGGCCACCAGTATGATTTTCATTTGTTTAACATGCACGCCGTAGGCCCCCTGCCGCACGGCCAACTCGAGGGTCCACTCTGGCCCCTAAATCAACGGTGTGCTCACATGCCTTCATCTGTTAGAACGGCTCCATAAACCATCTTCGGGCGCACGAGCGTCAAATAGACTAGGAGTCGAAGATGTCTTTTTTTAAATATGTATATGATACGGGAAAACGAGCACGAGGGTCATGGAAAGTAATCACCGCTGCCCGTAGACACTTATGACACAGGGCGTCAAGAGCGTGTTGCCGGCCCTTCAAAAAAGAATAGGCTTCTTTTTTTAAAGATCCCTAAGTCGTACCGGTCCGGAAAAATTGGTGCCGCAAGCTTATCATTATCATCATCATCATTATCGTCATCATCATCATCATCATCATCATCATCTCCAGCGTATATACGCCCCACTGCTGGACACAAGCCTCCTCTCACAAAGTGGTCGCTATGACCAAAATCGGTTGGAAGAATCATACGACTGATTTAATATTTTCACATAAATTTTACTACCCATCACGACAAAAATAAAATAGGGATGCTTTTTATGTCGAATTAATTGTCTTACAGCCACGAATCCATGAAGCGTTATCTGGTAGTTAAGCGTCGTTAATCACGACTATTATTTTCTAGGACGTGTCTAAGAGATATAGTGGAGGCAAAATACGTGAAATTTCCCTTAAGTCAGGAAATAATTCTAAGAACTGATAAAAACAATTGTTTTTGATTTGTATGGGTTAGAAATGGAATTTAATACATCACTTGATATATTCACCCCCCCGGAAAGGGGTGGAATTGGTTGAAAATGGTGTAATAGTAATAACTAAGAAGAAAAAATAGGTGTAGTCTGTGCAATTTGCCATACGTTTTATTACATCTTAATCTATATTTGCACCCGTTATTTAGCTCAATTCAAGCTACGGAACATACAAAAAAAAAATCATATAACCAAAAATATACTTTTTGGCATTGCGGCCCCGGGAAAAATACAGAACGCGGTGAAAATTGAGGAAATGATGAGAATATATATCAAAACACAATACCAAATTTGCACCAGGGTGCGACACCCGGAAAGTAGTTTTCTATGTTTTACTGTCTTTGTACTTCGGGGGAAATTTTGGAATTAATAAAAATCGTCACAATCGTTTTAACTTGGTTTGATTTACATTCGCACCCCATAAAAAATTGACATTTCTACACGGAACATGCGGTTCTGTAATACTACCCGCTACCTAGCGTTCGCTGCTATTCCTTGCGTTTAGATAGAACTATGTTTACCAAACTTCCGGTTAAAATTTTCTTTTTTTTATTGAGTGCGAATGTAGTATCTTTTAAATAAGTGTTATTTATAAATTTTCACGACTATCTTAATTTCCCCCGAAGTACAATCTACAAAAGAGTGAAAAAAAACATGTTCCATACTTTGCACGGGGGTGCAAAGTTACCTGGGTGTTTATAATACTTTGAAAAGCTTAATCTAAGTTTGCACCAACCGTCTGAATTATCCTCGAGCCGCAATCAGAAAAAAATATTTTACCAAGATTCTATACATCGTACACCTTTTTAATTAACATACATTATGTACCAAAGGGGACCCTTCACGTGGCTAAACTTGCGCCTAATACCTTTTATCATACTCCAAAATAACGGCATTTGAAGTTTATACCTAATATTTTAAAGTGTTCCGTACATGATAGAAAGGTGCAAACCGAGGGAAACCATCTAGTCGTGCCCTCTAACGATTCCACAAAAAAACACGACTACACGAATTACTTCCATACTTTTCCGTAATTCGACTATACTAATAATTTGTTTCGTCCCAGCTTCGCACGGGTTATAAACCACACTTGAATCATTCGTCTATTGATAATAACACCATTGCATAACATACATATATTATGACGCTCCTTCACTACTTCTCAAATTCTCTCCTCCTCTGCCTCTTTCCCACAGGAGTAGGCAGATACTACTTTGTCCCATGAGCTACGATCGTGACATATGGTGAATAGTGAGATCAAGCCTTGTAAAACAACACTCCCGTCCCGTTGAATCTTTCTTTTCGTACCTATTCTTGCATGACTTTACCTCACTATCTAAATTGTTATATAGCGGAGTAGCAAAGTCTTATCCTTTTGTTTTGGCGGTCAGATAGTATCGTTCAAGAAATAAGTGCAGGCAGGGAATTACACTCGGTTGTCACCTGTTTATATCCTGAGGAAAATTTTGAAAAATCCCTTTGCAACTCGTAATTTCAAGTCTGGCTCCAGTAGTTTACTTAGGTTTGTATGACAATCAGTAATTCGTAGTATTTATGTATGTGTATGCATGTATAGATGAACATATTTTTAAATCTGAAAATTGTATGCTATGGAATTTGAATTATGGAAAATGGAAATACGTTAGGTGTAGTTAAATAGTACCTACGCGTCGTTTACGATTTTGTTTCTTTTACATGGCTTATGAATTTCTTGGTTCTTATTTATTTGGACGATTTATCCGTATTTAGCGTGTTTTGATTTTGACGTGGATTTTTGGAGAAAATTAAATATAGTTTTTCCTTTTAATACTTTTATTAGTCAACTTCATCATTTAACTTACATAAACTTAATCAAATATGTGAAGTCCTTTTAATTAAAACTAGCTATCACTCTAAGAATTTTTATATAAGTTACACCAACTCCGGAACGTTCGGCCATAACAGTAATAAATATCAGGAACTACCTGTTGCCCGCGATTTCGTCCGCACAGAATTCGAATTTGTATCCTGGCAACTAGACTTTTCCCGATATTTCCAACAATTAACGATATATTGCAACCAATTTACTCAAAATCTTGACACTATGTAAAGAACTACATACGTTAACCGGGTGACTTTGTCAATTTTGGGGCAATTTTGATCGTTTTAAAATTGCAAAAAAATCGATATTGTCCATATGCGGTTAATGTTTGGCGATCGATGAAAAATTAATGTTTTTGTTATTATATCTACTTTTTAAAGTCGTCCCGTAAATCAAAGTCACGCTGGTTTCAAAATCCGTTTGGTAGTTTTTTTAATTTATCGCGTAAACACAGACGCATTGAAGGACTTAATGTAGTTATGCAGTGATATAATATCATCGTAATATTCGTAATGCATCAATTCCAACATGAAAACTACCGTGAGACTTAATCATCATTACACATAAACGGATAACTAGCTCTCTAGCGGCTCTAGGAAGAAGGACTACGAAATAGTCCCAAACATGTCGAGCATCACTCGACTTTTTATACGCGAGTTATCCGTTTATGTGTGATAATGCATCAATTATTTATAAATGCAGTGACTTTTGTAAATGAATTACGTTATAGACGTATTTACAATATTTACGTTTGTTAAGGATTCATAGCATCAATGTTTTCTTTCGCTCAATCCTTTGAAATCTACGTAAGGCATAACAATGATAATTGTGGATAGTGGAAATCAATGTTTTCAGATGAAATATACCTAATTATGTCATGTAATACGTTTTTCTGATGAACGCTTTCATTTGATAGTTAGGAGCCCAGTGATAGTGACTTGTTTTTTATTTGTGTTTAATTTCAAATTTACTAACACGAGAATCGGAAAAAAGTTTGCTTTATATCTGGTGTGCATGTGACTTGTTGTTTTCGTGATTTGACAAGAGTGGCTTTAAGTATTGCGGGCCTTTGCCTTATTTTGTTTATCGTTTAAAAAATGTTGGAGTCACCGGCACCTGTCGAGGTGACGTTCAATTCTAGTGGTTCTTCTACTGCGATTTTAATCATGCTTCTTAATTATTGCCTGTAAGTGACAGTGGAATTTTGGTTTAAAATTTTTTTTTAGTATTTTTAAAGATTCATTAAAAAGTGCTGGAGAAATAACAACAGGCTAGGGCTGGGGTCGGCAACCTTTTGAGTCGGAAGAGCCAAAAATTACTATTTACAAAATTTCAAGTTTTTAAAGAGCCACAAAAAATTTTCTCGCCAACAATAAATAGCCTCAATACTTTCATAAAGTTTGTTGATAAAAAAAAGTAATCTATTTATTCATAAGAAAAATATCTATTTATTTTTTTATAAAATAAATAATATTTGCGAATGGAACTAAAGAGCCGCAGCCTCACATCCAAAGAGCCGCATGTGGCTCGCGAGCCGCAGGTTGCCGACCCCTGGGCTAGGGCATTAAATATCGATACAGCCATCAAATCTGTCAAATGTACATATTGTGGAGTAGCTCTTGGAGCACTTCCTAAAACGGACGGTGTAGCAAGTACGGATCACGATGGGTCCTAAACAAACTTTAGTTGCTTAAGGCCTAAATACTTGAAATATAAATGCAAATATCTTTAAATTATTACTTTGTTTATTCAGCTTTAATAAAATTGAACGTTATAGTATACCAGGGAAACGGTTTGGTTTCTGGTTCAAGCAGATCTCCCGTCTGCCATCAAGTTCTAAACAAAACCCGAATAAAATCGAACGAGTGTTCGATTTATAAAACTTGAGCGCAAACACGAACCAGCCAGTCCGTAGACCTATACAACCTAACGACCTAACCTAACAATATTGATACATATGTATCATTGACGTTATTGTTTGTGGCATAAAGGTGTATTTGACGTCTTGGTAACGTACCTACCTACATATATATTTTATGGCCTTGACTGAATCTATATGTATCTACTTAAATTTACATTCACGATACAGAATTAGGTCCAATTTATAAAAAATATTTTAAACCCAAGTAGGTACGTACCTACTTGCCATAATATTAATTTTGTACAAATAAAATAAAAACAGTTGCGCTCGCAACAGAAGTGCTTTTTTTTTACATACATATGTCACATCTTTATCCCTTACGGGGTAGACAGAGCCTAAAGTAACAAAACCTTAAGGCCACGTTTAGCATGATTAAGGGCATATAGGTGGAAAGGGAAATCAAAATAGTGATGGGTTGCTAGCCGCATCGCCTGTTATATGTTTCCTAATACTTTCGCCCATTCCCTCGATGGGCTTTTACCATCTACGCGGGAAGAGAAGCAACTGGTAAATTCTATGTTTTTTCTTCACTCCCAGACCAGCATGGAAGATTTTTTTTATAGTTAAAGTATTTGGTAGTTCTGTAGAAATCTGCCTCAATTTACTCGTAGTGGCTGAGTTTGGCTAGACAGGTGGTAGGTATATGTTTTTTTTACATATTTGCATCATGAATGTAAAAACGCTTTGTACATACATTGCAAAAAATATTCGTTTTCTAGGTATTCGCTAAGTCCTTATGTTGTCCTATGTATTTTTGTATGAATTTAATGCTTGAACGCGGAATAATTAGTGTTAAAAGCGGCTTAATACCCCACTCACCATATTATTATTTTCTACATACAGAAATCATACATACAGAAATCACGTCTTTATCCCTTACGGGGTAGACAGAGCCTAGGGTAACAAGACCCAAGACCACGTTTAGCATGATTGTGGGCGTATGGTGGGTATTTTCTAACAATCAAATATTGGTAGTTTCAAAAAAAAAACATGTTAAAGAGCAGTTTTGATTTTGATTTTTAACTAAATAAGTTGGACGTATACCGGCTGGATTATGTTGTCTTTCTTTCTATTAAAGTAAATTTTAAATATTTTTAATCAAACGAGTTTTCGTTTCTTCACTTCGCCAATAAGTGAATTATGTTATTTTTAACAATTAACCAAAATTACACGTAATTTTTTTAACCTGGTAAAGGTGCGACTATACCGGTGCGTAAAAGACGTTGACGGTGCGTTTACTTTTGAGAAAACGTGACGCCTACGACACGCCACTGCGTATACGCAGCGGTGTGGTCGCTCCTTAACACGGTAAGACTCATTCTTGGTAACGAGTCACTGGGTTTAACAAATCATTCAATCACTACATATTCTTCGTGTCACAAATTAATTAGATGTAGCCTTAACCTTTTCGCCGCCACGTCAAATGCAAGAGACGTCACCCGTACGCCAGACTTCTTTATTGCGATGCGCTAATAGGGCAGTCATTGAAGCATTATTGCTCCGAATTTTTTTACTGTGGACCGAATTGCATACAATTATGGAATTAGGTTCATCTTACCCTTAACTTCAAAAGTGAAAATGATTTGAACTCCGCAACCACCCTGGGGGTGGTTGCCACCCCTTCTCGGGGGTGATTTTTTTTTTTTCAAAATAACCTCGGATATCGATAGAAGGTCTAATTTTAAGCAAAAATCATTTATAAAGTTTTTCAAAAAATCCAATACTTTTCAAGTTACTGGCAATTGAAAATTCGCAATTTTTTCACGTTTTTCGTCGGTTTTTTGCAAATATCTCCAACAATATACGTTTTATCGAAAATTTTACAAAAAAAAAAACAAAATTTCAATTTTTTAAAAAACCCACTTTCTTTTCATAATATCTCAAAAAAGACGACAGATACGTATAAAAGTGTACGGATTAAAAATTTAGGCATTTTTCTGACAAACAATTTGGTTTTTTTGTTTTTTCTGTCAAACAAAAATTGACGGAGATATGATTGTTTAAAGAGCGCGCGGCAGCGCAATCACAGCCTCTCTTAAGCCTCTGTTTTTTTTTTAATCGTGACTTTTTTGAAAAATATGTGTCCTGAAGCAGCCAAACTGATACTATCTATCAAACTCTTCATAATAAAGTTAATTCTAGGCGGAATACGGTTAATTTTAATTTTGGTGGAAATGGCACTTATGAAACTTACCATTGATTTAAAAGAAAAAACATTAGATGCTCCCCTTATTTGCAATACAGCTCACTTATTTTACGTACAAAAGACTTTTAATAGTGCTCATTTTAAAGCTTATTTTAAGCACTACAAAACCCTTTTGTATTAGAATGCATAAAATGCATCTGCTCGCCGCGAGATGGCATTGACCACATCGATAAAATTTCAGACACAATAAAAAACGGCTTTGATCTTTAATATCTAGCTTAACATTGCACTTAGAATACTTTATAAAAAACCAAATTGTTCATTGTTTTACCTGCTACAATTTTGTTCTTTGTAAAATTTTCGATAAAACGTATATTGTTGGAGATATTTGCAAAAAACCGACAAAAAAGGTGAAAAAATTGCGAATTTTCAATTGCCAATAACTTGAAAAGTATTGGATTTTTTGAAAAACTTTATAAATGATTTTTTGTTTAAAATTAGGCCTTCTATCGATATCCGAGGTTATTTTGAAAAAAAAAAATTCACCCCCGAGAAGGGGTGGCAACCACCCCCAGGGTGGTTGCGGAGTTGAAATCATTTTCACTTTTGAAGTTAAGGGTAAGATGAGCCTAATTCCAAAATTTCAGGCAAATCGGTTCACAGTAAAAAAATTCGGAGGTAAGACCGTATTTTTCGCTTCAATGACTGCCCTATAAGTGGAACCTAAACTCATTTGACCGAAGGTTGGTTTTGCATTGCAGTAATGGACGTATATATAGGTCGTTGGCGTTGAACCTACGGTGCTGATGTATGTGTCGTTGGCGTCGAAAAGGTTAAATTTCAGTTTATCAAATGATTTCTGATTTTTATTTTTTGTATGTATTTTTTTACTGTACCGTGTTGTTTTTATTGTGACTTTCTTATGTTTTGACATAAAAATATAATGTTATTTACAAATAGAAATAAATGAATCTAATCTAATCTATCCCGGAAAATTGCATAGTTAGATAAACATTGTCAATTGCTAATTCTACGCGGGCAAAAGCTAGTTCAAATTAAAAAAAAAAAAACAAAATGTATTTTCGAAAATTGGCCGCATAGGGCTCTTTTACATGACTTTTTTGAAACTACCAGCGCATTCAGAAATACCATCATTGCCAAGAAGAATGCGCCGCAAGAAACTATACTTAAATTCGACTTAAATTAAATACATTTATAAAAGGAAATAAGGTCCCTGAGCCTTAAATTATATTATTCTTTAGTACAGATGTATTGTAAAACAGTTTTCCGCGTCGCCGTTTGTACGGGCTTTTAACAGTTTTAACGATTCGGCGTCTTTCAGAGAATCACTCCGCGATATAGAGAAGCACCCCATAATGTCGGTCCAAGACCACGGAAGCGACGAGCCGGCCCACAGGGACGAGGACCGGTCTGTCGCGGACGAGTTGGCGAGGAAAGTCCGAGTGCTGTGCTGGGTGATGACCCAGCCCAACAACCACGACAAGAAGGCCAAGCACGTCAAAGCGACGTGGGGGAAGCGGTGCAATAAGCTGCTGTTCATGAGCTCTGAAGAAGGTGAGGTTAAAGTTGGTTTATGTATGTAAACCCTTTATTTATTTATTTATTTATATTTATTTTCAGTGTAAGCTTACAGCACATGATAACACCAAAGCACCTACACGATAAATTGTTACACAAAAACAGAAACAGAAATCAATACATGTCAAAAAGAAAAATCGTCAAATTAAGAACATTGGAAATTATAGGATACATTATCAATCATGAATGTATTAAATAAAATAAAATAAATTAATGCAAAATTAATGCTTTGTGAAAGCCTACATACATACACACAGACAGATACGCCTTACTTCTGTATTGCGACACCTCGAGTTGAACCTAAAGCCAATTGAACGAAGGTCGCTTTTGCATTGAAGTAATGGGCGTATATATCTATCGTTGGCGTTAAACCTGTAGTGCTGATTATATGTATCGTTGTATCGTCGAAAAGGTTAATAATTTGCGGTATTTAGTTCAACATACAATAAAATTTTCAGACCCGAGTCTACCTACTGTCAAACTGCCTGTCACGGAGGGACGCGACTACCTGTGGGCGAAGACGAAGGAAGCCTTCAGATACGTCTACGAGCACCACAGGAGAGACGCGGATTGGTTCCTCAAGGCAGATGACGATACGTAAGTTTTTTTTTTTTATTAAAAAGGGAGAAAAAAGTCTTCTTACCATTACCTTGCTAATCCTCTGTCACATAGCATTTCAATACCAGATGATTGTCCTGTCAACTTGCTCAAATATGCACTAATTTCCTCAAGATGTTTTCCTTTACCGAATAGCTCATGGTAAGTTTCAAATGTAATTTTGCACATAAATTCCGAAAAACTCAGAGGTAGCCCTGGATTCGAACCCACGACCCTCTGCTTGAGAGGCCACAGGTCAAACCACTAGGCTACCACGGCTTTTTACTCCTCTACCTACCCTACAGATTATTACACTCAATGTAACAGCTCAATCGGTTGAGAATAATGGTTTACTTTTTTGTTGCAAGATTCCTCCCGACACGTGCACGTGCATGTATTTCATACATACGAAGTAACCATTCCAAGGACAACCTTGTAATACGTTGAAGCTTGTAAAATGTAATCGGAACCCGCGGTGCGCGAGCTTTACTTGTCTTGTTTATAATTTCACAGCTACGTTGTGGTCGAAAATCTACGCTATATGCTGTCTGAACACAACAGCAAGGAAGCTATATACTTTGGATGCCGGTTCAAGCCATTTACCTCACAGGTTAGTAACCATCCAGTACCTATTCTATGAGTCCTCGCCCGCGCGGTACAGAGGCGCGGGGTAGGACGACGGGGGGAAGCTATCTCGGTCCCCGCCCGCACCTCTCGGCCCCCGCGGGCGAAAACTCATTTAAGTCGGGCTTCATTTCTTGGGCTAAAAGCTAGGGCTTTATTTCTAGAGCTAAATCATTGGTAGGGCTGAACACTAGTGCTTGTTCTGTAGAGCTGAATATGCTAAGCTCGGGCTTAATTTCTAGGGCTAAATGATAGGCCTTTGTTTCTAGAGCTAGATCATTGGTAGGGCTGAATACCTACTAGTGCTTGTTCTGTAGAGCTGAATATGCTAGGCTGAGGCTTAATTTCTAGGGCTAAATGCTAGAGCTTTATTTCTAGAACTAGATCATTGCTAGGACTGAATGCTAATGCTTTTTCTGTAGAGCTGAATATGCTAGGCTGAGGCTTAATTTATAGGGCTAAATGATAGGCCTTTATTTCTAGAGCTAGATCATTGCTAGGACTGAATGCTAATGCTTGTTGTGTAGAGCTGAATATGCTAAGCTAGGGCTTAAGTTCTAGGGCTAAATGCTAGGGCTTTATTTCTAGAGCTAGATCATTGCTAGGGCTGAATACTGGTGCTTGTTCTGTAGAGCTGAATATGCTAGGCTAGTCCTTTGTTTCTAGAGCTAGATCATTGCTAGGACTGAATGCTAATGCTTGTTCTGTAGAGCTGAATATGCTAGGCTAGGGCTTAGTTTCTAGGGCTAAAAGCTAGGGCTTTATTTCTAGAGCTAGATCATTGCTAGGGCTGAATACTAGTGCTTGTTCTGTAGAGCTGAATATGCTAGGCTAAGGCTTAATTTCGAGGGCTAGATCATGGCTAGGGCTGAATACTAGTGCTTGTTCTGTAGAGCTGAATATGCTAGGCTATAGGGCTTAATTTTTAGGGCTATATGCTAGGCTTTATTTCTAGAGCTAGATCATTGCTAGAGCTGAATACTAGTGCTTGTTCTGTAGAGCTGAATACGCTAGACTAGGGTTAATGGGTTTTTTTTCTAGGGCTACATGAGCGGCGGTGCCGGGTACGTGTTGAGCAGAGAGGCGCTGGACCGCTTCGTGAACAAGGGTCTGCCGTCGCCGCATCTGTGCAAGGCCAGCGACACGGGAGCCGAAGACGCTGAAATGGGTAAGCTTGTGCTTATAACCAGAGAGAGATGTATAAGATACCCTAAATAAAGTATCTGAAATACAAAATGCAAGATACTTTACAAAAAAGTATTTCAGATACAGATATAAATAATTTTCTAAAAACGTATCTGAAACACTAGATACAAAATACCTATCTTTCAAATACTTTTTAAAGATAAAATACTTTTATGTCACACCGGGCCCAAAAGTGGCTTTTTAGCCAAGTGTTGACATAAAATTATGTAAACTAAACGGGAGATAAAAAATAAAGCCCTCGATTGCATATTAAGACCCCTCGCCTCGTCGAACCTAAAGCCGCTAAGGGTAATATTTCGGTAGCCAGATTCTATCAACTAAATTTTTGAACGACGCTCTGCGTCACTTGCGTTCGGAAAGAAAATCTTCGAAGTTTATTTTAGTAAAAGTATCTTAGGGAATATAGTATCTTCAAAATACTAAGATACCAGGAAAATATATCTAAATACAAGATACAAAATAAAAAAATTAAAAAGTATTTCAAATACAAGATATAAATACGTATTTTGTATCTTGTATCTGTATTTTAGATACTTTTATCTAAGATACATCACATCTCTGCTTATAACCTACTAGCTTCTGCCCGCGACTTCGTCTGCGTAGAATTAGACTTGAGAACAGATGTTGATAAACTCTGCAATAATTATTGACGGTGAAATTTTCCGGGATAAAAAGTAGCCAATGTGTTAATCTAGGGTACCAGCTATCTCCGTTCTAAATTTTATCCAAATCTGTCAAGTCGTTTCTGCGTGAAGAAGAAACAAACATACACACTCACACCGTCACATCCATCCTCACAAACTTTTGCATTTATAATATTAGCAGGATACTACTAACATTTTCAACGCCAACGATTGATGTATCAGTCGGATAACACAGCATAAGAGCAATGACATAAGTTTTAAATTAGGTTAAATATTTCGCGAGACTTGGCGTTAAAAAGGTTAACCAACTGGCTCTTTAAGCTCTGCCGACCAAAGAGTTGTTCCGGAAAAGAAGTTGCGTCTTAACGGATAATAAAAATTATTGTGACATTTCTAAAACATTTCAGCCATAGCTGAAACACGATATTTTTACGTTGTCAATTCTGACTCCGCCATTTTGGAAATTTTCTAAAGATCTATTTTAGTAAAAATTTGCTGTACCTAAATATCGAATCTGCTCACAAAATTCACGAGAATCGGTTGAGAAAAGCGACCTGTAGAGAACATAAAATTTTGCCCACACTGAAACTGCTCTGTCAATAAATATCATGTCGCCATGATTTTATTTATGATTTTCCATATTTTAATATTACCAATACTTCGTCAAAAACGAGTGTGTGTACTCCACAAGGTTAATATGAGGTTAAAAGGTTAAATATATTTCCCCAGGTATTTGCCTGGACCGTATCGGCGTGAAGGCGATGGATTCCCGGGACAGTCTCGGACGCGGTCGGTTCTTCCCGTTCGTGCCGCGGGACCATCTGTTCCCAAGCAAAGACAAGAGCTTCTGGTATTGGAAATATATTTACTACCCAACTGATGAGGTTAGTGTTTTTTTTATAAGATACATACACATACATACATACAAGCAAGATTGTGGGCGTATAGGTGAAAAATGAAATCAAAATAGTGATGGGTTGCTAGCCGCATCGGCTATAACATGATTCCTATTTCCGCCCATTCCCTCGATGGGCTTTTACCCTCTGCGCGGGAAGAGAAGCAACTGGTACATTCTATGTTTTTTCTTTGCTCCCAGACCAGCATGGAAGTACGCTCTTACACCGGCGTAATAAGGTCGTGGGACATATTTTTGAGAAGTTCCTATCAACTTATTTTTGCACTTGACCGTACGAAAATCCCGATGCGTTGGGAAAACCGGAATCAAAGTTACCAAACCAATGTATTTTTCTAGAGATTCAGCTGTATACATACGTACTAAATTTCATTTAAATACAATTCAACGAAACATGTAGATAAACAAAATATGTTTTTTTCACAGGGCCTCGATTGCTGTTCCGATCATGCAGTATCTTTCCACTACGTCAATCCTCAAGAAATGTATGTGTACGATTATTTAATCTATCACCTGCGGCCATACGGGATACGATACGGCGTCGACGCTAAAATGATTGGCAGCAATTCGACCAGAGCAGGTGCACAGTAGCTTAACCTTTTAACCTTATCCGTAGTGTAATATAACAGTAAAGAATTAATGAAAAAGCAACTATTAAAAAAATTATAAATGGTTGCCATAATTATAAAAGCAATAGTTGAAAATGAAAGATGCAAAGGGGCGCTCTCATATAATTCCTATTATTTATTGTCGTACTCTAGATAGTGGTTTTAGATTTGGACGTTGTGTGAAGGAAAATAGAGTTAATATTTGCGTTCCTTTAATTCTAAACAAATAGTCAATTTTGGGTGGAGACATAGAGGATTTAACCCTTTAACCGACGTGGTCTTAAATATAAGACATTAAATATCCAGCTTATTTCACCGTATAAATAAGACAATATGTCTTATATTTATTGACACTCGGCGACACTGGCATCTTCGGTATTAACCTTTTCGGCGGCTAAAAGGTTAACAAGAGAGTGGAAATGTCATACAATTTGCGTTTTGCCGTACTATTTTAGCGATTGTTGTGTTCATTGACTGGCCCAAGATAAAACGAACACTACAGTTGCACAAGCAGATATTATGATGTAGGGAATAAATAAAAACTATCGCGAAAAACGGTTTCAGTTAGGCGTAAGCGACTAATCCCACTCTATTAGTCATTTCATCTATGTCTACATCCAACATTACCTACGAGTTTTTTTACGTGACATGAATGTAATAAATCATGTGTACTGGACTGGACAGCGATAAGTAAATTATTTATACTTGACTAGTTGTTGCCCGCGGCTCCGTCAGCGCAGAATTCGGTCCAGCGGTTTAAGCGTGAAAAGGTAACAGACAGACAGACTGAGTTACTTTCGCATTTATAATATTAGTAGAAATTTTATACATGGTCATTACAAGCCAGTTTTTGAATAAACAAACGCTATTATATTTCATAACCTATTGGACTGAGTTTAAAAGGTTAAACTGCTTTATAGTTGATTTAATTAAAACTAAAGAATTAACGTTGATTCCTAGGAAACCAAAACAAGGTCAGAAGGCCAGTAAATAGTGTAATTTATTTTCTATAATATGTTTTATTTGTATATCAATATAGCCGAACCATTGTTATACGAGATGTGTCATTGAAATGCTATTTTTGAAGCAAATATAGTGACCCTATGAAGACATTCAGTTAGAACCTGGGTTTCAAAATTCTAAATTTGTGTCATGCTGTCCCTTTCACCCTCCTATTATACACTGTTAGTGTGAGCGGGTAAGCCACAATACAAAGTTCAAATTTCTAAATTCGTAGTACAGTCTGCGTCTATATGAAACATCTAAGGTGACCAAAAAGTTCGACACGCCTATTTCTATGTTGTACCGAACTATTTGACCGACTTGGAAGCTTCAAACTATATGATGCTGACACATCCTGCCCCTCCTGCTTCCTAGGCCCTGAGAATCGGAGTCCTGCATATTTTTTCGACGAAACACTTTTCATAGTCCACTCATTTTAATAACCTGTGACAGGTAAACAAATAGTCCCAATGACAACTGTCATGACAGCCGCAGTTAAATTCCGCGTAATAGCCACACCTCACGTAATAATGGTCGGACTTTATTTGGGAGTTTACTTTGTGTATATTTGAATTTTTATATAATTTTATAAGTAATTTATTTCAGGGTATGGCTTTGTATATTTTGTTTTAAAGTAACGGTACCTATTAATTTATGATATTTAACTTAGAACTCGAATACTGAAATGAGCCTTGATAATCTACTTAGATAATTACGTGTATTAAAATACTATAAAAAACGTAAGGAACTAGCAAGATGTATATGCTATTTTAAATACACTCGCAAGCAAAAATAACGGGTCTAGGAAACTATAGACAGTTTATAGAAAGTTGTATGAAACGTGAACCGTTATTTTTGCTCGTGAGTATAGTAAGATAGGATCCTAAGAATTAATAAAAATGAGTTTTGCTTGTAGCAGCTGTTACAATGCGGCTAAAAAGTCGAAGAATGATAATTCTTAACATTGGTAGTCAGCTCCGTCTTAATTTTTAACCTTTTGACCGCTTTAAGGTCTCAATTAAAACACAAATTTAGAATTTAAGCGTACCAACGTGATTCGGTATTTAACTGCGTATTAGTTAGACATTAGCGGTTAAAAGGTTAAACTTGAAAATGTGTTTAGACACTTTAATGCCTTTAACTATGTATATTTGTAACTAGCATAATAATGAATAATATATTTAAGGTATGATATTCACAAATTCGTTTCTCGCGTCAGGGTCATACTACTACTACATAATTATTTTCAGTTAGCATTCTTCCAAGGATACGAATCTCCTCAATCCAGCTTTAGGGGTATTTTACAAGTTTTCAACACTTCACGATTTGAATTGGACATTTTGGGGTAACGCTTTCCGCCTAAAATAGTTTTATTTTCCAATAATCGCAAAAAGGCATTCCAACTTTGCAGTAATAATACACTTTAAATTTTCATAAATGTTGTAGCTACTTACAAGAATAATATTAATAATTTTCTCTACTTACCACCTCATTGCCTCATACAGAGCATAACACGCCCAGTGGACTAAGGTGTTGCATAGCATAATAAATATATTTAGAAACAAAATCATTGTAAATGAACAGTTTAGTGTTAGATTAATGATAAATTACTTAAGCTTCTAACCGCTCGGCAGGAGTTTCGAAAGCAGCGCACTGCTGTGTACTGTGCGCCTTGTAAAGTCAAGCGGTTAAAAGGTTAAATATGATATTACGTTAGTACGTGTGAGTATATTTTATACATATTTGTCTTGTGTAAATGCGATGCGTCCGAGGCGTACCACAGTATGCTTGATCCTTATAGTTGGCAACACAAAGACAATAAGAAAAAATAATAAATGCTTATTTATTTTCGCCTTAAAAAGGCAGAACAGTACAGAAGGTTAAATAAAAAAGTAGCTAGCAATCCAAACTTGTTTGAACCAAGAATAATAATTGAAATAATTACCAAATTGTAAAGATTGGTATTGTTGAAGTTATGGACCTACCATAAGTAGGTATATTGTACCGTGTCATTATTATAGCACTATAAGGGTCGATCTTACAACCACTAGCATTGCATCTGGCGTTTTAAAAAAAAAGTACGTGAACATTTTTCCAAACTATTTTGGGATTTTGTTACTCAGAATCGTTTACCCTATCGATTCTCAAACAAGAAAAAATGTGTCCCAAAACTTCCATTCCACTACGTCACTTTTTTTCGTCGTTTATTTTATATGTATGGAACGTGACGAACAGGAAAAAATGTACCTATAGTAAAATGTTTATGGACTTGGTATGTGTGTGTAAAAACGCCCATTTACAAGTACATTGCCTGACAGGAAACCACACGAGTGTCGTGTTTTGATCATGTATCAGTATGATTTTAAAAACATCCGGTCATGCAATGTGAAGCAGTTTTTGTTTACTATTGTTTGACATTTTCCGGCGTAAATAAATAATAATTTTAAGTAGATTGCTTAGAATTGCCATAAAATAATATAAATAATTAAGATTTTGTACTAGTCTACTTAAGTTATAAACTTCATGATATTACCAAAGAGGATCTAAGTATAAGTGTAACGTTTTAGGTAGTTAAGCGTAAGGTGGTCATTTCGTTTGGAAGTTTTCTATTAAAGAAGTGACATATTGTGTGGCATTGGGGTAAATTCGAAATTGGGGGAATTTCGAAACTCTTGGATATCCACCAAACGGGCAACAATATTACATAATCTAGCAACGCTTACCTAGAAGCTCCAATGTCTTTGGCGTCTAGATAAGTGTTGCCAGATTATGGAATTGTTCCCCGTTTAGTGGATATCCACGATTTACGAAATTCCCCCAATTTCGAATTTACCCCAATGCATCTTACGAAACTTTTTATAGGCAACTTGTTTTTCTACGTCTACTTTTTCATTTGTTTATAATTTTGAAATGTCTAACATAGTAAAAACTTTTTAATTTCGACACCTTGGCTGAAAAAAAGCAACTAAAGCCCACGCCCACTTTGAGCGTTTTTGTTGTATTTGATAGTTATTGGGTTTATGTGAAATTAAATTATAGTCGAAAATGTTCCAATTAACATTGCTAGCATTGGCCTAAGTTTTAATCCACCATATCACATGGTCCAGAATTTAGGATAGATTTCTTGATATTTGTTGCGTCTATTATTGTTATTATTATCTTCATTCCTATGGTATGTGTGTGAAATAATTTGCAATTCCTTGAATCATATTTTTGCTGCAGAAGTTAATTACCTGACAGAGATGTCAATTCGATTCTTATGATTACAGTTTTCAATCAGTTTTTGCAAAGAATGGGCGCTAATATAATTAAGGGCGCTTATTACTTGACTAATTTATTACTACATCGACATTAAGTGGCATCTCTAAGAATGGCAGTTAACCTCATACGAAACAGATGTCTAGATTATAAAATGGCAGTCGTATATGCAGGACCGTTTTTATATCTACGTGCAGTCTTAGTGTGTATATCTAGTGACATATTGATATTTTATGATATTTTTTATCTCTGCACTATTTGGTTCAATCCTTCGCTCAATTTGTTTGTTAAGTTATGTTAAGTTAAATTCTCGAATAAAGAATACAATTCGTGGAAATGTTTTGTTCCAGTGTGATGAATGTGATATTAAATTTCTAAATGTCTATGAAAATTAGAACACATAGAAAAATCCGAAAAGTAAAGCTATGGCCGGGAATCGAACCCGGATCCTCGTCATTCCGTGACGCGTGCTATACCCCTACACCACCCATAGCAGGTGGGTAGTCTCCGAATTTTTCTACCTGTTACTAACTGTCACGTGACCTTTGTTACTATGCGAATTTTTTGTCGCTAAGCGTCATCTGTTTGAATGATGTGTCTGTACGACACAATTACAAACTCCCGTGGAACATCTACTGCTCACCAGGGACGAGAGAAGGCGCTGTTTTTCAAATGATAGTTACTATCAAATGAATCAAGAAATTTTTATTTCTTGATTTTTTTTTATGTTTACTTTTACGGTTTTACCGTTAGAAATTTAATTTCTAAATGTCTATGAAAATTAGAACACATAGAAAAATCCGAAAAGTAAAGCTATGGCCGGGAATCGAACCCGGATCCTCGTCATTCCGTGACGCGTGCTATACCCCTACACCACCCATAGCAGGTGGGTAGTCTCCGAATTTTTCTACCTGTTACTAACTGTCACGTGACCTTTGTTACTATGCGAATTTTTTGTCGCTAAGCGTCATCTGTTTGAATGATGTGTCTGTACGACACAATTACAAACTCCCGTGGAACATCTACTGCTCACCAGGGACGAGAGAAGGCGCTGTTTTTCAAATGATAGTTACTATCAAATGAATCAAGAAATTTTTTATTTCTTGATTTTTTTTTTATGTTTACTTTTACGGTTTTACCGTTAGAAATTTAATTTCTAAATGTCTATGAAAATTAGAACACATAGAAAAATCCGAAAAGTAAAGCTATGGCCGGGAATCGAACCCGGATCCTCGTCATTCCGTGACGCGTGCTATACCCCTACACCACCCATAGCAGGTGGGTAGTCTCCGAATTTTTCTACCTGTTACTAACTGTCACGTGACCTTTGTTACTATGCGAATTTTTTGTCGCTAAGCGTCATCTGTTTGAATGATGTGTCTGTACGACACAATTACAAACTCCCGTGGAACATCTACTGCTCACCAGGGACGAGAGAAGGCGCTGTTTTTCAAATGATAGTTACTATCAAATGAATCAAGAAATTTTTTATTTCTTGATTTTTTTTTATGTTTACTTTTACGGTTTTACCGTTAGAAATTTAATTTCTAAATGTCTATGAAAATTAGAACACATAGAAAAATCCGAAAAGTAAAGCTATGGCCGGGAATCGAACCCGGATCCTCGTCATTCCGTGACGCGTGCTATACCCCTACACCACCCATAGCAGGTGGGTAGTCTCCGAATTTTTCTACCTGTTACTAACTGTCACGTGACCTTTGTTACTATGCGAATTTTTTGTCGCTAAGCGTCATCTGTTTGAATGATGTGTCTGTACGACACAATTACAAACTCCCGTGGAACATCTACTGCTCACCAGGGACGAGAGAAGGCGCTGTTTTTCAAATGATAGTTACTATCAAATGAATCAAGAAATTTTTTATTTCTTGATTTTTTTTTTTATGTTTACTTTTACGGTTTTACCGTTAGAAATTTAATTTCTAAATGTCTATGAAAATTAGAACACATAGAAAAATCCGAAAAGTAAAGCTATGGCCGGGAATCGAACCCGGATCCTCGTCATTCCGTGACGCGTGCTATACCCCTACACCACCCATAGCAGGTGGGTAGTCTCCGAATTTTTCTACCTGTTACTAATGTGATATTATTTTGTTGGTTTTATTTTACTCCTAATTTTTCCAGAATATTGCATTTTTTTATCTTCCTTTGCGTAGAACATTTATCTTATCTAATAAAACAAAAATTTTGTTGCACACGATTTATTTCAACTATAAGTCAAGGATATAAAGAAGCTTAACAAAGAAAATATTTTCAATTAAAATTTCAAAAATACTATTTTAATTAAAGTAAAAAAAATGTCGACTTCGTTCAAAATACCGAAATTGTTTTAACATGTCAAAGCATAATCAATCCTTCAAAACGAATAAGATTCTATCGCACATAGTTTATTTTTCCAAAGGTCCATGAAGAAGTTAACCAACGGTCCCCTAAGAATTACATTCCTGACCAAAAAAGGGTATTTAATTCTAAATTAATATTTTTTAACCTTTTACAGTAACGCTTACCAATAAGGTTAAAACTAATTTAAACTATTGAGTATTTTGGCATATCGACTTTTCCTCAGTTCTTTTTACAAATGTAGTGAATGTGACATTTATTTTTTTCTGCTAGTGACCTGTATAAATAAATTGAAATACCAATCCAGAGTGTTTAATTTAAAGAGTACGGAAACTGTTATTAAAAAAATTTTGGAAAGTAAAATTTCCCTTGCCGTGATTAAATACCTAAAATTTTGAACTACTGGATACATTAACATAAATCTAATTGTAATGCAAGCTACTTATATAAGTTAATTTAAATTAAACCATAAAGGTTATCGCACACAACCGCTCGGCACCGAATCGGCTCGCCGTCAACCAGGCGTCAACCGTACAAACTCGTAACGGAAGCGGCTCGGTACCTTCGAGGCGTCCGCGCGGTTACCGCGAGCCGGCGACTGCTTGGCGGCTAGCGATCAACGTTGACGGTCGGCGATGTCAGAGAGAAAAGCGGCGGGCCGTCGCCGCGGCGGCGACTCGACGTAAGCGCGGTGACGGCGAGTTGCCCACGCACTGCTAGCTTTTGCCGAGGCGAACGCCGTTCCGAAGCCGATAAGTGTGCGTTGCAGTATGGAGTTTCATACAAAGAAATACTGAGCGGTCGCCGTTCCGGCGCAGAGCAGTTATGTGTGCGTCAACCACGAACATTGAAGCATTCCGCGCATATCCAGTGAGAGGGCGAGATTTCACCGTCTCCCTCTTTTCCATAGTGTACGACAGTGAGGGATAGTGCACTCCCTGGCGAACTTCTTAAGCTAGTTTTGTGATATTTGTAGCCGCATTGAAAGGGCAAATTATATACATCCACCTGTATAATACAATGTATACAAAAGCTTTTATACATATTTTAGGCGGCAATCTGACGTACCGGACTGACCATAACAGATATACAGAGATATACAATTCTAAATAACATACAATTATATCAGCTAGCAATATATAGTTACTGATTTAAAGTATTAAACGTATAGCTGTGTTAGCATTAAAAACTATTACAAAATACTTTTTACAAATATCGTTTTAACTAAGTAAATTTATTTGCCTATGTGAATGATTAAATATAATACATTCTTAAAAATAAAGTATGCTATCGTTTGGGTTAACATTATTATATAAATATAATAAATACACAATATCACCACGCTATAGCAAACACTATGAGCTTAAAGTTAAATAATCATAAATCAAACGGTTTTGTACTGACTGCTAATTTAAAGCAATTTAAATAAAAAAATGAATATATTTTTAAGAGTGTATGAATATATTTTTAAGAGTGTATGATATGGTAAATGCTATGCGCAAAATTTTATTAAATTTTAATATTATTTTGAGGACAAGCCTTTCGAGGAATGTTTTATTATAGTTTTTTTTTATTACTCTGAAAATAGTTTTTGACAGATTGAACTCCGTCAGGTCAATAAGGATGTTAACAGACCAATCGATCGATGGCAGAAAGGAATATGGAACAGTCGACGTCGATCGATTTGTTTCTACTATACCGATGGTATCGAACAACGTCGATCGTTTAGTTTATCCGCCGATCAGTCAAAGTTACCACACTAATCGATCGTAATCGATCGATGTTGATGTAATGAGGACTATAGTTTCTTTGCTCACCAGTTGGCGCCACTGTTGACGAAGGTCCAGAGGTATAGCTGTCAATAGCGACTTTATAAGATCGGCGCCGAAACAAAGTTTTAAATCTTGAATCTCATTAAGTTTATTAATTATAAATAACTATCATCATATCGAGTAGCTATGACGCAATGTTGTGCAGTTCCGTTTTGTTCGAAAAAAAAATCCGCTTTCAAAGCGTTCACATTCATCGGTAATTAATCCATATTTGCGATAATTTCACGAAGGAGATCACTTTTCAACAGGTAAATGGGACAAATTATAATTTATGTCACGAAGCCCGCCAAAACCAGTGAAAAGTGAATGTTATTGGACCTCACGCGACACTAGCGCCTCTAGTGCCAAATTCACACGCGATAGCCCCCATTCCAGCTCCTGTTTGATCAGTCTCCATTGATACTCTAATCGACTAAACTGCTCGAATTTTGGTAATGATAATGGATGGTATTTTGTTCTTAGTAAAAGAAAACCAATATACGCTCAAAACCTACACAATTCTTCAGTTCTTAACCCGTACAGCGTCCAAGCGACTACAGTAGTCCCTAACTTTTTCGGGACTTTTTTTAGGGACTGCATTATGCAGTCCCTAGGACATTTCGAGCCCGAAAAAGTTTGGGACTACTGTATTCGCTTGGACGCTTGACGGGTTAATTCGTTCTGAATACAATATTTAAGCTGTACTTGGATTAGTATAAAAAAGTAACTACAAAACTATAATAATTAGTTATAAACTATAAAACTAATGAAGAACAAAACAGTATGTCCACTATAGAAAACTAATATGTATCAAGAAACAAATATTACAAAAAAATTGGTTAACATAACTGTTCTCTTACACGAACAAACTAAAATTAACTTACAGGGCATGTAACTTATTCAGATCTAATTGTTACTTTTATCACTGGAAATAACTCCTTTTCTTCCTTGAGACGCTGTAAAATGAAAAAATCGTCATTTTAATTTTCAAGCATTTCATATACCGATAGTATATAAATATATCCAGGGCTTCTTGACATTTAATTCGCGAATATAACAAACACATACATAGATAGGTACAATCGAAGCTGAATCACGTACCTCTGTGGAAAAATTTCTAATACACTTCATTTGGAGTGAAAAGGTTCCACATTGGTTACCGATTCCGTTTTTTCATCATCATCATCACTACATAGTATAAAATAAAGTCGCTTTTTCTGTCCCCGTGTCCGTATGTATGCTTATATCTTCAAAACCAGTCAACGGATTTTGATGCGGTTTTTTAAAATAGATAGAGTGATTCAAGAGGAAGGTTTATGTGTATAATACATGCATAATATACCGTGCGAAGCCGGGGCGGGTCGCTAGTACATAATAAACACGTTTTTGTGGTAGTCACGTTCCTTCAGCAGGTAGTTGGATCTGGGGGCACGGGAGTGCCCCCGCCAAGTCGAGCAATTATTTTCAATGAACACCCTTGTTAACGCTTTTCAGGTGTTTTCCAATGTGCTTGACAAATGTTTCCAAAGGCTATGGGTCGTGATCCAACTAATTTGGTCCACCCGGAAAAAATGCTGCCATTCGAATCGCTGATTTTTAATAAGTACAAAAATAGGTAGGTTAGGTTAGTTAAGTATCTTCATTTGTCAATACATACACAAATCACGTCTTTATCCCTTACAGGGTAGACAGAGCCTAAGGCAACAGGTACCTACAGGCCACATTTAGCATGATTGTGGGCGTATAGGTGGAAAATGGAATCAAAATAGTGATAGGTTGCTAGCCTCATCGCTTAAACATGATTCCTATTATTTTCGCCCATTCCCTCGATGGGCTTTTACCATCTGCGGTAGAGAAGCAACTGGTACATTCTATGTTTTTCCTTTGCTCCCAGACCAGCATGGAAGACTTCGAAGATTCATTTGTCCGAATGGCAAAATACCCAGAAAAAGGAGATCCGCCCTTGGGCGGAGCTCCTTCTAAATCCAGGTGTATTTGGACCGCGATCCATAGCCGGTTTCCACATTGTGAGAGTTCAAAGTATTACGGAGTCAAAAGGGCGACTAAAATTTCAATCTGTACGGGAGTATTTAATCAGACTAACACAACCAGCTGCTAAAATATATGGGAATAATCCTTATGACACCATCTATACTTCATTTAATTTAGGATGAGAAACCACAACAATGTTATATTGCGGGTCGTGAAGTGTACTCTCTTTTCAATTTGTGCTAGAGTATAATTGTAAACGACACGAAAATAAAGTGGCATTAAAACAATTTTATTTTGCGGCTCCCAGACTATTGCACTGTACTAATAGCTAGGTAAGAAATAGTTAACCAGACGCAATATAATGTTGTTGTGGTTTCTCATCCTAAAATAAATGAAGTATAGACTCGTACTTACCCAGTGTCAGCGGGCGAGAAGAAAAACCCCCTAGGCCGGGGCGCCGAGAGCGGGGACGCCGCCTCGTTGGGGAACGCCCATTGCGCCCAGTAGTCCGAAGGCAGCCGCAGCAACAGCTGCATGACCTGGGCACAGATTAAAAGTAACGTTTGTAAGTAGACTCTTGACTACAGGCCTTATTGACGCGCGCATGAACGTCTCTTTCTACATTTATTTTATACCATTTAGGAAAAAGGCACCGCTGCTGTCGGGGAAAGAGTTAAGATACATACACATATATACATAAATCACGTATTTATCCCTCACGGGGTAGACAGAACCCAGGTAGCAAGACCTACAGGCCACGTTTAGCAAGATCTAGAGCGTATAGGTGGAAAATGGAATCAAAATAGTGATGGGTTGCTAGCCGCATCGCCTATAACATGATTCCTATGATTTTCGCCCATTTCTATTTTGATTCTATTTTCCACCTATACCAACCCACAATCCTAAACGTGGCCTTTAGGTCTTGTTACCTCAGCCTCTGTCTACCCCGTAAGGGAAAAAACGTGACTTGTGTATTGTATTGTATCTTTAAAATTTTAATCAACATATTCTTCAAAATTCGTCTTAGGAATCATGTTATAGGCGATGCGGCCAGCAACCCATCATTATTTTGATTCCCCTTTCCACCTATACGCCCTTAATGATTAGACCCTGTCTACCTCGTAAGGGATGAAGACGTGATGTATGTATGTATGTATGTATATATGTATTCTTCAAAAATATTTTCTTTTTCACCTGAAACTCATTTCTATACATTAGCATAGTGTTTTTGTGTCTGTCTGTATACATACATTGACCATCTGAGCCGTGGCTGTGTACATTTCGGCCGCCTGCGTCATCATGCCGAAACCAACGACGGTCGGCCCGAATATCTTCGCCAGGTTGTCTATGCCCATCTCACAGTCCGGACTCTCTGCTACCCTGAAATACGTACACATCACAAGGTTAGACAACAGCAAACAGTTGCAATATAAATAAATAAATAATAAATAAATATCTTTGGACAAATTACACCAATTAACCCAGCCCCAAACTAAGCAAAGCTTGTACTATGGGCACCAGGCAACGGATAAACGTACTTATAGAATGTAGATAAATACATACTTAAATACATACAACATCCATGACTCGAGCACAAACATTCGTATTCATCATACAAAATGTCTGCCCCTACCGGGATTCCAACCCAGGACCTCTAGCTTCATAGTCAGGGTCACTAACCACTAGGCTATCCGGTCGTCATATATTGTATGTGTATGTATACAAGTATAACTTTTTATTGTACGTTCAAGTGCAAAAATAAGTATCGTTATGAACTTATCGAAAATATGTCCCACGACCTTATTACGCCGGTGTAAGAGCGTATGGTACTTATTTTTGAAACTTTCGACTACATACATATTATGACACTTGACTGTACATAAAACACAAGAAAAAGATGAATACAGGACAACACACATACACAAAGGCGAACTTATCCCTAAAAAGGATCTCTTCCAGTTAACCTTCCTACTAATATTATAAACGCGGAAGTTTGTAAGTATGCATGGATGGATGGATGTTTGTTACTATTTCACGTAAATGGATTTGGATAAAATTTGGAACGGAGATAGCTGATACCCTAGACTAGATTAACACATAGGCTATTTTTTATCCCGGGAAATTGCATATTTCCAGCGAGATAGCGAAATTAAACTAAATCGGTCCAAAGGTTTAAGTGTGAAAAGTAGCAGACAGACAGGGTTGCTTTCATGTTTATAATTTACTAGCGACCCGCCCCGGCTTCGCACGGTATATTATGCATATATTATACATATAAACCTTCCTCTTGAATCACTCTATCTATTAAAAAAAACCGCATCAAAATCCATTGCGTAGTTTTAAAGATTTAAGCATACATAGGGACATAGCGACAGAGAAAGCGACTTTGTTTTATACTATGTAGTGATAGTGACTAGCTCGACTCGCTCGTCCTGGCTGCCTCCATGAAGTCGGCCCACAGCGCGTTGGAGACCAGAGGCTCGCGGAGGGAGCGGGTGAGTAGGTAGTAAAAATACTACTTCCGAGTGATGTGCTTACAAACATCGGGCCATTGGACGTCCGATGGCAAAGAAGCAAATGGAACTAGGCCGTTCACCTGGCCAGCAAACAGCTTGACGGTGTTCGAGACCTTTCCGTTTCTCTTTCACCGCTTCACACAAGGGCGTCGCCAAGGGGGGGCAGGGAGGGGCAGCTGCCCCCCCCCCCCCCCCCTAGAGATTCTAAGAATTGTAGTAGGTAAAGTCAACTTGCCCCCCCCCCCCTGCGCCATCGGCTGGCGACGCCCTTGGCTTCACAGTTAAAGTACAGTATACTAACTTGTGTAGATGCAGAACCAAGAACGCCAGCGTGTCCCTGTTAGGCGGTGGCAGCTGACTGACGGCCTGCACTATGGCGGCGGTGGCGTCGCTGGACTCGCTCGTCCTGGCCGCCTCCATGAAGTCGGCCCACAGCGCGTTGGAGACCAGAGGCTCGCGGAGGGAGCGGAGGAAGTCCTTGATGCAGCCGCAGAGCACGTGGATGTCTTCGTTCGAGAGTTGGGGAGAGCCGCAGCCGCGGAGGAAGCGCTCCTGAGAAGGAATGCAATGCTGAATCATCATCATCATTCATTTATTTTCATCTCTAAACGCCATTATGCATGATCCTCGGGGTTACGAACTCGTGGTCCCACTGTTATAAAAATGGAGAATTACACTCCCACCGACGGAAGCCCACGAAAGGGGGACTTTTATTCTGAAGATACCTAAGATACCTAAACTAATTTTAGTATCTCTAGTGAGCATATCGTCCATGCTGGTCTGGGAGCAAAGAAAAAACATAGAATGTAGCAGTCTCTTCCCGCGCAGATGGTAAATGCTCATCAAAGGAATGGATGCAAATCTTAGGAATCGTTTTATAATCGATTAGGCTAGCAACCCATCACTATTTTGATTCCCCTTTCCATCTATATTCTGCTAAACGTGGGCTAATAAGTCTTGTTACCTTGGGCTCTGTCTACCTCGTGTGGGATAAAGACGTGATTTATGTATGTTTTGCAATATTTGTTGCTCTTTACTTTCTAACCGAATAAAAATCCTAAGACTTGTGTTCAAACCTCTTTAGAGTATTACCACTGTCAAAGATAACACTGGCAGTTCAATTAGACTTGACATCCATAATCTTCTTTCAAACTGACTCTACAACTTGACAAAGAACGTCAATCACATACTGAAGAAAACAAACTGGCGAAATTATCCAATATTTTTTTTTAAACAATGGTGCTAGGAGCCAGGCGAGCAGCAAACCCAGCAACAGAACCCCTTCGACGTAAACTCGAAAAAGCACAGTGCATTATACTAGCGGGCATAATAACACCGAGCTATTACATAGTACAGATGTTAATGATAAAAACATCCCTGCCGCAATACATTTTGAGCGCTTATTTCTTCACCAACATAATCGGTAACATGTACTTAAGTATATTTACTGATACCAGAGTGGGGTCTTATGACGGGGAAGGTGAATACTGCGATGTTTGCAAGCAGAACCGGCCGCCTATGAGTTGGCACTGTCGTACCTGCAACGCTTGTATGAAACGGAGCGACCACCATTGCTACTTCCTCTCCCACTGCATCGGACGGAACAACTACCGTTATTTCGTGTGTTTACTCGGGCATTTGACAATCACTATGCTCTACTGTTCAGTGTGGTACTACAGTCAGATACCTCGTATGAAACTCGACATATTCAAGGCACCAACCAAGTTGGTCCATTGGTTGGTCCTTATCGTTTCACTGCGCACTGAAGATTTTTACGTGTCGTGTCTGTTTATAGACTTGATACTTTTATGTTTCGCGGGCGGTCTATTTGGCTTTCATGCCAGGAATGTTTTTAGAGGCATTACTACGTACGAGTCATTGCATAAGACGCCTTATGTGAAAAGGCATTGGAAAACGAACATCGTGTATGTTTTTGGTACAAGATGGTACTGGGCTATTCTATGGCCTTTTGTTAGCAGCCCTTTGCCTGATTACGAACTATTGAACTCTACTGAATAATTATTATTTTATTTACCTAATGTTTCGTACTATGTATTGTGATAGTAGTTTTACGTAATTGGAATTAAATATATAAATAAATAGCATGTCTTTTTAAAAATCTTAGGAATCATGTTATCGACGATGCGGCTAGTAACGCAACAGTATTTTGATTCCCCTTTCCACCTATACGCCCACAATCATGCTAAACGTGGCCTTTCGGTATTGTTACCTTAGGCTCTGTCTACCCCGTAAGTATATGTCTTTTTCCCCGCTCTGGCCCACGGCACAAAACGCTCGTCGCTCAAATGGTGCCAAGGAAGCTCCGCCATAACTCTTTTTTAGGTCATCGGTCATGGTCCTCTTACCCATTTCACCTGGGTGACCACCTCAGTACACGTAGATGAACCACAGGCAAATAACTATGGGCCATGGGCCACCTCAAATTATGTCATGCGACTGATTATTATTTTGATAGAAAAATAGGTAGGTTATATTAGTTAGGTATCTTCATCTACCCGAAGGGCAAACTATCCATAAAAAGGGGTCCAAGGGCGGAGCTCCGTCAAAAACCAGGTGGACAAACTGTAGGTGGGCCACCGGCAAGAAAGTGCCCATAGTCCACCCAGGTGAGCTAGGCAAGTGAACCACAACCGACGAATGTCTTTTTTTTCTCTTAGACTGTTGATTGTCCAGAGCTCCGTCAAAAACTAGGTTGACAAACTGTAGGTGGGCCACCGGCAAGAAAGTGCCCATAGTCCACCCAGGTGAGCTAGGCAAGTGAACCACAACCGACGAATGTCTTTTTTTTCTCTTAGACTGTTGATTGTCCAGAGCTCCGTCAAAAACTAGGTTGACAAACTGTAGGTGGGCCACCGGCAAGAAAGTGCCCATAGTCCACCCAGGTGAGCTAGGCAAGTGAACCACAACCGACGAATGTCTTTTTTTTCTCTTAGACTGTTGATTGTCCAGAGCTCCGTCAAAAACTAGGTTGACAAACTGTAGGTGGGCCACCGGCAAGAAAGTGCCCATAGTCCACCCAGGTGAGCTAGGCAGGTGAACCACGACCGACGAATGTCTTTTTTTCTCTTTGTCCAGAATTGTCATAAAATTAGCTTAACTTCATATTATCTGGAACTGAACTTCTGCCTTACAGGAACGTCCTCATAGAGAGCATTCTTGCCCGAGCATTTGTAAAAGAGCAATCAATGTAAGTTTTGTAACGCTTGGCTTACCGCTCTTTTTGCGTTGGGTGTTAAAAAGGAAAACATAGGCATAGCCAAAGTCCTTATATTAAGTCATCATCATCATCATCAGCCAGAAGACGTCCACTGTTGAACACACGCCTCCCCCTTACACCACAATGGCCGACAACTCGCCACCTGCATCCACCAGTTTCCCGCAACTTTCACGATATCGCTCCACCTAGTGGGAGGCCCACCTGCAACGCTCTCGACCCCGCGCGTCTGCGTCTACGCCGCAAGGGCAAGGACTCATTTAAGCGGTCGGTCTATAGCACAGGAGCGCACGATAGACTTCTAGTCACTTTCAAGAACGCAAAGAATACTACGGGTAGCTATAAGGATAGCTGACGCGCGCACCCGTGCCGTGCAAAGCCGGTATCAAAAAATGAAAAGACAAAATCACCAAAGTAGTGTATTCAATGAAAAAATCAATTCACATATTTCAGCTCCATAAAATCATTTTCAACTGGCAATGGGCTGCTTACGAAAGGCCAGAACACGGCCCAATACCATCTAGTACCAAGCACACTCGCAACACAAGTCGCCCAATAACTCTGGTTGTATTTATAATCTGTCTTTTTAATAATATTCCTCACGTGAACCGCGAATAAACCAATAGAGCACGGTAGTATGGTTAAATTTAAATAAGCACATAAAACCAACAGATCCTCATCACGTATTCCAGGTAGCTTCAAATTTGGGAAGAAAACGATCAAGGGCGCTAGAAAGACTCCATAGCGATCGTAGTTGGTCGCTATTGTGAAGTAATAATAGTACATTGTATACAGCATAGAGATGATCAAGTGAGCTAAGGAGCAGATGAAATAGCGATAGTTTCTGCGTCCCAATATGTGAGACAAAAAGTCGTGGTGGTGCCGGCAATGTTCTGTGCGCTGTCCGTAAATCTCACAGTCCTCGCGTTTGAAGTAGGCTTCGACCGGCGAGTCGGTAAGTATGTTGAGTAGCATGTTTCCAAACACGTTTATAAAAAAATAAGATCCTAGGACGATGTCGAACAAGTTCAGTTTTAGCATTATGATTTGAAATACGAAGTATCCGGGCGCTATTATCACTGTCAGCACAAAACAGTGGACCTTTTCGATAATAAGTGGTATGTGTTTGCGTTTTTTACGAATTGTATTCATTTTGTTATACTTATATTACGATTTAGACGTTAGGTGAAGTTGACATTGAAAGGCAGTCATAAAGCAAGTCAAAACCAAGCAGTTTTTTTACTGAAGAAAAGAGGGCTTATATTTATTATCTGGTGTGTGCTGTCATAATATCTTACTGTAGACTGTAAACCATGTTCGTCTAATTCATATAATCATATCATATTGTATGTCGATTAGTTGATGAAACCTTATGTATCCTCATTGCAGATAGTAACTGGTAGTTATCCCACCGACAACTGGCAGATTATTGAACAAGACGTCCACCTACTTGCCGTGTCTTATCCAACCTCAACATTGGCAAAATCATCAAAAAGTTGATGGAGCCACTTTTTCCTAAATTTGAATCGAGTTGAGGGGTTATAAAAAAACCAGGTTCACTTTTTTAAACGAATCTAAAAAAAAACCTACACTGGTTTTACCAGTGCCGGTTATGTAACTTTGTTATATACGGGGAACAAGCTATGTATAGACCGACCGCTTAAACGAGTCGCCCTTGCGGTGCAGACGCGCGGGGTAGGACGACGGAGGGGAGCTCTCGCTGCGGGCGGGGGCGCCTGCCCCCGCGCAGCTCCCCCCCCCCCCGCGCGGGCGAGGGCTCGTTAAGTGCAGGGGTCGGCAACCTGCGGCTCGCGAGCCACATGCGGTTCTTAGGATGTGAGGCTGCGGCTCTTTAGTTCCATTCGCAAATATTATTTACTAGCTGTAGCCCGCAACTTCGTCTGCATATAATTCGTTTATCGCTATCCCGCGGGAATTACGCAATTTTCCGGGATAAAAAGTAGCCTATGTGTTATTTCCGGCTATAATCTATCTATGTTCCAAATTTTATCCAGATCTGTCCAGCCGTTCTGGCGTGAAAGAGTAACAAACATCCAAACTCACAAACTTTCACATTTATAATATTAGTAGGATTTTATAAAAAAATAAATAGACATTTTTCTTATGAATAAATAGATTACTTTTTTATTATCAACAAATTTTATGAAAGTATTGAGGCTATTTATTGTTGGCGAGAAAAAAAATTGTGGCTGTTTAAAAACTTGAAATTTTGTAAATAGTACTATGACTAGTGTAGTGGTATGACTGCTTGCCTTTTTGTTGTAACTTTTCCTTTCTGTGGCAGGTTAGCTGGAAGAGATCCCTTCTTAGGGATAAGTTCGCCTTTGTACTATTTTCTCTGTATTACTGTATTTTTATATTTTTTATGTGCAATAAAGAGTTTACATACATACATAGTAATTTTTGGCTCTTCCTACTCAAAAGGTTGCCGACCCCTGGTTTATTGTATAGCGCGCACCTTGAGCCGCTTGACGTCCTTCTCGACGGCGCTGATGCGGTACAGGCCGCGCTCGGCCAGCCCGCGCTTCTCCACCTCGTTGACGCAGTGCACCAGCAGCGCCGGCACCATGGCGACCCCTGGTTTAGTGTATAGCGCGCACCTTGAGCCGCTTGACGTCCTTCTCGACGGCGCTGATGCGGTACAGGCCGCGCTCGGCCAGCCCGCGCTTCTCCACCTCGTTGACGCAGTGCACCAGCAGCGCCGGCACCATGGCGACCCCTGGTTTAGTGTATAGCGCGCACCTTGAGCCGCTTGACGTCCTTCTCGACGGCGCTGATGCGGTACAGGCCGCGCTCGGCCAGCCCGCGCTTCTCCACCTCGTTGACGCAGTGCACCAGCAGCGCCGGCACCATGGCGACCCCTGGTTTAGTGTATAGCGCGCACCTTGAGCCGCTTGACGTCCTTCTCGACGGCGCTGATGCGGTACAGGCCGCGCTCGGCCAGCCCGCGCTTCTCCACCTCGTTGACGCAGTGCACCAGCAGCGCCGGCACCATGGCGACCCCTGGTTTAGTGTATAGCGCGCACCTTGAGCCGCTTGACGTCCTTCTCGACGGCGCTGATGCGGTACAGGCCGCGCTCGGCCAGCCCGCGCTTCTCCACCTCGTTGACGCAGTGCACCAGCAGCGCCGGCACCATGGCGACCCCTGGTTTAGTGTATAGCGCGCACCTTGAGCCGCTTGACGTCCTTCTCGACGGCGCTGATGCGGTACAGGCCGCGCTCGGCCAGCCCGCGCTTCTCCACCTCGTTGACGCAGTGCACCAGCAGCGCCGGCACCATGGCGACCCCTGGTTTAGTGTATAGCGCGCACCTTGAGCCGCTTGACGTCCTTCTCGACGGCGCTGATGCGGTACAGGCCGCGCTCGGCCAGCCCGCGCTTCTCCACCTCGTTGACGCAGTGCACCAGCAGCGCCGGCACCATGGCGACCCCTGGTTTAGTGTATAGCGCGCACCTTGAGCCGCTTGACGTCCTTCTCGACGGCGCTGATGCGGTACAGGCCGCGCTCGGCCAGCCCGCGCTTCTCCACCTCGTTGACGCAGTGCACCAGCAGCGCCGGCACCATGGGCGGCGCGCTCGGCGCGAAGTCCGCGATGCTGCCCTCCTGCAACACCAGATGGCGCGGTTATAGTACATTACTGTCTAGGCCAGGAAGTAGGCAATTGCTGGCTGAGTATTGGTTTGAACGGACGAGCTTGCGAGTCCGTTTAATAATACGAAGCCAGCAATGCTCTTCTGGCCGAGGCAAGTATAGTGCTTTTCTCAAAAATCGATAATAAAACAACAAAAATAAATGAAAATAAAATAGTGAAAATTGTTTTGCTTTGCCGCCTTTTTCTATCAATGGCATTTGAAGAGTGTATTTTTCTACCCAGAACACCTAAAGCTATTTCAGACACAGATAAACACGTTGTCGTACTAGCTTTTTTTTTTTAATTTGATGTGTTTAAGTCTTGCGCCTTTATTTTATAATGGTGATTTACATTTTAAAAAAGTTAATAACTAGACAGTAATGGAATTTGTATGCAACATTACTGTCGAGTTTAGCGCGACAGTAATGTTTTTTTTTTTTTAATTTTGGACTGACCGGCAACAATCAACTTCCTGTTCTGATATGTAGTTAACAATGACGACTTTAAAGGACATTTTTGAGAAAATTAAACTCCAGGGGTGACTGGTTGGAACTGCCTATGACGTTGAGCAGCGCTACTCTTCACACGTACGGTCCGCGCGCCTGTTGGTGAAAGAGAAGAAACTATTCCAACAGCGCGGCGCACGCCAACTTTTTTGAAATAAGAAATTAAGAAATCATTGACCGTTGCCTAAGAGCCCGACATTTCTTTTGACCGTGTTCTACCGTACAATGTTGCCGACATTTTTGACACAAGATTTTCGAATACTGTATTTATTACTATGACATTGGGGAAATCATCGCATCTATCGATGGGACCGTATTAAAAAAGGAAGAAGTACTTCGTTCAATCCATTCGTGCCAGTTCTTGTGAATCGACCTGTAAAGACAACCGTTTTATGATGACTTTAATTGTGTCCGTCGATCTCGTGTTTGTGAAACGATTTGGATGTCCTTTAATGTCCGGCTGCGCCTGCGCGGCACGTTACCTGCGCGTTGTTGCGCCTGGAGGCGGGTCCGGGCGGCACGCACGGTAGCGGCAGCAGCGCGCGGCACTCCGGGTGCGCTTGGGCACGGCACGTTTCGCACTTTATGCCGACCTTCGCGAACTTTATACTGAAACGACCACAATTATTTCAGTGTAGAGTTTATAGTTGAAGAGGTGTCAAAGTATTCGACTGGGCAAGTGTACCGAGTAAAACAGCGCTAGGGGCCTTGTAGAAGCGCGCGTCTATTTGAGCGTTCGTGTCAACCGTTGTACCTTACTGCTGTAGCTTATTATACACTGTGCTACTCACGTCTTCCCGCAAGGCCCGCAGGTCTCGCGCTTGTAGAAGTTCTTGGCGACGAAGTTGTGCTGCCGCGGGCGCGCGCGCGGCGAGCCGCCGTACGCGGCCGAGATCACCGACGGCGTGCGCTGCACCGCGCGCGCCGGCGTGTCCGAGTTCGTGTCTGTGTCTAAACACAACACAGGGTTGATAGGTACTAAATCCAGTGGCGTAGCTACCAAGGGACTAGGCGGGGCAGTGCCCCGGGGCCCTCAAGCTCAGAGGCCCCCCGAATCCTTACCAGAAAATCTCGATCGAACCATTATTATTAAAACGTTTTAGGGCCCACAACGCACTGGCATCGCGTAAAGCGCTGCGGGTGTCTATGGACAGTGGTGATCATTTACCATCAGGTGACCCACTAGTACGTTTGTCTGGCCTATCTAACATAAAAAAAACGTAACCACTTTAGTTAGTAGTGGGGCCCCATTTTTTTATTTGCACCAGGGCCCTTGGTTACCTAGCTACGCCACTGACTAAATCAATTGATGGTGATCAGGAAATTTTTATTTAATAGGCGAGGTCTTACACGGTTATCTCACTACTTAACTAATTATGATTATATCGTTAAAACCAATAACAACTGGATACGTGATCATTCTACATTAATTACTGAAGCAAAATGGATACGGAGAATTCCCCGTAAGCCTAGGCGCGCACGGGAAACATTTTGTCACGACGGGATCTCTGTCTTTACAAAGATAAAAACAGAGAGATCTGACTGCTACCGTGATAATATGTCACCCAGTGCGCACCTAACCTTAGATCTTGCTTGAGTCAATAATCACAACTTTGTTAGATTTGACAATGACAACTTATTACTCATAAGTTAAATATCAAGCTTTTGAAAGAGGTTGTAGGGTCATAGAATCACGACATAGTATAAAATAAAGTCGCTTTTTCTGTCCCCAAGTCCGTATGTATGCTTATATCTTCAAAACTACACAACGGATTTTGATGCGGTTTTTTTTAATAGATAGAGTGATTCAAGAGGAAGGTTTATAATGTATAATACATGCATGATATACCGTGCGAAGCCGGGGCGGGTCGCTAGTAAACCATAAATCAGGTTACAATGAAAATTGGTGTAAAAATTTCTTGGGATTATTATCATAGAAAAAAAAAAGAGCTTGGTTCGATGTTACTGCTACTTTAACGTGACCTCTTTCAATTACTGGATTAGAAAAAATGGTACCTGATCACCGCTAAAAAACTGTATATAAATTATG